>CM056574.1:66552500-67752500 GCA_029721435.1 Gymnothorax reevesii | reverse complement strand
AAGTCTCGGCTCTCACAGACCAAGTGAAATAGAGTGAAATGTCCTTGTTGTATCTGACAACCAAGCCATGGAATGAGGAACACAGAACTGTCAATTACTTAGGACTCAGTAGCACACCAGCCATCGCAGGTGTTCCACTTCATACAGTGGTAATAGCAAATCTCACATTATTATTATCCCACCTGTCCGTCTGTCCGTCCGTCCGTCCGTCCGTAATAATTTTCATTTCCAGAGCATAACTCAAAAACTATACCACTTACAAACTTCAAATTTGCTATGGAACTTTCTCTTATGGGGTAGTTGTGCCTTTTGGGGGTTTTAGCTCCATTCTGCCCAAAATTTTGGATTTTAACCAAAAACAGCCCACAAATCACGAATTGCGTGGAACCGTGGGATATGTCATCTTCTGATGACTCTTATTTTATTTTTTTTTGACATTTTACCTTTGTCAGCGAGATACTTCAAGAAAGGTTCACTGCATTTTTTTCATATTTGAGTCCAAGCTTCATCTGAATTCTGTTGAATGTTTATTGATAAGCAGTTTCTTTATTACTATTTTTACTATTCATACACTGTGACATTCATGTCAAGGTCTCAGTAAGTCTTGAAAATATTTTTGCGTTTCAACAACCACCGTGCAAAATATCGACGGATGTTGACTGGATCATGTTTCTGTTGATATTTAGCTTCATCTCAACCCATCACCATCACCATACTTCCTTAATTTTGAATTGATCTTTTGTGGCAGGGGATGATGTCACTTTTGTGACAACACTTATTTAAATTTAGATTGAAACTAGATAGTCAGTAGCCCACTGGTCAGTGTGTATCCATGCACCCCCTAATGTTGTGTTTCCACCAAAAGCTAAATAATTTTTTCTTGCAAACATATTACATTCAAAGTGAATGCAAAGACGCGAATACACCAGTTCAAGCCGGGCAACACGAATCACGCGGGAGATGCGGCGCGACGTGAATGGGTTACGCGAACTGCGCAAATGCACGAAATTCGCATTTTGCCTGACGTTGAAATATTCTTTTGCAAAAAATTTCCGTGAGTAGAGCAGTATTCATATTGAAACCGTAGTTGGCTGCATTGCTTGAGATAGTGGGAATTTGCGTGTCAATCCTCTGCCAGGTTGTTCTCTCATAGAAGGGAATGGGATCTTTGCGTGAACTGGGCAGAAAAATCTTCAAAGCGAAAAAATAAAAATGATCCTGCGGTCAAACTCCCGCAAATAATGCAGGGAAATCTTTCTTTGCATTTGGTGGAAACGCAGCGTTAAGCAATCACTCCCAAAATGGACAGGCTTTGTGAACTTACCACACACAATGCCCACGCCAAATACGGAATTGAATCGGTCGAAATTTGTGGCCTTTATTGCGCTCACAAGTAAATTTCTACAAACACGGCGGACACTGTGTGACGATCGCTGATTCACTGTATTCCTGATTCGTTGTCTGGGGAAACGGTTAAGTTTGAAATAAAAGGTAGAAAATTAACAGTTAAGAATAAAATAATGAATTATTTTCAGTTCTCTTCAAAAGAATTGGGCGTGCTGTAAGGAGGTTTTTTCCTGTCTTTATTCCAGACCATGGTCTTTCTATTCGAATGCATACGTGCTGCTTCCACATTCAGATTTTGTAATGCTTTCAGTCGAAACCCTTCCCTCGCACGCAAATGGCTCCTGCTTGTGCTTACGTTTGCTCTGCTTCTGCTCTGACTGTATGATTGTCCTCAGATAAATTGTTGCATCCACAGATTTCCTGTGCTCCAGCCTCTGACCAAGATGACCAATGGTCTCAAATTTAAAGACCACGCTCTTAAAGATTGGAAAAACCTCCATAGTCCTTCATGAGAACAGACTGTGTGTGTGTTTTGTGTGTGTGTGTGTTCATAGCAACATCAATTATCTTATATTTTTTAAAGTTCAGTTTTCAGCGCCTAATGAAAATTCTGATGACTAGTAGCCATTCAAGAGTTAGATCGCTATCTATAATAGTTCCATGTGCATCCCTGACTCGCCTGGTCCTTCACTTCAGTAAATGCTGAACTTTGTGTACTTTCTTGTGCAGGCCTGCCCTCTAGTGGCGCAAAGAGTCTCTTCATGCTGTGCGACTTGAGTCGTTCTCCCGTGCATCCATGTGGCCAACCTTGTGCCCGTGCCTTGTTCCGTTTGCGCTGAAACTAAGGCCCTGGAAACAATGACCCAATGGCGGCCTCCAGTGACGCAAATCCAACGTGGCGGACCCGGTAGGTTTATCATTGAAATGTATTCGTTTTGATATTCCTAGGAGGTGTCATGAAACGTCATTCTGGTCATAAATGCATTTCGATATACCATGTTGATTACCAATCTCTATACATTTTTAGAACAAAGCGATAATTTTATTACGGCATGTGTACTTGCTGACAGTGGGGTAGCCAGGGGGGGGTGCTGAGACACGTCACTTTCTGACTGCAAATATTAGTCCTGACCTGTTCCTAATTGGGGAGAACAAGCCGCACCTGTTAAGTGTGGAGTGCTTTCGGAGTGAACCTTTTGTTAATTATGAAAATGACTGAGAACAGGTCAGGACTAATAATTATTTTAAACGGAAGTTTTCTGCAACCCAATACTCTTTTCGTGCTCCGCATCTGGACTGAATGTAGCCCATGATTTAATCGCTGTTAGATCGCATACGGAGAAACCATGTCTCTGGTTGCCAATTTCGATAATTTCAAAACGCGTCAATAAATGAAAATGATTGAGAACTCTACTAATTGCTGTCAAAAAGGGATGTGTCTCAGCACCTCTGCTTGCATGTTTGATGCATGTTTCACGAACGCGGATCTTCGGATTGAGCTCAGTACGATAATCCGACCGCTAAAAGTTGTGCCATTGCGAGGAAATGTAAAATCAAGGTTCATAGAGATGAAATGTACCATAAATCAGGTGGTTATACGGTTATCCCCGATGTGAACACCCCGTTTCCGTGTTTGTTTACAATTCTCGGCTCGACTCTGCAGGCAGTGGCGTAGCCAGCAGAGGTGCTGAGACACGTCCCTTTTTGACAGCAATTGGTAGTTCTCAATCATTTTCATTTATTGACGCGTTTTGAAATTATCGAAATAGGCAACCAGACACACGGTTTCTCCGTATGCGATCTAACAGCGATTAAATCATGGGCTAAATTCAGTCCAGATGCGGAACACAAAAAGAGTATTGGGTTGCAGAAAACTTCCGTTTAAAATAATTATTAGTCCTGACCTGTTCTCAGTCATTTTCATAATTAACAGAGGGTTCACTCCGGGAGCACTCCACACTTAACAGGTGCGGCTTGTTCTCCCCGATTAGGAACAGGTCAGGACTAATAATTGCAGTCAGAAAGTGACGTGTCTCAGCACCCCCCCTGGCTACCCCACTGTCGGCAAGTACACATGCCAAAATAAAATTATCCCTTTGTTCTAAAAATGTATAGAGATCGGTAATCAACATGGTATATCGAAATGCATTTATGACCAGAATGACGTTTCATGACACCTAGGAAAATCAAAACGAATACATTTCAATGATAAACCTACCGGGTCCGCCATGTTGGATTTGCTTCACTGCAGGCCGCCATTGGGTCATTGTTACCAGGGCCTTAGTTTCAGCGCAAGCGGAACAAGGCACGGGCACCAGGTTGGCATGTGGCCTACTCCTCTCCGCCAGATTTTTTTTCCCGGTTGATTATGCGAACCGATGAGTTTCAGCTGATTTTACGGAGTTTCTTTGTCATATCAGCCTAGGAGCCCATCTAACATTTTTTTTTCGCTGTGAGTTTGTCAGATTAAAAACTGCTCAATCTCAAGGTGGCACTTTTCGAAGTACAGTGGCAAAGGCAATATTTTGACCGAGTCTCGATTTTTACCGCGTAATTTATGCCTTGAATAGTCAGCCTTTTCAATTAAGCAACAAACTGCCAAATTTCAGTTGATCTGCTGTTTGGATTGCATAAAAATCAGTATCAGCATTGGTTTTTGTCGATGGGTCATTTAGAAGTCAATGATTAATATCTGGATGTAAAGGCCATCAAATTAAAGCCAACAGTATGCTGTTGAGCTGAATTCTCTGAGCACAGTATATGTACCCACAGGGAGAGTGCTAACTTGGCCTGTTTTAGGGGATATACCAACATGTAGGCGCATATTTCATACCTAGTTGTGTAGGCCTGACCGAACTGAGTAGCAACAGCTCAACATCATCTTAAGTTTTTGAGGGTGGTTTTCTTTGTTAAAGCGGAACCAACAGCAAGGTAGACCTCTGGAAGTAGGGTGTGGCACCCAGTCATGACTTCATTCTGGGTCAGCTGTTGCACTGCAGCAGCATAGGTGTGCTTGGTGTGTGTAGTGATGTGACTCTTCCCTTCTCTCTCTCTCTCTCTCTCTCTCTCCCTCTCCCTCTCCCTCTCTCCGGTGCAGGTTGAGTTCCCGGAAGCACGGATCTATGAGGAGACACTTAACGCTCTGTTGTACGAGACGCTCCCAGTGCCAGATAACTCGCTGCTGGAGGCTACACGCCGCCGCCATTGTGGCTCCCACAGCGAGGAAGAGGAGGGCGGGGATCGTGAGCGCGACTCAAACCGCGACCCCAACCGCGAACGCGTGCGTCGCATTCACGTCAAGAGGTACAGCACCTATGATGACCGGCCCCTCGGACATTAACCACGGGGCTGGACGCTCATCTCTACGGCTGCTGCAACTAGTTCAAAGTTTATTATTCACATCTCCACTTCTTTATATTTCCATCAAGAATCTGCTACCATTATGGGCATCAGCAGTGGTGGTTTCACTGAAAGACAAACCAAGGTGCATTGCTCGGTTTATAGTGTGCTTGGTGTGTTTCAGATTAAGGAAGTTGTGCTGTGAGGAGTCCTGGTATAATGGCTGACCTTTGCATAGCCCAGGAGTAATTACATATCAAACAATTCTAAAAAAAAAAAAAAAAAAATTGTTTTGTGCAAGGTTCTGTGTGCTTCAGAAACAAACTTACAGCTACACTGATGATGCAGCCATGCGAATGTGGTCTTGCCCATTTTTGTATGGCCACTCCCGTTTGTGTACACTTCACCTGTTTCATAGGCACATATCTTATGGTCACGTCCCTTTGTGTACAGCCACGCCCTTAAGTGAATTACCATATACTTTTCTCCTAGGTCATGAGCATTTGCAAATTTTTATTTTCATGTGCTGTCAGAGATCATCATATTTGAGTTTTGACCTCTTGAACAACCCAGCAAAGTTGTGGAGTCTACTGGGGAACAATTTCCATCATACTCGACTTACTGAATGCATATGCATGACGTTAGAGAAAACAGTTTTTTGCGTTAGTTTGACTAAATCCAGACTTTTAAAATGCATGTAAACGTGTTCGTCCAACTGGAATTTTACTAAATCGAATTTATCATAGTCAAACTAACAGAACCAGATAATGCGCTTACCAATCGCATTATTCCTCCATTTACGCTTGAATCGAGCTGAACTGGATTGTGCGCTCTGCACATGCTTCACGATTCATCCTTCTGGGCTTTGACCCCGCAGTCTTGTGGACTTGTGAACGCCAAACTGATTAGCAGCAACTTGCCCAACTTGCAAGTTTGTACTGAACAGTAGCAGTCCTCGTCTGCGAGGGTATTGCTGCTTAAAAAGTCATGCCTTTGGGCCTCATAACTTCTTTCATTAATCTGCATAATTTATTGAATGACTTGCTCGTCATTTGATCATTTTCCTTCAACTCCTCAACAGAAAACTCAATACAACTCGCTCCCATTAGTCTTTACTCCTGACCTGCATCCAACATGCACGGGAAGCCATGGGGTGTGTTTACCAAAGGCACAGATGCTGACTTGCATAGTTGGGCCCACTGACTGTGAGTGGACAAACTATTTTTGCTGCTAACTTAGTTAGCAACTACGCTTTTGGAAAATGCACCCCAGGATGGCAAAGAGGACAAAAAGTGGAGCATATGGAGGTTGCCGTGTTCAGCAGTCCAGGAGCTTACAGCACTGCCGCCTGCCTTCAACTGATGTAAGCATCAGGGATAGATGCATCTCAACTGCACAAAAAACATTATGTACAGCACATATCCAATGGACACTGCCGTAAGGTTGGCCATGTTCTAGCTTCTCCATATGCTATAAGTTAGGTGCCAGCTAACTTGTTTGTCAATTGTTTGATTTGTGACATAACAGGTCCACCAGAAAAAGTTCCAACACGAACAAGCTGAATGGGGGCCTGTCGCCACCTATTGTAATGGAGACGGACATGCTTTGGTCAATAAACTGAATTTTGTCCTGCACATGTATACTGGGACAAGGACAGTAGTGCGATTAAATGGCCTAGTCGAGCTATTGCCGTTGCTTGACTGAACTGTGCATGTAAAGGTACTGACTGATTTTTGACCCTTCTTGAGGCATGTTGTTGAAGCACAGGAGCAGAAAGCACCATTGCTCATGGACGTATGAACGTAACACACAGCTGTAATGCCTGTCTGTCATGTTTGATATGTACACTTTTTGTGTTCCCTTACATGTTTCTGCATGTTTGTTACCTCTTGCAAACAACTGCATTTGAACTTGCTGGCCAGGAAAAATGTTCTTCCATTGGGCATCCATTTTTCTGGTTCATTTCTGACCAATTGCACCCTAGTGCTTGACATTTTGTAATTACGATTTCTAAACTCTGATGTGGGACTTCCTGATGCGCACATGAACGTAGCAAATGACCAAGGCCTTCACCATGTTGTCACCCCCTTAAATTTTCCAAGTTTTTTCATTGTACTGACTTTGCGAACACTAACATTACTGTGGATTTTACTTATAAGCAGTACTTTATTATATAAAGATGACTTTCTTTCGGGTTTCTTTGCCTGTGGGTCGTACATCAAACTTGGTGTTTGATTCACCTGGAAATCATGCTATTTGGATTTTTTTTCTCAGGAGCCTTGTCCTACCAGTCACTTGGTTCATGTACCTGTTCCCCGAAACATTTCAGTCGTTTCCACGGGGAATTGCATAAACCAATCACAGCTCCCTTTAAGGTCCATTCAGACAAAGCACGAATTTCCATCTGGATTATTTGCATGGATATTTATAGTAACTGATTTCATGGTTTCTAATGTTAGCTTTCACAGCAAGGCGGAACTGTCGTGCAACAGAAAAACATCCGCACAGAATTTCGCTTCTGCGAAACTAGACTTCTAGCCAAAGAAATGTTTTATTTCTATTGAGGTCGCAGCATTCAAACCTCAGACTGCAAAGCCACATAAACTAGATTGAAACTCTAACTCCACAGCATAGTGACAAACATGGGAGAGCGACTCATCAGTACTGCTCTCTAACATCCTGTCTTCTGTGGTAAAGAGGCGGGATGATTACCTGAACAACGAGCTGAAAGCCCAGGTCTTGACATCAATAATGAAAATGCTCGGTGGCAACGGAGATGACCGTAAGTGGAAAAAGTAGACGGAGGTTAACATTATCGTTCAGATACGCGCAAACAATGTCATCGTCGCTGCTGCTGCTCAAATTGTAAATTTTGATTAAATAACAACCTGCAGATTTGCTTGTCCATTGTGCAAAATCGGAACACACGAACGGGGAATTTCGCACCGAGTCCGGTGGGCATGGTTTCACGCGGAATTTTCGCTCAGCAAATTATCCTCAAATCCGGCCGCTTTTTGCTCCGTCCCATTACATTAGAACCCATGAAATCCACGTCTATAAATGTCAGCACGAATAATCCCTACAGAAGTCAGCGCTTGGTCTGAATGGCCCGAAACACAGATTTTCCGTGTCCTCCTCCTTCACTTTTTTGGCGTCATACTGGCGTCAAAAGTTACGTGTGCGATGAAATGCGCCCACAAGCAAATATAGATTATTTCTCATCAGTAAAATGATGCCACTGGAAGTAGAAACACTTGTGTGTGTGTGGTGACTGCTTTGTATGATCGCTGCTTATATCTGTATGCACTGGTGCCATTCCGCATGTGTGAAATAGTATAACTTGTTTGTGGGCATGTTTTCTGATGCTCAAGGCTTTTTACACAAATTCTCTTGTTGAGGACAGAATCTGGCAGAGGGATACTATACCTGCGTAAGGCATTGATGAAAATGTGCCCTTTTTTTTTTTTTACATCATTTGCTTTGACTATGAATGTTGATGATGTGTGGTCATAATTGGTTAGCATTTTATATTTTTAAAACCATGTTCAATTATCTGAAGTCACAATTTCATTAAAACACTAAGAATGGTCACATGTCATGAAATATTTATCTAGTTTTTATCTATGAGAATTTCCTGCTATTTTTAATAAAGCATTTATAAAATGGGTTGCTGTGGTGTGATATGTTTGTCCTTGCAAAGTTTTTGATTCAATTAACACTTGATTTAATATGTGCTTGTTAATTGCACTAAAAGCCTTATTCATGATCAAGATCTTCTGAGGATGGTCGACCTTTTAGATGAGGCGACTTTGTATTATCAATATTAATAAATTAACCGATTAACCGCTTAATTTCCTGGAACACCTTAGTTCCATCATATTGCCTGATACGCAATATCTTTCAATTTTGCCATTTGATCTTTTTTCTCCACTCATGACCAATTATTGTATCTCCCCGACGACGATAGTCGGGAGATACTCTGGTTTACTTCCGGGGCTGTCGCCGCAGAGATTTTCTGTTCTGGTCTCTGGGAGCCACAGTTATTACAGGAATTTCTCCAAATTTCAACACCGGCAGAGAGATTGATTGGACAATGCTCAAGACCGATTTTCTGGAATTTCGGACGTCCAATATGGCTGCCAGCAGCCATTTCGTCCAAAATTTGGGGATCGGGGCGATGGACGACTCTGTCCCTGTGGTGACCGAGTTATCTAGTTGTCGAATACTAAAGCAAAGATCTAAATCGGTTAAGTAATACGTAGTTAAATATATTACTGAGCACATGAAAAACTGTTGAGTGTATTTTTCATTATTGATGAGTGAGTGTGTATAGGCAGCCTGAGCATATAAGAAAATTGGGTTCGGTTTTTAATCATTTGAAGGAATATGTAGTTACATTTTTCACTGACCTCATAAAATATTTATGTGTATGTTTCATTATGAGCAAATATGGGCAATCTGATCACTTCTACGCTAAAAATAGGTTTAGTTTGTGATGTTTATATCGACGGAACTATGTTTCGTCAATATTATGAAATCATCGCTGCCACGTCGGCAACAGATCCTTCTTGTTAATATAACTCAACTATTTTCTAGATCCTTTTAAAATTTGATATGCCTGTAGAGCTTATCACGATGTAATAATAATAATAATAATAATGATAACAATAATTTACTGGAATGCCTGAGTTCCATTATATTGCCTGACGTAACCAATATGACCTTGATATTTTGTCATTTGATTCTTTCTTTCACAGTCAATTATTACTGCATGCATACTACAGCAAAAATATCAATAGATTGAATAATAAGTGAAGTATCTAAATGTATTACTAATAACATGAAAAATGGCAAAGTGTATTTTTCTCTATGAGCAAATATAGGCAGTTTGAGCAAGTTAAATAAGTTGGGTTGTTAAGTTTATTACTGACCTCATGAAAAATGGTTCAGTGTATTTTTCATCAGGGAATTCACGTGGGCTGTCTGAGCATATATTGGATAAAAATGGGTTCAGTTTCAAGTACCCGTTTAAAGTAGTACAATGTATGGACAAAACCCTTTGTGGTTGCACTCTTGTACATGCTGTCTGGGGCAATACTGTAGCTGGGTATTCTGGGGGGCTTTCGCTTGGGGCCTTTTTGCAAATATACCCTTTGCTGTGGGGGCTGACAGCATAGGCCTGGGGTGTCTAATCTTCTCTGCATAGGGTTGAAGTGAGTGCAAGTTTTTATTTTATCTTGATGGTACAACACCTGAATCATCCAATTAACTAACCATGAGGTTCAGTCAAGACCTTGATCCGTAAAAGGAGGTGTATTAGGGTTGGGTTGAAAGGAAAAAAGCACCCACACAGGGCCTTGGCGTATTATACTGGACACCCTTGGCCTTGGCCTTGTTTTTCTATTGGCACCACAGGACGGCGCACTAGAGCCCCCCTTTAGGAAAGCATTGAGCTTGAGGGTAATTCGGTTCATCACGTTTTCGTGACGACACGCATTTATTTTTATCGCACTGTCATCAGCTTTAGAACCTCACGGAATGGGCGCTATTGGGCGTATTTTAGACCCTATTAAATAAATTGGACATCAGTAGCCTATATTAATTTATAAAGGTTGCTTTTATAGACAATCCCCTTTTCATGACTGATTGAAGCATGACAGTGTTTAAAAGGTCTATGGACTGAAAAAATACAGTTGCCAGCACAATTCATAATTCTGCATGTTTTACTGCACGTTTCATAACCAACTGCCCGATATGATTTTTTTTTCTCTCGTGGTTCGTGCCAGCTGCTCTTTGTAGTATTTACAATGCCTCGGGGTCCTGTTCCTGAGGGAGTAAAACATTAACATTCTGCCTGGGTGTGTATGAGTGTAACAAAGGTGGCATGACTGCTGAGCACAATCAGATGCTCAGACGTGCATCTCTGTTCAGGAGGAAACTACAGAATGGCTTTTTTTCCGCAAGGAGAGATGTGCTAAAAATAATCGGCTGTCAATGGCGAGCTCCTTTCAAGCGCAAGGCGCGTGGAGTGATTTAGCTCATTGATCGACAATGGGAAGGAGGCGGTTCCAGCTCGAGTGGCGTCATTCTGAGATGAATCTGAAGATGGCTTCACTGTACGCGTCTTTGGTACAGAGCTGCGTCAACGTTCAGCTGTCAGAACACGAGCTGCTGTGAGTCGGAAGGGCTGAAGTAGAGAAACACTGACGGGCTGATCTCCATCGCTTGAACTGAACAACTTGATCAGTGCGACTCCGCCGCTCCAAGCCGTAGCGCGCACGCCGGAGCCATGGAGTCGACCACGGACGAAGAATTTAAAGAGAAATTGCTTTGGAACGTGAAACGGGAGGTGGGTATATTCGCGCTGAATCGCCTTCTGGACCTGCATATGGTCAAACACGATACAGGTTCATTCAACTAGTTCGTAAGCCAAGGGCTTTCTCGTAATCCCTACGAATGATCGAACCTGACACTCCAGAGTATGCGCGCACAGCACGCTAAATCCAACAAGTACCCAGGTTATTGTGTTAGTGCCTCGATCGCTGTGTGAATGTTTACTTTCATGCTACCGCTTTAATTAGTCAACATTACTATGGTATTGTTTATTATTCTGCCATTTCATCATAGGCATTGCATTGGGCTTTACAGAAATGGGGTGGGGGCATCTGCGGCCATTGGTAAAGCGCGTTTCCATATGTATTGAATTCGGCTATAACCTACTGAAATAATAAACTTGGAAATCGTGGCAAATGGCCTTTTCTTTCTGCAAGAATGGCATTAGACTTGTTATGAAGTCGTCGACAGATTTGCCGGTTATCTCCGAATGTAGTTCTTTCTGGGTGGCGTTTGTGAATGGGTCAGAAATAATGCCTGCATACGTCATTCATATCAAGATGTTACACGCATCTGTAATTTGTGAAATGGCATAGACTACAGTTAATTGTTTGGCGTGCAAAAAAAATCCTAGGAAACGAGATATATGTGCTCTTATTCAGGCGGTCGAACAACAGGTGATGAGGATTGAGCTGTCGCTGAGCAACTGAGAAAATTTTGGCCAGCCCATCCTTCGAAATTGCCTCTTTTTGTTTAAACAGACCAAATCCAGAACAGGAAAGCGCGTTTGATAACGCTTCTGCGTTTGCATGAGCACGGAGTCGCGGGGGGAAATGAGCCGCAGAAAATCTGAGTCCTGTTTATTCTGACATTTTCCGTGGACGAGAGGCTCCCGAATGTACTGCCACATTTCATCCCCAGCTCTTCAGTATAAAAGAACGCCTACATAAGGCAACACATAGCGGCTCGCTTGAACTGTTGGCCTAATTGCTGCGCATAATCGGTGTGATTATTGCGCTAAATCAGTTGAGTGCAATGTTTCAGAACAGCGCCATTGAGGACAGTATGCTTACAAACGTTGTTTGCTTTTTCCCGGGGAAAGCTACCCTTTTCTGGTTTTCACGGCAAAAGTTTAGAACTGGAAGTGAGACGACTGTTTGGGTCGTACAACCCAGCTTCGCGTGCTTGTCGCATAACTTCATTCACATATTAGGTAAAGATAAAAATCAAATTGTTTTGGTTTTCTCTCTCTCAAAAAAAAAGCAAAAGAACAGCAGGTTGGCGAGGTGCCTCGAGGCCAGACGGGATGATGACGCTTGTGCAGCAGATGTGGCGGGCTCCGGTTGTTATGGATTTGCAGCGTATGCCTTGTGTTTGAAACGCGTGGCTTTCGCCGTGTGTCAGATGCTGCCGCTGCCGGGAACTGAGGAGACGCGTAGCGCGCCTTGGGATTTCAAAGAATGCAATTAAGGATGGGTTAATTAAAGAGCGGCATGTTGAGTTGGGATGAAAATAGCTCCAGTAAATCAGAATCCCGAGTTGTGGTGTCTTGCTCAAATCCCAAAACCCAGATCCCAATGGGTTCAGTATGGTTCAGCCCTTGTCAGGTGCAGACAACAGATTTGCTTTGTTAAATACAGCGTTTGCCTGCAGCTCGATAAATTTGAATTGTACTGGAGCCATCGTGTTTGTGGCTGGTCAGGTCACAGATTACATCAGGTGAGAGACATAAAAGCGCACGACTTGGGCAGGGCAGGGAGGGGTGGGTGCGATGGTGGGGGGTTTCAGTGAGAATGGAGATAGATGGTGGTGGAACAGAGTGCAGATGGAGGCAGTAGAAAGGGAAAGCACTTGATATAGGCTTGTTTACGATTGGGGAGAAAGAACAGCTGAAACAGTTGTGTCTGCGAGAGGATGGTTTTTTTTTTCTCTGATTTTACATTTATCCTAGCACATTACTGGGGGGATGTCCCCCCCCATTCCCCATTAGATAATGGCCCAGCTTGACTGTACTGCTTGGCATCTGTTTGATTGGCTATGGCTTTTGGCGGGAGGAGGTATGATTTGCAGCCAGACTTCTCACCTGTGGCACATAATAAAACAACTTCTCACAGCACATAATATATATCAGTGGCGGCTGGTAAACTGGCGATAGGGGTGGCTCAAAACAATCTCTGAAAATTAAGGATTGGTCACGACCTGTTTTCAATCATTCATTTAAATTACTATTACAGAAATGCCGATAAACATTTTCAGGTATGGCCAGTTGTCATTTATAGCGCATACCGATTACGACTCCGGACTTCTCACGCTTTTCTTTATTCAGGGATTGGAAGCAAAGCATGTGTTTCATGATCATTTAAATGAAATGACATCATTTGAAACATCTTTATGCAATTCCATTGCTTCTAACCCCTCCATGCACAAGGACTTCAATTCCGTACAACAATCTCTCACATAGGTGTTGACTGAATAACTGCTGACTACAGCAGAGGTACGCAAATATGCCACTTAAACTCACTCCAAATGCGTAAGAGTTGATAGGTGTGCGTTATAAATGAAAACTGGCCTCACCTGATGATGTTGGGAGTTTTCGGAGTTTCTGTAATGGAAATTTAATTGAATGACTGAAAACAAGTCGTAACCAATCATTAACTTTCTGGGGTTGTTTTGAGCCTCCCCTATCGCCAGTTCACCAGCCGCCACTGATATATGTGCTGTTTTAACACTAGAATTATACTCATTTATATATATATATATATATATATATATATATATATATATATATATACTGCCCGGCCAAAAAAAAAGTCACCATTTGGAAATAAATGAACAAATTCTATAATTGGATCATTATTGCGGTTATTAATATGTTTCAGCTGGCAATAATCTTTTTTACCCTGACCGATGAAGCGCGTCGCTACTCATTTCTTAAAAAATCATGTCAGAAGACACATCCCTTGATAGTGGAAAAGATGTTACAGTATTTCAGAACAGGCAAGTTATTGGTCTGTACTTAGCAAAGAAAACCATGAATGACAAAAACAAGTATGAGGAATCATTTTCACAAACAAATTTGCCACCACAAAGTCCTGACCTTAAACACATTAAAAGTTATTGGGACGTGCTCAAGAAAGACCACCGAGTGGTTCAACCATTATGTCGAGAAGACAAGATCTCGGCCAAAAATTATGGCATTTCTGATCGAATATAAATGTTCTGGCATTGCATATAGTTGTAAAAACAATGACGAGGCGAATATGCACTGTAATCAAAGCTACAGGGGTTCCAACCAAATAATTGAGTGTGCGACTATTTTTTTGGCCGGGCAGTGTGTATATATATATATATATATATATATATATATATATATGCAACATGTTTTGAAAACTGACCTCCAAGATCACAAAAGTGTTATTTTGTGACTTAAGTACTTCTTGCACACAGGCCCTCAGTTGTGAGCTTGAGGGTTGTGTTACCCGGCAGGGTTTCCCAGGCATCCTGCTCTGCACCTCCCCTTCACCGCGCCTCACTACAGCTCTGTAACAGTAAGGCGCGTAAAGGCGCTGCATGCAATCCACCGCAGCGGGTTTGGGTAGCGGAGTTTCTGAAAGTAAAGAGTATTGAGTGTCAGGTGTGCATGCTCTCTCTGCTCCGTCAGGGTGAGGGACAGGTGTGTCTCACACATCCTGAGACTGGGACACGCTACAGCGAATCAATTACGCCCCGTTTCAACAGGTGAGTACCGTCTGCAGCTGGTGAGTCACGTTCGCGGGACGTGGAGAAACCAGCAGCTACCGCTGACATACGGGGCTTTTTCCAGTTGCATATTTTTCGCTTCCTATTTGCCTGACACGGAAGTCAATCTAGGCTCACCATCTTAAACGTTTCATGAATTCCTGTCGGCCACATTTTCCTTCAAAGAGCAATGAAACCGGGGGTTGGGAGTTTTTATAAACTTAGAAAGGGATCATGAGAGAGTTCTTTGCAGAACAGGTGATTGATCTCAGGATCTACCTCTCCCTCTGAAACGTGTGTGCCTTGCCTGTCACTGTCATCTGTCGTTTGAAAGAAGCAAAGTTGTTCAATTTCCCTTTTTCATGTTTTTTAAAAATGTCTGTCTTCATTTCCTTTTCCTTATTCATCCTCTTACCTCCTCTGACAGGAGGACATAGGAGCTAGAAGGTAAAGAAAGCACAATGGAGGTGTATTTGTAAGTGATTAAAATGAACTAGAGGAGTATGCAGTGTTTCGGCTTTGTGCAAACTTGAAATCCTTTTCTGAGAACCCGCGACTGGGAGTGAAAGTGCTCCCTCAGCAGCTGTAATTCAGGGCTGCATTATGCTGTTTCTGTCGCAATATATATCTGTGGATGGGAGAGGAATCCCTGTGAATTCTCAAAATGTTGGCTTCTAATCCTGGCTCTGATCGTGCACTGCCCGTTCGCAGGCGCGCATTGGCGCACGAAAAGCAAGGGGGCGGATTTATTTGGCCGGCGAAGGTGTTGAGTGGCAGTGATGATTTTGCTCATGCTGGCTCTGTTCCTCGGTCGTGAGGGAGCTCGTGTTTGTGGCTCCTGTCTCTTTAAACTCTTGTCAAAGCCACGTTCTGGTTGCCTGGCAACTGAAAGCATCAGCAGCTACCTAAGAAGTTAAATTGCATCAATTCTGCTTTAACACTGCAGCAGGGAGCAGCAGGAGTGGAGGAGGGTGCAGGGTGTGCAGGTGGAGCAGGAGTGCTGATTTTATCCAGAGTAAAACGCTAAAAACACTCTTTTTACCCATTTTCCGAATGTGGCAGGGTTTTTAAAAATGTTTCACTCAGTGCAGTTATCCACCTAACTCTGTAATCTTGTGAAACACTCTCAGGAGGAGCTTTAGAGAGTTTTGGAGTGCGGGTGAGGAGTGGAGTAACGAAACAGGGGAAATGGGAGAGTAAAGGTGGAACATGAGTGGACTGGATGACTCACCACCTCAGCTCCCTCATTCATTCTCTGTCACATCACCTCTCTCCAATTTCTCTCAAACACCCCTCTCCAGTCACTTACACCTCCTCTGTCACTAACACCTCCTGTCTCGCAGTCCTTTCACTTAGACCTCTCTCTCTAACACCTCCCCTCTCATACCTCCTCACTCACTCACACCTCCCCTTTCACGCGCCTTTGAATCACACGTTCTCTCATGATCGCGTCCCCTCTCACATCTCTCTCTCTCACCTCCCATCTTACTCCTTGCTGTCTCACTAACCTCTCCCATCTCACGTACCTCATCTCTCACTAACCCTTCCACTCTTACCACCTCTCATTTACACCTCCCTTCTCAGAGACGGTTCGCAAAAAAATGTGTGAGGTTAAACAAAAATAGTTGCCAGACAAGGTGCTTTAGGGGCTACGCTCTCACTCCGCCTCTAGGGGAGTTTGAGGGAATGTCCCCGAGGGGAACTTTTTTTTTTTTTTTTTTACATGGTGCTCTTCAGTGCCATCTAGTGTACTGTAAGCAGCTTGGTTAATTCATTTTTCAGATGAAAGTTTTAGAATGATCTTTTCCAATTTCACGATTTTTTGCTGGTTAAAATTGAAGACCCTTGCATAATGAAGTAACATGCCACGATCTCATGCGCTATACTAACTAGCACCACAACCACAAGTATGCTAAATGCTCAAAGTGAGCATGAATAATTTGAACTTCACAGCATTTATGTCTTGGAAGCATTTATTCTAAAATCTCACATCTGTAACCTGTCTTAGTCTGTAGTAAGTGTAATAAGCTGTACAATATGATTAATATTTCCTTGCAATTAAACTTTTATCTCAATATTTCAGTTCTTATAATTTATAAAATGACATTTTACTTTAAATATATGTCTTTCAGTGGCGCTGAATTATGACTCATTTCGTATCATAACATAAGGATTTGAGGAACAACTTGAACAAGTTCCAAAGAAAACTCCACAGCATTTCCTGTTTTAGACTGCACTGTGAATGTCAAAATCCATTGAAAATTTATCCCAAGACTTACGTCCTACCTCCTCTCTTACTAATTATAGCCCTCTGACACCTATCTCACTCACACCAATTGTCTCACTCGCTCACTCTCAATAACATCTCCCCTCTCACACAACTCTGAGTGCAGTTTCATTAGATATTGCCTCAAGTGTGTCCCAACAGACAAGACCAAAAGAACAAGCGATTTCAGAACATTATTCCGCTTTTTCCGCTCCTGCCTCATATGCTTGATGGAAAGCCCGATTTAATTAGTAACTTCTCCTCACACCCATTAGAGCTGTGCTTCCAAAATTTTGAGGATGATGTGAGTCCATTGCAGGCAAACGCAAGTGCTGTAACCGCTAGAAATGATAAGAGTCCCTAGAAAGACATGGATAGTTCTCTATCTTGGAATTCTAGAAATGACCGGGATAAAAAGTAACCTAGTCCAGTATATACCTACAGTGTTCAGTGTTAACTAGCAGCAATATGCGCCTGAACTAATATTAATTGTTGACTACAAAAGCATAGCTAGCTCACTAGGTTATAAATAATTGCTATGAACAGAGCACCGTCTTATCACTTTATGTTTGGAGGCGAGTGCCCTCATCAACAATCAAGCAAAGTGCTAAATAGTAACATGCCCAGCAGATTAAAATTTGCAACAGCCCTTATGTTGTCCTTGGTTGCAGCACACTGGTATAAAACAGGGACAGATTGTGAAACACTGCCCTTACCTAGTTATCTAACTTAGCTATGCTCTGTAGCATTCCTTGATCTGTGAAACTGTAGACATTCCCTGCGGAACAACCGATTCAGCACTTTTGATTCTCATACCATGCTTGATTGAAAGCCCGAATTACTGCATCTCTTCTTTGCTTCAAATTAACGTCAGGTAGTTGACTCCCAGCTTAAATTTGTAACTCATTTTGACTAAAAGAGTTATCAAAGTTTCTAGAATTTTCTTCACTACATTATATTTTTAGATGGTGTCATTTCAGATGCAAGCGAGCCAGAATAAAATTAAAAACCAATTTTATAAAAAGGCCAACGCTGATTCAATTCTCTTGCTAAAATATAGGCCTATACTGCGCATGGTAACTCACAACATTATCACAATAATACCAATAACTACAGTTTACAATAAAAAAAAGTGTGATGGTCAAGTTGATTGATTGACAAGCACAAATGCTCACCCCTGATCGTTGAACTGTGGACGATGTACTTACTTATACACAATGTATTGCGTACATTCTGTCCATCATCTTGCGCAGAAACGCACACAATTGACTTAACGTTGTTAAGATTAGCATAAAAGGCAGTGGGACTTAAGCGCCAACTGTCCAATCAGATGCTTTACACTTCAATTAATCAATCTGTACCATTTCTGCAATATTTCGCTCTGCATAATGTAATTATTTTATTAGACAATATAGAGAGCTGTTTCCCGAAAAATTGCAGTGATTAAAAAGCAACATATCATAAACGAAAAAACGTAATTCACTGATTTCATGGAAATCTGAGTCTTTTTTTTTCATAACGGCGTATTTTATCTGCACAAATGGACGAGCCGCCTCTGCTGTGTGTGTTTTTGTGCGTTTTCGGGTGTGTTTATCTGTGTGTGTGTGTCTGAGCATGTGTGGGTGTGTATCTCTGTGTGCGTATGTTTGCTGTATTGTCAGTGGCATTTCCAGAGGCAGCCTCTCTTCTGCTGGGTAATTTGTTTTTGCTCTGAGATAAATGACACTACTGACTGCCTAACCAGGGTACGGACAGACATTCTGCTCATCTGCTGATCTTTCAGGCCCATTACCGATAATTCCCTGGGCCAGGGAACTATGGACTGCTGATGGCGGGGAACGTGGGGTGGGGTCGGGGTGTGGTTGGTCAGTATTATGCAAAGAGCTGAAGTGTTTGGGGGTAGGAGGAGCCTGGCAGGAAACCTGATGACAAAATGGAGGATGTGTAGATTGCTGCAGTGTCTTCATCTCATTGTGAACAGTTTCACTCCAGCAATTTACAAATGGTGATGTAAAAATGAAGCGCCATGGTTTGAAAAATTAAAGACTGCCATAGTTGTTAAATTATCACAATATAGATTTAATTTAAAATGTGTTTCTGCCCACAATTTGAAGCCTTAGGTGAGCATCATTTACTCAGTGTGACTGCAGCACATGATGTGCTTTCGTAGGGTCGGAAAGAATGTGCTTGGTAGGTCTCAGGAACAGGGTTGGGTGGCTGTGCTTTAAGCCATTGAATGAAGAGTCCTCTCTTGGGGTCAGAGATTGTGGAGTTCGATAAGCATAACCTCTGATTTTTAGACAGCCCAGTCTACCTTTGGCACATCCCATTTTACCCCTTCTCTACTCCCCAGTCCTCAGATGACCCCAGGATCAATCAAGGTCTGTTATCTTTGAGGACACTGTCACGTGTTAAATGTGTCTGGAATGAGCTGGGATGAAGAAGTTGTAATCCCCTAGGATTCTTGAATTAGGACATGAGTCCATCCTTTGCAAAAGTGTCTTTTTTTGATTATGTCACCCACCTCTTGTCATCCATCTGCCAGCTCTGTTATTGATGTGGCTTCAAACTGACGCTTGAAGGAAAAAGGACAATGATGGGAAATGATGCTTTGACAGTGCCACTTGGCCAGTAAAAAGATGCTTCCCTGTGTGTGTGCGTGTGTGTGTGTGTGTGTGTGTGTTTGTGGGTTTGTATACATGTGAGTGTTTTTGTGTACATGCGTGCTTTTGTGTGTGTTTATATGTGATCCTCGCTGTTTACTGACCTCTGTAATTGGGCTTGTTGCGAATTTCTTGATCATTTTTGTGACTGTTTAGTGTTATGATTGAGTAATTTCTCATTGTGATTATGCTTGTGCATTCATTGTAGCATTGTGTAATTGTGTGTTAATCGAATGATTGTTCATTTGTGTAATTGTATGCTTAGTGTGTAATTGTCAGTTCATTCTCTGTGTATGTGTGTAAGTGGCTGTTGTGTAAACATGTAATTGTGTGATCATGTAAGTGGGTGCTTTGGAATTGTCCTCACCGCAGCGCAATGTGTGAGTTCCAGTGCTTCAGGAAAAGGATTGATGTCGACCAGTTTCTGTTTTTCTTGCTGATGGAGATAAACTCTATCTGTCGGGCCTAACGAGGCATGGATTATTAGTTCATTAATTCTTTTGTTCCTGTTTTCCATTAAGGAGGGAAATGGCTTTGAGCATTAACCTTTCGCTTTCCAGCCAAATTCAGCCTGCACTCACAATGCCTGCAACAGACACTAATCTTCAATTCAGAAGTACACACACACACACCATCAAGCATGCATACGCGAGCACACACTCAAACACATGCACATATGCGCACACCTTCAGGCATGCACACACAAACACACAGCTCCACAGCCGGACAGACAGGCACACACACGCTTTCCAGTGTTTCCCACCATAGAAATGGCTCCAGAATTTCTGGAGCTGCTACCTGAATATGTTATTGTATTAAGCAACACGCTTCAGCTTGGAATAGCTTCTTCAAAATGTGCTGCTGGAGGTATTCAGCTGTTGTTGGATTTATGTTGTTGGAGATATCATATATAGCTGTTGGACGGGTGTTATTTGCGGTACTGGTCTGTTGGATGTTTGATGTTGGAGGAATAGAACTGTTGATTGGGTGGTGCTGGAAGGACGGGGCTGATTGATGGTTGGTGTTGGAGGTACAGGGCTGTTGGGGGATGATGTTGGTGTGAGAGGGGTGTTGGATGGGTGCTGTTGGAGGTATTAGGCTTTTGTATGGGTGGTGTTGGAGGTATGGGGCTTTTGGATAGGTGGTGTTAGGAGCATGGGGCTTTTGGATGGGT
Organism: Gymnothorax reevesii; assembly: GCA_029721435.1. NCBI lineage: Eukaryota > Metazoa > Chordata > Actinopteri > Anguilliformes > Muraenidae > Gymnothorax > Gymnothorax reevesii. The sequence continues at coordinate 67,731,640 of CM056574.1, read as the reverse complement.
GGTGTTGGAGGTATGGGGCTTTTGGATGGGTGGGGTTTGTGGTATTGGGCTTTTGGATGGGTTGTGTTGGAGGTATGGGGCTGTTGGATGGGTGGTGTTGGAGGTACAAGGCTGTTGGGTGGGTGGTGCTCGAAGTACAGAACTGTTGGACGGGTGGTGTTGGAGGTAAAGGATTGTTGGTTGGGCAGTGTTGAAAGTACTGGTGCTGGAGTCGGGCAGTTCCAATGGGCCCCTGTGCATGATATTTTTATGGGCCCCAGTGCACCGTGTATACTCCTTATGAAGCGCACCATTTGGTGTATACAGTATATAGATTTTCAAAAATTTTTTCATTTTGTGTGGGATATTACAGCTGGATTTCTTGTAACTGGGATAGTGTAGAGGTCAAAGGGGAAGCCATCAGAAAAATGGATAGCACTCTGACACACGGTAACGTAAACAGTCAATCAAATCAGCACGTCAACTATTGTAACCAGTCAATTATAGGAGGAATTTTTACATTATTCTTGCTGTTATTCAGCTGGCGAGTTGTGAGATGACTACCATATAAACTACTGTAAATACGTATAGCTGACCATAGGGCTGACGTTTGCTGGTCAGACGGGAAAAAATTACTTCCGGATTAATCCATTATTATGGGGGCCAATAAAATACACTCTGCTAGTCCGCCTTCTGCAGGCTGCACGGAACGTGCTGATGCAATATTGTGGCAAAGTTTCAACACAGATGTGACCCCGTCAGTGAAAACCCGGAGAAAGTCGCTTTTTGGCGATGTAATTTTTTTTTTTTTAAACAAAGTCATTCTCATACAAGGAATATTCTGTTAAAAAAATCTAACCGATATCTCTAATATAGATGAGGTAGCCTGACATGTCTTAAAACTAGGCTGGTAGCTTCACAAGATGTTCATCTATGAAAGTTATAGATTATAGATTATTATTTTAGAAATTATTTCCGACATTTCCAAGGTGATGCGACGCAATTAATGGAGAAATCTCGACCATGAACCGTCTTTACAATGGCGCACTTTGATGTTATCATCTACATTCATTTTAAATGGTAGAAAAGACGTCCCTAAATCGAATGACAAACAAATTACCGGGTGTTTATTCGCAGAAGGTTGTTTTTATCTTCCCCCCCTAATAATCTCATAATTAAGCTATTTTTGGCAGTGGATATTTTGCCGTGAGCCGGTTTTACATTTCTTCTGCTATTTGGCCGTGACCTCCGGTTCACATGCGCAGTTGTATTATTTTTGGACTTAATTGATTTCTGTGTTTTATGTTTGGCCAACATTAGTGCAAGAACTCGGTAGCTAGCAAACAACTAATCACCCAACTAATCAGGGTTGCTTTCCCAAAAGCGTAGTTGGTAACTATGTTAGCAACTTACATAGCTAGTTGGTCCATTCACAGTCAATGGCTTCAACTATGTAAGTTAGCATCAGTGATTTCGGGAAACGTATTCCAGCCTCGTCAATGCATAACTGACCTAGCTGCGCTGCTAATGCAAAACAATGCGATTCACTGTTTTTTTTATTCAAGGAATAAGCCCCGAGAAGCAGTGGGTTACAGCGATTTTATAACGGCGGAGGGGCGTTCTAAGTCATGACGCACAGCAGAGTGCCTTAGTGCCCTCCGCTGTTATAAAATCACTGTAACCCACTGCTTCATGGGGTTTATTGCGCTTATAAAACAGTTACCCTACATATAACCCATTAAATAAACACACAAGAAAAAAAATCAACAATTTATTAGTAATAATGCAACAATAAAATTGAGAACTATTTGTTCTTCCTCCAAGCAAGATCGAAAGGACAGAATGGTTGGCAAGCAACACAGACGCTAAGATTGCTTTTTCATCTAGCGCCGTTATCATGTCACATCAGGCTATTTGGTCTCATTAATTTAGATATACTATGAAAGCAAATATACTATTTGGAATGTCTCCTTCGGCCTCCCGAAGGCCCCGTTAAATCATTTTACGTTCGTTTCGGTTTCGGTTTTAGAGATTCCTTGTTCTCATCGCTGTTCCATCATATGGGACCGTGTCTTCAGTTGCCAATTTCGATAATTGGAAAACACGTCAGTAAAGGAAAATGATTGAGAACTAGCCAGGACTAATTGTCATAAAGGGACATGTCTGTGCCCCCCCCCCCCCCTCAAGTCCCAGTTCTAGAACCGCTGCTGTCCTCCACACTTGCCGGGGTCCAGGAAAATATGTTGAATCCTGCATTAGTTTGCTTGCCAGCTTGTCAACTAGCTAGCGTTCACTACAATGGATGTGGTTACCCTACACATAGCCCATAAAATAAACATTCAAGAAAAAAAAATCAACAATTTATTGCGTATACTGAAATAGAGAGCTAGTTAGCAATGTTGCTAGCAAGCAAAAGTGATATCGAACTCTATAATGCTATTGCTAGCTAGGTAGATAGCCAACTGGTTAGCGGGTTAAAAGGTTAAACTTTGCTAACACTGAAATAGCCCGCTAAAAGTCTTAATGAAACCTCATGAGTCAGTTGAACGCAGAGTAGTCGGTTACTAGGCCAGGCCCGCAGGGATATTTTGTGCTGCAGTCTGCCACAGAATACAGTGGGTTACACTGATTTTATACCGGCACGGAATGCGGCTCAGCTAATCACATTTAAGGATGGGAAGCACCTGTTTTGTAATGATTTATATGCACCGCAGTTAGGTAGCTGAGCAAGCGAACTAGGCTAGCAAGCTAGTTTGCAGGTTTCTTGGTCAATGTTAGCTGGGAACCTTTACATTCGGTGTATATTTATGCCAGCTAATGAGCTAAATGTTTGCGGCGCGACTCCAGCTTAGTTTGACTTAAATGCATGAAATATAACGTCTGCTAGCTAACGAGAGCCTTTATACCGACTTAGCTAGCAGTATTTCAGGTATGTAAATGCAGGCTAGCTAACTAAATGGCAAAGTTATCACTATTCACTATTATCCATTGATTTCTGTGAGCAAGCCCAAAATTTATTCAACTGCGCATGTGTACCGGAAGTCACGGCCAAATAGCTAAAGAAATGTATAACTGGTTTACGGCAAAATATCCACTGCGATAATTTTTTTATATATTCTTCAGCTTATTTCATGCCGTGCAAGTGGCTACCGTGCGCAGCCACTTTGGCAATTTGGTAGAGGACGTGCGCCGAGATGGGTGTGGCGCGTAGTAGGGGGAGGTGTCACATATTCATCAAGACGCAGTGCCAATTTTGTAGAAAAAGTCTTCGCTGGAGTTACGCAGAAAACTCGCCAACTCCAACCTGGTTTACTTTCTGTGCAGTGGTAATTTGGCTGACCGGCGCACAGTGCGCACACGTCACCAAAACCTCACAGGCAGGTTTCCAGAATGTCAGGTACATTTCAATGCAATAAATAATTACAGGAAGCATTATTTAATGTAACTATCTGAATAAGGACATAAATTGTAGTATCTATATCGATTGTCCTGATGTGAGATTAAAGGCGGTTAATTGGCACGCATAATGTAAACTTGACCTGGCTTAATAAATGCTGCTGAATCTATGCTGGAAACTAACGACTTCACATCTTTCTCAGCCTACCGCAAACTGTTTCTATATATATATGTAGATATATAATGCTTACGTTCTATGCTCAGTAAAGCCGCTTGCACACTGGACGCGAAACAAATTTTTTGCACGACTGATTACAGTCAGAGTCAATGCAAAGATGCGATATTCGGACAGGGTTTTAATATAGCTCCGTGTCCGAAAGTCATAAAAGTTCTAATTTTTTCGAGTATTCCAGGAATTATTAGATGTGCAAACTTGGCCATAGCTATCGACTTTTCTTGGTCTTTTTAGCCTATTCGTCTGTTTTCTTCCGTTGAAGATAGACAACAGTCTTTATTTGGTCTTTCTTTTGAAAATTAGTCAGATGGATTGAATAGATTCATGCTTTCTTTCCACAGCAGAGATAAAATGGTGCGTAAGCAAATCAATTCCATGACCACTGTCAGTGTGAATAAATTATCGCATGCACAATCAAGACTGTCCGAAGCGAATTCCAAAATACTCCATGTTCAGCAGCCAGCAAAAAGTAAAAGTACTGATATGAGAATAGATTTATAACGAAAGAAAGAATAAAAAAATATCACCAACAAACGGAACATCCAAAAAAGATGACCCGCAAATAAATAAATCGCCGTGTTCATTGGATGTTCTGTTGTTAAAATGTTTCTTTTTATTCTTTATTTCGTTATCAATCTGTTCTAATCGTCCTCTTTATTTTTGGCTGTCAGACACGGAGGCATTGTACATTGTCCCCCGCCAATGTCGACTCACTTTATTGAGCAGAGCTTAAACAGAAACATTGATTGAAATTCTCGGTACTCATCTTGAAGAACTGAGCCCTCTTATCGAAACATTCACGTTTAATATCTAAAATAGTCAGTAGATTTGAAGAAATTAAAAACAATAATCGACAGTCGGATGCAGAGTTATATTGAAACCATCCGACTATCGGACACGGAGATATATTAAAACCCGTCAGACTTTCAGACACGTAGACACTGCGTTCAATGCAATCTGTCTTGCGAAAAATTAATTTCTCGTCCAGTGTGCAAGCAGATTAATACTAGGCTACTATTATTGCCACTTAGGTTTTATCGTTTTTAGTGGGGGAAAGGTATACAGCCTGATTGCTATGATGTCGTACTGAGTTTTGTTACACATTTATTTTCAATATGTGATCTTATCTTGCATTGTTGTCCATGCATGTTAATCCCAAAATTTTAAGCAGCAACAGGGAGTAATAATAGGAACACGCTATCCGTCGTTTCTCTTCCCAATGAGCAAACTTCGTATTTCATCCCAACTTCATAAGTTTGAATGATCTGACGTAGTTTCATTTTTAAATTCCATCCAAGTTCGCTAATGGTAATAATTCGCGAATGCCCTAGCTAGCCAGCTGACTCATATTCGTAATGCTTAATATAGACGTAAGCGGTGCAGAAAACATGCCTGATGCAGCAAAGTAAAATGCAACATTAACGCATCTAGCAGACATAGGACAGAAACTTCTATATTCCAACACAATAATGGTTAGGAGAGGAGTTCATTTGACTGGTGAAGATTTGACTCGGCTGTGTTATACCCAAACACGCCTTCTTTGCCACTTGCGCTGGAAGGCGTGACAGAGGTGGGACAGTGGAGTACTTGCGCCGGGCTACGCTGGGCACGAAATTGCAACATACGCCTGGACACACCTCCTTGGCACGGCGCACCCCCCATTCGCCGCGCATGCGCCTGGTCTACGAATTTAGAGCCCATTGTCTTAATTGATTCATTGTCAGTTGATATAGTCCATTATTTTTGGAAATTCTATAGGGCTGTTGCGCGCTGTCAGGCTCTGCGTCAGTTGATATTAAATTAATATTAATATGATCTCAGTGTAAAGCATTAGTTTAAAAATGAATTAACATTCTGTTAATTCAAAACAGTTTTTTATGCTTGTTTAAATTCATTAAGGGGACCAGTCAGGTAGAGCACTGTAACCGATTTAATTCATCTAGAGATAACGGGCCGATCCCCCCACACACACTGACGAATCGGATGGTCGAAGAATTTTGGTTGACTACTGCCCTATCGGACCAGAGCTAATGTTAAGTTTATTATTGATGTTGATAAACTCTTTGCAGTCAGTTTAACCAGTTGTTTGTGGCTTCACAGAACAGAACATTCAAGAGCTGATCTCTACCATTGAAATTTTGGGATAATCACTGTTGCTAGCAGGCAATGTAACTTCTCTAAGAAGCAGTAATCAAAACATGCACTAATGTATCATTACTACAATTCAAAATCCTCTATTACACACGTCTTGTCGTGTAAATCGTTTGTTTAGTTTTTCAAGCACAGTCATGTAGGAATTTGTTCAAGGTTGCAAAATAGTGAATTATTTTTGTAAAGAAAGCAATAATAATTTGACAAGAGCACTCTGAGAGCGCTTATGCCCCCCATATGTCTAGGACACATTCAAGTAGCATTACCATGTTCCACCACTCTGGTGAATAAATATTCTTTGATGCAGACTTTGATCCTGATCTCTCGCAAAGTCAAATCACTTCTAATTTGACCCAAGATGCACCAGTGGTAAAAATTTCATAAAAATCAGTCCATAACTTTTTTTGTAATGTTGCTAACAAACATGCTTACCCACAAACCAAAGGTAAAACAAAACCTCCTTGGGGAAGGTAATACTGATGCTGGTTAAAAGCATGTTTTGGTACAGCAGCACTTATTGGTTTTACCAGGGATAGAAATGAATTAAATTTTTCTCACTAGACAACCGTCTATTGATCACTCAGCCTTTTTTCATTAACTTACAGCACCAGTAAGATATCTGGACCTCAAATCTTTTTTATTTGTTTTTTTTCAACTGAAACTCACACCTATGCTAATTTAGCTCTAATTATCTTCTAATTCTAATTAATAATAGTCATGCCAATAAACATCAGAGACAGATGACATAAGCCCTCCAGTAAAACAGAAAGTAACTTCTTCTTCATAATTAATAGCAAATGATAAATAACTTCAAATTTCAAAGCCTTTCAATACCTTGAACAAATCCCTAGAGTACTGACATGATCTAAAATGCTGATTTGTCATTTTGTTGGATTAGAATAACGTTGTCAGTGCTTATGCGTTTGACCACTGCCAAATATCTGCAAAGTAGTACCCCAGATAGCAAGCCCCTCCGCTCCGGATCTGGCCCGGCTCTGTGCCGACACCAGCTGACACCAGCCAGAGTCGGGCCAGGCTAATGCGTTTGACCACTGCCAAATATTTGCAAAGTACAGCAATACAACAGTACAACGAAGTGCCAAAAATCCCTTCATAATAACGGGTTATAGTCCATACATCACTCTTCGGTAATTTACACTGAATTGTTAATTTTTTTGATTCTGAAAATGTAATCAATGTTGGGATCGTCTTGTCCACCGTCGGTTGATCCTCAAATTCCAACACAGGATAGTCCAGGCCTCGACACAATCACACAATAATTTGGACATTAGATACATGTTGACATTGGACAGCAACATGGATATCATCTTTGCATATCTGTACATAACAGAAAGGCCAAGGAGAATAGGACATTATTATCCCCCGCCAACACGAAGTGGGAGGGGGATATAGGTTTGACCTGCGTGTGTGCGTGCGTGCGTGCGTCCGTCCGTCCAAGAGAAAGGGGACAACTTTTCTTAGAAGCTATTACAGATAGGACAACCAAATTTGGTGTGTTGCTTCAGACCATACAGGCCTCGATGGAGTTCGAAAATAAGAAGCACACGATTGGCGGGGGATGTTGTAGACCATGTCAACTTGTTTATTCAATTGAAAAGTGAATAGTTTTATAGTTTATGTCAATTAGCATATAATTTTGTTATTGATTGCTGCCAACTATTTACCACATAAAATTAAAACCATGATGGAGGTGGGTGTTGCTTCTGGCAAAAGTGCAAATTCATTTGAATTCGTAATGGAATGGAGACGTATTTCTGAGGTGGCTATCTAAATTATTTGCAAGCGCGTGTTTTCCCCTGGAAGCATTTTTGGAAGGCCTGCTCTTTTTCGGATGCCAGAGTGCAACCACACAGCGTTCACAGTCAATATTTATCCTGCTGGGTTGGCGGTATTGGAGATGTACAGCTGTTGGGTGGGTGGTCTTGATGATGCAAAGCTGTTGGATGGGTGGTGTTGCAGATACAGGGCTGTTCAATGTGTGATGGAGGATGCAAGGCTTTTGCATGGGTGGTGCTGGACATGCAGGGCTGTTGGATGGGCGGTGCTGGAGGTACAGGGCTTTTGGATGGGTGATTTTGGAAGCATAAGGCTGTTGGGGGGGGGGGGGGGGATGTTGTTGAGGATGGAAGGCTTTTGAATGGGTGTTCTTGGAGGTACAGGGCTGTGCGTGGTTGGTTTTGACGGTACAGAGCTCTTGGATGGGCGGTCTAGGAGGTTCAAAGCTGTTGGATGGGTGGATTTGGAGGCATAGGGCTGTTTGTGGTTGGTTTGGAGGTATACCTGTAGAGCTGTGGGATGGGTGGTGTCGTTATAAGGTTGTTGGGTGGATGATGTTAGAGGTACACTGCTGCTGGATAAGTGGTGTTGGAGATACTGGGCTGTTCAGTGGGTGATGTTGAAGGTATAGGGCTTTTGGATGGGTGGTGTTGGAGGTACAGGGTTGTTGGGTGGGTGGTGTTGAAGTAATAAAGCATTTTGATGGATGGTATAGGAGGAACAGGGCTGATGAATGCGTGTGTTATGTACCCCTTATTTGAACTCCATGATGCTACCACAGTAAAGCAATACGATCGCTCATCGCTTTTTCCTAAGATTCACCCCCAGAGCCCTGATTATACAACTTTTTCCAGCAAAATACTGAAACTTCTCTAATGCCTGACAAAAATGGCAATTTGAATATTACTGCACATAAAAACCGTGGTGAACTCTTTATATCTGAGTTTCATAGTGCTGATAGTGGAGTATGTGGCTCCGTTTTTTGCTCTGTATGGCTGCAGCCTTTAGCCTTTCTTGTGTGGTCATGTGACTTAAAGTGTCTGTATCTGAACAGGTAAAGCAGATCATGGAAGAAGCTGTTACAAAGAAGTTTGTGCACGAGGACAGCAGCCATGTCGTTGCACTTTGCAGTAAGTACATGCGCACACACACACACTCTCTCTCTCTCTTGGTCTTTCACACACCTACATACACTCCACTCTCTGACTGGGCAGGTAGCTGCTTTGGCAGCTGGCTGAGACTGTGTTCATTGTGCCGCAGGGCTCCAGATTTTGGGCCTTTTAATCTTGTTAATGGGCAGATTTCCTCTCCCTTCCTGGCCTGAGAGCTGCTGTATTAAATGAGCCTGTCTTCCTGTGCTAAACCGCTGCTCTAATTATGCCATTACCTCACTACTCAACACTGCCCTGCGCTGTGCCTCAAAACTGATCTCAGCCATGTTTAATCCAAATCAGCTACCACAGCGTCTCTCATATCCCTGTCTCTCTCATCACTGTTAATGCCCCTGTGTTTATCATATTCCTGTATGTGTCTTACCCCTGTACTTCACACAATTTTATAATCTCTCAGTCCTATAGGCCCTTTCTTGGACTGTTTATCACATCCCCATGTGCGTCACTTTCCTTTGTGTCTCCCTTCCCACGTTCCTCACATCCCTGCATTTATTGTATTACACCGTACCATACCTTGGCAATGTACAATTGAGATATGGTTCCTTTATGGTTTTTTACATTGTTTGGAGCCTAGAAATCAAAGCTTAAATTCCTTACCGTAAATAACAAGTTGAAAGTACTATAGTTTGTTCTCATCTGAGAATTCATTAGTCAATCTCATGTGTTTCTGTCTTGAGGTATTGAGGGGCCAGCCTGGCTCCACATTCAAAACCAAACTTTTGGGAGTCATTTTGGGAAACTAATTGCCAAGTGTACAAGTTGTTGTGTTGCTTTTTTGTAATCTGAGATATTCCAAAGAACCAATTCAGCAAATATTTCTACATTTAATTTACTTATATTCGGTAGTTTCTAAATAGTGACTTTTTGAAGTAGATATATTGTACAGTTACACTTGTTTTCACAAAAAATTGGGAGCCACCACGTCCCTTTTCTGAAGTATCTTAACAACTAATGAAGATATGGGTCAACAAAGATGTGCACATATTCTGCTGGACACAAGGACATCATGTTCTGTAAATCTGAGGCAAATCTGAGGTGCACAGTTGGGCCCTTGTATTGAAATCTGATGATTTGACGTAGAGTTTCCCAATGGCCAAATATTGTGCTGGGTAAGAAAACTATGTATCATTTGAAAGTATGAACGTTCAACATTCTAACTGTGCAAGTCATGTAATTTTGAAAATGGCATTTGAAATGGTTTTATAATGGTTTTATAGGACTGTCTATGTAGTCTACAGGTGTAATTGTAAAGAATTGTACAGATCTGTCAAAATATGTTGAAATTGTTGTTCTTATCTTAGATCCGGTGATCAATACCGATTATACGTAATCTACAAAATAAGCACGCTTGGGCAAATATCACTAAAATTACAAAACCCAAAACCAGTGAAGTTGGCACGTTGTGTAAATCGTAAATAAAAACAGAATACAATGATTTGCAAATCCTTTTCAACCTATATTCAATTGAATACACTGCAAAGACAAGTTACTTAATGTTCGAACAGGTAAACTTTGTAATTTTTCACAAATATTAGCTCCTTTGGAATTTGATGCCTGCAACATGTTTCAAAAAAGCTGGCACAAGTGGCAAAAAAGAGAGAGTTGAGGAATGCTCATCAAACACTTATTTGGAACATCCCACAGGAGAACGGGCTAATTGGGAACAGGTGGGTGCCATGATTGGGTATAAAAGCAGCTTCCCTGAAATGCTCAGTCATTCACAAACAAGGATGGGGCGAGGGTCACCACTTAGTGAACAAATGCGTGAGCTGATTGTAGAACAGTTTAAAAGCAACATTCCTCAACGAGCTATTGCTAGAAATTTAGGGATTTCATCATCTACGGTCCGTAATATCGTCAAAAGGTTCAGAGAATCTGGAGAAATCACTGCACGTAAGCGACAAGGCCGAAAACCAACATTGAATGCCCGTGACCTTCGATCCCTCAGGCGGTACTGCATCAAAAACTGACATCAGTGTGTAAAGGACATCACCACATGGGCTCAGGAACATTTCAGAAAACCTCTGTCAGTAACTACAGTTCGTCCCTACATCTGCAAGTGCAAGTTAAAACTCTACAATGCAAAGCGAAAGCCATTTATCAACAGCACCCAGAAACGCCGCCGGCTTCGCTGGGCCCAAGCTCATCTAAGATGGACTGATGCAAAGTGGAAAAGTGTTGGTCTGACGAGTCCACATTTCAAATTGTTTTTGGAAACTGTGGACGTCGTGTCCCCCGGACCAAAGAGGAAAAGAACCATCCGGACTGTTATAGGCGCAAAGTTCAAAAGCCAGCATCTGTGATGGTATGGGGGTGTATTAGTGCCCAAGGCACGGGCAACTTACACATATGTGAAGGCACCATTAATGCTGAAAGGTACATACAGGTTTTGGAGCAACATATGTTGCCATCGAAGCAAAGTCTTTTGCATGGACGCCCCCGCTTATTTCAGCAAGACAATGCCAAGCCACATTCTGCACGTGTTACAACAGCATGGCTCCGTAGTAAAAGAGTGCAGGTACTAGACTGGCCTGCCTGTAGTCCAGACCTGTCTCTCATTGAAAATGTGTGGCACATTATGAAGCGTAAAATACGACAACGGAGACCCCGGACTGTAGAACAACTTAAGCTGTACATCAAGCAAGAATGGGAAAGAGTTCCACCTGAAAAGCTTCAAAAATTGGTCTCCTCAGTTCCCAAACGTTTACTGAGTGTCGTTAAAAGGAAAGGCGATGTAACCCAGTGGTAAAAAGGCCCCCGTGCCAACTTTTTTGCAATGTGTTGCTGCCTTTAAATTCTAAGTTAATGATTATCTGCAAAAAAAAAAAAAAGTTTCTCAGTTTGAACAACAAACATCTTGTCTTTGCAGTATATTCAATTGAATATAAGTTGAAAGGGATTTGCAAATCATTGTATTCTTTTTCATCTACGATTTACATAACGTGCCAACTTCACTGGTTTTGGGTTTTGTACTTTGATATTGTGACAATGGCTGCATATCTTCATAAATTTCACCATGATGAACCTTTTTTTTAAACGAGAAGTGCTGGACCGTTGATTTTACAATAGTCCTTCAGGAACAAACTAGGCTCTTCCACTGACTACAATCTGCTGATCTCCGTGAACAGTATATTTTGGCCAATCAGCTGTCACTCAAATATTACAGACAAACAACTTTTTTTAGTTTACAATGACAGCCAATGGTCTGGAAATTCCAAAAGATGGTTATACAGTAGCCAACAGATTAAGGCCTAGTCCACAAGTACATGGGTATTTTTTAAATGGACATTTTTCTATGTTTTAGGAAAAAAAATTCTGTCCACATGACTGTGTTTTAGAAAATATCGCCATCCAGATGAGAGCACAAAAACGGCTACAAATGCTCAAATCAAATATTCCGAGCCAGTAGGTGGCGATAACGTCTACATTTAATGGTTTAATACCAGAGAAGAAAATCCCACAGAGCAACAGTGGGCTTACGTGAAATGAGCTGTAACATCATTGTTTTCCAGCTCTGTTTAGCATGTCCACAAGTAAACACTAAATCCGATGCTTGTACAAATCCTCACCTTGGACAGAGATTTCAAAAAATGTTTGTTTTCAGTGACCGACTGAAGAAAGAGTTACATGTACATCACGTATAGGTCAAATAAAACATGTCAATGGAGAAAGGAAAGGACGCCTGCACACTTACTCCAAGCCATAAAGAAAATTTGTATTTATTAAATTAGGACAACATTTAGATTTAACCCCAATCGTCTGGTCATCACGACATGCCCAAAATTACATGAGTAAATCTCGGTCACTACTGGGGCCATTTGAATAATCTTGGAATCATAATAATGGTAACACAATTGGGATTTCTGTCAGGGTATAAAAATCAGTGTACATGTCACTGAGTCAGAGTAGATGAAGATGGAACATAGCATAATTGAAAGATCTCATTTCTGCCTAACAAAATGTTACTTTCATCCCTTTTGAAGTTATTTAGTTGCAGTCTGAAACCTCAAAAAAATTAGAGCACAGAATCTCAACAATATCTGTATAATATCAAGTAAATCTGAGCAAAATTAGAGAGGTTTTAGTTCAGGAATGCTTATGTGTCATCTCCAAACTAGCGATTTGGGCACCTTTTTCGACACTGATTGCCAAGTCAGATTTCTCAGGTACCAAACTGTTGGACTGTTCACTTATATGTCACTATAGCCATACATTCTTTTTTTTTTTCCAACTATTTTTATTTTTTTATTATTATTTTTTATTTCTGCCAGTCCTGTTTCCTTTTCCCATTCAAAGAAAATACATGCAAAGGAAATGAGGGTAAAAAATGGTATAAAGTTAAAAAGAACAAACACCCCAGTTATTATTTGTACAAAAACTAAGCCTCCAGTGTTATATAAGGTTGCGTCTGTAACCCGGATTTGAACCCGGGTCGCTTGCATTCTAGCGCTCCACCTTCGCTGGCTGAGGACTCATTGCACATCTCATTGCTAATATGAAGTGCACCCCAATTTAGCGATTGCCTAACTGTGCTCTCTTAGTACAACCCCAATTCCAAAAAAGTTGGGATGCTGTGAAAAATGTAAGTAAAGACAGAATGTAATGATTTTTTTAATGCATTTTATTAAGTGAACAAATAATACAACTCTGAACCATCCAAAAAAAAAACAAAAACAAAAATAACAGTACTAATATCAAAACAGAAAAACATATATGACACGTTATCTATGTAAAGAAAAGGTAACACACATTATGAACACAACGTACCCCATTTGCCAACTTTGTTGAAAAAACTGACATATTGAATGAAATATTGAAAACTAACTTGATTAGTCTTTCTATTTATATATTAAAATAATAAGATTTCCCATGATAGGGGCTTCAGAGGTCAAGTGTCCAAAAATAACGTTAAAAGCATTCAGTTGTAGTTTTATTGCCAGTTTTCAGATGAAATCAGATTTTGATTTTATCCCAGAAGGGAACTACCTGAGGACAATCTCAGAAGACATGCAGGTATGTTTCCTCTTCTTGATGGCAAATGGAACACAATGGGCTGTCTGCACATTTCCATATATACAATAATCTATTTGTAGGCAAAAATTTGTGCAAAAGTCTGTATTGAAAATATCTGGTGGTAGGGTCAATTGTGCAATAAGCAATAGATGTCTAGATGCCTTGTACCCAGGGGATTGGAGTGTCAAAGAGGTACAGCCAAGACAAGCGCACATTATGTGATATATCTATCAGATTGTAGCACATTAGAAAGAACTTATACATACTCTTATTAATCTTAATATTCCTTTGTCAGGTACTGTTGGATTGAGCAGGAATACAAACGAAAATAGGAGGAGAACCAAGTAAGAGAGATTTCCATACTTTAGGACAGGGGTCCTCAATCTTTCCCAGAAAGGGTCAGTGTGGGTGCAGGCTTTCAATCTAACCAAGCAGTTACACATCTTTTTCTAATAATCAAGGATTTTGGCAAAGACTCTAGGGGTTAATTAGTGATGTCAGGTGTGTGACTGCTTGGTTAGATTGAACGCCTGCACCCACACCGGCCCTTTCTGGGAAAGATTGAGGACCCCTGCTTTAGGAATCGCAGTAGATAATTGTAAATACTGGAAATGGCTACAAACATCACCATATTTTATACAAAGATCATTGTATGACAGTAAAGAACCATGACTATTTAGAAGATCATTTAAAAACAAAATACGGCTGTTCACAAGAGAGTTAAAAATGATAGGTTTCCCTCCAATGAGAATATTTGAATTCATAAATAAAATCTGCAGTTGAGGGGGCCTTGTACTGATATTTGTACCATGCATGAACAACATCAAATAGGAATGGATTAAGATGCAGTAAAGAGTCTAACTGCAAAAAGGGAAATATACCAGATCCAACTGACAATTACATACTTAACAACCTAGATGTAAGGCAGTCAGGATTAAAATATAATTTCGGTACACATGAGGCTTTTATAGTCAGTGCAAAAGCATATAAATTAATTAAATTCAACCCATCATTTTCAATTGAATTGTAAATGATTTTCCTGCAAACTCTTTCAGGTCCTCCACTCCTAATAAAAGAAAAGATTTTCTTCTCATATTTTTCAAAAAAGGTTTTATTTAGAGTAGGGAGTATCTGGAAGAGATTTGTGAGTTGAGGCACTATTTAAGAATTTATGACCGTTATTTCACCAAACAGAGAGAATCTTTTCCCCCTCCATGGAAATAAAAGGCGATCCAATTTTGCTAAACGGGGCTCGAAGTTCAAATTTACTATGGAATCTAAATCCTTAGGAATGTGTATGCCCAAAATGTCTACATGTCCATTAACCCAGTGAATAGGATGATGGCAGGGTAAAGTTCCAATTTTAAGTATTTTGCATTTATCGAATTTTAAAGAAAGTCCAGATAAAAAAGAAAAACTGTCTAAATCATCAAGGAGAGCATGGAAAGATACTATGTTGGGGGCAAATGAAAAATTAGCATCATCTGCATATTGTGAAATATTATTTGATCTTCCATGGATAGATAAACCAGTCAACTTATGACTACTGCGAATCTTAATGGCTAACATATCTACTGCGATAATAAACAAATAAGGGCTCAGGGGACAGCCTTGTCTTTCCCCACAGTACAAATTGATACAAAATTTGTATCAAATACATGTAAAACCCCAAAAAAGCAAAAACCAAAAGGCGGATATTGCCGGGGTGAAGGCCTTACGTGTTCTCTTAGTCTAACTTTAATTAGAGCATTCTTCTGGCTGGTGTGAATCACAATATAATGGATATTTTTTCACCATCCGAGGACGGGGCATGAAAGCGCAATGGTTACGATTTATCTGACTCCATATAACAGTTAGAATACAAAATTTAGCTATAATCCTCGTTAAAAATCTGACTCCAAATTAGAATTAGAATTGATAATTTTGAAACAGCATGCGTGAGTCTCAGGGCAGTTACGCACCCAAACTCTGTCTGCGAAAACCATTGTCACTAAGCAGAACACCCCCTAGGGTTAAAATAGGCGTCTCTGCCTGGTCTAATTCGACGATAAATCCATTGGATAGAAGAGACTGTCATGGTAGCAACATCAGGCAAATGGCTCTGAGTATGAACGTACCACGAACCTAGGTTTATGCATATCAAAGGGCCCCTTAGAAAGATTAACAACCAATAGCTAAATCTTAAGAGCCGGTAATTTCATATCCCCTTAATAGGTAGAACCCAATCTCAATCTAACTTAGAAGTATCGCTACCTACACATGTCTTGGTAGGAGTCTCCCCTTAAGTCCCAATCGCAACAAGGCCAGAAAGAATATACAATGAGAACACGCAAGCTGGAAAAGGAATAACAATAATTTAATTCACCAGGTAGGCACAACTTGAATCAAACAAACCAATGATAAGCCAATTACCGTTACATATAATTTAGAAGGATTTAGAGTATTTTCATACCTGGAAAAAATGAATGACCACGTGCAGCTAAAGTCGCTCCACGTGGTCAGGGAGAAGTCAAATGTTCCCCCGCTCCGGAACAAGGCAACATGTGACCCCTCCCCAACTCACCTAACCGCATCCGATGTTGACAGAGAAGGACAGGACAGAATAAGAGCGAAGAAAGAAGAGAAGAGAAGAGAAGAGAAGAGAAGAGAAGAAGAAAAGAAGAGACCCCCCCCTCAGGATCTCGTACCTTTAAAGACCCCAAACCACACCTCCGAACAAGGTAGAGGGAAGGTTGGCCGAATCAGAGTTTTACTGGCCTAGGTGATAAGATAATTTGCACAGGGAGACTAGGGTAGTTGCTTGAATGAATCTTACAAACGAACCATAATTCCAAGGGAAATGAAACATGTTCCATTCAACTCCTTGGACTCCCCCGAGAATAAAGAGACCAAACATGATAGGAATGTGTGCTAAAATGATGCAGTTGTCATGGAAAAGCCTTAAAATGGAATATTATAGCCCAATTGCGTTATCAATATATAAGAGGTTCCTTCCTAGGATATTGAACAGAAATATATTATGAATTTGGTAGAGGTTTAAGTTGTATTAAGCCAATTGAAGTAGCTGCGCTTTAACTTCAATGAAACCAGTGAATTTGAGTTCCAGAGATGCTGGGCCTGCTAGACTTGATGGCTCTCACCCCCCGCCGTGGGGAACAGAGGATGCCACTCTCATCAGCAGGCTGTAAGATTGTAAAAGTTAACTGCTCGCTCTTAGGATTTTTGACCCATGTTTTGAGCAAAATCAAATATTCAGGTTCTACATACATAACTGTAATATTCGTGTACAAGGTGTTCACCCAAGCAATAAACTGAGGGCCAAAATTGAAAAATTCTAATGATTTTAGTACAAAGTCCCATCTAATTAAATCAAAGGCTTTTTGAAAGTCTGCAATAAAGATTAGGCCTGGTTTATCTTCCTGTTCATAATAATCATTTAAATCTAATATACATGCAATGCTGTCCCCAATAAATCTCCTTTTTATAAAACCTATCTGGTGTTTGTGAATCATATGTGATATAACAGATTTAACTCTTAGAGCCAGGCATTTGGAAAGGATTCTGGTATCACAACATAGCAGGGTTAAGGGCCTCTAGTAACCTAATAGTGTAGGGTATTCATATTCACCATTGCTACCTTGTTTTAATAATAAAGAAATTATTCCTTGCCTTTGGGTCCCAGATTGATGACCTGTTGACAAGGAATAATTAAACCACTTGAGCATAGGGGCTTTGAAAATAGAAGAGAAGTGCCTATAGACTTCCACAGGAATTCCATCAATCCCAGGTGTTTTTCCATTTGAAAAGGAATTAATGGCATTACATAATTCCTCCTCAGTGAGTAGACCCTCACAAGCCTGCAGCTGCTGATTGGACAAATGCCCATCATATTCATCAGGCAAAAAATGCTTAGAATTTTGATCAGGGGTCAGTGGTGCTAGGGGTTCATCAAAAGAGTAAAGAGAAGAATAAAATTCAACTTGTCTTTCCAAAATTTCCTTAAGATTGCAAGTAAAAGTTTCATCAGGCATCTTCAATTTCTGAATGTTTTTCCGGGTATAATTTCTGTGAACCAGTTTTAGAAAGCATTTGGTGCATCTCTCCCCCAGTTCCATCCACTGAGCTTTTGATCTTACTAAAATCCTTGTAAATGTTGATTGTAAAGTTGCTTCAGTTGTTTTTGTTTATCATCGAAGTCATCGAGGAGAGGGTCAGGGGGAGAAGGTGCATTGTCAGTTTGTCTATGTAACATGTTTATAATATCAATTAATTCTCTCTCTCTCTGAATAGATATTGTCTATTTTTCCAACTTGAAAATTTGATGCAATGGTCCCAGAAAAAGCATTTTGCAGTTTCCCAGACAATATGGGGATTTGCTGTCCAACAGTTATTTTGGAAAAATTCATTCATAATTTCTACTGTTTTTTGTTGAAACAATTTATCTTCTGATAGAGAGAGATTGATCTTCCAGTATCCCTTCCCCCTTGGAAATTCTGCAGTAATAAATGATAAAGCGATTAATTTGTGGTCAGATCTGAAACTATCAGCAATGACACATGTGTTTACTCTATTAATCAAAGAAAACCTGACAAAAAAGTAATCAATCCTACTTGCTTGTAACCTTTGTCACTATGTATACCTTACAGTGTTTGGGTTCCTAAACCGCCATATGTCATGTAGATCATATTTACCTTTTAATTCAGAGATAGATTCTAAAGCTTTTGGATGGTAAGTGCGATTTGTAGATAGTCTAAAATGCACCAGTAAAATCCTCATTTGGGGATATAATCATAAATGAGTTGCCAGCCTACATTGTAAAAGATTTGTGCCTTTTATCTGAAAAGTAAGCCATTCTTAACAGTTTAAATGAGCATTTTGTCTCTTCAGGGTCTCTGTTTGAGTCTTTTCATACAGATCAAAAACAGCCAAATCAGCAAAGGGTTCACTCTTCACCTTCCCCAATTATTTCCAAGTTTCACTCATTCAATTTTACTCCTCTTGAAGTGAGAGAGGTCCATAGAGCCTTAAAGCAGCTAGACTCTAACAAATCTGCGGGTCCCCACAAGCTTGAGCCTTACTTTCTCAAGTCTGCTGCTGACCATGTTTTCAATTTAATCTTCTCTTACAATTTGGAAATCTGCCCATGTTCTACCTTTGCTAAAATGAGGTGATCCCTCAGTTGCAAATAACTACAGGCCAATCTCTAAATTATGTGTTTTTAAAGTCTTAAATTTGTAAATGAACAACTTAAAGAATTTTTGAGCACAAATGGCATTTTGTCACAACATCAATCAGGCTTCAGAAAACAGCACAGCACAATAACTGCAGCCATTAAAGTAGTGAATGACATTATTGAGGCAATGGACTGCAAAAAATTCTGTGCAGCCCTTTTTATTGATTTGTCTAAGGCTTTTGAAATGGTTGATCATGCCATTTTAGCAAATAAACTCAACAGTATAGGCTTATCGGCACATGCTGTAAGATGGTTCTCAAACTACTTGTCAGCTAGAACGCAATTTGTACAGTTTGCTGGATCTTCCTCCTCCTTCCTGACTTTATCAAAAGGTGTCCCTCAGGGTTCCATATAAGGACCACTACTGTTCTCTATTTATGTGAATAACCTCTGATAATTTACCTAATGTAGCTCTCCACTTCTATGCAGATGATACAGTTATCTACTGCTCTTCCTCCTCAATAGTACAAACCCTTCAATTTTTACAGTCTGCTTTCGATGTTGTTCTGTCTCTTTTATCCCAGCTGAAGTTGGTATTAAATGCAGGCAAAACTAAATTTATGCTTTTTTCAAATGGCAAAGAGGTAATAACTAATCTGCCCAAGATCACAACAGCTCAAGGGGTTGAAATTGAAATGGTCACAGCGTATAAGTACTTATTTTTGTTGATAGATTTGAATTTGTCATTTAAATTGCACGTCGAAAAACTTGTTTCCAAATTGAAACTTAAATTAAGTTTCTTTTTTAAGAATAAATCTTGTTTTTCATTCCAGGTAAGAAAACACCGTAATCCATTAAAGGTAAAAACGTTGCTGATATTCGGTGATATACTCCTTATATATACTGCCTCTGAGCAGTGCCTAAAGAAGCTGGATACTGTGTATCATTGCGCTTTACGTTTCATTACTGGTTGTGGATACCATGTGCACCACTGCACTCTGTATGCTGCTGTAAATTGGCCATCCCTTAGTGTCCACAGATTCTCGCATTGGCTGACCTTTGTATACGAATCCATTATTGGGATGGTTCCAACGTATCTGGGTAAATACTTGCAAATAAAGCATAATCAATATAATCTACGCTCTGAAGGTACTTTGCAGATGCTAGTCCCAAGGGTTAGGACAGAATTGCGTAAGAAAGCTTTTAAGTATGCTGCTCCATTTTCCTGGAACAATCTACAGAATAACCTGAAATTGCAGACCTGGTTAAAGGAGAATTCCGGTGTGAAATTGACTTTGGGTGTATTGAAACATGATAATGAGTACTAACTTTAGGGAATTTAAGTCCATTTTAAAAGATCATGAAAAAAGTTATCTTAGTAAATGTGACTGCTTATAAATAAAATTTTACTGACAACTTTTAGAAAGTAGTCCCTATTTATGTGTCACTGGACTTTAGGCCTTCACCTGTTTGTAATCAACTGAATTTTATGTTCATTTGTCTGCAATGTTTGTCAGTTCTATTTTTATTTGCTGGTATTGTTTGTAATTTTGTCTTTCCTGCTCTTGTCAGGTCACTCTTGAAAAAGTGATTTTAAAACCAACGAGCCTTCACTTGGTTAAATAAAGGAAAATGAAATGAATGAAATGATATGGCCGATCGGCGCGAGTTGAGAACAAGGAAACTCTAAAACTGAAACGAACATAAAATTATCTAACGGGGCCTTCGGGAGACCAAAGGAGAGATTCCAAATAGCCTGCTTTCATAGTATATCTACTTTAACGAGCCCAAATAGCCTGATGTGACATAATAATGGCGGTAGACGAAGAAGCAATCTTAGCGTCTGTGTTGCTTGCCAACCATTCTGTCCACTCGATCTTGCTTGGTGGAAGAACAAATAGTTCTCAATTTTATTGCTGCATTATTACCAATAAATTGTCGATTTTTTTTCTTGTGTGTTTACTTGATGGGCTATATGTAAGGTAACCGTTTTATTAAAGCAATTAGCCCCTTGAAGCAGTGGGTTACAGTGATTTTATAACTGCGGAGGGGCACTAAGGCACTCCGCTGCGCGTCATGCCTTAGAACGCCCCTCCGCCATTATAAAATCACTGTAACCCACTGCTTCTCGGGACTTATTCCTTTATTTTACACTAGGCATAGTCCATTTTATGTTCTATCAGTCGACACCAAAAATACCTCAGACTCAATGGGGACAGTCACTTTTTTTATTGCCGATCTCTACGTCTATAGCATCCACATGCTTCTTTTCTTTGCCATTGACAAGTAAGACTGCGTAAGTGTTTTTAGGGGGTACCCAGATGGACACGCTCACTTTCTGGTTACTATTCTTAGCCTCGGCAATTTCATTGTCTCTGTCAGGAACCAGCTTTGACCGCGTGGCTTGTAGAGGTGGTAGGAGGTGCTCATACACAGCCAGATGGCGCTTATTGCTTCGAAGCTTTCTCCCCGCCAGTAGCATGCTATCCCTGTCATGAAAGTTGACAAAACGCACCAGTATTTTAGGGTCTAGTCGCGAACTTGTGGGCCTTGAGAGCCTATGCACGGCCACAATCGGCATCCATTCCAGTTGATCAGTCAAAAAGTTTGCAAGTACTCCCTTGCAGTCCTCATCCTTGTGGTAGGCTAATCCCCTAATGATGATATCAGGTTTCATAGAATAACGTTCACAAAGCAGCACAGCTTTTGCTCTTTCACGTCGCTCCTCCTGCAAAGCATCGCCCAACTGCTTCAGATCTTCCCCGTGAGACTCGATGGCGGTCTCGAGCTCCTGCATCCACCCACGTAACTTGGTCACTTCGGTGGATAAGTTTTCAACTTTAGCGTCCAAGAATCCGATTTGGTTAGAAAGTTTATCACCAACAGCATTAAATTCAGCCACCACCGTTTCCTGCTGCTGCTTTGTTTGCACTAAAATCACACTTGCGACCATCTGAAGCTCCGGTGAAAGCGATTTCAAACTGACCTCAATAGCAGCCATCTTTGGCATCTTTGGAGGGGGGTATGCTGAGCAGAACTTGTTTCCTCGGCGCTCGACTCTCTTGAGCGATGATTTTGTTTCCCCATACACACTGGAGAGTGCCAAGACTCGTCCAGCAATGAACGGGCTAAGTATCCTGAGAAGTTGCAGTGTTCAAAACATGTGGAGTAAATAGAAACACTGGAGCAGACAAGCGCACTCCTACACCACTGCCGCCATCTTCCAGAATTCAATGATTTGCAAATTTCATAAACAAACATTTTATTCACAATAGAACATAGACAACTTATCAGATGTTGAAAGTGAGAAATTTTGCCATTTTATGGAAAATACTGGCTGATTTTTAATTTGATGGCGGCAACACATCTCAAAAAAGTTGGGACAGGGGCAGCAAAGACAAGAAAAGTGGTACCAATAAAAAACAGCTAGAGGAGCATTTTGAAACGAATTAGCTTAATTGGCAACAGGTCAGTAAAATGACCGTGTATAAAAAGAGCATTTTAGAGAGGCAGAGTCTCTCAGAAGTAAGAATGGGCAGAGGTCCACCAATCTGCAAAAAAACTGCATCTAAAAGTTGTGGAACAATTTCAGAAAAATGTTTCTCAATGTAAAATTGCCAAGACTTTAAATATCCCACCATCTTCAGAACGTAATATCATCAAGGATTTGGAGAATCAAGGGAAATCTCTGTGCGCAAGGGACAAGTCAGAAGGTCAATACTGGATGCTCGTGATCTTCAGGCCCTCAGGCAGCACTGCATTAAAAACAGGCCTGAATCTGCACTGGAATTCACTGCATGGGCTCTGGAACACTTCCAGAAATCATTGTCTGTGAACACAGCTCGCCATGCAATCCACAAATGCAAGTTATAGCTGTATCGTGCAAAGAAGAATCCATTTGTGCACACGCTCCAGAAATGCCACAGTCTTCTCTGGGCTGAAAATGGAAAACTGTTCTGTATTCAGATGAATCAAAATTTTAAATTCCTTTTGGAAACCACAAACGCCGTTACATGCGGACTAAAGAGGAGAGGGTCCATCCAGCTTGTTATCAGTGCACAGTTCAAAAGCCTGCATCTGTGATGGTATGGGTTTGCATTAGTGCCTATGGTGCGGGCAGCTTACACATCTGGAAAGGCACTATCAATACTGAAAAGTAGGTTTTACGACAACATATGCTCCCATCTAGACAACGTCTCTTCCAGGGAAGGCCTTGCACATTTCAGCGAGACAATGCTGAACCACTTACTGCATCTATCACAACAGCATGGCTGCACGGTAGAAGAGTCTGAGTGCTGAACTGGCCTACCTGTAGTCTAGACTATTCACTAATAGAAAACATTTTGTGCATCATAAAACAAAAATCCTGCAAAGGAGACCCAGGAGTTTTAAGCAGCTAGAATCCTACATCTGACGAGAGTGGTACAACATTCCTCTTCCAAAACTTAAGCAATTGGTGTCCTCACTTCCCAGACATTTACAGACTGCAGTTAAAATAAGTTGGGATACTAGACAAGGGTAAACATGGCCCTATCCCAACTTTTTTGAGATGTGTTGCTGCCGTCAAATTCAAGATGAGCTAATATTTTTCATGAAATGGTAAAATGTCTCACTTTCAACATATGATTTGCTGTTAATGTTCTATTGTGAATAAAATGTTGGTTTATTAGATTTGCAAATCATTGCATGCAGTTTTTTGCATTTTACAGAGTCCCAACTTTTTTGTAATTGGGGTTGTACTTGTGCATAGTGGTGCAAAGATTCTTAATCAGAAAACAACTTTGAAACCGACTGTTAAATATTTTGTGGTTAACTATGGTGAAAATACTAAAAACAAGCCATTTAAGTGATTACCCTATTGAGCGCTTATGAGTACATGTGCAGAATGGCGCATGGACTTTCAGATAGATGCACCGGGAATGCAAGGCTCTATCTCAGGCTACATTTGTGAAATAATGGTAGTTTAGGGTTCATTGGAAACGTCAGAGTCCATAGAATCATGGCCATCTGCTAAGTTAAACTGACAGCATCACAAGCAGATCACAGAACTGTAATTTTCTAGTCCATTTTAGTATATATTCCTTTTATTTTTTAAGAAACATTGAGAATACATTGCCTGCAAGCAGAATGCTCAGGGACTGATCTTATTGGAAGCGGTGCCCGGAAAAAACATGCATGGAGACTGGCAGATCTATATAACACGGAAACATTGGGCTAACAATAGCCCGTGCAGATTTTCCCTTGAACACAGTTTTTTATTGCAAAATATCAAAGGTAAGAAAAAATTCTGCTCATCGCAGTAGAATGTGAAGTGTATTCCTGCTGTTCTTTGAGTGTGGTGTTTGTTTAAAATGACATGGCTTATACTGTTTGATTCTGTGGACTTTCCTCTATGATTTGATGCATTGTTTGTATGCCCATAAAAAATTCAGTAGAAATGCCAGCGATAGCGCGCTGATATTTTATCATGCGTTTTGCTATGTGCTTATTTACTTACTTGGTGCCTGAATAGTGTTTGGTGTAGATAAAAATGGTCATCATGTGCATCGCCGAGTTTCTTCGCTTTAAGTGCATTTGCTGTATGACAATGTTGCTACTGGGAAACATTTTAATTTCGTTGTATTGGTCAACAATATAATGACAGTAAAGGCACTTTGATGGTGTTGTATTCATGATGGGTATTGACTGCCCCCAGTACCAGGGGAATTCGGGTTTAAGAGCTCAATATGCCATGTATTCTCTTTTTTTCTGCCGTCTGCTTTCTTTTTTGTGTAGCCTATGTAAATAAAATATTTATGTTGTAGTCTTATCATTTCTCTTAAAAATTAGTTATTAATAAATGTGAGAGATGAGCACTATTTTTAAGAACTAACGCCACTGAAAAACAGACTGAAGTTATCCATGGATTAAAATAGATTGAATAGGTTACGTCGATGGACAGCAAAATCCCACACAAATCAGATTTTATGCACCCTTTTCCACTGAATTTTCTGCATGAATAAAGGAGAGAACCATCTGAAAGAAACGGTCTGTTTTATTTTATGCTTTGTCTTTTTTGAGTCTTTGTGGATCACTCTGCAAACTGTAACCTGTAATGTAGGGTCCATCAAGGTTTGTAGTCTGATTGGTTGATTGGACCATTATTGGCTGCAATGGAATTTTGCAAGTCACCGTCTTCCATCTAAGGTGAAAAATGAAATTGTTTAATTCCCATGAGCGCTGTTGAATGATGCTATGTTTAGCTCAGCTTCTCTCAGATTTTATTCCTGCTTCACCATGATGAATGGTGATTGGTATGTAGGTGCTACCACATGTTTAACCATTTTGCGCATCATGATACATTTTTTCGGCCGAAGCGCGATACAATGGGGGTCGACATGGGGTTGCCTACCGCTATTCAACATGCTTGGTACCCCGGTATTTCTTTGTATTTTTCTTATTTTTTTCGAAGCCTATTAAAATAATGCAAATAGAATAGGCTATTCGTGTCGCGGGTTTATAACTGGTGCAATTATTATCAGCTTTCATCAAACTTTATTATAAGTCCTTTACCATGAAAAGCATTTGCGATAGTGTTGGAAGAAAGGTCCAGTCGTAGTACTCACTCGATGCTTGTTTAGGGTTCACCCCATTAAATATCAGTCTCTGGAAAACAACACCATTAATTGGGCTATTGAGCATCAGGGGGCACATTATCAATAATAATATTAAAACCTAAGCAGGCATTTGTGCAGCTATAAGGCTCTCATCACGCATAATTTGGTAGACAGGTGGTATTACCCATTTAGAATGAATATATAGCTGTCCAACGGCTTGCAGGAATAAAATGAGCGCTCTTAATCGGCTCAGATAGTAATATTTTTTGGCCTTCCTCTTCCTGACACCCAATGTACTCTGCTGTGCTTAAGTCCTTGACCACCTGAAAGTTTGTTTAGTTTTTTTAAAGCCATTTACCTGAGAAGTAAGCATTCAGCAAATTAATAATGTTTCAGTAGGCAGAACAACACCAAGAAAGGTAGCTTAGTATCATTTATTTCTAGTACCACACTCAGTTTATAATTGCAGTACCTGGAAATAGTCAAGAGAGAAAATAAGGGACATACTTTCAACTGCATTATTGATGCTCCACAATGATCACACTAGCAAGTACCCTGGATATTTATTTGGTAGCCTGTTATACACTTTATAACTATCCAAATGTATTGTCTTGCTCCTGTTTAGCCAGGTGACGCAATTGAGAGAGCGAGAGATTTACATCAATGAGTTATCGGTGTTACTAAAACAATCTTCAGCCCTTGGCGTCATTTTTAATAAAACATAAGTAAAATTTCTGCTCTCTGCTGTGAATAAAAGACAAAGATTATGATCTTCCAAAAGAAGCATTTATCTAAGGAAACCAGATGCCTCATTACTCTGAGAAACACCCTCCCTGGAACATATGCAAAGCTAGGCTTACCTTGGATTGAACATCCGTGCATCAGGGGGCTTTGGCCTAGCAGTGAATGCGCTAAAAGAGAAGGCCCACAAGGCTTTCTATGCAATCAAGAGAATATTTCATAAAATAAACATTCCCATTTAAATCTGATCAAAGGTGA
Source organism: Gymnothorax reevesii (assembly GCA_029721435.1). Lineage (NCBI taxonomy): Eukaryota > Metazoa > Chordata > Actinopteri > Anguilliformes > Muraenidae > Gymnothorax > Gymnothorax reevesii. The sequence goes on along the minus strand of CM056574.1, from coordinate 67,705,129 downwards.
AAGGTCATTTAGCCTTTTATGTGATACAGAAGTGAGATATCAGGTCCACTCTGTCAGTAAGACTACACTAAATGTGAGCAGCATCCTTCTAAAACCTTCTTTACAGAATTTTGTAAAAACTTATTTCCAGCACTCAAAAATGCCCTTGGCAATGTATGTTGGGCTGAACTAGCCAGAGTACCAATTGTTCCTGCCTAAGTTCCGTGTTTGTGTACAGTGCCGTGAAAAAGTATTTGCCTACTTCCTGATTTTCTATTTTTTTTTTTTGGCATATTTGTCACACTTAAATGTTTCAGATCATCGAACAAATTTTAATATTACACAAAGATAACCCGAGTAAATACATAATGCAGTTTTTAATCCCTCGGCCGATTCCGGCCGGGAGGGGTATTGTCGACACCTGCGTGTCTGTCTGTCGTCTGTTGTCCGTCTATGATTTTGTCCAGGCCAGTACTCGGCAACTAGGGATCGCAGCTTCACCAAATTTGGTGTGGTAACTCATCATGACCCATAAATGTGCAACGTCAGGTTTCTGCTGGATTTGACCTTTGACCTTAGCGCTGTGACCTTGAGCCTGGTAATCTTGTCTGTGTCTGTACTGGGCATCGAATTATCACAGCTTCACCAAATTTGGTATGGTAACTCACTATGACCCATAAATGTGCAACTTTAGGTTTTTTGCTGGATTTCACTGTTGACCTTAGCGCTGTGACCTTGACACTGGAAATCTTGTCCGGGTAACATTTTTTGCGGGCCAGTACTCAGCATATCATGATCGCAGCTTCACCAAATTTGGTATGGTAACTCACTATAACCCATAGATGTGCAATGTAACATTTTTTGCTGGATTTCACCTTTGACCTTAGCGTTATGACCTTGACCATGGAAATCTTGCCCGGGTCAGTACTCGGCAAATAATCATTGCAGCTTCACCAAATATGGTATGAAAACTCACTATGACCCATAAATGTGCAAAGTCAGGTTTTTTGCTGGATTTGACCTTTGAACTTAGCTCCGTGACCATGACCCTGGAAATCTTATCTGGGTCAGTACTCGGCAATTAATTATCGCAGCTCTACCAAATTTGCTAGGGTAACTCACTGTCACACACATATGTGCAATATCATGTTTTTTACTGGATTTCACCTTTGATCTTTGTGCTGTGACCTTAAGGCAGGAAATCTTATATGGGTCAGTACTCAGTAATTACTGATTGCAGCTTTACAAAATTTGGTATGGTAACTCATTGTGACAAATAGATGTGCAAAGTCACCTTTTTTGCTGGATTTGACCTTTGACCTTAACGCTATGACAGTGAGGCAGGAAATCGTGTCTGGGCCGAGGGGTATTCAGCAATACGTTACATTTAAATGATGAGTTCATTTATTAAGGGGAAAAAGCTATCCAAACCTACCTGGCCCATTTTGAAGAAGTAATTGCCCCCTAAATTTAATAACTGGTTGTGCCACCCTCGGCGACAACAACTGCAATCAAATGTTTGCGATAACTGACAATGAGTCTTTCACATCGCTGTGGAAGAATTTTAGTCGACTGTTCTTTGCAGATTTGTTTTATTTCAGCTACATTGGAGGGTTTTCGAGCATGAACGGCCTGTTTAAGGTCATTCCACAGCATCTCAATCAGATTTAAGTCCGGACTTTGACTAGTCTACTCCAAAATCTTAATTTTTTTTTTAAGCCATTCAAATGTAGACTTGCTGATGGGTTTCGGATCATTTTCCTGCTGCATTACCCAAGTGCACTTGAGCTTGAGGTCAAGAACTGATGGTTGGACATTCTCCTTCATGATTTTCTGGTAGAGAGCAGAATTCATGGTTCCATCGATAACGACAAGTCGTCCAGGTCCTGAAGCAGCAAATCAGCCTTAAATCATCACACAACCACCACCATGTTTGACTTTTGGTATGATGTTCTTTCCATGAAATCCTGTGTTAGTTTTATGCCTGATGTAAGGGGATGCACACCTTCCAAAAAGTTCAACTTTTGTCTCGTCAGTCCACAGAATATTTTAGCAAAAGTCTTGGGGATCATCAAAATGAATTTTGGCAAATGTGAGACGAGCCTTTGTGTTCTTTTTTGTTAGCAGTGGTTTTTTGCATTAGAACTCTCCCATGGATGCCACTCTTTCTTATTGTTGAATCATGAACACTGACTTTAACTGAAGCAAGTGAGGCCTGCAGTTCTTCAGATCTTGTTCTGGGTTCTTTTGCGACCTCCTGGATGAGTCCTCCATGCGATCTTGGAGTAATCCTGGTAGGCCGGCAACTCCTGGGAAGGTTCACCACTGTTCCAAGTTTTCTCCAATTGTGGATAATGGCTCTCACAGTGATTCGCTGGGGTTCCAAAGCCTTAGAAATGGCTTTGCAACCCTTTCCAGACTGATAGATGTCAATTTCTTTGTTTCTAATCTGTTCTTGAATTTCTTTAGTTGGCGGCCTGAAGTGTTGCTTTTTGAGATCTTTTAGCCTATTTCACTTTGTCAGACAGGGTATATTTAAGTAATTTCTTGATTCAACAGGTCTGGCAGTAATCCTGGGCGTGGCTTGTGAAACTGGACTCGAAATGTGGTTAATTCATGATTTAAGAAGGGGGGGGCAATTACTTTTTCACATAGGGCCAGGTAGATTTGAATAGGTTTTTCCCTGTAATAAAAACTGCATTTTGTATTTAATCGGGTTATCTGTGTCTACTATTAAAATTTGTTTGAAGATCTGAAACATTTAATTGTGAAAAATGTGCAAAAAATTAAGAAATCAGGAAGGGGGCAAATACTTTTTCACGGCACTGTTTGTGTCATCGTCGTGTTGGTTGCCTCACCTTGCCCAAGATTCTGGTCCTCTCTGCTCCTGTGACCCCAGTAATGAACTTAGCCTTTGCCTCCAGCTTGGATTCCTGACTCTAATCTGCTCACCCTTGAGACTTGAGATCGTAAGGTCCTGAGTTCAAGCCCCGGCCATGGCCTTCACGATGTGTTCTTGGGCAAAACACTTTACTCCCACGCTCCATGCCTCACTCCACCCAGGTGTATAAATGGGAACCAGCAAATAGGCAGGGAAACTTGTTTAAGAGCTGGGGGAGTACCTGCGATGGACTGGCATCCCATCCAGGGGGAGTAGTAATACTCCTAGTTGCTTCATGCCATGGAAACCGGGGTTAAGCACTGGCCCGATGGGCCACAGGCTTCCTTCTTCTTCTTCTTCTTCTTTCAGAACCCTGACTGCTGCAATTCGACCTCTTCCTGTCACTGGACAGTGTTTAAACTGTCCTGCATTACTCCACTGATTGCCAGCTCTCGACCTGTGGTGCTTCGGATGCTTAAGTTCTGCATTTGATTCCTTTGGTTCTGACAATTGTGACAAAAGTTTTCTTGACTCGAGTTTTGCATAACATCCCAACTTCTTTAGAAATGGGATTGTTCATCATTGCAGGGCATTTAACAAGAATCAAAATGCACAGGTGCCATTAACAATGCAATAAACCCCTAAAGGTGCACTTAGTTTTTCATTTAACAAGCCCAATGCCTTTGGTTTGCATTCCATCTGTCAGAAGAGTACAAATTGCATTTTATACAGATGGCAAACATCATGGAAGCAAATAAATGTAATAAGTATTTGAATTTTTAACAGCCAGTGAATTCTTAAAATTGAAGTATAATCACCACTGAATTCATAGCATTGAAATATTTTTGTCTGTTAACCATCTATTTGAATTTATTTGTTCTGAATTCATTATTTGAAATTAAAATATGAAGTGTTTTACATACTGTTTCAAAAAAGCTGAAATTTAATGTTCCTTTTTCAAAGTTGTCAAATTAAATAAAAAATAAAACACTACTAAAATCCGATTGGTCAAATTCAGATAGTAAAATTCAAGTTAAATATTTTCAGACTGCAACATCAGGGCTATGCAGGACAGGATAGGCAACCCACCCTGAATGGAATGGAACTAACTTGTGGCCTAGCAGAGCACAGGCTGTCAGTGAAGTGATCGAAAAAAGCGGCTTGGAAGTCAAATTAGCCCATTTCATGATGACAAGTGCGCAAGGCATTATGGGCTCGAAGTGGAGTCTCGCTGTCTCGCTTTACACATTATGCGACGACGCTTTACACACGGACATAGTGTGCCAGATGAGCTGATCAAAGCTTGGTTGAATAAGCGAAGTCGCATCATACTATTTCAATACGCAAAAATGCACCGAATTTCACGGTCCTGAACAATCCAGCGCAATACTACGTGTTTTTTTTGTCGCCACTAGGAGTCATCACTTCTCAGACCTGGATATAGGTTCTTACGTCTTGTCTTGCTTTTCTGGGGTGCGTTTCCCGAAAGCACAGATGCTAACTTACAGAGTTGGAATCACTGACTGTGAATATAAACCAAGCTGTATAAAAATATGGACGCAGCACGCTGGTCTGAAAAAAGAAGCCATGCGGAAGTACCGTAAAATGGCATTTTATTTAATGGCCAGCAGATGGCGACATCGGTGGTTGCCGACAAAAGTTCAATGCTATAAAAGTCTGAGAAAATGACCCTGCTTTCCCTCCTGATTTTTCATTTAAATAATATTTTTTTTCACATTATCTTATGTTAGCTATAGCTAATTCATTTTTGTAAATTATAGTCCCAAGTAGACTAGAATAAAGGATAAAGCCTGAATTTGCTTTACAGGCGTGGCTATCCTCTGATCCTCGTCCAATACGGTCAGATCCACCTTTGGCGTCCCTCACTGGATCTTGATTCTCGTCCAGTAGAAATCACATCTGGTTTCAAAATGACAACATGGCGCAATTTAAATTGCCAAAACCGAGGCTTACTTTATGGTATGCTGAAACCAATGGGTCACGTCACAGTTGCTTCGTCCATCTTTTCATACAGTCTATGACTGTGAATGGACGAACTATCTAAGTTGCTAGCTTAGGTAGCAGCTATGCTGTTGGGAAATGCACCCCTGTTCTGTCTTTGGTACAGTCTTTCCACCAAAACAAACATATTGATTGCTCACTTAATCAATTATTGGTGACTACCGGCATTTGATTCATTTCTTTTCCATAAGATTCTGAAGTTTGTAATTTGTTTCAGGGCTTATAAATTTGTTTCAGTGCTTGTAAAAGTGTTTTGCATCTTGCAAATTTTTCTAAAATGGAGATTTGTTTTTTACTTAGAACAAGTGTTTTGCTTATGTATACTGCTCGCCAAAATATTGGGATATTATGGCTATGACATATAAAAGAAAATATTGAAGAAAGAAAATTAAATGTACCATTTATTCTTCTTCTTGAACATTACATTGAGCCAAATGAAAAAAAATCATGGGTTAACAAGCAGTCTAATAGTCAGTCGCGAGCAACAGAGTACCCATATCCTGATAAAAAGGCAGAGGTGGGTGATAGGGCTCAATATTGAGTGTGACCACCTCTATCATCAATCACCACCTGTCAAGGACATCTCATACTGTTCACAAGTCTCCTTTTGCGATCCTTAGAGAAGTTTTGCCATTCCTCTTGCAGCGCCACCTGGGGCTCTTGCACGTTTGTCCGAGGCTGAGGGTGATTCAGAATGAATCTTTTTCATTGATCCCAGAGGTGCTTGATGGGATTCAAGTCTGGAGAATGTGCAGGCCAGTCGGGCCCTCTGGATGCGCTCGGTGATTTGCGCATGGTATGCTCTGGCATTGCCATCCATGAACAGGAAATTAGGGCAGTGACGGAGATGTAGAGGCATGATTACTGGTTAGATTATTGTGTTCAAATAGCACTAGCCAGTAATTTGCCCATTAATGATGATTAAATTGGTTTTCAAGTCACAAGACTTGCCTGCCCACTCCATAACACCACCACCTCCATGTTGTACGTTTAGCAACTTGCATTCAGTGTAACGCTGACCCCTCCGTCTCCAAACAGGCCTCCGACCACCTGATTTGAACAAGTTTACCACGGCAATGTTGGTTGGTCAGGGGTTCAGCCTGCAACGGAGGTCTGGCATTTAACTAATGCTGGTGAAGGAGGTTCTGAATAGTTTATCTATTCACCCTGAGCCACCTGATCTCCCTGACAGGCATCTGGAGTTGTGTGGCATTGACTGTTCGGTGATGTAAGGCATACATACAAATGCGCCTTGGTGGGTTTTTGCATGACGATGCCCTCTGCCCTGTCTTTCCTGAATACTGCCAGTCCGTCTAAGTCCTACTAACTCTCCCGAGTTGGCAGCAAGGGGTCGCATACGAGCAAGCCTTGTACATAGTTCACCAATTGGGCATTCCAGATTCGGGTGGGATTGGAGATGCCAAATTTAAAAAAATTAAAAAAAAGGAAACACTGAAGCACCTTTCCTTTACATTTATAGAATTCAAACACACTCATTATGGCTGCCACATAAATACTTCTGGCTCATTTTCCGGGAGTTAAGCATTTTCCTATACAAAAAAAGACTATCTGACTGCATCCCTGCTCTCAATCAGAAAATCCCGTGGGAGAATATCTGGCTATCAGCATGTGACCTGAAGCTGAAGCACAGATGGGTTATGCAGCAGGACAATGCTCCAACGCATGCGACCAAATCCACCTTTGATGGCTAAAAAGAAGCAAAATGAGGGTTTTGGGGTGGCTTAGTGAAAGTCCTGGCTTGAATCCAATTCTGATACTGTGGCATGGGCTGTAGGACTCCTCTTCCCCAGACTTTTTGTCCCCAGACTAGTCATTCCCGAATATTTTGTCCCACAGGAATTTTTGTCCCTGGATTTTTCCTCTCAATAATGCATTATAACCCTAACCCTAACCCCCTAATCATGGTGATCTGTCTGTTGTCCGTCCATCTGTCTGTCAACAATGGTGGCATGTTTCCTCATCATTAGGGGACGAAAAATCCGAGGACAAAAAGTTTGCAGATGAAAAAAGGGGGTCGAAATGTTCAGGGATGAAATCAGGGGACGAAGAGTCCTGTAACCTGAGGCTTGACCTTAAATAGGCAAATTATGCTTGAAAATCTTCCAAAATGGCTGCCCTTAAAGCAATTCTGTATAGAAGAGTCTGCCAAAATTCCTCCACAGCAAAGTAAAAGACTCATGGTAAGCCATTGCAAACATTTGTTTGCAGCTGTTGCCCTCAAGGATGGTACTACCAGTAATTTGGTTGAGAAGAACAATTATTTTTTCACATGGTGATTTAGGACTTTAATAACTCTTTACCCTTAATAAATTATCATTAAGAAGCTGAATTTTGCGTTTACTCACATTTTCCATTAGCCTGGAATCCATACGTATCTAGTGCAGGTCGCTCCCAACTTTCACTGACTGATATCAGTCTGGCCTCAGTCGTACAGCCAGCGTTTAGCCCTTACGTCATTAATGAAGCGAATATTTGAATATTCACGTTTTCTGCTCTTGGCTGATTGGGTGACCTTCTGGCGAGAACCACCTATGGAATATGAGTTAGCTGGCCAGCAACGGCATTCGTGAATGTTATTTCACATGAGCTTAAAAATTAGATTGTGGTTTGCTTGCATTTACTCTTGGAGTGGTTGTTAGGTTTGAACAGGATAATGTTTGGCCATATATGCATTTTGTTTATTTCAGGGTGATTCTCCGGTATAATAAAGGCTAAATTAAATAATACTAAATTACATAACGTATTTCACTGTAATTGGCATTAGCTATAGCTCAAAGGGCATGATTGCATCAGCTAGATTAAAGTGATACTCCACCTAAAAACTATAACTTGTATACTGAGTACAAATGAAAACGCACCACTCACGAAATCTGGAATAGCTACACGGATTGATATGTGAAGTATATACGTATGATGCATTTGAGATAATGAATGATTTAAGAAGACATGTAAACATCATTCAATTTCATTCATGATAATGTTAATGCGCGAGAGAGGTTTAACTGGTGTAGGGGTCAAAGAGGAAAGTCAATAACGGGTGTGACCGCCATTTGCATTGACACATGCGGTGCATCGTCGTCGCATAGATAGCATTCCACTCCTGAACAAGGGCAACCTCAAGTTCTCGGATGTTGTCCATCTGGCGTCGACGTGAAAGACGTCGTCCAATTTCATCCCATAAGTGCTCGATAGGGGAGTGGTCGGGTGACAGAGCTGGCCACTGAAGCACGGGGATGTTCTGCTGTGCAAGGTACTGCATGGACACCCTTGCAGTGTGTGCCCTAGCGTTGTCCTGTTGGAATGTGTGGACATCGTGGTGTTGGTTGAAGAACGGCACAACATGGTTCTGCAGCACCTGGTCCCGGTAGAAGACGCCGTTCACCCTTCCTCTGCAGATATGGAGAGGGGTTCTGTGACGGTAGCTTATTCCACCCCACACCATAACGCTGCCACCACCCCAACGGTCCGTTTGAACAACACAATCGGCGTTATAACATTCACCACGTCTCCGCCAAACACGTATACGGCCATCTGCGTTCCTTAAGTGAAATTGTGACTCGTCAGAGAAGATGACACCGTGTCATTGTCGTAGTCGCCAATTCTGGTGCCTGTTTGCCCACTGTAGACGCTGGTTTCGGTGACGATCCGTCAATATGGGGCCGAAATAAGGACGTTGTACACGCAGGCCTGCAGCTTGCAGACGGTTCCGTACGGTGTTGGGGTGAATGAATCCACGTTGTCCTTGGACTTGAGCAGCCGAAATTGTCGCTGGCAGTGTTCGGTCTCGGATATGATCCCGTACGATCAGACGGTCCTGACGTGCCGTTGTCACACGTTGTTGACTCGGTCGAGGACGGTCCCGAGTGCTCCCCGTTTGCAGAAACCTTTGATGGAGTCTTGCGATCGTTGTGTGTGCGCAGTGTAGTCGTCTGGCAATTTCCCTGGTGCTGGCGCCAATTTGAAGCATGCCTATGGCACGTTCCCGTTCAGGGGCTGTAAGTCCCATAGTGTCAACGTTTCACAAGTGTCAGTGAAGAAGTGAAATTTTATTCGGATTCACATGCTTTTAAAGGCAATGCGTGCACAAATTCAGAGTGAAATTCATTTTTCCCGTGGTGTACGTGCAAGATGTTGCGTTTTTGCAAAAAATTGCCTAGCGTTACAGCGAACTTGAAATTCTCGCATTTCTTGCACCTGGCATGTCGGGTGATGTCACTGTAGTGTTGTTGTTGTATAAAAATTATATTGAAGTTCGTTTGAACTTAAATATTGACTTTTTTCAAGTGGTGCGTTTCCATTTGTACTCGGTATATATATAACTTGAACGGACAAAGTTGTTCTTCATCTGGCGCAACTTTATGGCCACAGGAGAGTTTTGAAAAATTATTCAAATTCCTTTTTTGCTGGAAGCAAATGGGGTCACCCAGTAGCAATGGGAAAACTCCACAAAACGTCCGTTGACAAACTTTCAAACCATCGTCCAACGCAACGGTCAGTATAATCCAAGTCTGCTTTGTCCACTCGTATCCTCAGAACTCTAGAAACTGGTTATTTTTCGCTAAAAATAATAAAATACCACAGTAATGCTTCAAGTAAGCTTGCGCATTCAATGGAAGTCCCGCCTTTCGGCTCGTTCATTGCCCGCAGACTCTGCTGCCACTCAGATGAATACTCGTATAAACACGAGCCGGGAGGCGGGATTTACGTTGAATGCCGAACTGCGGTATTTTATTTATTTTTAAATGGAACCCTGACTGTAATGACTTGGAGGCCTCATAAGATTAATGTTGGTTTCAGTCTTATCAATGTGAGTCAAAAATATCCTATACATCTTTATTTTATAAAATTTGAAAATATAATTTTACTTGTAGGTCGCCATTTTTGTTTACGTCGCAATGCAGTTTGGGTAGTGACGTCAAATGGTTGCTCAACTCAGTGCTATCAGTTCGTCGGTACCGTAGTTGTGACTCTACAGCGAGAAAAATGGCATCAATTCAGCCTCTTCAATTTGAACCCGAGCATTAGCGAGGAGAAAAACACAAAAAATAACCAAAATGAGCATAAAAATGAAGACCGGAGGAAACGTGATGAGGCGAGAGTGGGGAAAACCCGGTGGTGTCACAGCAACAACTGCGTCGCCATGACAACCGAGAGGGAGAGTGTTTCTTGTCGAGCTCCATTTTTTGTCAGTAGCTGTTCGAAGTCAGCATAAGCATACCGTGAGTTTTCTGATCTGTTGCACCCCAATATCAGTAATTGCAGGTATTAGCATCCACCACTGTCATGTGCTTTAAAGCCTACAGAACTTGGAGGGACTGTTGATAGGGGGGAGCGAAAGTGGAACCTTTATCCTCGCTGGTACTGTCCATTATGAGGATTTTACAGTTAACGCACTGACAAGATATTTACGGCTTTGATCATTTTTCAAGATATTTTTGAGAGCGCATTACATTCGCTTCCCGAGGCCGTTTAGACTCCTCGTGTCTCGTGTGGGAAAACTGTCGGCACTGCATTTGCTTTTAGTCTCCGTTTATAACCATTAGCTCCTGTCATCTCCTTTAGCAGCTGTGGTCGGCTAGAGGCCTCAAATACATCAGGTGAGAAGTGGCGAGAACAGAGCTGCGGGTCTTGCGGAAGTTGTGTACGTCCACAAGCATCTTCCCATTCCCTCCCCTTCTTCTTATCAGAAGGAAAGCTGTGGAGACTTACGTCTTTAGACTTGTTGCCTTTTGACTTTAAATTGCAGCCAAAAGCAGCACAATGTGGCGTTGTAGTATTTTCTTCTCAATGGCAGGTTAACTCTACGATGGCGTAAATCGCTCTTCTCCCGAGTGCAACCTTTTTACGTCATCACTCCCAGAGTGCACTGCGCATGTAAAAAATGGTAAAAATATGTACTAAACATTGAGGATTTTTAAAGCAATGACAAAAGTTTACATGTTTGTGACAACATATTTTAATATAAGAGATTCATTGTGGCTTATTAAGACCTTCAAGTCATAATAGTCGGGGTTCCCTTTAAGTCTGTTCAAAGGGGCGGGGCACCCTTGTGACTGTGAGCCAATCACAGATCTCGCATGGATTTTGTGCAAATATTTGAAAGTCGAACGCTGGCCTACCAACTGAGGCCAGACATATAAGCAAGTGACCGTTGGGAGCGACCAAAGCTTGAGAGGGATGGATTCCAGGCTAATTTTCTTTAACTTGTATATTAAAATTCGTTGGAAGATCAAAAAATTAGTTGGAAGACTAGTGTGCCCCTGTGCACAGGGGCACACTAGTGTGGAGGAATAAGAGTTATATTTTGGAGTGCAGATTGTGCTACAGATGGGTGAAAGAGATCAGAAAGAAGGGAGTTGTAAAAGTCTTGCAAAACCAAATATGGCAGCCATGAGGAACACAACCTGAACCTGCAGTTTGTCAGGCTTCTGCGGTGACTTAATTATTTTTCCAGGCTGATGAAACTCGCCCACAGCACCGCAGGGCAAGAAGAAAACACAATCTTCTTCCACCAGACACTGATTTTCAGTGATTTTTCTGAACTTGAGTCACATTCTCCGTTACTCCGATGATTGGGTGCCCAACGACACCCCAATATGGCATGTCTGCTCAAACTGAATATAGCAGCTTTGCCCAAACCCAATATGGCACCCCTGTCCAAACCCAATATATAGCCTTAGTCCAATCTCATTACGGCGAGTCTGCCCAGACCCAATATCTCTCTCTCAGGCAATTCTGAGCCGTCTGATTGCAAGAGCAGCTCCTTTGAGTGGCTAAACGCAGACCACCAACGGTATTTTCCCCCTCGTCTCTCCGAGTGACACAACCCCACAGTGAGCTGAGACAGGAATAGAGGCTATGACTCATATCAGCTGAATGATGATGGAACAGGCTAGCCAAAGACAGCAGCAACTGGGCAATATCCTGCAGCTCGGACGCATGGATAAAAGGTCATATGCTAATGCGCTGCAATGATGTCACCTCTGCTGTCTCTCCACTTCCCTGTGGATGGGTCGTGTTAATTGAGGAACATTTGTTAATTAATTTGAATGAGTGCTGCGTATTCATTAGCGATGGGCATGTTGTATTTTGGCTAGTCTTTGGCACTGTTTAATTTGCACATTCTTAGTCATCCGCTTATTCGCTCATGCAGAGAGAAAGAGAGGCAGAGAAGTGTGAGAGAGAAATGGGGGGAAGGGATTGTTTATATTGATGCAGATTCTTTCAGATGACAGATGTTTGGGTTGTGAATATTCACACATATGTGCGGCCAGCTGAGGCTCGCTCTGATTGGTTCTGTGAAGACTGCAGCAGTCTGTGGGTCCAGACTGGAAGTGTTGTGGAGTAGGGCTCTTTTCTTTTAATGCAGCTGCTGATTGCAGTTTGATGGGGAAGGGGTGTTGAGGGTGGGATGAAGGACAGGAGTGATTTCATCAAGACCACAGTCCCCCTGTAGGTGTGTGACCTCCGTTGTGTGCGTGCGTGCATGTGTGTGTGTGTGTGTGTACGCGTCTGTGCATGTGTGCATGTGCATGCGTTTGTGCATATATTTGTGTGTGTGTGTGTGTGTGTGTGCGCGCGTGTGTATGTTTGTTGGCACGTGCACGTGTGCGTGTGGTGGAGAACCCTGCTCCAAGCTTCTTTTTGTGGTGGCAAGCTAGTGTGGGCCTCCTGTGTCACGACTGAGAGAACAGTCATAGGGCCAGTCACTGTTTGTGTCAGGGCTGTCTATGCTGTTTGTCAGACGCATGTCTCAGTGCTGTATGTACTGTAAGTCACACACACTCGTCTCAGTGCTGTATGTACTGTTAGTCACATACACGTTTCTTAATGCTGTAGGTGCTATTAGTCACATACACCCATCTCAGTGCTGCAGGACCTGTTTGTCACATTCACATATCTCAGTGCTGTTTGTGCTGTTAGTCACATTCACATCTCTCAGTCCTGGATGTGCTGTCAGTCACATACACATGTCTCAGTGCTGTAGAAGCTGTTCGTCACATACACATGTCTCAGTGCTGTAGGTGCTGTTAGTCACATACGCATGTCTCAGTGCTGTTGGTGCTGTTAGTCACATACACATGTCTCAGTGCTGTAGGTGCTGTTAGTCACATACACATGTCTCAGTGCTGTAGGTGCTGTTAGTCACATACACGTCTCAATGCTGTAGGTGCTGTTAGTCACATACACATGTCTCAGTGCTGTAGGCGCTGTTAGTCACATACACATGTCTCAGTGCTGTAGGTAATGTTAGTCACATACATGTGTCTCAGTGCTGTCTATGTTTTCAGTCACGTACACATCTCAGTGCTGTATGTGCTGTTAGTCACATATATGTGTCTCAGTGCTGTATGTATTGTTAGTCATATTCACGTTTCTCAATGCTGTAGGTGCTTTTAGTCACATACAGGAGTGTCAGTGCTGTAAGTGCTGTTAGTCACAATACACATGTATCAGTGCTGTCTGCTTTTAGTCACATACATGTGTGTCAGTGCTGTATATGCTTCTCGGTACATACATGTGTATCAGTGCTGTCTATGCTTTTAGTCACATACACATGTGTTAATGCTGTAGGTGCTGTTAGTCACATACACCTGTCTCAGTGCTGTATGTGCAGTTAGTCACATACACGTTTCTCAATGCTATAGGTGCTGTTAGTCACATACATGTGTGTCAGTGCTGTATGTGCTATTGGTCACTTACACATGTCTCAGTGCTGTATGTGCTGTTAGTTACATACACGTGTCTCAGTGCTGTATGTGCTGTTAGTCAGATATATTTTGCTGTAAGACAGATATATTTTAATTCTTCCGGATCCAGAATCCAGAATATGTTCCCATCCCTTCCAAACTGAGTCAACTCATCCTTTGACTACCAGCTATCATCCTCAAATTTTGTATCAAACCGTTCATAACTTTTTGAGTTATCCTGTTGACAGATGGACAAAAAAACAAATGAAATTTCGTTAACAGAACGATGACTTGCCGAAATTCCACCCAGTATAACAAAGTTATCAACCAAAGTGTTTTTTACAGGGAATAAGGATTGAACACATATAGTAAAGGAGGTACAAAACAGCATGAAAAGCGAAGAAACCAGCTGATATCTGTTAGTATTTAGAAAGCAATCCTGCCCCCTGTCAGTACAAATTATTATCAGCTGGTCTAGTCCTAATTCATGGCCTATGAAAAGGTTTCTCATTACCAAGGTGTCACAAAAGAAGCATTTCATGATGGGTGAAAGCAAAGAGCTCTCTCCCAAGACCTTTGCAACCCTATTGTTTCAAAACATACTGATGGCATTGGTTACAGATGTATTTCTAAACTTCTGAATGTTCCAGTGAGCACCATTGGGGCCATAATCCAGAAGTGGAAAGAACATCATTTCACTATAAACCGACCAAAACCAGGTGCTCCTTGCAAGATTTCTGACAGAGGAGTCAAAAGAACAATCAGAAAAGTTGTCCAAGAGCTAAGGACCTCTCATGGAGAGCTTCAGAAAGACCTGGAATTAGCACTTACAGTTGTTTTAAAGAAAACTGCCATGGCCTCTGTGCACGCTCACTGCGCATTGCTGAAGAACTCCATTGCTGAAGAAAAAGCATGTTGAAGCTTGTTTCAAGTTTGCTGCACAACATTTGGACAAGCCTGAGAAATACTGGAAGGATATAGTCTGGTCAGATGAGACCAAAATTGAACTTTTTGGATGTCACAGCACACACCATGTTTGGAGGACAAACGGCACTGCACATCACCCCAAAACACCATACCAACAGTGAAGTTTGGAGGCGAGAACATCATGGTGTGGGGCTATTTTTCTGCATATCGATGGCTGACTGCAATAAACAGTTATGTCCAATATATGACATCTGGACATAACTGTTTATTGCAGTCAGCCCTCAATATGGCACTGGCAGACTTCATATAATTGAAGGAAGAATGAATGGAGAAATGTACCAAGACATTCTTGAAAAGAATCATCTACCATCTACCAGGATGCTGAAGATGAAATGAGGGTGGACATTTCAGCAAGACAATGATCTCAAACACACAGTCAAGGAAACTCTCAATTGGTTCCAGAGAAAGAAAATAGCTGCCGGAATGGCCCAGTCAATCACCCGACTTTAATCCTATTGAAAATCTATGGAAAGAACTGAAGATCAAAGTATTCAGAAGAGGCTCCCGGAACCTTCAAGATTTGAGAATGGGCTAAAATCACACCTGAGAAATGCATTGGACTTGTGTCTCCATACAGGAGACGTCTTGAAGCTGTCATTACCAACAAAGGCTTTTCTACTAGGTAGAAAAGTGTGTTCAATACTTTTGCCGTGTGTCATTCCACTTTATTACACATAACTTAATTTATTGACTTATTTGTTTTGATTTCTTTGTATTTGTGGATTACTTGGGTTGTTACTGACATCTGGTGAAAATATAATGACAATAGCCTCATTATAAATATATTTACTGAAAAAAATATTGACACGTTCTATCCTTATTTTCCCTGCTGTAGTTTTAATACTTGGTAGAAAATCCTTTGCAGTGAATAACTGCCTTTAGTCTTGAATCCACGGATGTCACCAAACCCAGAGTTTTTTCCATGTCCCAGTGCTATCTTGGGGTCACCCGGTTTAAAAATGCACCATCAGGCACCACTTCCACAACCACTGGCTCTTTGGAAGGATTGCCAGAAGAAAGTCTTTTCTGACCAGAATACGGAAGCAAGCACTTGAAGTTTGCCAAACGTTATTTAATTATGATGGAAACTAGGGGCTTTGGTTATATGAGACCAAAATTGCACATTTCGGTCAGATATGGCATTGGCATGTTTGGCATTGAAACTGAGATGCACACAAGAGAAGCACCTCAAACCCTCGGTGAAATATAATAGTGGGTCAGTCATGTTTTGGGGCTGTTTTAACGCAACAGGTTCAGGGGCACTTGTAAAGATTAATGGCATAATGAATTCCACCAAGTATCAGGATATTTTGACGGATAATCTGGTTGCCTCTGCCAGAAGGCTGGGAATTGGCTGTTTGTGGACTTTCACAACAAGACAATGACCCAAACCATACCTCAAGACCCACACAGAAATGGTCCCGTGACAACAAAATCAATGTTCTGGAATGACCATCTCAGTTGCCAGACCTCAATCCAATTGAAAAAACCTTAGGGCTGAGTTGAAGAGGGCAGTTGATAAACACGAGCTCAAAAATGTGAAAGGATCTGCATAGAGGAATGGTCCAGAGTCCCCCTTCAAATGTGTGACTGTCAAAAATTACAGGAAGAGACTCGATGCTGTCATCTTTGCCAGAGATGGCTGCTCTAAGTACTAAATTGAAGGTGCCAATAGTTCTGAAACCTTGATCTGTTGAAATTTATTTTGTATTAATTGATTTTGGTTGTTTCCATCAAAGCATTCATTAATCATTTCACACATGTTGGTACATTCCATTTCTCTACAATTATATCGTTTATACTTTTTGTATTGTTTGTGCATTATCAGTCAGGGTGCCAGTAATTTTGGAGCCCAATGTGCATGCATTGTAGAGCTATCTGTGCTGTAAGCTATGTACATGCGTATAAGTGCTGTATGTTCTTTTGGCCACACACAGGAGTGTCAGTACTATACGTGCTGTTTGCCACATACACGTGCCTTAGTGCTACATACACGTGTCTCTATGTGCAATTAGCCACATGTGTGTTTCAGTATTATATCTGCTGTTTGGCGCATACACGCGTCTCAGTGATATATGTGTTGTAAACCACACTCACATCTCAGTGCTATACGTGCTGTTCGCCACAGATGTGTCTCAGTGGTACACGTGATGTAAGCCATACATGTGTCCATGTACATGTTGGCCACATACTTGTGTCAGCATTATACTGTAGGTCCTGTAAGCCACATGCGTATGAAGAGTTTGTTTCCAAAATGCAATATATCCATTTTACTCAATTTGAGAAAATCAGCTTTTTATATGTTGGCGCCCATTGCATTTTATAGAAAAACACAAACTTTGACCATCAAAAAATACACCTTTTAGTGTGAATTTCTAAAAATGGATTTTTGCCCCATTTGTAAGAAGCACAGGGCTATCGCTCTATGGTGTTATCTCAATTTTTTTAATTTTGGCACTTATTGCATTTTGGAAACAAACTCTTCATATATTGGTCCATTATACAGGTTTATATGCATCTCTAATAGATGTTTTACGCTCGAGTCAAGGTTTAAAGATATTGCGGTTCTAAATTGCCAATTTGAGACAGTAATTTTTTTATTCTTCTTTGAAAGATGTGACATTTCAAACTCTAAACATCTGTGTACAGAGTACTCTGTCAGGGTTGTTTGCCTTCCCCAGTGTTTGAAAATTGAGCATTTATGATTTATTTACGGCAGCTTTCCAAATGTAAGCATTAGCGTGGGTGCAGACGGAGCCGATTTTTGGTTTGCGTGTGGCACGATTGCTGTTTAAATATTTTAGTGCGTAACTGGTCCTGAGCAAGAGAATGGGCTCTTAAAATTAGGCTGCCTCATTTGTGTGAGTAATGCAGTAATTACCACAGCCCACATGGACGGGTCTCCAGTAATGGGTGCGTATATCAGTGAGACAGTGGCTGCTATCTACAGCACAGGAACCTTCTGGAAGCCAGAATAAAGACTGCTGCTCCTTGTCTAATGCACTATTTATATGAAGGGCTATGATGAGAAATGAGTACTTCTTTGCTCTTGTTCTCCTCACTGGTCCACTGCGTTCCTCACAGAACCTCTCTGTTTCTCATTTACTCCTCCCTGCTCTTCTCGACTCTCTACTGCTCCTCCCTGCCTCTCATTTCTCCTCTGAGCCCCTCTCTGTGGTGTTTAATGTATTTCTGGTGACATTAGCTCACTGCTGGATTCAGGGTGCTGCACAACTTCAGAAGCAGCTGTCTGTTGTCTGATCCTATGGGTTGATCCTCTCAGGTGGTCCTTTCAGCTGATATGACTGGCTGATTTTGCAGGCTGACCCTGGGAGCTGATCCTGAGGGTCAGTTCTATTAATGGTTCTTTTTTGCTCATGCAGAGAGCTGATGTTGTAGGCCGTCTTAGAGAGCTGGTCCAGTAGGCTGATTTTGTCGACTGACCCCGAGAGCTAATCCTATTGGTTGTCCATTTAGGCTGATCTTGAGAGTTGATCCTGTTGGTTTACACTGAGCTTTGATCCTTTCGGCAAATCCTGATGGCTGACCCTGGAAAACTGATTGTTTTGGCTTATCACATAGGCTGTTTCTGTGGGCTAATGCTATTGGCTGATCCTTTAAGCTAATCCTAGGGGCTAGTCTTGTTTGCTGACCCTGTAAGGTGCTTTTTTATGGTTAATCCTGAGGGCTGATCTTAAGGCTGACCTTGAGTGTTGATCCTTTTGGAGTATCCATGGGCTGGTTTTGTAGGCTGACCCTGAGAGCTGATCTGATTGGCTGATCCTTTAGGTTGATCCTGAGGTCTGATTTTGTTGGCTGATCCTGAGGTCCTTTGCAAGAGTAGAGAGGTGGGAAAAGCGCAGTGTCTCAGACCTAAATTCTGTCTCCTGGCTGCTAACGTGTTCAGCCAAACTTTGGGATTGGGAGGTGGATGGTGCCCTGAGTCATAACCCATAATTGTGGTGCATGCTATTCTGCCCTCTTCAGCTGTGCTCTTCCTGCCTTCCTGCTATTCCTTTTGGTCAGGCAAAGGGTAGGCACTGACGCCTCTTCTGTGGAAGTCATGCGACTTCCTCCATATCCTATTCTACTGCATAAACACTTGAGTAGCGCAGTTGTGGGTGTAGCCAGCAAAAGGGGAGTATTTGCCTGCTTCTTTACTGAGCAAACAAAGTCTCATATTAATTAATTAATCAATCATTCATGAACTCTGTTTTTTTTTTTCATACCCACTTTGGGCCTCCGTTTCGTTGTTCAGGACCAGGGTATTAAGTGTGCTTTATGAAAATGAAATGTTCTGATTGAACGCTTACTGAGTGCTTACTATGCCTCTCATTGTGTGCTGACAGACACAGGCAGACAGACTGACAAACAGACTGACACGGACACAAGCGGGCAGGCAACCAGACTGTCACAAACAGACACACACACAAACAGACAGCCCTCATGCTGGTCGTTTTTGCGCTCTGAGTGGCTCAGGGATAAGTACAGGCAGTGAGACGAACCCTATATGTACAGCTGTGCTGAATGATTTGGAGTTAACGACTGAACAAACGGCTGTTTTTAACCTTGGCCCTGTGTGCCAATGTATCCAGCGAAGCCCATGGCAACTGTACTGAAAAAATATAGGAGTCACTTCAGCCTCATTCCGTGGGATTAAGTAATTTTCATCAGAATCTTTGGTAAAGGTTTGGCTTTTATAGATGGTGCACCCACTGCGTCTATTTTTAAGTGGGAAAAAATTGTTGACTTCGTATTATCAAGCTAATCTTACCATTTTTATAGTGTTGCCGATAGTGCAGTCGTATTTTGGCTCCAGAAGCAAGAGCAATAACCCACCAGAAGCATCGGGGATTCTATCAATTAGAGCCCGTTCCTATGGCAACAAGGTGCTTTTGAGCCATGTTACTCACACATTTGCAAATACGCTTACTTCATGTGCACAAGCACTTACATTAACATACACATGGGCATACATGCACACATATATACACATGCAATGTGCACAAACAGTACATATGGTCCATGAACACTAAGTATTGTATACTGTATGTTTAAGGTGAAGGAATACAGGCAGTTAAGCTCTGTTTAGTGCAGAGTGAAGGTTTGTTGTCTGACCAGAGCCCAATTTCAATATTTGCTCGTTTCACACAGAAGTTGCACTATCTTTAAAATTGTGGATGCAGATGATGCGTAGTTATTGTGGTCCTCCACACTCCATTAGCTGCTTCCTTTAAGTTAACTCAAAATGGAGATTTCTGATGGCTTTCAGGCTTGAGCTTCTGTGGATTACCTACAGGTCTGTGTAACTGCATAGTAAAAATTACGCACTGAATTTGTGATGTCAGAATTTCAACTTTGTACTTCAAAATTCTCAATCTTGTTTATGGTGTGTTTGTATATGTGTGTGCGAACCAAGTTCGTGTGTTAGGGCTTCTGTGTATATGAATGTATATGATAAGTGTGCATATTATTCTTTTATTGTGTGTCTGTCCAGTGTGTCTATGTGTGTTTATTGTGTGTCTATAAGTATAGCCCCCTTCCTGATTTCTTTTTTTTTTTGCATACTGTATTTGTCACACTTATATGTTTCAGATCATCAAACAAATTTTAATATTACACAAAGATAACCCAAGTAAATACAAAATGCAGTTTTTAAATTATGATTTCATTTATTGAGCTATCCAAACCTACCTGGCCCATTGTGGAAAAGGTAATTGCCCCCTTAAACTAACTGCTTGTGCCACCTTCAGCAACAACAACTGCAATACAGCGTTTGCGATAACTGGCAATGAGTCTTTCACATTGCTGAAGAGGAATTTGGCCCACTCATCTTCGCAGAATTGTTTTAACTAGCCACATTGGAGGGTTTTCCAGCATGAACTGCCTGTTTAAGGTCATGCCACGTTATCTAAGGTCATGCCTCGGATTTAAGTCCGGACTTTGGCAAGGCCACTCCAAAATCTTCATTTTATTATTTTTTTTAAGGCATTCAGATGTAGACTTGCTGGTGTGTCTCAGATCATTGTCCTGCTGCATAACCCAAGTGCGCTTGAGCTTGAGGTCAAACTGATGGTTGGATATTTTCCTTCAGGATTTTCTGGTAGAGTACAGAATTTATGGTTCCATCAATGACGGCAAGTCATCCAGGTCCTGAAGCAGCCAAGCAGCCACAGACCATCACACAACCACCACTATGTTTGACTGTTGGTATGATGTTCTTCTTCTGAAATGCTGTGTTATTTTTACGCCAAAGCTAACGGGATGCTCGACTTCCAAGAAGTTCAACTTTTGTCTCGTCAGTCCACAGAATATTTTCCCAAAAGTCTTGGGGATCATAAAGATGTTTTTTCGGCAAATGTGAGACAAGCCTTTGTGTTCCTTTTGGTCAGCAGTGGTTTTTGCCTCGGAACTCTCAAATGTATGCCTTTTTTGCCCAGTCTGTTTCTTATTGCTGAATCATGAACACTGACTTTAATTGAGGCAAGTGAGGCCTGCCGTTCTTTAGATGTTGTTCTGAGTTCCTTTGTGACCTTCTGGATGAGTCGTCAATGTGCTCTTGGAGTAATTTTTGCGGGCCGGCCCCTCCTGGGAAGGCTCATCACTGATCCAAGTTTTCTCCATTTGTGGATAACGGCTCTCACCATAGTTTGCTGCAGTCCCAAAGCCATAGAAATGGCTTATTAACCATTTCCAGACTGATAGATGTCAATGACTTTGTTTCACATCTGTTCTTGAATATTTTTAGATCATGTCTTGAAGTGTTGCTTTTTGAGATTTTTTAGCCTACTTGACTTTGTCCGACAGGTTCTATTTAAGTGATTTCTTGATTCAACAGGTCAAGTAGTAATCAGGCCTGGGTGTAGCTAGTGAAATTGAACTAAAAAAATGTTAATTCATGATTTAACAAGGGGGGCAATTACTTTTTCACATTGGGCCAGGTAGGTTTGGAAAGCTATTTCCCCTTAATAAATCATTTAAAACTGCATTTTGTGTTTACTCGGGTTCTCTTTGTCTAATATTAAAATTTGTTTGATGATCTGAAACATTTAAGTGTGACAAATATGCAAAAAAAAAAAAAAATCAGGAAGGGGGCAAATACTTTTTCACAGCACTGTATATGTTCAAGTGATGTGAGTATAAGTAGAGATGGTTCTAAAATTACTGGCGTCCAAGACTGGCAATGCACAAACAATACATAAACAGTATAATTATAGAGAAATGGAATATTCCAACTTGTGTGAAATAATGAATGTTTCTGGAAACAATCAAAATCATTTAATACAAAGTAAATTTCAGCTAAATCAAGGTTTCATAATAATTTTAATTGAGTTCTTGAGTACCACCTCTGGCAAGGATAACAGCATGGAGTCTTTTCTTGTCATTTTTGACAAGGTTAAGGGGCACATTTGGGCGATTTTGCACCATTCCTCTAAGCAGATGTCATGGATTTGCCCCCGCCGCCTGAGAACAAGAACCCAAAAGCCATGTACCCAAAAGCAGGAACAGGGACCCAAACGCACAGGCTGAGGAAAAAAATATTAAAATATTAAATTTAAATAAAATAAAACAGTCCTGGAGGGGAGCAGCAGCAAACATAAGCACATAAGAGCTCCAGAGAACAGAATACTGCTGCACCAAACAAAGGTGCAGCCAACCCTTAAATAGCAACCCTTCACCTCCACCTTAATGAGCCACACCTGTTGCCCGTTAAGGGGGAGGGGAAGTATGCAGCAGGGGGAGGACCTGCAGGGCAGGACCATCACAGCAGATCCTTTCAAGATCCTTCACATTCTTGGGTTTGCATTTATCAACTGCCCTCTTCAACTCAGCCCACAGGTTTTCAATTGGATTGAGGTCTGATGATTGAGATGGCCATTGTAGAACGTTGACTTTTTTTTGTCATGGAACCATTTCTGTGTAGATCTTCAGGTATGCTTTGTGTCATTGCCTGGTAGGAAAGTCCTCCTACGGTCAAGTCCCAGCCTTCTGGCGGAGGCAACCAGATTGTCAGCCAAAACATTCTGATACTTGCTGAAATTCATCATGCCATTAATCTTAACCAGCGCCCCTGGACCTTTTGAATCAAAATAGCTCATCAAGCGCATAAACATGCATGTACACTCACACACACACACCCATAAGTGCAGGAATTATCACGTGCCCACACACATGATGGTGGACTAAGCAGGGTGGGCTTGTTCTCACACTCTCTCTGTGCCGTTGGGATTAGTGGTCTATCCCTCTGCTGCTCAGATTTGACCCGTTTGATCTCAGCCCACTGTGAAGGACTATGCAGTAAGCAGGGCCTGTAGCATTTCTACTTCATTATAACTCCTGCTCATCAACAGGGGCCCTCCAGTGGGACCAGGTGGAGCTCTCCATTTGAAAATGGTTGGAAACGGAACGGTTGGAGAACCTTTCACTGTTGTTTTGAAAAATGAATATGAATTATGAATTTATTCCTGAATCCCAGTATTCAGGAAATATGGCACAACTTGTATGATGCAAGCGCATTTGGTTCTGAAATTTTAAGTTTTTTTTTTTTTTACTTTGATACTAATTGATTTAGAACCTTGACTCAAAATTCTGTTTTTAATATTGTGGTTTTATATAAGGGTGGTCAGTACCAATAAAATAATAAATAAGTTAATAAGGAAACATTATACCATGTTACACGTATGACATGTAACATATCCAATTTAGTTTTCTGTGTTGAGTGTGGCTGTGTGTGCGTGTACATGTACGGCCTATGTTCATGTGTGTGTTTGTGCGTGTGCAGGTTTGCCATACCAAAAGTCAGTCAGACCTCAGTTTAATGGTAGAGGCAATGAACTTCTCTCAAACCGATGGGCGAGTGACAGCACGAGAGCGATAGTATCGATCGTTTGGCTGTCTGTCCACCAGGGACCAGCTCCAGTCTTGACCAAACCCTCTGACTCTAGGTTCTGCCTTTTTTTTGTATATATATATTTTTTTTCTTTTTTTTTTTTTTTTACATGATGTTGGGGGTCAGGAAAAGGAATCAATATTTAATCACTGGGCTATAGGCTTTAAATACACGAGCCTGTATGTCAGGAGCGCTAAACTGGGGAGGAGAAGAGAAAGAAAATGGAATATAAAAGAGGAAGAGGAGTGAGAAATAGAGGGAGGATTGTGAAAAAGGGATAAGGAGCGTGAGGGTCAACGGCACTGTGTCAGTTCTGTGTGTCTCTGGCATCAGTTATTAGATCAGTACAGGATGCTGGCTATATTAGCGGTACACACACAGCATTCTGCTGTCATTTAATCCCTACTTGGGCCATTCCCTCAAACCATAGCGGCTGCTCTTCTGTGCATCGGCTGATGGGAAATCATTTCTGTGTTTTATCATGAAAACTCAAGCAATTATTCAAACTGCGATTAACTGTACCCCATGGGCGTTGCAGAAATCGATGGATCCGGCTCATTTGAATGACTTTGCCAATGACTGCTTTTTGTTGGTTTATTAATCCACATTTATACGAGGTGCGGTTGTGCTAGACTCATTTCCCCTTTGCAAAAATGCGTTGTTTGTTGCTGGAAAGAAAGTCAGCCTTTGCACAACAGTGCCTGTTTTAAGCTGCATCACATTCATGTGCTTCCATTTAGGATTCGTCGAAGCCTTATCCCAGAGTGGTGACATGAGCAGTCGACCTTGGTGGTAATTTTATATCTCCAGAAATGTCAGATTGATTTTGAAAAATGAATGTTGCATGCTTATAAAGGAAGAAAAATAGCAGCTTTTATTGTTTCCTCATAATTGGATTAGTGATGATAGTAGGTTTCAGGGGTGTTACCAACTGTTAACATTCTGGGCTTAATGCTGCCTGCAGTAATGTGAAAACCCAGGGTGATGGGATAGTGCTCGTTCAGAGAAAGCCTGAAAATGTTTGGATGGTGAAAGAGTGAAGATGTTGGGGTGGTGTTCAGATGGTGGATTTTTGGAGGAGACTGGGTTGCTTAGGGTTGATTGGTCACAATCACTAGAGCGGTCAATGCAAAAATTAAGTTCCAGTGGAGTGTGTGTGTGTGTGTGTGTGTGTGTGTGTGTGTGTGTGTGTTTTAGACAGAGAGAGAGAGAGAGAGAGAGAGAGAGAAACAGAAAGGAGTGCACTGTACTTGGTGCCCACAGCGGCAGTTACTGAGCCAAAAAAATTTGAGGTGGCAGGAATTATCTCATTATAAGTGATTAGTATCCTGCTGTGTTTTAAATCAATTCTTCTTTTTTTATTAACAGCACATTTAACTGCTGAAATACTCAATACTATCAGATTTCACCAGTTCCTCTCATTTCACATTTCAATTTGTGTTATTCAGAATACTTGTTGGTAATTATTGTTTTTTTTTTTGTTGTTTTAATTTAAAAAGTCACAAAGTGCAAATTTGATTGCCTGCAATGTTGGCTGCACCAAAAGTTAATGCTGAAGTTCAGATTAGTTTAGCTTTATTCATTAAGCATCCTTGGAAAGTGAAACATTTTTCTGCATTGAATTTATGATCCAATCACCCAACCATGAAAAGTGAAACTGTTTGTCTGCTTGTTCACATGCACATATAAACACTAATACATATTTGCACATAAACATAAACTAGGGCATACACTCATGCTCCTATGCACTCACTCACAAATAAGTACACTCATACGCATGGGCACACTCATATATTCTGTGGCGGTCTTAATTTTTGCCCCCCCCCCAAAAAAAAAAATTAGAGCGAAAGAAAAGGTGAAGATTGAAGTTTGTTTGCTTAAAAAATTGTTTATTTTTGGACTTCAGCTAAAATTCTTGAACGCATTATCAACACTTTCAGCGTCATGGGGACAGATCCACTTACAAAAAATCCAATCAATGCCCTTAGGCCAGACCAAATTTATTCTTTTGGATTGCGGGCCACTGAAATTCAGTTGAGACAAATCAAAATAAAAGTTAAATTTGAGAGCAGCATTTTTTATTTTATTTCTGTGCTGAAATACATAAACATATCCAAACTAAGAAATAAAATTAAAACTGGAGAACCAGTCAGCACCTTTACGTCCACAGTGAAGTCGAGCTGTATTAATGGCTCGATTAGGCCATTTAATCAGACTACTATCCCTGTCCCAGTTAACATGCATGGAGGAAAACTGATTTATTGACCAACCCAGATAGCAAGCACCTCCGCTCCGGATCTTCCCCGGCTGTATGCCTACTCCAGCTGATCCGGCTCAGAACTGGGGAAGATTTGGAGCGGAGGTGCTTGCTATCTGGGAAGGCATGTCCGTCTCCGCAAATATAGGTGGTGATATGCCCTCTGTCAGCTTGGCTCTGTTGGGTCTTTTTCTGGTTGACCTATTCCGTCGCAGACCAAACAATCAACAAACAAGTTAGCTGGCAGCTACTTGGTAGCATTTCGAAAGCGAGAACATGGGCAACCTTACGGCTGTGTATATTTTGTATGTGCTGTATGGTAAATTTTTTGTACAGTTGAGATGCACATTATCCCTTATGCTTATGATATTAGTCAGAGCCAGGCGGCAACGCCATATGCTCCCATACTGTTCCTACAGTGTGACCTCAGCTGTACTACGCCTCTTTGTGCCCTCTCTTCTACCCCGTGGTGCATTTCCCAAATGCGTAGTTGCTAAGTTAGCCACTTACATATTTTGTTCAATCACAGTCAGGGGTTCCAACTACAAGGTAGCTTCTGCGCAAGCATATATACACATAGATGCCGCGTTCACTGCTTCTGTCCATTGGAACGATGGGTCTACGCGGGGGCCATCTTGTGTCGGTGGAAGCTATGAGTACTTACGGCATGAGTCAGTGGGGGCAGAGGTTAATCAATGATTTTTATCATCACAACTCAACAAATTTTCAAACAATTTTAAGCTGTATTATTTGTTACATATGGCAGCCTCATATTTATGAAATAGGATACTTGCTTAATTTGAAAATGCAGGTTTTCATGCAAAAAATGCTTCATTGCGTTAAATAGTAGTTCAATAACGACCTAAGATAATTGACTGAGTAAAATTTTGTTCTGTTCAAAATTTAAATATTAATAACTTATCAGAAAGCACAGACACCTCTCTTTAAAACAATTATTATTCCTGACTTGGGCTCAATCATTTTCTAAATTAATATATTCACTCCGAAAACACTCCACATTATTAGGCATCGCTAGCTCCCCCCGTTACAGTAAGGCGACTATCATTCATTTGGACGCGCACCTCGGTGCATTTGAAACTGCGTTATTACAAATTGCACAAAGGCATTTCAAATGCTTATTTCAACAATTTTAACAATCATGAAGCGCTGGTTATATTGCCTGATGTGCCGATAAAGTAGCGCAGAAGTTCTGAACAGTTTGTCTCTAAAGCATAGACCTGTTTATAAATTATTTTCCTCTCTTGAATTCAGCCCATTATTTGTCGTTGTTTGATCGCGCTGAGAGAGACGCCGAGCAGTGGCGGATCTATAAAATTTTACATGGGGTGGCGAAGGGGCGGCAAGAGGTCTGGGAAGGGTGGCATGGGACGTCCTCAGTGCGGTATTAGGAAATCCCCAATTCCAAAGAAGTTGGGACATTGTGTAAAACGTGCATAAAAACAGAATACAATGATTTGCAAATCTCAACCCATATTTTATTCACTGTATTTATTTTACAGTGTGTCCCAAAAAAAGGAAACCAAGAATAAATGGTTAATTCTATAATAATTACTTAACATTCTTTGGCATATGGTGTTATATAACTATGCCTTCTGTCTCATGATGTCAAGTAAGCGGAGCTTGTGCCGCACTCAACTGAACAACAATGACACTTTTGGAGTAAGTCAGTGACCACTTTGCTCCAGATTACATAAAATGATGACAGGCCTAAACACAGATGAACCAGGATGATCCGTTTCAACTTTTCATTGTTGAAAAACATGGCCATCAGTGCTTTAGGTTGTGAATTTGTTCTGCTTTAAATGTAAACCTTACTAGTTGCATGACAGATGTGCACAAATCATGTAGCTGACAACAGAACAATGAGTTCTGACAATGATGCCTGACTAATTTTGTTTTCTTTGAATGATGCAAAAAAGTACACATTTGTGTAATTAATAGTCCTAATTAGTTTTATAGATACTAAGTTTCAACAGAATACTTCTCATTTTATTCCCAGTTTCCCTTTTTTCTGGCTGCTCTGTATTATGCCTTCAAAGATGTAGTCAAGTGAATATTTAGGCCCAATGAAATAAAAGTCGTAATAAATACAGCAAAAGTACTTAAGTCACAGTCCAGGACTGACATTGGCCATCTCTTTTAAGAGAGCTTCAGACGACGATTGTTGTGCTTTGCAGCAAAACGTCTCGCAAACATATCGATATCTAGTTCTTTTGCACTCTCTTTCAATACTGAGAACAGCTAGATTTCTTAGAGGATTGTCTGATGATTGTCAGGCTACATTGACCTCTAGTCATGTGGTGGAATTTCCACCAAGTCGGATATTGCTCCTGCCGCAAGTACTTATGAGCTACGCCAAGAAACGGAATTGCCAGATCTATACAAACATATTTACGGTGAAATAATTAGATTACAAGTTTCAATGGAATTTAAGAAATTGCCTGGTTCGGCTGACACATGCCAAATTCATTAGGACACAGCTACCCTCCGTATGTTTGCAAAAAGGGCTAACGGTAGTCGGTAGTGACCCGCCCGTACCTTTACCTGTGATAGAATGAGAAGAGGCTAATAATACCGCTGCCTTACCTTTAGCATACAGGCTAGAGATACGGATCCGTGCCCGTAGCCACTGCCTTGACAGTAAGGACCTGGTTTTATTATGCAGCCTCATTACTGTGATATTGTTCACATAACACCGAAACCTATCAGCAACCCTCTGGATTCAAACATTCCCGTTTTTGATATCTAGCTAAATGCACCATAAACTGCTCTCGTTTTTACTATAATCAAAACTAACCGAAGGGGAAAATGCTCCAACAAATCACACAGGAGTGAGTCACTTCTGACCAGCGATTAATGAGCGCATTGAACATAATGAGCAAATTTAACATAACTAACTTCGTGTTTTAAAACGTCACCGGGGGAAACTAAATTTACCTGGAGAAAGTTGGGTGGCTAAGTGGCTCCACTCAGACTCCAACATTGTGTCCATGTCCATGACACAAAAGAGCGCGGAGCACGAGGCTCGTAATGCAGACTCCTCTCTGCAGGACCGCAGCTATTTGAGGAGCCGATAATTACATTTAAATTTATTTATTTTTGTCAGGGCTGACAGAAGAACCAAACGCGAGTCAGGAGATCCAAAGCCGTAGTCGTTTATTCAGACAATGGCTCGGGAAGCCAGGGGTAGCACAGAGACGTAGTCAGGCAGGCAAAATTCATACACGAAAATCAACGAATGCAGCAACCAAAACAAAAGGGCTAAGCAAAAGAGTAATCAGTCAGATACAGGCTATAGTTGTACACGGGAATCTACACGGGAATACTAAACACAAGCAAGAAGAAAAGGAATGAAGATCTGCAGAAATGAGACATTTATACACTCAATGACAAACCATGATCACGCATCACAATTGACGGACCAATCCTAAACAAGAAAACTGACTCCGATCAGGGAGTTGCCTAAGTGAATAATAGAACGAGAGGCAGCTCGAGGTAACACAGGTGCGGGAGATCGCAGTAATCAGCAGAGTCAGGGATAGAAAACGGGAGGGCGGAGTTTACAGACTAGAGCGAATGCAAAGAGCATTAGTAAAAATGAACAACGTGATATTTACACACCACTACATGACAGGTGAATATTAATACACAGAAGTACTCAGGATGAGTATATTAGTCTATGTTAGTAATGACATTACGTAACATGAAGTATTAGTCTTAATTAATATGTTAATATGAGAATAGGGGAATTACAGGAAACGATACGTGAAGGAAGATTTTCGGAAACCACGAAAACCCACAGAAATCACCGAATAGATGCAAGAACGCGGACAGGGAAATGCATTGCTTAAATTACATAGAAGACGTTCATGACATGACTGGAGCAGACGAGGTGCAATCCTAAGCACATCAATGATAAATGACACAATAAATGAGCATAATGAAACAAGAAAAATACAGATTATGACATTTTTGGTGAATTCATCTTTTATTTTGATGCTTTGAGGGGCTTTTAGACATAATGGTTATTTGTTTTACAAGTATAGTTTTAAGAGCATTAAAGTTAGGGGGGCAGCTCGGGGGGCAAGGCTCGACAGTGGGGTGGCAGTTGCCCCCCTCTGCCCCCCCGTAGATCTGCCCCTGACGCCGAGTATTCAATTACCAATGGATCCTTACTATAACGCAGTGTCTGGAGACACAGCAGTTTTTATTGGTACGGCAGTCGATTTCAAGGGATTAGGATAAGGATTCGGGATCATGGTAAGGGGAAGCGTTAGAGGTTGGGGTTGGGGTTAGGGTTAGGTTAGGGCAGGGCTTGAAATGGGGCTGCCGTACCTCTCCGCTACGGTACTCCGCATTGAAATGCATTGAAAACTGCCATACCCGTAGCAACTGCCTTAATATAATTGGAAAACGCTTGACTACTAGCCAGGACTAATTATTGCTTAAAAAAGGGATGTGTCTGTGCCCCTCCCTTCAATTTCCAGTTCTGGGGCTGACCCTGGTGACATTGCCGGGACATGTTAAAAGGAAAAAAGACAATGTAGGTATTAGTATTTCGCTAAAGCCGGAAAAAATGAATATGATGTTGTAATACTGTATTTTCATTCCAAAATTGCATCAAAAAAAAAAAAAAACATTTCTGCCCAATTTCATGCCTGTAAAAAAGGCGATATTACTAATTCATAAAATAGTATTAATCTGTACGACAATATTATACATTTAAAAATAAACCTTGGAAGTGAGGAAACTTTATTTATATAGCTCATTTCATGTATATAGACAATTCAAAGCGCTTTTTACATTGTAAAAGAATTTGCAAGAATGCACACCAGAAATATATTATATGATCAGACATAAATGAAATGATATGAATAAAATAACAAGAAGGTAAAATAGTAATGGAATAGAAAACAATGGACAGGAAAAAAAATGTATATAGGCGAATAAAACCCTGAATTCAAAAGAACAAGCTCAGAGAGAAATAAAATGCAGCATTGGGTGAGATGAGACAATGCATCTGTAAAAGTTTGGTCTTGAGACTAGTTTTTAAAAAGTCTGAGAATTATTTATTTCATTCACTCGATGTCGTCGGGCTTGAAGTGGTCACTACAGAGCAGGGACCTCTCAGTGGACACAAAACCATCCTGTCTCCCAGTAAGTTCCTATCATCTCCTCAATTCACCGTCTCAGGGAAACCTTGAAAATATGACAAAAAAGAGGCCAGAAATGAAAAGAATTCTCTGCACTATATTCTTATTTATTCTTGACCAAAATAATTTAAAATTTATTCAACTTTTTTGACAAGCTTTTTAACTACAAGACAACAATATACACTGCTCAAAAAATAAAGGGAACACTTAAACAACACAATGTAACTCCAAGTCAGACGTCTGTGAAATCAAACTGTCCACTTAGGAAGCAACACTGATTGACAATCAATTTCACATGCTGTTGTGCAAATGGAATAGACAACAGGTGGAAATTATAGGCAATTAGCAAGATACCCCCAATAAAGGAGTGGTTCTGCAGGTGGTGACCACAGACCACTTCTCAGTTCCTATGCTTTCTGGCTGATGTTTTGGTCACTTTTGAATGCTGGCGGTGCTTTCACTCTAGTGGTAGCATGAGACGGACTCTACAACCCACACAAATGGCTCAGGTAGTGCAGCTCATCCAGGATGGCACATTCATGCGAGCTGTGGCAAGAAGGTTTGCTGTGTCTGTCAGCGTTGTTTCCAGAGCATGGAGGCGCTACCAGGAGACAGGCCAGTACATCAGGAGATGTGGAGGAGGCTGTAGGAGGGCAACAACCCAGCAGCAGGACCGCTACCTCCACTTTTGTGCAAGGAGGAACAGGAGGAGCACTGCCAGAGCCCGGCAAAATGACCTCCAGCAGGCCACAAATGTGCATGTGTCTGCTCAAACGGTCAGAAACCATAGGGATGGTATGAGGGCCCGATGTCGACAGGTGGGGGTTGTGCTCACAGTCCAACACCATGCAGGACATTTGGCATTTGCCAGAGAACACAAAGATTGGCAAATCCGCCACTGGCGCCCTGTGCTCTTCACAGATGAAAGCAGGTTCACACTGAGCACGTGACAGAGTCTGGAGACACAGTGGAGAACGCTCTGCTGCCTGCAACATCCTCCAGCATGACCGGTTTGGCAGTGGGTCAGTAATGGTGTGGAGTTGCAATTCTTTGGTGGGCCGCACAGCCCTCCATGTGTTCGCTAGAGGTAGCCTGACTGCCATTAGGTACCGAGATGAGATCCTCATACCCCTTGAGACCATATGCTGGTGCTGTTGGCCCTGGCTTCTTCCTAATGCTAGACAATGCTAGACCTCATGTGGCTGGAGTGTGTCAGCAGTTCCTGCAAGACAAAGGCACTGATGCTATGGACTGGCCTGCCCGTTCCCCAGACCCGAATCCAATTGAGCACATCTGGGACATCATCTCTCACTCCATCCACCAACGCCACATTCCACCACAGACTGTCCAGGAGTTGGCGGATGCTTTAGTCCAGGTCTGGGAGGAGATCCCTCAGGAGACCATCTGCCACCTCATCAGGAGCATGCCTGGGCATTGTAGGGAGGTCATACAGGCACATGGAGGCCACACACACTACTGAGCCTCATTTTGACTTGTTTTAAGAACATCACATCAAAGTTGGATCAGCCTGTAGTGTGTTTTTCCAGTTTTGAGTGTGACCGGAAATACTTCGGAAATATCCAAGAGTGAAAATGGCAAGTTACAACTTGAATAAGAGCAAGGGGATTACGTATGGCTTGGGCAGTCACACGACCTCTAAACAATTCATTCCTAGTGGACGTTGCAGTGACAAATCGATTATGCAAATGACGTAAGACAATTTGTCGGTCTTCTGCTTTTGACGTCACACGTGGGCTACCAGAACGAGGTCGGTCAGCTGTGGTGCCAGTTTGTTGGAGACGTGTCTGAAGATCATGGATTGTCCGTCGACTGCATCACATAACCCTTGCAACGTCAGTGTCGGACGTTTCTGAATTCAGCATGCCAATGGCATGTTCACGCTGAATGTTTGACAACCATGGCATTGAAAATCAATGAATAATTAACTGTAAAAACTTGTTTTTCCGAGATGTCACACTAACGTGAGCTCAGTTGCACATCTCTCATTTGGTCACGTGACTAGGAACACAAGAAAACATGGTTTTAGCTTTAAGTACGCTCGCACGTGCTACGTACCTGTGCACGTCGGAGTTGATGTGTGTCATGATGTCTCTGATGATGCATTTACCCCTAGTGACAATAAAAACTCTTTTATTAAACGTTTTAAGAAAATATGTACACATTTATGAGTGTGAAGTTTCTTTTTTTGACTCCGTATATTAAAATATTCATGCCTAATGTTCAAGTATACTGGCTTGCAGTTAGGGTACTATCAAAAGAATAAGCACATGCAAGCATTTTTACCATACATATGGGCTTTTTGAAGTATACTGCACTATATTTTTACTCAGTTTTTACTATGTCATGGGCTTACATATTCCACATGTACGTTTGCAGTAACAAGTCAGCTTTGGGGCAGCATTGCAGAGTAAATAGCACATGGGTGGAGCTGAATTTTATTTTTATTAACCCACACAGAAACAGATAAACATTTGTCTGATTTTATTTAAAAACAAATTTGACAATTATTCCAGTATTGACAGACTTGATACATTCTCTTACAAAGAAAGTATACTTCAAGTTTAAGCAACATAAACTTAAAGTACCCATCTAGTTTACATCAAAGTTTTATTTTGTACTACAAGTGAACATTTAAGTATACTGTGACTTAACTAGTTGTATACCTCTAGCATACGTCTCAATTTATGAAAGTATACACTTAAGTATACTGCAAGGAAACTTACAGATATACTGCTAGTTTATTAGTTGTATACTTCTAGTAAACTTTTCAGTTTGTAAAAGTACACTGTGAAGTACACTGCTAGTAAACTTAAAGATGAACTATTAGTTGACTAGTTATATACTTCTAGCACATTTTCTAGTTTATAAAAGTATAATTTGCAGTATACTGCAAGTAAACTTGCAGATATACTGCTAGTTTATTAGTTTAATACTTTTAGCAAACTTTTCAGTTCATGATAGTATACTGTAATGTATACTGCTAGTAAACTTAAAGATGAACTATTAGTTCACTAGTTATATACTTCTAGCACCATGTCTAATTTATAAAAGTATACTTTGAAATATACTGAAAGTAAATTCAGATATACTACAACTTTACTTTTGATTCTTCTAGCCAACTTTTTAGTTCATGAAAGTACACTTTGAAGTATACTGCAAGTAAACTTATAGGTAGACTATAAGTCCACTAGTTCTATACTTCAAGCCCTCTATAGTTTAAATTTAGATTTAAACTTTCAGGGAGCTAAAAGTTTTTTTTTTTTTAGTTTTTTTTTTTTTTAATGCTAGTATTTTTCAAAGTCTTCTTTATCATACTCACAGCTTATGATTATTGCACTCTAAAGTATATTACTGTTGATATTCAGATATTATTTAACATAAGTAGACGAGAGGTTATCTCATGTTCTCTACTAGTAGGCAATGCTTAAGTGCATTTTGCTTTAATTTACAGATGAAGGTACTTATAAGAATTTACAGTGAAACACATACTCAGGATTGAGTACAAAATTGATTCCTTTTTAAATTAAAATTTCAAACACAATATTGTATTGGATGCCAAAGTACAAGAACACAGCAATGGCAACTTTTATTGAAATCCCAATTTAAAACAAAAAAAAAAACCTCTTTCTCTCATGGAACCAGAAATATGCATAAAATATTAATTAGCAATGCCTTCAGCCTGACCAGAACGCTGAAGGACTCAAGCAAAGGCTGATGAAATATTCCAAATGAGTACACTGATGTGCTGTTTTTTGGTAAATGGAGTTCTGTATCACAGTCAAAAATATGCCCGACTAAAGAAAAGATGCAGCAGTGCTGTAATACTTGATAGATGGTACATTGTTCAATAAATGATTTAGTAATTTTTAAGCAAGAGTGTGGACATTAAAGCCCTGCATATTGTACCTGTACCAAACATTGCTGTGTTTAAGTTGAGATAGCAGTTCAATCCAGCTGGCTATGAATGTGCAGATTCACAGATAAATGTACACAGTATTTTAAAACATGAGTTTAAGAAGACTGGAACTTCAGTGCTATCTGACATAGTGACAATGAAATGTCTGTACTAGTTTTAAAACTAGCAACCCTACCACAACTTGTTCTGAACCAGCTGTGTGGCTGAAGCTAAGCAAGTGTAGGCTTGGTTAGTGCCTGGATGGGAAACCACCTGGGAATACAAGTTGCTGCAGGAGCAGGTGCTGGTGGGCCAGTAGGTTGGGATCTTCCCTCTGGTGGAATAATACACAATACTTTACTGCAGTCGTGAGGCTGTTGTCTGTCCGATGAAATGTGAACCTGAAGTCCTGACTCACTGTGGTCATAAAAGATCCAATGATACACTTTAAGTTTCCTTGCAGTATACCTCACAGTATACTTTTGTGAACTTAAAAGTTTATTAGAAGTATACTACTAATAAACTAGCAGTATATTTGTAAGTTTACTTGCAGTATACTTAAATGTATACTTTCATAAATTGAAAAGTATGCTCGAAGTATACAACTAGTTCACTCATAGTATACTAAAAAGTTTACTTGTAGTGAACTTGCAGTATAGAATAAAACCTAGATGTAAACCAGATGGGTACTTTCAGATTGCTTTGCTTAAACTTGAAGTATACTTAAAGTATACTTTTATTAACTTAAAAATGTTCCAATTTTGTCTGAAGAAGTATTAAATTAGTATACTTTCTGGTACACTACGAGTACATGGTCCGAAGTATACTTACTATACTTATACTCAAGTATACTTAATAAAATGAACTGCAAGTATACTACATTTGCTAAGGGCATGCTGCACAAAATTCTGGCATATTCGGTGTAGATTTAAGTTTAAGCGCTTGACTGCTGTGAATACAAAGTTGTATTTTGGTAGTAAAACCAGCATTTTAGAGTATCAAGGCATCCTGGACCATAGCAAAATGTGTTACGTTTATAACAAATCAAACCGCTTGGAAATTGGTCAAAAATGCAGCGAATAATGATTTGTAGAAATTGTTTGATACTGCTTACCCCAATAGACGCACATACACTGAGGCTTCCATTAACCCTGTACTAACATGGCCGCCCTGGGGGGACGCTTCTCCCCCAGTCATGCAGCATCTACGTGTAGTTATACATCTATGGCTTCTGTGCTTTTGGGAAATGCACCCCCAAGCTTCCTGTGCATGTTGGATGTGGGTCAGGAGGGTGATTGCGAGGTATTGTCAACCAAATGTGGCCTCCATTACAGATTCTAAAATGACCGCCAAATGGAAATGGAGGGGAAAATTGAGCTTTTTCCTCCCAAAAATAGGAGGGCACTACTATGCCTACAGCGCCCTCCATAATTATTGGCACACCTGGTTAAGATGTGTTCTTTAGCTTCTAATAAATTCAGTTTTTTCTAAATAATATAGGACCACAATGCACAATGCATACTCATCTTTTGTGTTCCGCCAGGTTTGTTGCCAAAAAGCTCTATCTTGGTCTCATCTGACCAAAGCACACGGTCCCAGTTGCCTGACTTGTGAAGGTCGACACACATCTGCCTTACTTGAATGGTGTGTTCCTTTGTCTTTCCCATGTTGAAGAGTGGATAAGAGAAATGGCCTCTATTTCACGTCATATTTATACCCCAGGGAAACAGGAAGTGATGAATTACTAATTAAATGTTCCTAGATACTCTGATCAACTTTGTAAACTACTGTAGAAATGACAGAGATACTTCAATTACATTTATTTCCTAGGAATTGTTAGGGGTACCAATAATTGTGGAACAGGTGATTTTATGAAAAATTTTGTAATTATTTCTTAGTCAGGGATTTTTTTCCCCTTAAAATTCACTTGAGTTGAAGGTTATATTTTTCTACAATTTTCAGTGGGAGAGTATGCTTCTGCAACTAAAATTGAATTTATTTCAATTATCCTCCTAATGCAAAATGATTGAATTTTAGCACATCTTAACCAGGGGTGCCAATAATTATGGAGGGCGCTGTATAAATAAAAAAAAACTTTTTCATATATCAACACAATTTTGTTTGGGGGACGGTTTAGTGTCTTGTCACAGATAGGACGTTTTGTTAAAATACCTCGGAATTACCCAGGAGTAAAGACTGGGGGGAGAGAGTTGTTTTTCTGATGGCGAGTGCAAGGAAAAGTTTTGGTTGGAGCGCAAGTAATTCGATAATACTTCCGGATCAATGGAAGAAGTTATGAGGCCCCAAGGTGAGACTGTTCAAGCACTAATACCCTTGCAGACGAGGATTGCTACTGTTCAGTATAAACTTGTAAGCTGGGCAGAGCACAGAGCTGTTGCTTATCAGGTTGGTGTTTACAATTAAGACTTCCGGGTCAAAGCTCTGCAGGGAGAATTGTGGAGCTCGAGCAGAGCGCCTAGTCCAGTTTGGTTTGATTGAAGCATATACATCAAGGAATAATGCGACTACTATCGGTATTATCTGGGTATGTTAGTCCGACTATGAGAAATTCAATTTAGTGCGATTCCAGTCGGACTAACATGTTTACAGGCATTTTTAAAGTATGGTTACAGTCCGACTAACCCAATTATTTAATTTTTCTTCTATCGTCATTTAAACGCACTCATTGATGCAGCTGTCAAAGAAAATCAAGGCCCAAGTGACTTATTGCGCATTTTCATCTGATTTATCTGTTTATCATGTTCATATGTGAATTCAGTGACTGCAAAATCAACCATATTGCGAAACTTTAACCTATTCTAGGGAGTTTACTCGTGGCTGACGACATTTCCTTCGGCTGAACTAATGAATTAAAGACAAAACGAACAACTATACACGTTCAATGAAGATACAAACTTAAAAATAGCAACTGCCTTGAAATAATTCAAGTTATTCAAAGCCAAAGGTGCAATCATCTCTGTAACCATGCTGCAGTAATTTGATGCTAAATGCAGCCGCTGATCTGAGGACAATTTAATTACCATATTGAATTGAGCATACAAAAGCTTGTTGAAATTGTACCTTTTCGAGACAAGCCGATCGTTTACAGCTTCCTCAAGCCGCTCAGCCAACATCAATATCTAACCTGTGGAGGCGAGCAGATGAACGGTTCTCAAAAAAAAAAAGACATAGGCTTCCAAGCGCATGAGTTCTCCAAGCCCATTCCCATTTATGTTTCCTAATTAGCAGCTAAGTGGTAATTTGTTCAGTTTCGAGGATCAATCAATAGAATTACTGTTCATTGCCCCTTAGTCAGGATTTTTGTTCACTGCAAAGGTTATCAAGCATTTTCCTGTTTACGTTGATGGTGACATAAAACGTCAATTACTTCAGAAGCTTCTGAATTCCTGAAGCTCTCAAAGCTACAACCCCTATTCCGAAATAGTTGGAACAAAGTGTAAATTGTGAAGAAAATCAAAACGCAATGACTTTCAAATCACACCAGCCAGTATTTTATTCACAATAGAACAGAGATAACATGGCAAATGTTGAAACTGAGAAATTTTACAATTTTATCCACAAAATGAGCTCATTTCAAATTTGATGGCTGCTACAAGTCTCAAAAAAGGTGGGTCACAGGCCTGCTTATCATGGT
This sequence comes from Gymnothorax reevesii, assembly GCA_029721435.1. Lineage (NCBI taxonomy): Eukaryota > Metazoa > Chordata > Actinopteri > Anguilliformes > Muraenidae > Gymnothorax > Gymnothorax reevesii. The sequence continues at coordinate 67,666,657 of CM056574.1, read as the reverse complement.
ATAGCATCCCCTCTTCTTCTTAACTCATAGTGGAGGCATCTGGGCATTGAGGAGACAAGTTTCTCGAGTTTAGCCATTGGAATTTGATCCCACTCATGTTTAATACAGGCTTCCTGCTGCTGGAGAGTTTTGGGTCTCCTTTGACAGACTTTTTCTTTTAATTATGCGCCAAACGTTCTCAATCAGTGAAAAATCAGGTCTGTAGGCAGGCCAGTTCAGCACATGAACTCTTCTACTACGAAGCCATGCTGTTGTAATAGCTGCAGTATGTGGTTTTGCTTTGTCCTGCTGAAATACACTTGCCTTCCCTGGAATAGACGTCGTCTGAAGGGGAACATATGTTGCTCTAAAACCTTCATATATCTTTCAGCATTCATGGTGCTTTTTAAAGCTTGCAAGTGTCTCACACCATATGCACTAATGCATCCCCATACCATCAGAGATGCTGGCTTTTGACCTGAATGCTGATAAAAGGAGGGGTGGTCTTTCTCCTCTTTAGCCCGGAGGACGCAACGCCCACGATTTCCAAAGGGAATGTCAAATTTGGACTCATCTGGGCACAGTAAACTTTGCCACTTCCCACAGAACACGATGGTGCTTCTGGATCAGGACCATGCTTTACAATGGCTTCCTTTTTGCATGATAGAGTTTTAGGTGGCATCTGGGGATGGCATGGAGGATTGTGTTTACAGACAGTGGTTTCTAGAAGTATTCCTGGGCCCATTTAGTATGTCAATGACAGAATCATGCCAGTGAGTGATGCAGTGGGGTCTGAGGGCCTGAAGATCACGGGCATCCAGTAAAGTTCTTCAGCCTTGTCCCTTAAGCACAGAGATTTTTCCAGTTTCTCTGAATCTTTTGATGATGTAATGCACTGTGGATGATGAGACTTTCAAATCCTTTGTAATTTGACATTGAGGATCATTGTTTTTAAAGTATTCCACAATTTTTTTAGGCATACCTTCACAGGTTGGAGAGCCTCTGGCCATCTTCATTTCTGAGAGACTCAGCCTCTCTAAGACATCCCTTTTATAGCCAATCATGTTACACAACTGATGCCAGTTAATATAATCACTTGCTAAATGTTCTTTCAGCTGATTCTTATATATTAATTGCTTTTTCAGCCCTTTTTTGCCTGTGTCCTAACTTTTTTGAGACCTGTTGCAGCCAGAAAATTTGAAATAAGCACATTTTGTGGATAAAAATGTACAATGTCTCGGTTTCAACATTTGAAATGTTCTCTATGTTCTATTGTAAATAAGACATTGGCTTATGTGATCTGAAAATCAAAGCATTTATTCACAATTTACACTTTGTCCTAACTAGTTCGGAATTAGGGTTGTTTATATGTATCATATCATATATCATTTCTTTCGGTGTCAGTGTCCAGTCAGCTTGATACGCCTAAGAAAACATTTTTTAAAAATGTGGTTTTCCCAGCTTAGGTCCTTGTGTTATGCTGGCTCATGTAAAAATAAACCTCTGGGCTCTGATTTTTTGGCGCAGCGTAGGTGGCATAGCGTGGCACAGCCCACGCAGTGGTAATTTCGTCCGGCGCAGCCCGCGCAGTGGTAATTTCGTGAGGTGCAACACCGTGCGCAGACGAACGTGCGCCGAGATGGGTGTGGCGGCGTAGTAGGGGGAGGTGTCACTTATTCATCAAGACGCAGTGACAATTTCGTAGAACAAGTCTTCGCTGCAGTTGCGCAGAAAGCTCTCCAGCTCCAACCTGGTTCACTTTCTGTGCAGTGGTAATTTGGCTGACCGACACACAGTGCGCACACGTCACCGAAACCTCACAGGCAGGTTTCCAGAATGTCAGGCACATTTCAATACAGTAAATAATTACAGCAACCACTGTTTAATGTAACTATCTGAATCAGCACATAAATGATAGTATCTATATCGACTGTCCTGATGTCAGATCAAAGGCGGTTGGCACGCGTGATGAAAACTCAACCTGACTTAATCAACGCAACTGAATCAATGATGCAAATTAACGACTTCACATCTTTCTCAGCCAACCACAAACTGCCTCGGCTTCAGGCAGTGCGTATATAATGCTTGCGTTGCTCGGTAAAGCCGCTTGCACACTGGATGCGAAACAAATTTTTCGCACGACTGATTACAGTCAAAGTCAATGCAAAGAGCTATTGACTTTTCTTGGTCTTTTTATTCGTCTGTTTTCTTCCTTTGAAGGTAGACAACAGTCTTTATTCGGTCTTTCTTTTGAAAATTAGTCAAATGCATCGAACAGATTAACGCTTTATTTCCACCCCAGAGATAAAATAGTTCTTGTAGTCAGTGAGCAAATCAATTCCATGACCATTGACGGTGTGAATAAATTATCACATGCATGATCAAGACTGTCCGACGCGAAATGCAAAATACTCCATGTCCGGCACCCAGCAAAAAATAAAAGTATTGATAGGAGAACAGATTAATAATGGAATAAAGAATAAAAATACATATACATCACCAACCAACAGAACATCCAAAAAAGATGACCTGCAAATAAATTAATTGTTGTGTTCATTGGATGTTCTGTTGTTAAAATGTTTCTTTTTATTCTTTATTTCGTTCTAATCGTCAATCAATCTGTTCTAATCGTCCTCTTTTTTTTTTTGGCTGTTAGACACGGAGGCATTGTACATTGTCTCGAGCTAATGTCGACTCACTTTATTGAGCAGAGCTTAAACAGAAACATTGATTGAAATTCTCAGTACTCATCTTGAAGAACTGAGCCTTCTTATCAAAACATTCACGTTTAATAACTAAAAGAGTCAGAAGATTTGAAGAAATTAAAAACAATAATAGACTGTCGGACACGGAGATATATTAAAACCTTGTCAGACTTTCGGACACAAGACACTGCTTTAAACGCAATCTGTCGAGCAAAAAATTCGTTTCGCGTCCAGGGTGCAAGCGGCTTAATACTAGGCCACTATTATTGTCACTTAGGTTTGATCGTTTTTAGTGGGGGAAAGGAATACAGCTTAATTGCTATGATCTCGTACTGAGTTAAGATCACATATTGAAAATAAATGTGTAACGTACCTTGCATTGTTGTCCATGCATGTTAATCCAAAAATTTAAAGCAGCAACAGGCTGTAATAATAGGAACACGCTATCCATCGTTTCTCTTGCCAATGAGCAATATTTGACTCGGCTGTGTTATACCCAAACACGCCTTCTTTGCCAACTTGGGCTTGAAGGAGGGACAGAGACGGGACAGAGGAGTACTTGCGCCAGGCTACGCCGTGCTCGAAATTGCAACATACGCCTGGACACTCCCCGTTGTCGCGGTGCATCCCCCATTCCGCGCCTGTCTACAAAATTAGAGCTCTCTGTCTTCAACCAGTGACATTACCATAATTCAGGTGAACTCAACGTGTTTCCAATTAAGATTCACATTTGGTTTCAAAAAGACAAGATGGCGCTGATCCAAACCGATAGGGTGATGCCACGGTGGCTTTTTCCACATTTTTATGTATAGGTAAGGCTGCTGCTGGATATACAAACCCCAAATCTAATGAAGTTGGAAGGTTGTGTAAAACGTGAATAGACAAGACAAGATATTTTATGTTCAAACTTTGTGAACAACTGTGGGAGCAAATAGTCCTACAGTTTAAGACCAATGTTTCTCAACGTGCAATTGCAAGAAATTTTGAGATTTCATCATCTACAGTCCATACTATCATCAAAAGATTCAAATAATCCAGATAAATCTCAACACAAAAGCGGCAAGGCCAAAAACCAACATTGAATGCCCCCGACCGTCAGTCCCTCAGGAGGCGCTGCATTAAAAACCAACATCATTTTGTAAGGGATATTACCATGTGGGCTCAGGAACACTTTGGAAAACCATTGTCAGTTAACGGTTCCTCGCAACACCTACAAGTGCAAGTTAAAACTCTCCCATGCAAAGCAAAAGTCATATTTCAACAACACCCAGAAACGCCGCCGGCTTCTCTCGGCCCAAGTTCATCTGAGATGGACTGACACAAAGTGGAAAAATATGCTGTGGTCTGACAAGTCCACATTTCAAATTGTTTTTGGAAATCATGGACATTGCGTCCTCCAGGCTTAAGTGGAAAAGGATCATCGAGATTGTTATCGTCGCAAATTTCAGAAGCCAACATCTGTGATGGTATGAGGATGTGTTAGTGCCCATGACTTGGGTAACTTGCACATCTGTGAAGGCACCATTAATGCTGAAAGGGACATACAGGATTTGGAGCAACATATGCTGCCATCCAAGCAATGTCTTTTTCAGGGACATCCCTGCTTATTTCAGCAAGACAATGCCTAGCCATATTCTGCACATGTTACAACAATGTTGCTTCATAGGAAAAGAATGCAGGTAATAGTCTGGCCTGCCTGCGGTCCAGATCTGTCTCCCATTGAAAATGTGCGGCGCATTGAGAAGCGCAAAATATGACAATGGAGACTGTTGTGCAACTGGAGTCGTACATCAACGAAGAATGGGAAAGAATTCCATCTCCAAAGCTTCTACAATTAGTGTCCTCAGTTCCCAAAGGCTTATTGAGTGTTGTTAAAAGGAAAGGTGATGTAACACAGTGGTAAACATGCCCCTGTTCATCTTTTTTTTTTTTTTTGTTGCAGGCATCAAATTCAAAATGAATGTATATTTCCCGAAAACAAAAGTTTATCAGTTTGAACATTAAATATCTTGTCATTATAGTGTACTTTATTGAATATAGGTTGAAAAGGATTTGCAAATCATTGTATTCTGTGTTTATTCACATTTTACACAACGTCCCAACTTCATTGGAATTCGGGTTTGTATAACTACCTCCATGTTTAACTGAAGGGGTTAAATCAGGGGTGTCCAATCTTATCCATAAAGGGCCGGTGTGGGTGCAGGTCTTTGTGTAAGCCCAGAGCTACAACACCTGATCCCACTAATTAGCTGATCAGGATGTTCAAGCAGGACCTTGATGAGTAGAATCAGGTGTATTTGTGTTGGGCTGTGACAAAAACCAGCACCCACACCGGCCCGTGTGGATTAGACTGGACACCCCTGGGTTAAACAGTGCTTTTTGAAACATTCTCCAACTCTATAGCATATATATATTTTCTCACCCAAATGCAGTACTTTTCAAATTTTGATTAATTGGTCGAGGGACTTGTTCCCAGTCCATTGGTGTCCAATCCTTGAATTTCTTGGCAAACTCAACTCTTTTTTGATGTTGGCAGCTCTTTACAGCAACATAACCAATCAGTGTATTTTCACTCAGGCGCCTGGAAATAGTAGATCTTAAAACTTTCCTCACTTTACTTCTGGCGCCATTAATATCATCAGAGAACAGTTGTGCTGCCAACTGCCAATTTTTTTCCCTCTTGTCATGCACAGACAAACAATCATCAGAGGTACTTACCTTCCATTTTGTACTTCTTTTGCCACTAGTTTTCAGCAAATCTGTCTCTTTGAAACACTAGATGGTGTTTCTTTCAGTGCCGTGGCAGCATTTAACATCTTCAGCATCACTTAAGGCCACTGTGTGGCTGTGGACAATCACAGAGAGCTGCTTCCATCGTGCCATGATGTTTAACACTGTGACACAGCTCAAAGTTCATGTCACCTTATATACTAGAACAATTGACCATCAGAGGTAATTTTGCTGAATAATGTTGGCTCAAACCAGTTTTATAGATTTTATAGCATAAATAATCATGGGAAGCGCCTTGAAACATTCAGTCTATGCAGGAGTAAAAAAAAAAAAAAAAAATTTGCAGCATCTTTCAATTGTTATTAAAAAATTGATGTTTTTGTTTATCACCCGTATCTTTACCTCAGTATACCTGTGGGAACAGTTGCTTTGTTCTTATTGCCTTCAATAATATGTTTTCACCACGGAATTATGAAGAGGTAATATATTAGGACCCATTCGAGATGAAAGTGGTGGTGCATAATTATCACTGCTCACTACTGTGTATCACCAGAGCTGAAGCTCAGAAAAGCCAGCCCTCGCCCATTTGCCTGGAGTGTGGATTGGGAGTGAGAAGCGATCGTAAGAACAGGGTGTTGCTGATGAGTCACACGCCCCTCCCAGAGAGTCACTCCCTAACACACTCCATTTTGTCTATTAGCATGACTCCTAGCACACTGTGCTGGGAGCAACCAATCAGGCGTATCGATCCTGACTCAGACGGGTGATTGGCATTAATATTGGTCTCATCAGTCACAGCAGGTCTCTCTCTGCTTTTTCCACCCTAAACAATGTGAATCCACCCCAGTATTATTAAAGCCCAGTCAATAGCTGCAAAGAGCCAACGTGCCAACGAGCGAAAGGGTGACTGATGCTGAGGTACCGCCGTTTCCCCATATGCCTCTGACAGAGTCCCAGTTTGTATTAGTGCTGCTGGTACAGTTTAGCTTCATAAGCTTCACGCTCTAACAGAGCTGGACAGCACATTAATTTTCCTATAAAATAAATACTCGTAACCCTCGGTTTGGACTCTCATTTACCCATGAGTGTGCTTGTGCGTGGGCCCTGTTGTGGACTATCTGTCCTGGGTGCATTCCTGCCAGTCACACAACGCCTGCTGAGACAGGCTCTTCGCCAGTAATTGTCGGGTTGAGTGATGGATGGATCAATGGATAGATGGAACAGTTAGTTACTTTTTATGGCCCAAAAAGTTGCCCGTGTTCGTGTGAGGATGTGACAACTGACGAGTTTGGTGTCCACTGGTTTCAAATCTCACTGCATCTAAAACATCAAACGCTGCTGTTTTCTCCACCAAAATGACTGGCTCGGCTGATGATGTTACCCAACGTGGTTTGTGGGGAACATGAATGCTCCTGTTCCGCATGACCTCCATGCACTGAAGGGAGACTTGCTCCATGGTGCCAGCCGACCAGTGCTGGAAATATTTTGAGTGTGATGAGATAGTATGTATGTACGCTTGTGTGAGAGTGAGTGTGATGAGATAGTATGTATGTACGCTGGTGTGAGTGTGAGTGTGATGAGATGGTATGTATGTACACTGGTGTGAGTGAGTCTGTGCGAGTTTGAGCCTGAGGATGAGCCTGTGTGATGTCCAGCCTGAGGGATGTGCAAAGTAGTATGTATGTATGTACACTGGTGTGAGAGCGAGTCTGATGAGATAGTATGTATGTACACTGGTGTGAGTGTGATGAGATAGTATGTATGTACACTGGTGTGAGAGTGAGTGTGATGAGATAGTATGTATGTACACTGGTGTGAGAGTGAGTGTGATGAGATAGTGTGTATGTACGCTGCTGTGAGAGTGAGTGTGATGAGATAGTATGTATGTACACTGGTGTGAGAGTGAGTGTGATGAGATAGTGTGTATGTACGCTGCTGTGAGAGTGAGTGTGATGAGATACTATGTATGTATGCTGCTGTGAGAGTGAGTGTGATGAGACAGTATGTATGTATGTGCACTGGTGTGAGAATGAGTGTGATGAGATAGTATGTATGTACGCTGCTGTGAGAGTGAGTGTGATGAGATAGTATGTATGTATGTACACTGGTGTGAGCGCGAGTCTGATGAGATAGTATGTATGTACACTGGTGTGAGAGCAAGTTGGATGAGATAGTATGTATGTACACCGGTGTGAGAGTGAGTGTGATGAGATAGTATGTATGTACGCTTGTGTGAGAGTGAGTGTGATGAGATAGTATGTATGTACACCGGTGTGAGAGTGAGTGTGATGAGATAGTATGTATGTACACTGGTATGAGTGTGAGTGTGATGAGATAGTATGTATGTACACTGGTATGAGTGTGAGTGTGATGAGATAGTATGTATGTACACTGGTGTGAGTGAGTCTGTGCGAGTTTGAGCCTGAGGATGAGCCTGTGTGATGTCCAGCCTGAGGGATGTGCGAAGTGTTAAATGATCTGCAGTTTTTTCATAGAGCCATTTTCTCTGATAATGCGCCTGTCACTCCATTCCTATTGCTCTATTCCTGTCACACTGTACCTTATACTCTATTCCTGTCTCTATTTCTATCGCTCTATTCCTGTCTCTCTGTTCTTATTGCTCCATTCCTATTACTCTGTTCCTACAGCTAAAATCCTGCCACTCTTATCTTATTGCTCTGTTCATTTTGCTGTTCTTTTACTGCTCTATTTCTCTCACTCTGTTCCTCTTTCTACTCCTCTTGCTCTATCCTTGCCCCTCCTTTCCTAACGCGTTGTTATTGTTGCCCTGTTTCTTTTACCATTTCTTTCAGACTCTTCCCATCACTGTTTCTGTAGCTTAATTCTTGTCGCCCTCTTCTAGTCAGTTTGTTTCTGCTGAGCTGTTCTTGTTGCTCATTTGCTGTGTCTCCATTCAGTCACAGTTGCTGTTTAGTGTCGCTTGTCTTTTCTTGCTCGTCCCTGTAGCTCTGTTCCTGCCGCTTAGATTCTCTCGCTCTGTTCATGTCTTTGTTCTTGTAGCTGTTTCACTCTTATTCTGGTACTTTCTGTCATGCTCTTGCTCTCATTCTGGTTTTCTGTTACTTTGTTCATGTCGCTCTGCTTTTGTCGGTGTGCTCCCATAGCCCTGCCTTGGCGCTGACCACTGTTATTATTATGACAATGGATTGCAGTGCCGCTCAGGTTTTAGACAAAGTGTCACTCGAATGGACACCAGGGTTCAACATTATTTGGACACCCCTATCTTATCCCATGCTAACTAATCATTTTAAAGCAGCAAAATGTCTGTCTGAGACTCCAATATTGTGTTCACTAGACTACCATTCTGAGAGAAATTGCATGTATCGTTATGTCTGCTGCTCATGAAATCAAAATATTCTCTGGGAATTTGATAACATCCCATTTTTGGCACTTGTGTTTCTGTCATGATGTTAAGTGCATGAAAAAACAATTGATCCATTGAACTTAACTCACAGCACGTAAACAGGCAGTAATTTAATCGTACAAAACACCACATATTACACTGCTCACATTTTTCTTTCTGTACAGAGTCTACTGTCATTTAATTTCCCATATTTGCAGAACAAAATCCTGCCCCAAGGTGTATTAACTGGATAAATGTCCCAATAATACTGAACCCTGGAGTAAATCCTACCACCTCTCCATACATCAGGAATAATATCATTTTTCATTCCTTTGCTTTGATTGTTTAGGGTCCCTCCGTGTGGCTGTTGAGCTCAGCCATCTCAGCGATGCTGAGTGTTTACTAGGGGCTATAACTCCCTGATTCACTTCTCCTTCAGGAGGGAGGCTTTTTAATGGAGACCAACTGCCTGTAGTCGTCCACATAAAATATGTAAGAGCTCTGCCCTGGGGGCCAGATTTCGGGGAGACGAGCACTGAAACGGGCCGTTTGTCCCACCGCTGCCTGCTGTTATATATCACAGGTCCGCAGACGGCTCAGCGTGAGTTATGTTGTCCGCGGTAACTGCAATGTGACACCTTTAGCGGTTTTACACAGGCTTGTTTGCCTCCCACACGGAGTGTAGTGCATCCCAAATACTCAAGGGAGGCAAAGAACCTTGCTCTTCAATGGAGACACACTCCCCACGTAGGGGGTTTAATTACCAGACCTAAACGAGTATTTCAAATTGAAAAATTATCATGCAAATTAATAGTGGTGATATGAATTTGAGTGGAGGTAGATCATCCTCTTAGATGAGTGTTGCATAAGTGTGCATTGCGTACTGTGTGATGTATTGTGTTGTATTATGAATCACGCTCCCAGTATTGGCCTGCCATCAGTCATTATTGATGATGATTAATGCAGTTTTTTTTATTGTAATTATTTTCCGTGTATTATTTCTCATGCCTGTGTAACAACTAGATCTTGTTTTTTTGGAATATAAAAAAACCCGCAGTGAACGGCTGAAATTAGATGTCTTTATGAAATTAATTATCTCCTCTTGCGAGGAGTACTACTGTGGGATCAGAATTACGAGGGAAGTTCTCATTAATACAGTAATCCATGCAAGTGTAGTATTTTAAATTAAGCTGAAATTACAGCACTCTCGTTTTCCTCTCACCCTTATCCTCCCTTTCTCTCGTCTCTCTCTTTCCCTCTCTTCAGGTACGATCGAGGCCTGTTTAGGGCACATGTTGAAGCGCAGAGCTGCAGGTTTTCTGCGCAGTGATAAGATTGCGGCTCTCTTCACTAAGATGGGGAAGGTGAATGAGATTGTGGGGGAGGTGTGTCGCAAGGTGCAGGAGCAGCTACAGCAACAAGCTGAGGCCACCAGGTCTGAGGACCGCACCCAACCGAACATCAACATTATCAACTAACCCAACACCTGCACTGTCAACTAACCCAACACCACAACTATCAAGTAACTCGATGCCAACACTATAAACTAATGCGGTGGTTCCCAAACTTGGTTCTGGCACCCCACAATGTCTGCTGGTTTTGTTCCGACCACAACTACCGTCTAAGGATTTTAACAAGCTGATGATTTGTCTTAATTAGGTGCATTTATGTTCAGAGAAGTTATTTATCCTCTTAAGCCACATTAATCTATACATGCCATTAAGAATAAAAATTTCATATCCACATTGAGATACATTAGAAACTAGTATAAACACCTGCATAAGAAAACAATTTTACCAAACATTTAATCAATGTAAACAATCAATTGGTTCCTTATTGGCGAAACTGTTGACACATGGTTGCAAAAACTAATGATTCATTTGGCAAACAGAGTCACACCTGTTTTGTTTCATGTTTATTTTGTAAAGTTCAGGCAATTTTTTTTCAAAAGAATTGAGAACACCTGCGTCCAGCAACCTAATTTAGAGCTTACAGATAGGTTGAGTCTAATTTGATCTGTTTAAATATAAAATGTTTTTACCTGAAAATCCTCACAGTACAGAAAAATGAGCACAATAAACCTGCATACACATCAAAAACCAGCAAGCACAGTGGGGCACCAGGATCGAGTTTGAGAACCACCGAACTAACATAACAGCACAATCAACTCACCCAAAACCAACACTGTCAAATAACCCGACATTAGCATTGTCTACTTACCCAACACAAGCACAATTAACTTACTCACTATCGATCAACGCAACACCAACACTATCAACTAACCTGATCCAACGCCAGCACTAAGCTTATTCCAGGTATAAAAGATGAAAACTACGAGAAGAGGCTGAAGATCCTTAATCTCTTTAGTCTTAGGAAAAGGTGACTGGGGTGATTTGATTGAGGTCTTTAAATATGTTTAAGGGATTAACAAAGTGAATTATGTAGGATTCCTTCGACCAAGTGTTGTGAGTAGAACTCGGGGTCACTAATGGAAGTTGACCAAGGGTAAATTTAGCGCGGATATTAGGAGATATTTTTTCACCCAAAGAGTCATTTCGATGTGGAATAGCCTGCATGACCATATTGTTGAGGCAGAGACCTTGGGGTTTTTCAAGAGCAGGCTTGACTTAAAGCTAGATACCATTGAGTCATTCAGTATCTGAAGGGATAAATTCACAATAGTGTAAAGAAACTGGCAAGCTTAGTTGGGCTGAATGGCCTGTTCTTGCCATTCATGTTATGTTATGTTATGTTACCAGTAATTGACGAAATACTATCAACTAACCTGGCAACGAAAAGTAACCCAAAACCAACACCATCAACTTACGCATCTCAATCAATATCAACTAACAATCCCAACTCTAAGCTTACTCAATGTCAAAGACTAACTCAACACCAATAACACCAACTCTCTCAACTCCAACATGATCCACAAACCCAGCACTAAAAACTGACCCAACACCAATACTACCAAGTAACCTAACACAAACAGTATAAATTAACCCAATACCAACAACTAAAGCAATTTCAACATTGTCACCCAACCAAACACCAACATGATCAACCAACACAACACCAACACCATCAACTTACCCATTACTATCAACTGACCTGACGCCAACACTATCAATTAACGTGACAGCAAAAACTAACCCAACACCACCATTATGAAGTAACTGATCTCAAACAATGTCAACAAACCTGGGAACAAAATCCTCAATGCTAACACTATGAACTCTGCACCAAGAGTAGAAAGTACTCTAATACCAATAATATCAACTGACCATTAATATGATCAACTAGCCCAACACTAAAAATTAACCCAACTCTATAAAATAACCCAATACCAACACTATCAACTAACTCAAAGCCAACACTCTCAATTAAACCAACACAAACACAATGAATTATCACAAAATCAATATGATCAACTAACCCAACTCCAACTCTATCAACTGACCCAACACCATAAGCTAACTCAACATCTACAGGATCAACTAACCCATCACAAACAAAATCAACTAATCCAGCATCAAAAGCTAACCTAAAGCTAGCATAATAAGCTAACTCATTACAAAAAACCAACTCAAAACCAACACCATCAACTAATGCAACACAAACAATAGCAAGTAACCCAACACCAGTATGACTACACCAAAAACTTACTCAACACCAACACGATCAACTATCTCAACGCAAGTAATACGAACCCAGTGTAATAAGAAAAAACAAACTCAGTGTCAACACTGTCATTTAAACCAATGCCAACAATACTACCTAACCCAGAAACAACATGGTCAGCTAGCATACCCTAAAGACTAAGTCAACAACTGTGCTGTCTATTAACCCAGAACCAAATAAGCACCAAAAACTAACCTCCTTTTGTAACTTTCACCCAAAATTAACCCACCGCAACTTTTAGCGGAAACATCTACTGTGCACCAACACCATCTCTACCACAAACAAGCAACTAACATCACCAACATCAAACCCACCAACAACTAAACGGCACTCACCAACGACTCACTCACCTCCATCACTGCCACGCCCAACTAACCCAGCATGATCACTTTCAATTTCTCCTAACTCACCACTATCATTATCACTATCAGCACCTTTAATACTGCTGTCTCTTCTTCAAATTAATGGGTGGGTCCTGGGATCTGGGCCTGACATTTCATTGGTTGCAGACTCCCAGTTATTGCCCTGCTGTAAACAGACAGTTAATTTGGCCAATCAGTTTTGTTTGTAATTTGATTACCTGTCAGCTGTTGGGTTAATCAAAGATTGCTTGATGAGCAGAGAACAGCTAGACCTCAGGGACAGATGTATAAATGTCAGTCCCAAGGCTTGAGGCAAGTACTGAAATGCCACCGTTCATCCAAAGTGAAAGGCTAATTTAAGGTGATTGTGGAGCCAATCAATTAGATTTAGGGCTGATAATGTGACAGAGCATCGTTTAGTAATCATTGTGCTCCAGGCAAACAACAGAAACAAATTTTATTCTGTGGAAAACTGCTATTTTATATTGCATTTACGGAGTCTGTTTTTTGTAGCTTTTTCTGTTTTTACATATCAGGAATATCAAAATATAACGGTTGTGCCGTATTAGAAATGAAACACTCTATGAAAGACAAACTGTTAATAAACAAAAAAAAATTCTTTCATTGTGATTTATTGCATCATCCAGAATTAATATTCAAGGAAATGTTTGCGGAAATTTTCACTCAACTCTCGACCAGTGCTACAGCCACAGGCAACTTTGATACAGATCTGTCGCATACTCCCATCTGCTGGTGAATTTGATACTGCAGTGCAGACAGTTCGGTTCTATCTGCATTCAATTCAATTCATTTTTCTTTAATTTTGCTTTATTTATGTAGTAAATATTGCCAAAACAAGCAAGAACATGCAAGGAAAGGTGGTATCACACTAGAATATTGACAGTAAAGGTCTAGATTTTAAAGTTCTGTTTTGTATAGTTACATTTCAAATAAAACCAAATAGTATTTTCATATTGTAAACTCAATAATGCAGTACTTTTGCTGTGGTCTTTGGCCTTCCTCATTATTTGGCTGTCGTTGGCAGAAACAAACAGTGCTCCCAGTGTTATCTCCTGTCTTGCCCTAGCAGAACTGAGGCTTTTCATTGTGGCGAAGGCTCTAAGTACTCGGACAAACCTGCAAAATTTTATTGAGGAAAATTTCTCATGTCTTTGTCTCCCTCCCTCCCCTGCCCCCTGTCTCCTGTTTTCTCTCCCACATCCCTCCCCTTTTTCTCTCGTCAATTTTTAAATTAAGATCAGTTTGGTTCAGACAGTAAATATTGCCAGAACAGGCATGAAAATGTACATACTGTGCATTTTCAAAAAATTGTTATACATGTTTTTTATTAATAAATGTTCTGTCCCTTGTTGTTTCCCTCCATCCCCCCCTCTCTCTCTCCCTCCCTCCTCCCTCTTCCCACTCTATGTCAGGAGGGTGCAGAGCTCGGTGCCGGAGCCTTTGAGGCGGCAGTGTTCAAACTCTGGTTCCAGTGCAGGCCGGGCCCCTCAGCCCCTCTCTGCTCAGGCCATAAAGCACATCTGGGTCCGGACAGCTCTCCTGGAGAAAGTTCTGGACAAAGTAATCCAGTTCATCGTAGACAATGCCAGGTATTCACCAGTCTGCACCCCACATAGACCCAACAGGGCACTGTTGCTCACATCCCACACAGACCCTGTGACTCATGTCTCATACAGAGCCAGCGGAGGTGGGGGGGTTGGATGCTCTTTGTCTTGCCCGTGTCTCCCTGTCTGTGCATGGGGGTTGATGTGATTACAGTGAGCACTGCTCTGTCTCTCTCTGCAGTAAATACTATGAGAAGGAGGCTTTGATGCACGACTCCGTCTGTGGCCCTATTCTGGCTGCTCTGCTGGGTGAGTAGTGCTCTCCTCCCATCAACACTCCTCTAATGCTCCAATAAAATGTTTATAACACAACTATAACCTTGGTGTAACATAACTACTACAGTTAACTGATAAATATTTCATTCAGCCAAGCTCATTATATAATTTTGATGTCACAATAGGAACTTATCACTTCTGTATGTAAATGTCATAGGCTGAAAGCGTGGCGAAAAAATCGCTCCTTGTTGAGTCACGCTGTTGATATTGAGCCAAACCGAATACCAAGTGTAACTTTAGGTAAATTGGTGTGACCTAGCACTATAGCATGATAGCTAAGTGCCACTCTCATAACTAAGTTAACATTACTAAGCTAGCCAACTAGCAAGCATGCAGTACCTTTCCATAACCATTATGTAACATTAGTTTGTATGACGGCTAACCAGCAGGAAAACATTATCTAGTGACCCTGTTGACAGTGAACTTAGAAACTGCTGCGAGCTCAAACGGCAATGTCCATGACTCACTGACCTACTGAGCAGTGCAGTGACGGAGTTAGCTCGATGCTAATATATTATGGGAATTACCATTAACATGCTAACGGAAATTGCATTTGTTTTTTATTAAATCATGTGATGCACTTATGTGATAAACAGAATCTTACACTCTTTTGTCAAATGAAAAAGTTATGAAACTCATTTAGCAACTTTCATATGGGACGACCACTCGTGTAAGATCCTCTATGTGTGATACCTATTATGCACCCATAGGACATTTTGAAGTGTACCTGTAACTCACCTATAACACACATACAATGTGCCTGTAACGTGAAAAACTTACTTCTTACACTCCTACAACACTAATAATAGCCTTATGAGTCATCCATCCATCCATTTTCTATACCCGCTTATTCCTCACTAGGGTCACGGGGAGCTGGAGCCTATCCCAGCTGACTACGGGCAAAGGCAGGGACCCATCCTGAACAGCTTGCCAATCCATCGCAGGGCCACACACCATTCACTCTCACACTCATACCTATGGGCAATTTGGTGTCTCCAATTAACCTGACATGCATGTCTTTGGACTGTGGGAGGAAACCGGAGTACCTGGCGAAAACCCACGCAACACGGGGAGAACATGCAAACTCCACACAGAAGGGCCCCAGGCCCCAGGCTGGATTCGAACCACTGTGCCACCGTACCGCCCCCTTATGAGTCATTCCTTACAAAATTTTGTGAAGTCATCAGAACTTACTGTTTGATCAATTGAAAACTACTTGAAGAAAAGACTTCCCATAGCTTCAAGATATACGAGACAGGAAACATTTAAAAATTTTTTAAAAAGGCTTCATAGTGAACTATAACCCCAAGAAAACTCAACTGCTGAAATTCAGAGAAATCTGATTCTGATTCTGAAAATGGGGCATCAGACTGTTTCAAATTTCTGCTTTTTTTTTTTTGTCCTGGGTTTAAACCCAGTTTGATGATAATTTAGAAATTACCCTGAGTCAGCCAGCTCATTAGCTGCCTGCAGACATTGATTTTGCCATTTATTACTGCCATGCTGCCACCTACTATGGGCTTAATTTTATTGTACATCACAATATTTTTTCATGTAATCTATCTACTTTCAAATAAATTGAGATCTTGCTGAAAGGTCTGTGTTTTTTGCTTGAAATAAGGCAGAATCCATCTTTAAAAATATGACAACCATCGACTTGCCTCCAGGGTCTGTGCACTGCGTGCTTCAGACTGCATGTCCATAATCAGCACTACAAATTAAATAGTATTATAGTATAGAACCGTTTTGTTGAGTTCCCGATCGGCTTATGAGGAACCATTTCAATTGCTCGCCTCTGGTCTGTAGTCAATAAAATATTTTTTGAGATCATCCATCAACGCAAGAAACAGCGTGTGCTTAATATAATAAGACGCGAATATAACTCAACATCACTAGGACACCAGCTAAAATGTATCAACATGTTCTAACATTGCATCTAAAAGAAGAAAGCAGCCAAGACAGTTGGGGTTTTTATTTTTCTCTTAAAAATAACGTAAGTGAATGGATTTGATATGAATTATCATTCATTGGGAAGTAGCATTTTATGCTAAATCATGTGTGATTATAATTTAGGTGTTTCTTTAGTTTTGATAACTGACAAAATCAATCAGTTGTGTAAAAACGTAGTCAACCTCATATGCCTTTCCTAGATGTTATAATGGTCTTTTCTGTGCACTGAGCAGAGTGCAATGACAAATGTCAAATGTGGATCTGGATTCAGATGCATAGATGAAATAGGATTTTATTATGCCTCTCCTGCAGCAAGGCAACGGCAAAACGCAATAACAAACTAGAAATGATGTTCCAACCATAATATTATAATAAAGCGCGAATCAATACCAAAGACAACAGTGCATTTTAATACAGCTTTACAGATACGCGAATACATGGTAATAATGTCGAAACAAGACTAGAGTTTTACAACAGGCTTACAAGGATTACAAGACTTGGCACTGACAAAGTGCGGAGCTTTTTCTTATATTGAGCAAGTAATGGCTTATCGGCAATGAGATACAATGAGAAACAGATGAGGTGGAGCGTAGAATGCGGGCTGGGTCTTAACAGGCCGATGACTGAGGGCACTTGGAGGTGTGGCGTTACTGATGTATGTACTTCCCCTTTTGTAGTTGTGTGTATAAGCAGCAGTTTATGGACCAGTGGACCAGCGATGGAGTGTTGCCATATATATATACATATATAATCACTATAGTTTGCTGATGGCATGGCCATTTTGATAAACCCAACCTCGTTGTTAATACGAATGGCTTCCTAAGAGGCCAAGTTGAAATAAATTGATAAAATGAAGAAAATGAAAGATTTGTGACTGCTTTTTGCATAAATATTAATTACAGGGACTATAAAAAATGTTTCACGTGTAACTAGTATCCCAAAAAGGGCTACTTTAATGACAAACAGCATTAGCATGCTTGCTAATGAATTGTTCATCCAGTTTACTTGAACAGACCAACAACTGGAAGCTAACGCTAGCGATGGTTAATTGTTACCTTCAGCACTGGTAAGCTTACCATCGCTTAGATAATGTTAGACTTGGCAGTAAATAAAATTAGCAAGGTGGCTACAAAGCTCACTACTTGTAACAAACATTTGCTGGCAATATTCCTTACCAGCCAAGCATTTAACAACTGTGAATACGGTTCTTCGTCTGTTTATTCAGATTTCTAAAAAAATGAGGGGAGAAAGGATTTGCACTTACTATCGACGACTAAACTGAGGCGTTTTTGATTTTTACATTCTTAAACAGGTATCATCTTGCTCTTGCAAGAAATTCAGTTCCCAGGAATGTAACGAGGACGCTTTCCAGCATTTGCCTTCACACGGCAGCATCTAAACTATTGTTCATGAAATGCAATAAATAAATGTCAATCTTCTTTTTAATCATATTAAACAAAAATAGGAGTTCATCAAAATTGAGTACTCAATCTTAGCTGGGCTGAAAAACTTATTCTAGCAAGTATTTTAAACAATTTTTAAACTGTACTCAACTATAAAGTTAAATTTATATGCAAAAATGGCACTCCAAAATACACTAGAAGCCACCATTTTTGATGCATATTTCCAAATTTTTCTGGAAAAGGACTCTTAAATCCCCCATGTAGTGTCAGACGCAATCACTTGGTACGCCTTTGGCCTGCTTGCCTCCTACTTCTTGGACTGTGCCTTTTTCTCTGACTCTTCATGCGAAGGCTGCTGGATAAGGAACAAATCCTGGAAATGGTGTAGCAATTAGTTTGCATTTAACAACATTCTCAAAATGTATGAAGACAATGATGTAAGAAATTTGTATGGATGTGCCCTGTTTTTCGTATTGCCATTAAATATCAACATGCGGAGAATTTGAGCTGAACTGTTTTCTTCATCTGGCATATTGGACTAACAATACTAAAATTTGAGCCAATTTTGAGATCATTACCTGGGGAGTTCTCTTGACATTGCATGGAATGACCCAGACAAATACATCACACACAGCATCCAAATGACTTGTTGCCATTATGCCATTGCCATATTATTTCATTACGATTCATATCGCAGTAAATTTTACTATTCAAAGTAAGCACATTGGCAGAGAGAGGCACCAAATGTTGTGCTGTGACGGATCTTTTCCTCCCTGCTCTCTCCCTGACTGATGTTCCCCGTCCCCTTATTGCCTTTTTCTTTTCCTCATTCTACAGTGGGGCCTTGTGCCCTGGAGTACACCAAGTTAAAAACGTCAGATCACTTCTGGACGGACCCGTCAGCCAATGAACTGGTGCAGAGACATCGCATCCATGGGGCCCACCGGGGCCAGGACCCCTCACCCAGCCGCAGACCCACCTTGGGGGTGAGATCACCTGTCTCTACACCTTCCTGCTCTATCCTGCTCCAACTGCTCCGGCCGTTGTGTCTATATTGCACTGCAATGATGCTGACATGAGGTTGGCAATACACAGATGCAATGCTGGCAAATTAATGTTTTTGTAGCGTTGATGTGACATTGTTAATGTGTTCAGATGTCATTCTTTATATGTAAGAGTTTTTTTTTGACTAATAGTGTTATTTTGATGCAGCGTTATTGCTATGTTGACGCAATTTTGTTGCACTGACCTTGCATTGTTTTCATATTCATCATGACATTGGCATTATTGTCAATGTTGCCGTTATGTTGACGTGGCATCATTATGTTGATGTTTTGGGTATGCTGGCATCTCATAGCATTAACATTACATTGAAGGAATGTTGAAACGACATTCCTTGTCCTCTCAGATCCGGAAGCGGCAGTCCAGCGGCAGCATGTCAGAGGACAAGTTTGCCGCGTCAGCGCGGGAATATGTGGAGTCTCTTCACCAGAACTCCAGGACACATCTACTATACGGAAAAAACAACGTGCTGGTGCAGCCGGTTAGACCCAACATGCACATAAACCTACACTTACGCACACACACACACACACACACACACACGCCCAAGTTAACAGAGCTATCCTTGCATTGACTTGCATTCATTCAGGAGAGCCTAACCCTAGCCCAGAACAAAATTTAACCTTCACTTAACCTCAATTTACACCTGACGCCTCACCTTAACCATGACCTCAAAATGCCCCGTGCTAAAATTACAGATAAACCTCCTATAAAAATTAGCAAAGCCCAAGAAGCGTTGGACCTAGGCCAATTCCTGACCGCAGCCACCTTGTCTGGGTCCATGCGGACAGACCCCTTGGAAACAATAAAGCCAAGGAATGAGACAGTTTGGGCGTGAAAAACACATTTCTCAGCCTTGACAAACAGCTTGGCATTAATGAGCCTCAAGCACACGTGCTCTGAGAGCGTTGAAGAGAAAATCAAAATGTCGTCAAGATAAACAAAGACGAATTTCTCCAACATCTCTCAGAGGACGTCATCAACGAGTACCTGAAACACCGAGGGGGCGTTAATAAATCCGAATGGCAAGGCCAAAGTGCCCGTCATGAGTGTTAAATACCATTTTCCATTCGTCCCCCTCCGCAATGCGAACTAAGTTTTAAGCATTACGAAGATCTACTTGGGTAAAAAATGACACCTCCTGCCGACATTCAAAAGCGGAATTCATTAACAGAGGGGGGGTATCGGTTTTTAATGGTGATCTTATTCAAACCCCTATAATCAATACAGGGTCTCAGACCACCATGCTTTTTCCCACAAAAAAAGCCCCGCTCCGGCAGGAGACGTGGACGGCCAAATAAAACCATTGGCGAGAGCTTCCTGAATATATTCTCATATGGTCTTACGCTCAGGCCCTGACAGCGAGTGTAGCGAACCTCTAGGAGGAGAAGTACCAGGGTAGAGATTGATCCCGCAATCATACGGGCGATGGGGACGTAACATCAGTGCTCATTGTTTACTAAAAACCTTGGTGAGAACAGCATGATCATTAGGAACATTGAAAGCAAACTAAATTTCAGGGTGACCCCAAATTCCTCACCCTGCTCAGAATCTAACGTCTCAGTGACTGATTCAGAATGGAAAAAATCCTCTAAAAGGTAATTGTCCTCTGGCTGCCGCCAATCAAACAGGTGATTTTATGAAAACTAATTATTTCTTAGTCAGGGATTTTTTTTTCCCCTTAAAATTCACTTGAGTTGAAGGATACATTTTTCTACAATTCTCAGTGTGAGAGTATGCTTCTGCAATAAAAAGTGAATCTATTTTAAGGTTTTTAACACATCTTAACCAGGGGTGCCAATAATTATGGAGGGCGCTGTATTACTACCCATATTAGACGAAAGTGATGGTGTATAATCATCACTGCTCACTACTATAACTCTTAAATTTTCTCTGTATGGTTGGCAAAAAAAGTCAGCATATATCACATGAGGGCTGCCTTGATAGATGATGGGGTTTTTTGGTATTAGAGCATTTGGACTCAGTGTCTGAATGTAAAAAAGATTTAGAAAATAAATCTTGACTCTTTATTTCCACTGCTGAAAAAAAATCAGCCCCTGGATGTATTCAGTGGAAAGAAATTTCATAATTAAAAGTGCAAAATTTAGAATAAGTTTCCCACAGTAAAGTCATTTGGTTTTTAACCCAGAGGCTCAATGAGAAGCAATAATCCCATTTTCAGTGGGAACTGAAATCTTTGTGTCCCGGTTCAGAAATATGCTTGAACCATACTAACCAGCAAGTGGAACCTATGGAATAGTGTTTGTTTGTATGACATCATGTGTTCAGGTTCCACTTGCAGGTTGTCATAATAACCGACATGAGATGTCTGAACTCAGCATGTCATACTAACCAGCATGTGGAACTCAAAGACAGCATCTCAAACTAACGAGCTCGGGAAACCTGAACACAAGGTGTTATACAAAACAGTATATAGAACCTGAACACGACTTATCATGCTGATCAGTGTACAAAATGTGAACACAAAGTGTCACACTAACCTGCATGTGGAATCCAAAGACAGGATCTCTTACTAACCAACAGGTGGATCCTGAACTCAGGGTGTCATATTAACCAATATGGAACCTGAAAAAGAATGTCATGCTTGGCAGGATGTGGAACCTGAACACAGGGAGTAATACTAATCAGCATGTGAAAACTGAACGCAGTATGTCATACTAGCCAACATGTGAATCCTGAACTCAGGGTGTCAAATTAACCAATATGGAACCTGAACAAAGAATGTCATGCTTGGCAGCATGTGGAACCTGAACACAGGGAGTAATACTAATCATCATTTGAAACCTGAACGCAGTATGTCATACTAGCCAACATGTGAATCCTGAACTCAGGGTGTCAAATTAACCAATATGGAACCTGAACAAAGAATGTCATGCTTGGCAGCATGTGGAACCTGAACACAGGGAGTAATACTAATCAGCATGTGAAACCTGAACGCAGTATGTCATACTACCCAAGATGTGAATCCTGAACTCAGGGTGTCATATAAACCAATATGGAACCTGAACACAGGGAGTAATACTAATCAGCGTGTGAAACCTGAACGCAGTATGTCATACTAGCCAAAATGTGAATCCTGAACACAGTGTGTCATAAAATTGTGCATGCAGTACCCGAAGACATCTCATACTAACCACCATGAAAAACTTAAACACAGGGTGTCATACTTACCATCAGGTGGAAACCGAACACCAGGTATCATACTATCAGCATGTGGAACTTGAACACAGGGTGTCTTTCTTACCAGCACGTGAACTCTGAACACAATGTGTCATTCAAATCTGCAAATGGAAACTGAACTCAGGGTGTCATACTAACCTGCAGATGGAACCTGAACACATTGCCAGCATGTGGAACCTGAACACAGGGTGCCATACTAACCAGCATGTGAAACCTGAACACACTGTGTCATACTAACCTGCATGTGGAACCCAAAGATCGCATCTCATATTAACCAGCTTGTGGAACCTGATTACAGGTGGTCATACTAAGCAGCAGGTAGACCCTAATCACAGTGTCATATTAACCAGCATACAAGACCTGCCTGAACTCTTCATGTCAAAGTAACAAACAAATAAGCATTTAGAACCCAAAGACAAACTAACTTGAATGTCAAACTAACCAGCACGCGGAAATTGAACACAGGTGGTCCTACTAAACAGCATGTGAATCATATCACAGTGTGTCATATCAAACAGCATGCTGAACCTATCTGAACTTTGCATGTCAAAATAACAAACGGATGGGTATTTGGAGCCTAAAGACAGCATGTTATACTAACAAACATCTGGAACATGAACAAAAGGTGTCGTACTTACCAGCATATGGAACCTGCTCACAGTGTGTTATAAAAATCAGCATGTGTTTCCTTATCACGATGTGTCATACAAACTAGCATGTGCACCCTGAACACAGTGTGTCATATTAACAAGCATGTGGTCCTGATTGCAGTATGTTAAATTAACTACCATATACAACCCCAAGTCCAAAAAAGCTAGGATGGTGTGTAAATCAGAATGCAATGATTTGCTAATCTCATAAACCCACATTTTTTTCACAAAAGAACATAGACGACATATCAGATGTTGAAAGCGAGACATTTTACCATTTCATGAAAAATATTAGCTCAAATTTGATGGCAGCAACACTTTTCAAAAAAGTTGGGAACAAAAGGCTGGAAAAGCAAGTGTTACTAATAAAAACACAGCTGGAGGAGCATTTTGAAATTAATTAAGTTAATTGGCAACATGCCAGTAGCATGACTGGGTATAAAAAGAGTATTTTAGAGAGGCAGAGTCTCTCAGAAGTAAAGATGGACAGAGGATCACCAATCTGCAAAAAACTGCATCTAAAAATTGTGGAACAATTTCAGAAAAAAATTCCTCAATGTAAAATTTCGAAGACTTTGATTCTACAGTACATAATATCATCAAAAGGTTAAGAGAATCTGGATAAATCTCTGTGCAAAAGGGACAAGTCCGAAGGTCAATATTGGATGCTTGTGATCTTCAGGCCCTCAGGCAGCACTGCATTAAAAACAGGCCCGATTCTGCACTGGAATTCACTGCTTGGGCTAAGGAATACTCCCAGAAATCATTGTCTGTGAACCAAGTTCACCGTGCAATCTACAAATTGTCTTTTGTCCAGTTCATCACATAAACTATTTTCAAGTTTGTTTCTATTCAGTGTTTTACATAACATTGTTCGTTTCATCGGAAAATATTTGGTATAATGAATCGTCAACGATCAAATGGAAAAAGTCCATTAGTTTCGTCAAGAATTGTTACTGGTCTGGGATTCCGAAAAAAATTGTCAATATCTTTAGCTGTGATCTGATGTGTCCACATATCTGCGTCTGGTTCCTGAGCTTCATCAACGCCGCCTTTATCGGTACTGTTTTGTCGAACTCTGATCTGTCTCGCTAGGGGTACATCATCGTCACTGTCGTCTAGATCGTCTTCAAAATCACTCACATCGATGTCTGAAGCTTCCTCTAATAACCTATCTAGTCTATCCTGAGCTAACTCCAAATCATTTGCAGTAAAACCATCAAATTCTGACCCATTACCATCGCTAGAATCCATGTTCGTTTGTAAGAAGATCGCATTCATAAATTGCCTGAGACTTCGACCTTTATATTGTAAAATGACCAATGAAAGAACGGCATATCGTTTTTGGAAGTTGTATTAAGCTTTATTAGACCCTTTCTGATTGGTATTCGAGGTTTTCCTCTGGAATGTCACATCTCGGCCAATCATGCATCGTTTCACAACAGTTAAATACCACAACTGTAGTCGGGATTCACCGGCAGAAGCGATGGGTTTATCACACCTATAGTCGGGACTCGTCTGCACAGCGACCTAAATTATCACGACTGTAGGCGCTATCAGGGAGTAAAGGGTTAAAAGAAGAGGGGAGAGTAAACAGTGGTAAACTTGGCCCCATTTGAGGTGTGTTGCTGCCATCAAATTTAAAACTAGGCTTATGCCGTCGGAGGTGACGGCTAGGGGTATATCCCAGAACGCCCCCAATCCTCCAATTCCCCAATCCCTGAATAGACGTTGAATAGACTTTCATTTGAATTTAATATCAGGTCAATCGGTCAAATGGTTCTGAAGATATGGCCAAAATTGTAATTTTTCATCACAAAGCGCCACCTGGTGGCAAAATATTGAACCATACAGGTATGATGTCATCATGTGACATGTTGTGAGGTCATGACCTTGCAGTTGCATATAGTTTCATGTCAATTGGAGAAATAGTTCCAAAGATATGGCAAAATTCTGGTGAATTTTATGTGACAAAGCTCCATCTTGTGTCAAAATGTTGAACCAAACAGGTATAATGTCATCGTGTGACACATCCTCAGGTCATGACCTTTCATTTGCACTTGATTTGAGGTCAATCAGACAAATATTTCCAGAGATTAGATAAAAATTGTATAGAAATTGCAAATTGTCCAAAAAATCGAATCAGTTCTTCCTCTTTATGATACTTACTTATATGCAAAACTTGGAATTTCTAATTGAAATATTACTGCATTTATCGCGTTAACATGTAAATCAGTTTTTTGCCCCTGGTGACCAATCTAAAGATTGTAAATTGTCCAAAATTGAATCAGTTCTTCCTCTTTATGATACTTACTTATGTGCAAAACTTGAAATTTGTAATTAAAATATTACTGAAGTTATCGCAGAACAGTGATTTTTTCAGTTTTTGGCCCCTGGTGGCCAATCTAGAAATAGTAAATTGTCCAAAATCGAATCACTTCTTCCTCTTTATGATACTTATTTATGAGCAAAATTTGGAATTTGTAATTGAAATATTACTGAAGTTATCGCGTTAACACGTAGTGCGGCGGCGGCGGCGGTCTGACCAAAAACATAATATCCCCCGGAAAGCCATTCGGCGTTCGGGGATATAATGAGCTAATATTTTTCATGAAATGGTAAAATTTCTCACTTTCAACATGCAATATGTTAGCTTTGTTCTAGTGTGAAAAAATGTCAGTTAATGAAACTTGCAAATCATTGAATTTTGTTTTTACATTTTACAAAGCATCCCAACTTTTTTGGAATTGGGGTCATATAGTCTACCTGCACTTTGCATGTCAAACTAACCAGCATTTTTAGCCTGAGGAAGCTATTGTATACTAACCAGCATGTGGAACCTGATCACGGTCTGTTATACTAACCAGCATGTGGAACCTGATCACGGTCTGTTATACTAAGCAGCATGTGGAACCTGATCACGGTCTGTTATACTAAGCAGCATGTGGAACCTGATCACGGTCTGTTATACTAAGCAGCATGTGGAACATGATCACGGTCTGTTATACTAACCAGCATGTGGAATCTGATCACTGCGTGTCATACTAACCAGCAGTTGGAAACTGAAAACAGTGCATCATACTTACCAGCTTGTTCAACCTGAACACTGGGTGCCATAATTACCAGCATGTGAAGCTTGTATGCAGTGAGTCATACTAATTAGCATGTGAAACCTGAGTACAGTGTGTCATACTAACCATCATGTGAAATCTGAACACAGTGTCATATTAAACTGCATGTGGAACTGAAAGACAGCAATTCATGCTAACTAACATGTGGAACTTGAACTCAGCGTGTCATACTAACCAGCATGCAGAACCTACCTGGACTTCACATGTCAAAAAAACATACTAACCAGGAGTTAGAGCCTGAAGACCACATCTCATACTAACTAGTATGTGGAAACTGATTAAAGTGTGTCACACTAATCAGTATATCGAGGGTTTGGAGCACAATGGCGATATGTCCAAACTTTATGATTTTGAGATTTTAACTTTCTGTCACACATTTCTATCAGCTAATAACAATAATTATATGTCCATGCACCTCAGTTTTAAACAGAATTCACATTCTCATTTTGCGGTATGTCTAACAAAATCTGCTTAATGAATTAAACATTGATATTTTGATGAATAAACATGAATAGTATTATAGAATCATCTCTCTTCCATTGCAAACAAACTTAACTTCAATCTATCACCATTTTGTTATGCCACATCAAGTGCTAGAATTGTTGTAGGACGGAGGTGACATGGCAATTTTGGCCTTGATGTCGCAGTACCACACTTATAAAAACTAACAAGTTCAGTATACTTCTGAACCATGCAGTAAAAGAGTGACTGACATAAAAACATTTGCAAACCTAAGAATCAATTTTTCTCAAAATCTCTAAAATGGACATATAACCATTGCGCTCCAAACCCTCGATATGGAGGACACTGTGTGGCATGCTACCCAGCAGTTGGAATCTTAACATACTGTGTCATACTAACCAGCATTAGGAACCTGAACGCCGTGCCATGCTCACCCATATGCAAAACCTTCCTGAACTCTGCATGTCAAACTAACAAGCTATGCAGCATTTGGAACCCAAACACACAGTGTCATGCTAACCAGCGTAAGGAACCTGAACACAGTGCGTAGTAACCAGTATAGCCAAGTATAGCAGCGATAAAGTGTGGGGGATGATTACTGCATAAAAGCGCATTGACAGCTGGAATAATAAATCTGTTGAGTGATGCTCCCTCTTGCTCTGCAGAGTGCTTGTTTTGCAAGCATGTTTGAAAGTGGATATGCTTCGTTCAGTTCCGCACTGGCAACTTTGTTTGACTGATGTCGGTTTGTGGTCAATACTGTAAATGAGCTGGCCCCACTGGGGCAGGGATATTTATTTCTAATTGAATTTCTATGTGATGCTTGGCAGTTAATTCCTGCTACAGCTATCAGTCTGTCACCTGTTATGAGGGCAGCTATATTTCATTCGATTCTCTCCCTTCGTTTCTGGCTCATCTTTCCTTCCCTTCCATCTTTCTCTCCCTCCTGCTTCCTCCATCCCACTTTATCTCCCCCCTTCTTTTTGCTCACTCTGTCCATTTCCAATTTAATTTTGCATCTTACTTTATTTGTAAGATATGCACGGTGCCGGAGAAAATGCTTTGAAGAATAACAGCAGTACTGCAGAATAAACCTACACTCTATCTAATCTACACTTCATGCTATTGAAAGTGGCATATTTGCTCGATCTGTCTCTCTGCAGAAGAAGGACATGGAGGTTCTGCGGGGATACCTGTCACTTCACCAGGCAGGGGAGAACCTTACGCTAAAATGGACCCCGAATCAGCTGATTAACGGAACGCTGGGAGAATGCCATCTAGAGAACAGGTCCTGCTCCCCCCCCCCACACACACACACGCACAACATAGAATGGGCCACATTCTGCAAACACACAGAAGAGATGCAAACCAAAAAAATGGGACATTTAAGTAAGGAATTCTGATCAAGATTTAAGGAATTTAAAACAATCTCTCCTTTGTTCTCCATCCTTCTCTCTTTCTCAAGTGCTTGTTTGGAATGACATGCCAACATATACAATAGACAGTGCCTATGTGACTGCAATATAGCGCATTGTCCAATTCAATATATGGTTATATGGTCAGTTATCAAATTCAAAAAGTTGGGATGGGGGTACTCTGTAAATTCTTGGTAACCGAGAAAAATTGTTTTCCCATTCTTACTCGATGTAGGATTTTCAGTTGCTCAATACTTCTGTGGCTTCCTTTGTCAGATTTTTAATTTCATAATGCGCCAAATATTTTCGGTGACTGATCTTGACTGGATTATGGCCAGTTTAGCACCCAGATTCTTACTACAACAACAACATATGTTGTTGTAATGGGTGCAGAGTGTGGTTTTTGGCACTGACTTGCTGAAATACACAAGGCCTAACCTGATAAAGAGGTCTGGGTGGCAGTATATGTTGTGCCTAAACCTGTGCACTGTATATGTTCAGCATTAATGGTGTCTTCACAGATTTGCTCGTCACCCATTCCATTTGCAGTAATTCTCCTCCATACTATCATGCTGCCCTGTCAAGCCAGATGGCAGTATCTGCAAAATAGTGAAACTGAGAAAATTGGCCTTAAAGTTTTACTCTTGGTACTGGAAGGCAATTTAATGGACCACAATGCTATCAATGACATTGATTTCCTATTAGATCCTGAATTTTCGTGAATAGAAATATTTTTGAGAAGTTGACCCAGATAGTTCTTATAAAAATGTACGATAGTTAACAATACTTTACTACAGTAAAATAGATGTAAACTATAGTAAACTACACTTTACTACAGTAAACTTATAGTTTGTTACAAATATACTATAGTAATTGAATATCATTACTGTAGTAGAGTTTGACTTTTGTGATTTACTTTAGCATCACTACACAGTTACTATTGTATATCTATAGTAATTCTGCAAAAATACCAGAGTTACTGTAGAAAACATTGGTATTTTTACTGCAGTATTTTGTGGTAATTTTTCATAAGGGAGGAGATACTGCAGATACTGCCCTTTGGCTTGACCTCCTGCCCTACTTTTGTAGATACTGCTAACTTACACATGCAATAACTCTGTACATGTGTATTGATCAGGCTAGTCTC
This sequence comes from Gymnothorax reevesii, assembly GCA_029721435.1. Lineage (NCBI taxonomy): Eukaryota > Metazoa > Chordata > Actinopteri > Anguilliformes > Muraenidae > Gymnothorax > Gymnothorax reevesii. The sequence continues at coordinate 67,637,514 of CM056574.1, read as the reverse complement.
TACTAAAAATAGATGGAGCTGGTGCTGTAGAGGGTCAATGGGGGGTTTTCGCAATTTTGAGAAATTTGCAGATACTGTCGTCTGGCTTGACACGGCAGCATGGATGTTTGCTTTTGAATTGTGCACTGATAACAAGCTGGAAGGTCCCTCTCCTCTTTCGCCTTGAGGATGCTGCATCCATGATTTCCATAGCGAACTTTGTATTTTGATCAATCAGACCACGGGAATGTTTTCCATTTCGACTCTAAGAGTTGATCATAAAGTTCAAAAAGATATTTTTTAGGTCTCCAACAGACAAAAAGAGACAAAAAGTACAGATACAGCGTGTGAGGCATCAAGACTGGGAGCCCACGAAAACCAGAGGGCTGTGTTCACTTTGGGGTCTATTCATGCGCGTAAGTCGAAAAAAGCACATGTCTGTCACAGTTGGGTGACGCTATGCTGCACCACATCAGCCACTTTAAAATTCCCCGAAACACCAGCTGAAAGACGGAGGGTTAGGGGGGGTTCTACCGGGTTGCGAGGTTCCCCAATGTTGTGAGAGCCATTGATTGTACTGACGTTGCAATCAGAACCCCTTCCACTGATAAGAATATGCACAGAGACCGAAGACGTCGGCACAGCATTAATGTTCAGGTTGTGTGCGATCATGATACGTGCATATTAAGCATCTGCGCCAAATTCCCTGGCTCAGCCCATGAAGCCTATGTACTGCGCAACTGCTTGAAATTCCATCAAATACAATAAATATTTGAAACCATATTAAGCTTGTTTCCAGTATCTATCACAGTGATACTTTGAGTATAGGCAAATAAATATGATCATTTTACGTAACCCTCCTTCATCCGTATCCACTCCTAGTGATTCTCCATGCACCTCCACTGCAGAAAGAGTGGATGCCACCCCCTCCTCAGTGCAGTGAAATGCACCGGGGATGATGGTTGCTCACCAGCTATTGCGTGCACACTTCTCCAGTGTGCAGAGAGTCTGGCTTTTACAGTGCCCTGCAGCGTGCGGGGTAAGAATCCTTTGTTTGTTAAAGCGTTGCCTTGTCCTTTATTTGCAAACCAGTCATCGGAGTAGTTTGAAATTTCAAGTGCGCAATTTCTAAATGAGATCATATAAACTGTCATTGATTGTTATTTTTGTGTGACTAGAATGTTCGCTTTTATTTCTTCCCTATCTTCCATGGAACAAACAGGCTGGTGTAGGAGGGGCACATTTCCAATGCTCTGATTACACTGGTTGAGAGGCGCTAAATTCTGTAATATTTCATTATCGCAGCAATTAGTTTGTTTGCATAGTTTTAATGCCATGGTGGTTAGAGTAAGAAATAAAGAGGTCTGCATAACTTGTAATTGGCACAGACATACATAGGCCTACTATTACAGCCGCATATCGTGGGCCTGCTGATAAAACCTTGTATCTGCAAAATGATAAGCTTCGAAGGAAAATAAATAAATATAAAATAAAGAATATATATAAATTGATAAATATAATTTTAAATATAAATGAAATAAAAAATGTTTAATTCTGCATGTAAGAAGAGTGGGCATATGAGTTTTTGTTTCTTATCAGTTTGGAGATACGAGGTTTTATCAGCAGGCCCACGATATTCAAATTTAAAGTCTGATTAGGTTTTCTTTTGCCAAATGTCAACATTGTTTACAGTTTCTTCCATTTGCAAATGGCCTTTTCTTTCATAGTGTTCACTGCCAGACCAAAGATTCCTGGGAAACTTATCTTGAGCTCATGGTAAAGAGGGTGATATTATTATGACTTATTGTAAATTGCTTGATTTTGAATTATCTTGATTTAAATATTCTTTTTTTATAGTTTTAAAAACAGCTAAGGTTAGACATAATTATGCTTATGGCCACTCTACGTGCTGTTTGGCTTTCCTCATTCTCTGCCTCTTATTCAGTGAGTTTCGGTCATAGAGCAATAAACTTTATACGGTTAGAATCCAGAGTCTCAGCTTTTATATAATTTATCAATTTTTGGTAGAATGAAGTTACGGATGCGCTTCTGTATGCAACACATGCACTGTTCAGGTGTTTTCGCTATGAACCCTTTTAGTTGCTTGGTATTGGAATACATCAAACATAGACAGTGATAGTTCTGCAGGAAGAACGACATTGATCTGCGGCGCTTCATAATCTTCATCGGACAATGAAATTATACCAGCAAATAGCAGTTAACGACTAGACAAAAATGGCAGTAATAGCCCAGAAACTGAATGCTTGAAAACAGATGACATAGACTGAACCAGTGAAATGACGTCACGAGACACTCTGCCTGATTGGAAATGGTATTTGGGTTTTTAGACTTTAACAATCGCCGAGACTGCAGTAAATGGCTAATATCTATGCAAAACTATTGCATTTTGCACTGATGCTTCATGAAATTGCTTGCAATAGTTATCTTTATAACTTCTGCTTGGATTTCATTCAATTACAAAAATCATTGTTTTTGACTTTTAAATGAGCTTGGGCCCAGAGAAGGCGACAGCATTTTTGGATCTTGTTTATACATGGTTTTATCTTTACATGGTAGAGTTTTAGCTTGTATCTGTGGATGCAGCGACAGACTGTGTTGGCTGATAATGATTTTCAGAAGTTTTTCTGAGCCCTTGCAATGATTTCCACTACCGAACGCTGTCTGTTTTTTAGAGACCGCCGCCTAAGGATCAGGAGATCATGGCCATTCGGTATTGTTTTTTGGCTTTGTCCCTTGCGTCCAGATATTTCTCCAGTTTCTCTTTATCTTTTAATAATGTATGTAGTATCTGCAATAGATGATGGAATATTTTGCAATTTTACATTGACAGAGTAGTACTCAAAGGGGGTAGGACAAGGGTATTGTTATGGGTTTGGTTTGTTTGTTAGTTGATTTGTTTGTTTGTTCATTTGCAAGATTACTAGAAAACCACTGCCTCAATTTATACCAAATTTGCCAAAAGTTGGGTAATGACTCGAGAAAGATCCCATTAAATTTTGGTATAATTTGGGTCAATTTCAAGGCCACTTGAAAGGTCAATATTGTTCTTTCGCAGTAATATAATTCATCAAACCAACACCAAAGGTTTCCTTTTCCAGTTTGTAAACTTTAAGCCTATCCATTGCTTAAGTGAAAAATGCATAGTTTCAAAGATTGGTGGGAGTCAAAATTCAGGGGGTTCAAAGTCATTCGGTGATTGCCAATTCCCAGTCAAGATGGAGGACTGAAGACTTTTGGTGACCACGGCTCTGTTGACAAAGCTGAAGTATCTCATCGCAAGTTGCAAAACAATGCCACACGCCATGTACCCAAAAGTGGTTCAACAAATTGAATTGCTAAAATCCGTGTGCGGGGTTGGTTTGCCGTACCTGGCTCTGCTTGTTCAGAAATTGTTATTCACCATCTTTCACATGGTGGTTACTCTTTACTCTTGGTAGACGCAGCCTTTCCTAGATGTGTTTTTATACCCAATCATGTCTCTCACACGATGTGTATTAACCTTATCAGCTGTTAGGTGTTCCTCCAGGTGTATTTTTTGCATCCAGTCTTTTGTGGCCCCAATCCTAACTTTTTTTAAATGTGTTGACGGCATCAAATTCAAAATGAGCTGATATTTTTCAAAAAAGAATAAAATAGCTTTGTTTCAATATCTGATATTTTGCCTTTTTACTATTTTCACTTAAATATAAGTTTAAATGTTTTGCAGGTCATTGTATTCTATTATTATTTACATTTTACTCAGCATCATAACTTTTTTGGAAATGGGGTCATAGTTATGATGACTGACAGGACTGCATATTTCATCCCCATATCAGGTTATGGGTTAACGTACTCTAGCCAAGGTTATTTCTTTTGCCAAATGTCAACATTGTTTACAGTTTCTTCCATTTGCAAATAGCCTTTTCTTTCATAGTGTTCACTGCCAGACCAAAGCTTCCTGGGAAACTTATCTTGAGCCCTTGGTAACTGTAGTGCTCTGCAATGGTATTTCCATGAGTGAACGTGTCCTCAGATCTGGTGATAAGGGCAAATTTTGGAATTTTGTTATTTTTGATTTTTTGAGCTTTACTGCCTGAGCCTGACAGTATTTTCAGACTCTGATTTGTAGTGGGCTTAAGTTGCTGTAGCCCTTATATTGTGGCAACCCAAGTTAATCTTTTTCTGCATCCTTCTCCCACCTTCTTACATCATCTTTCTCTCTAACAGTATTTACTGGGACTATGCTCTGACTGTGCCAATCCGCCAGATTGTGTGCCTGCACTGTCACCAGCGGGGTGAGTGCCGTAGCACAGTGCCCCCTGGCAGCTGCCTGGCTGATTGCACTGTGGGCAACCCAAGCACATAGCATGACTCCACATACCCTATAAATCATTAAACACAGTGTTTATGGTTGTGTTTATATATTTGTCACTGTAACATAATCAGTGGTGCCATTCATTGTATCTCTCCGACAACGATAGTCGGGAGATACTATGGTTTAGCTCCGGGGCCGCTGCTGCCGCGCCCGCAGAGATTTTCTGTTCCGGGCTCCGGAAACGACAATTATTACAGGAATTTTTTCTAATTTTGCACAGGCAAAGATATTTATTTGACAATGCTCAACACCAATTTTCAGCAAGTTTGGACGTCCAATATGGCTGCCGGCTGTCATTTTGTACGAAATTTGGGGATTGGGGAGATGCGCAACTCGGTCCCTGTGGCGATCGAGTCATCTAGTTTCTGAGGTGGGGTGGCCAAACCTAATTTCAAAATTCTAATTCATAATACTAGCAGAAAGCCACTCGGAATCTTTCAACTTCGCTAATCCATTGCAATAGATTGCTTGGACCATGTGGTGGTGGTATAGCTCCAAACATTAACAACTAGCTAGTGCAAGAGGGAAAGTAGACTTTGTTCAGTTAGCCTAAACCAACAATATGGGTTTGGAGTAGATTAGCTGGTGACTGCAGAGTTGCTGCGAGCAATGACTCCAGTAGCATTGCTAATTTAGCTAACTTATTCGGGCAGTCTGCCGTGCACATTGTCCAATGCTGTATCCAAAAATCAACCGGAAAAGCGATGGCCATCTTTGTCAACATCAAACTATTTTCTAAATAGGCTAATTTAGAAAATACAACTGGGACACTAGTCATTAAATCATACCCCACATCCCTCGTAAGCTGTGCATATTCATCACATTTATCTAGCTAGTTTGAGTTGGCTTATTTAAACCACTAGCTAAAAAGTTTGGTCACCAAAGACATAAGGTGTATTCCTGCACTGGGTCATTGGCTTATTCTAACCAAAATCGATGGGTGGCTCTACCTTAGCACCGCTAATAACTCAAACATAAAAGTGCAGTGCCACCCTCATACTTGCACAATTTTTTTCGTAGCAATGTTTAAAGTCTTTGGGAATGAGCATGAGGAGTGTGTGAAGGGTGTGGGGGTGCGTGCCATTTCTTAGAAAGAATTTTGAAATGTTCAAAAATACGGCACACAATGTTCGTGCCATGTGCGTGCCACTTGCGTGAACCATGCGTGAACACTACGCAAACTCGGCGCGAACACTGCCGACAGCGTGTGTCAGTGCGTGCTGTGTTAGGGTGTTGTCATGAGTTGTTCACATTATCATGGCATGCCCAGCTCACACATAGTTCGTGCACGTCATGAACCATTCACGCATGGTAGGAACTTCTCAGGAAGTGTTAATGCATTGTTCGCGCATAGTTCAAATTTTTTGCCGCGCATTGCATAGACAGTGCATAACTTATGCATCTACAGGGCGCGAAGAGGGCGCAAACAAGGCTCTGCTGCGTACCACCGAAATGGCACACCTTCCCACGATGCATTGCGCGGCGTTGCAGGGACAAAAATCGTGCAAGTGTCAGGGTGGCATATCACACAACATTAAACATTATTGGTTTCAATGTGCATTGAATTCATCAGATTGGTGTGAATGCGAAAAGTATTTTTACCGTATCTGTAGTATAATTTGCGATTTTTGTGGGGACAATTTTACTCAAATTCTAAATATTAAATGTGGGGAGACCCTTAGCCCCTTGGACCCAGTGCTTCCAGCGCCACTGACTATGAATACTCTTACACCCCAACAAGGCTCATGACACTATTCAATAAAGCTGAGTAACTGCATTTAATACGGCTCTGAATCCTTCCTTGCAGTTAGCATATATGGGTCTGTGAAATGCAGGCGCTTAATTGACACCTGTGGAATTTCAGGCCTATTTCTGTATTAAATTTTAGTGGAGATCCCGAGGTTTCCAACAATACAAAATATGACATGCTGAATTACAGTGCGATGCGTTTAAAATGATGTGCAAAACCTACATATATTCCATTTGATGTGGTCATAAATGAAGCAATCCCCAGTCAGAAGATGGTGAAGCATACTGATGCTTCCAGAGCCTTTATTTTCTGTCAGCAACCATATTATGAACTCAAATATATTTGGCTGTTTTTACACCAGTCATAAGTTTACTCCAATTTGCTATTCTTACAAGCCTCTGTATGTGCATGTGCAAATTAGGAATCTGGGCTTAGACCCATAGACTGTATTACATAGTCTATGCTTATACCACGGCATAAGCAACAAAGTATCAGCTCATGTTTGTTAGTGGATGACTATAACTTCACTAGCTAGTTGCTTAACTAAGTGATTTTTGCTGGCTATTTGCTTAACTTAGCTAGCTGGTTAGATCGTTATGAGAGTGTACGTTTAGGTTCAATGTTTGCATGCTAATATTTGGGGAGTTGTCAGGTCGTCACTCTTTACAATCAGCAGTCGGTAGTGATTAGTGTCATGTAGAAGAGCTGATTAGCTACACAAAGTTTGTCCTTGCAAGAACATTTAGAAAGCAAGTTGGCTAATAAGTTGGATGGCAAGCTGGCTAAGTTAGCTAGCTAGTAACTAACACTATCTAGCTTGAGCAGGCGACATCCTAACTGCAAGTTATAGCAAGCTAGCAGGCTAGCTGGTCTAGTAACGTTAACCTTAAGGCATGCAGTGAGAACGTGCTGTTTGCACGGCGTTATTATGGAACCAACTTATGTTCTCGCAAAGACACGCCCCTCCGGAGCATTCAAATGCTAGGATTGGCCAGTCATCCAGGCGCCTGGATGAGCCAGCCATCCAGCTCTAGGATTGGAATTCTAGCGCTTGAACAGATGGTCAATCCTTGCGCTCGACTGCTCCAGAGAGGCGCGTCTTTGCAAGAAGATAGCTTCCATTATAACGCCGTGAAAACGGCACGCTCTCACTGCATGCCTTAGGGTTAACATTGCAAATTTTTTCCCCCAAGACTGAATTTCCTACATTGCGCGTACGGATAACGAAGTTCGTAAACTTTCTGAAACGCTCTCATATCAAGTCACTGACTGATGCAAAATTCCTCTTCTGCACGCAGGGCACCATAATGAATGACGAATAATATTGAACGGCACAATCAAAATAAGAGCAAACAGGAAGTGGTTATTTAATCATTAACAAAATAATACTTGCAGGGAGTGATTTTATCATTTCCAGTCCTTAAAGGATCCCTTCCAACCATAATACCTTGTGCATGCAAAGTATAATATTCGCCATTTTATCTGCCATCTAAATTCTGACAATTGTTGAATGTTGAAAAGAAATCCTCATCCATGCTTGTGTGTTTGTGTGTCTTTAACTGCCACAAACACTTTTTAAAATAACTGTTGCTTATACCTGGATAGTTATTTTATCATTATTTATTTTTTATTTTCGAATGATGCCTCGTTCCTTTGCCCGCATTGTCCAACAGGCAAACCGTATATATTCACTGATGTTGATAGTCATACGGTCCCCATTTCTTCAACATCTACTTCCATGCTTATTTCTTGGTCCACTTTCTCCATTTTAGTGCAGTGGTCTCAGATCTCTTGACATTTCTTCACGTGTCAGGGCCGTGACCGAAATGAAAATAACAACATTATGGTTTTTGGTTGGAAGGGTCATTGACAATAAAAACACGGCCTCCGGTGTTTGAATATTTCTTTTAATTTATTGTGATTTAGCTTCAGTGAAGCAATGCAACAGACAGATACAGAATATATATATACTGTATATATGTGGCAGCGTCCAACAATATGGAGAAAAATTCTTTTTCTGACTTTGAACCGATTAAAGGGAAAACTTTAGTGAGAAATTGGAGTTTAAGGGGTTAACAGAGCAATGAGAATGAAACATTTAGTCCAATAAAGCCCGCCATTTCTCACTAAAGTGTCTGATAATGGCAGGAAGCTCTGATTGGTGTGGACTGTGTGTGCATGTCAGTTCCCGGTGTTTGGTGTGTCTATGTGTCAGCTCAAAGCATAAGATGTCTCTGTGATAGTACCTGGTGTAAAATGTTTGTGGCTCAGTACCTGCTGTAAAATGTATGTATTTTTTCTGCAGCTGATTCGGGTGGCACCCTAGTGCTGGTGAGTCAGGATGGTATCCAGCGCCCTCCCCTGCACTTTCCCCCTGGGGGGCACCTGCTGGCCTTCCTATCCTGCCTGGAGTCTGGCCTGCTCCCGCGTGGGCAGCTAGAGCCCCCCCTTTGGTCCCAGCGGGGCAAGGTGAGCCCTGCCTACTCCCGATATCTTAATACTGCCTATACTTGTGCCTGTACTTGTTAAGGGTGCCTGTACTTGTTAAGAAGGCCTACTCTTGTGAAGGGTACCTGTGCTTGTTAAGATTCCCTACACTCGTTAAGAGTACCTTTTGCTTGGTGAAACTGCCCACACTTATTAACAGTGTTCATGCTTGCTAAGATGGCCTGTGCTCGTTAAAGGTGCGCATGCTTGTTAAAACTTCCTACATTCGATAAGGCTGTCTGTTCTCGTTAAGCTTGCCAACACCCTGGCTACCTGTGCTTGTTTAGAATGCATGCACTTGCAGGCCCAGCGCAAGAAGAACAGTTTGGGCGGGGGAGGGGGGGGGTTACACAGACACGTCCCTTTATGATAATTAGGATAGTCCTGGCTAGTTCTCAATCATTTTCCTTTATTGACGCGTTTTCCAATTATTGTAATTGGCAACTGAAGACACGGTTTCTCTCCATTTGCGATCTAACAGCGATCAAATCATGGGGTAAATTCAGTATGACTGAGAATTGGGGTGGAGATCCGTTTTAAACAATTATTAGTCCAACGTTATTCAAAATTGCTATCGGTATTGAGTGAAAAAAGTGCCACTCGCCAGTGAAATAACCTATAAAAAGCATGCGACTCAAGCTATTTGCGCAGGTATGCAATTTTGAATAATGTTGATTTAAATTAAGCAAATACGCGTCCAGATGAATGATTGTTGTCCTACCTAATCGGGGAGAACAAGCAGCTCCTGTTAAGTGTGGAGTACTCTCAGAGTGAACCTTCTGTTAATTATGAAAATGACTGAGAACAGATCAGGACTAATAATTGTTTTAACGCAGTGTCTAGAGACACGACAGTTTTTATTGGTACGGCAGTCGATTTCAATGGAAATTATGGTTAGGGGAAGGGTTTAGGGTTGGGCTTAGGGTTAGGGGTTAGGATTAGGGTTAGGGTTAGGTTAGGGCAGGGCTTGAAATGGGGACTGCCGTCCCTCTCCACTTTGAAATGCATTGAAAAACTGTCCGAAGCAACTGCCTTGTTCTAAACTGATGTTTTGTGCACCCCAATGCTCAGTTCTACTGAATTTACCCTATGATTTCATTGCCGTTAGATCGCATGTGGAGAGAAACAGTGTCTTCAGTTGCCAATTACGATTACTGGAAAACGCATCAATAAAGGAAAATAATTGAGAACTAGCCAGGACTATCCTAATTGTCATAAAGGGACGTGTCTGTGCCCCCCCAATTCCCTGTTCTAGCGCCGGGCCTGTGCACTTGTTAAGGGTACCTGTGAATTTTATGACTTACATACAGTAGTTAAGAGTACCTGAACTTATTAAGGACACTTGTGGTAGTGCTTGTGAAGACTACCAACACTCCTTAATGGCGCCTGCGCTTGTTTAGACTACCTACACTCGTTGAGGGTACCTGCGCTTGTTAAGACTGCCTACAGTCGTTAATGGGATGTTTGCTCATTAATGTTACCTATACTTGTTAAGACTGCCTGCACTTGTTAACAGTACCTGTGCTTGTTAGGGTTGCCTACACTTGTTAAGGGCACCTGTGCTTGTTAAAACTGCCTACATTTGATAATGGTACCTGCGCTTGTTAGCCTGCTTACACTCATTAAAGTACAAGACTGGGAATTTTTAAAACCTGTTCCACTGAGACAAGTATGTACATCACTTGGTCAGTTCATGGAAGACTCCACTGCTACTGAGGTATGGGCAAGGAGAAAAGTAGCCGTAATTCCGGACCCTGGAGAATGTACAGAGGCCTCCGTACTGACCAAATCATCACCTAAAAGTTCTGAGAAGTCCTCTGTGCCAAAGCAGGAATGCTAGAGCATAAAGTACCATCTGTACAGCGCTTTTGATATTTACTAGCAATTTACTCCGTTCATTGGAACTTTGTTGCATTGAACTAATGCTCTGAAAATGCCAGCCCAAACATTGTTATAGTGAAAGAAGTAACAACATTGTCAAAAGTGGTCTGTCACATTTTTTATTTATGTATTTTTATACATTATATTTTATATTATGTATTTTAGATTATGTATTAATATATTTATTAATTTTTATTAATGAGACTAGAAACATTTTTGCAAAAATTTGAGTGCAAATACTGCGTTTTTGGTTGACAGACACTATCACGATGAGTGCTTCTTTGATGTTTTCTATCATGTTAAGGGGGATGCCTCCATACTTTTTGTAGATAGATGCCAAATTCATTAACTAGTTTTTTTCCATAATTTTTGTAGATAGATACCAAATTCATTAACTAGTTTTTTGTCTAGTTTGTATTTTACATGTTTGTTATTTATGTTGTGAACATTTATTATGAAGCTTAACAATATTTAACAATCAATAAATTTCACAATTTATAAGCAACTTAATTACTTGATATTATTTAGTATTATTAGCGAACATTGAAATTATTATATGTCACTTTATTTGCTCGCTAGATTGCTCACTAGCTGGCCACGCATTTAATGGCTGCACCAATCAGACTTGGAAATGCCTAGCTCGGTTTCTGTATAGCCCTACGTGCCACAGTTCCTACATAAGTTAGATAACAGTTTAAAAACTAGGAATTTTGGAAGAAAAACCAATATTTTGCTTTTTCAGATCCATTCCAATTTAATGTCAAAGCAAAACTCGAAAGGCCAGCCCTTTCGCAGCCAGTTTTCCATCAAATATCGATGAGTTGTATTATGGTACCAAAATGCTAATTTAATCAATTAATTTGTGTTATTATCTATGCTAAAAAATGACTTAATATTGGCTGTTGTCAAAAATCAATAATTTGGAACAGTATTCAACATATTCAGAAATGATTGGTCAATTTATAGCTTCATTATTTTCATCTTTTTTATTTTATATACATATTTTTTCCTTTTTTTCTGCTAAAATTCTGCCTCTTTTCAAATGGAAAATTGGATATATAAGTTGTTTTGGTCTGTGTATTTTTTTTGTTTGTCTTCTGGGTGTGGTCCTCAAATAAGTCAGAAACTGGTTTCTACCTCACCCACACTCGTTTTTATAATTCATTTTTATTACTCCTCAGCCCGACAAGGGCACGAGGGGTATTGTTGTCCCTTCGGCGGGTGGGCGGGCGGGCGTCTGGGCTGGCGGGCGGCTGCCAATTTTGTCCGGGCTATTTCTCTGTAACCACTTGGGTTAGGAAGTTCATATTGCATATTTGGACTCCCCATGGGGGGTCGGTGTGCCTTTTCGAGGATTTGTCCCCATTTGACCTTTGACCTTGCCGCAGTGACCTTCAGGGCTGGGGGGTATTGCCCGCTTCAGCGAGGTCCATTTTTTACTTTTTGTCTGAAACTGAAACTAAGGGGCCAATAAGCTATTTTTAAGCTGTTTTTCATTTGTTGTCCATCGTCCATCATTTTGAACATTTTTTATCTATTATTGGCCTGATGAATTTTCCTGTAAATTTGCCATAACATAGTCCATATCTACAGAGGAGTTAATTGGATTTTTGATTGTTTTTGTACATTTTATGGGCCTTTAAAATTTTGGCCCCAATGTCAAAAGATAAGACTTAGAAATTTTTAAAAAATTATATCTCAAAATCCATCTGATAACTTTCGATATAAATCTGCCATTGAACTCCGCTGGGTACACTGAATGTACAATGCGAGTGCTCTTTTGACTCAACCGTCAGCTCTGAGCCTAGTGGGGGCATTGTACTTTAACAGTGGGTTTTATGGAGAATACGCAAAATGGTCTGTGGAGGACAAATTGTTGTGGATAGAGCTTAAGTTTGTTTTATCAACATATAGGAGCTTTATATATTTTGGCCGTGTTAAATTTAACCTCACATGACATTGAATGGTCAAACTCGATGTGAAGCAAAACATTGAAATTTGCTAAGGCTCAGTGGTTGCGTTTGCCTAATATTTTCCGTCACTGACGGATTTTTTTCAACAATGATGGAGCATTTTGAAGGCTGTCCATCATTTTGACAGAATGTAATTCACACACCCATCCAATTGGTGGTGGATCCTATATTGTCTCGAGCATTGTCTTTGATCTGTATGAAAGAGATGCCAAGTCTCATGCATTCGGCGTAGGTCTCACGCTTTTTTTTAGGCTTATTCACCGTGGTCCGCAATTATTCAATGAACGCTTATTAATGAGATCCTCACGCGGAATTAAAATTCTTGTGCATTGAAGTTTCAGTTTCACTTGCGTGAAGGTGGACCTCGCCATGGAAAGCGATTATGATTCTGGGACTATAACTCTATGAGTCTGGACTTCTCGTGCCTCTCTTTACTCAGAGATTGGAAACAATGCATGTTTCATGATCGTTTCAATTGTTTTAATGAAATAAGACCATTTGAAAAGTCTATTTGCAATTCCATTGCTTTCAATCCCTCAGTAAAGACAAGCGTGAGAATTTCCGTGTCACTAGTGGGGAAATCCACCGTAATGCACGTGAAACTGATGAATTTAATGCAAAATTACTTGGATTCCGCAAGTGAATTTCTTCAGTTTGCATTGATTGAATAATTGCTGACTACAGCACAGGAACGTGAATTAGAGGCGAGAGACTCACACCGACGGCGTGAGTCTTGGCATCACTAGTATGAGCCTGTATTCCTCATATTTTTGTAATATGATCATTTGCTCTTCATTTTGAAAATATGCTGCTCTGTTGCCAGTGGACGATTGATCCTATGCTGCAAACGCCACCTCTGTTATGTGAACACGCTGATATCTAGGTAGGGAAGCCCCGATTGACATAACGAGTTGATAAGCAGCTTCGTAGGACCGCTTAGCGAGACTGTGGTTGTTAGGCTTTGTGAAGCTCAGCAATAACTGAAAGCATTGCTCATTTGCACACTGTTACTGGGTGGGGGGAGAAATCATTTATGTTTAATGAAGTTCATTCAGCAGTAAGTTTGAAAATTCAAGCAGTGCTGTATTTAACACAGTGCGCAATGTGTGTCTAGTACGCGAGTCACTGTCAGCATCAGCTAGGGGTCTATTCTCCCAAGCGCGTAAGTCGAAAAAAGCACGTAGCTACGCGCTTTTCAGCCTATGTGTATTCTCCCTTCGACTTAAGTCCATTACGCGCCCCGAAGGCAGTTACGCGCTTTGGGCGGAGCAAGGCCAAAATCGGGGCGTTTCCGGGCGTTTCTCATGCAAATAACACTTACGTGTATTCTCCCCCTGGCTTACACGCTTTTTCTGTTAAGCGCTTTTGAGGGCTGTATTAAGGTCAAGAGCCAACATAAGGCGAAATGGAATATTGCGTTTGATGTCAGTTATCGGCCGAATTTTAACATTAATTTTATTTTATTTAACATGGTAAAGGTTGAGACATTTAATATTCGATTGTTCTTCCTTATTTCTAAACTACATTTCTCAAAGCCTTAATAATTTATCAAACGAAATCATCTCATGATATTACGCATCAGCCTCTTCTCCAATCAGTTCAATTACAAACGCAAAACAATTAATACGAGTATACGTAAGACCATCATTCTACCATGCCCTCAAAATCTAAAGCCAAAATGCCAGTCCTGCATTTGCTTGCACTCTTGCGTGATTGGGAAAGAGTAAGAGAAGCGCGCCGAGCTCGCAGACGAACACGCATATATCGGCTTCGTTTGGACATCCAGGGACTAACAAACATTGAGGGCATCTAGCGCTTTTGCCTGGACCGAGCATGAGGCAATCATCTATCTTTGCCGACTTCTGGATGAAAAGCTATCCAGCCGCAGCAATTATCCACAAAACATACCCGTTGTCATCAACGTCAGAACTACGCTGTCGCTTCTGGCATCTGGGTCGTTTCAGAGAGTGGCTGGCGATGTCATACACATATCACAGGCGTCTGTGTCAAGGTGTCTGACGCAATTCGTTGACGCTCCAAGTTCTTCTCCATGCACTTCCACTGCTGAAAGAGTGGATGCCATCCCCTCCTCCTGTGCAGTAAAATGCACAGTGGATGATGGTTGCCCACCACCTGTTGCGTGTAAACTTCTCCGGTGTGCAGAGAGCCTGGCTTTTACAGCGCCCCGCAGATCTCTCCATTTATGCTTTAAATCGGGGATACTGTGCTTACATCTCCCCACTGAAGCCACATCCAGAACGATTTGCAGCTTAATTCCTGGGATCAGCCTTCAGTGCTCGCTTGCCATACAACACCAACATCTGTGAAATTTGGTTTTCGGCTTTTGCTCAACGTCGCCATCATTGTCTTCATGTTCTATGAACAAATGCGACTGCCCCATATGTTTGTGATAATCTAAAAAGTTGTGATATTCTCACGAGTGAGGAGATTGATTTTGTAATTGAAGATATCTGTATTAACTAACTCGTGTCTTTGTAATTTTTTTTACCATTGATAATACTGTGTTTTAATGTGTGAGTAAAGATATTATTAAATAGGCTACTATAGATTGAGCCCTACCCTGGCCAATACCAAAGCACTACCCATTTGTTAATCAATTTTAGCCTATAAATAATAACCGACATGGGAAGAATCATTATCAGTAAATGGGATAATTGATTATAATAAAGTATTAGGTGCAAGTTCAAGTGAATGTGTCGCTCAAATCAAATAGGATATGATAGGCTATGGATATGGAATTCCGTCATTGCTGAGGCGGTTTCGGGGCAGGGGGATGATCGCGTGCGGGGTAAGGCCTGGAATATACTTGCTGCGTGACCGAACGGACGCGTACACAGTGTGCTTCATGAGTGCACATACTTGCTGCGGCACAACGCGTCCAAAATGCATAGTATTGGAGGTCTCCACTTGAGGCAGACAGCAGCATATCGGACCCTGAAATCGCGAAAACGGCGGGCTGTATTGCCCGGATATCACATACACTGTCACAATGGATTTGTTCGCACAAGTGCCTCTAGCGGTCATGTCAATACTGCATCTCGCACACGCGGCATGTTACCTCACGTCAAGATGAGCGACCAAGATGAGCCATGATGCGTAAGTGCACGCGTCCTGAGCAGCAAGTATATTTCAGGCCTAAGAATCCTTGTTAAAGCGTTTCCTTGTCCTTTAGTTGCAAACCTGACATCGGAGTAGTTTGAGATTTCAAGAGCGCAATTTCTAAATGAGATCATATAAACTGTCTTTGATTGCCTTTTTTTGTGTGACTAGAATGTTCCCTTTGTCTTTTTCCCTGTCTTTCACGGAACAAACAGGCTGGTGTAGGAGGGGCACATTTTCAATGCTCTGGTTGCACTGGTTGAGAAGCACTAAATTCTTTATTAATTATTTCATCATTGCGGCAATTTGTTTGTTTGCATAGCTTTAATGCCATGGTGACTAGAGAAAGAAATAACAAGTGTTTGCCAAAAACATGGCAATATCCCCCGCTGCCTCAGTTTTATGTGTCCGTACGGATGGACGGACGGACGGAGCCCAATGCTATATCCCCCGCTTCGCGCTAATCACGCGGTAAAAAAAGAGATGTCTGAATTACTTCTTGTAATTGGTACAGACATACATAGGCCTAATATTACAGCGGCATATAAAACCTCGTATCTTCAAAATGACAAACTTCACAGGAAAATATAAAATAATTTTAAAATAAAATAAAAGTAAAAAAATAATATAAAAGGATAAATATAGTTTAAAATAACAAATGTTTAATTTTGGATGTAAGAATAGTGGACATACGATCAGTTTGGAGATACAAGGTTTTATCAGCAGGCCGACGATATTCAAATTTAAAGTCAGGTTTGCGTTTTCCATGGACCACAAATGCATTTTCATGGTTAATCAGAAAATCCCTTTTCCATGTTTTCCTGATAGCCATAATCAATGAGCTTGGTACAGAGTCTGCCTGTCTTTTGCATCAGCCACACCTCTTTCATAAGGCCGCCTACATTCTGAAGTTGAGCGCTGTTGGCGTGATCGAAGCGCGTAGGGGAGAATACGCGTAACTCAAAAGCGCTTAACTCGAATCGCGTAAAAAAGGACTTACGCGCTAATGGGTGAATAGACCCCCTAATGCGTAATCGATAAATTATTCTGTTTATTTTAGTAAAAGATTAAACCTATTTCATTTTAAAAAATAAAATTACAATGACAGATAATAATTGCATAAGACGGAATTTTTATGCCCCTGTCCGTCACAATGACGGACAATCAGAAAGTGTAACGCGACCTCTGCTTAGGCTTGAAATATTGAAAAAAGAGTATATATGTGTATTTAATACATAAAGAATGACATATATGAACTCTCATTTGGTGACCATGAACTTGAACTTCTTTGACCATCAAAGGTCAAACTTAACAAATTTCAATGACTTTTATCACCAAATCTATTACAGATAGAGCCTAGGTTTGTATTTGAGATATATAAAAAGTCATGCTTGAAATTTGGTGACCTTGAACAAAGTGAAATTTCTATTACTTTTATCACCAAAATGGTCACAGACAGAGCCTAGGCTTGTATTGGAGACATATATGAACTTATTCACGAACTTTCAGTTGGTGACCTTCAGCTTGACCTTCGAATTTCAGACTTCACACAGGGAAATTACAATAATTTGCATCACCAAAATGGTCACAGATAGTGCTTAGAGTTGTATTAGGAAGTTGTATGTAAACTCATTGGTTCCAAAACTTTGTATTAACACCCTAACTACTGCATACATTGCATATTGCTGCGTAATCATAACTTTGCCTTGGATGACGACCTTTGAAAATCAAACTTATAGGAGTCCAATTTCAATAACATGTTGCACTCAATAGTATTGCAGATATAACGCAGGCTAGTGTAGTATATGTACTACTACTATATGCATTAGATCAGTTTTTAACAGTTAAAAGAAAAAAGATTTCTATGGTAATCACAGGCAAAACCAAATACAGGTTTCCCCAAAAAACATAATTCTGCATCCCACTGCTTGGAGGATTTTGAAGGGTTTTTTTTTAGTTGTTCTCTTTAATTCTCCTGCAAAATAACCAAGACATAATTGAGATCAGGGGCATACAATTATGAGATCTCCTCTGTTTATCCCACTTCTCAAGTATTGCTCAAATGGTTATCTCAACTCAACCTCCTTTGTCTCAGTGATGTCTTGTCTCTTTTTAGCTTATCTCCTGCTCCTAAGGGACCTTTAGGAGCAGTAACTCAGAAACAAATGATCACAGATTATGAGAAGCTCAAATTCATCTCAAGAGATGAGATTGAGCAACATATTTTTCCTATGGGATCCACATTTCTTGTGTTTCCACCATGGAAAGCATTGGTTGGGGTATTGTTGCAATGTCTGGCCATTGCACGGGCCACATCCCGACCATCTCTACCCAAATCTACAGCTCTTGAGTGTTATGGAAAAACGTAGTAAGTTTAATTTTGGTTGAAATTGAGTTAGGACCATTTTTGTACTTACTAGGCTTTGCTTCATCATATACGATAAGATACATGAAAAATAACCTTTGAGATCCCATGTTTAGCAATGGCAAAGCCTAGCAACTAATTGGTGTTTAATCAGTAGTGAAGTAAAAACCTAGCAAGTTGATCTTCCTTGGTTCTTAAAGTTTTCAATTTTTTTCTTTTGACAAAGGCTGGCAAGTTCAATTAGCGAATTATGGAGCAGCATGCCTATTACATGATCTGTCAAGTTAGTCCCCATGCCGAGCATCGGATGCGCAGGAGATAATTGGATAGAATTCATAATTTACGCAATTCACGCACTCATAATGACTGAAAAATGGCTTCAAGAGGGAAGCAGTGTAGTTAACAGTGAACTGTCAAATGCTACGGCAACTGCATAACCGTTATGTTTTTGTCCATCATTTTGAGAAATGATATACACAATTTTTCCATCTGAAAATGTAATAAGTCATATTGCCTTGGATACTGATAAAAAAAGAAAGAAAAAAACCCTCCATAAATATTGCTAATTATGTAAGGAACAAATAACTGCCCAGTCAGTTTCATTGTCGGACAGGAGCTTAACCCCAGAGGGATGCAGTTTTCTGTCTTTTTCTCAGAATCTGCTTTTTGTGACTAGGTTTTTCCATAACACTCAAGCTGTGCATGGAATCCACTGGCCATCTTTCCCTCTTTACTGATGTCTTTGACCTACTGTGGCACAGACCGGCATTACTGCACGGTTTCCGTGGCCTTTCTTCTGGCTAAACACACTTGAATGATGTTGGACAAATTTAGATCCCTGTTTTGGTTGTGAACAAATGACCAGGAACGGATATCTCAACAACAACAACAACAACAAAAAAAAAACCACTTAAACGCTTGCCTTCTTTGCTACAGTTTCACATTGACTTGCTTAACTTCCTTAGAACTCTGACATAAGGCCCCCAGCAGAGATTTGGTCACTGATTGGTCGATTCCTCAGCAGGCAGTCAACATGGCCTCATAACTAATGCATTGTGGTAGGTTGGCAGCTTTTCTGTCATAATTATTTTCTGTTTTTCCAATTTTTACCATTCTAAGTGTTGACTGATAGAATGAGTTCACACTTATCAATATAGACCACAGAAAAAAATTCCCAGCTTTGTACTTTAAGGGTATTTGTGCTTGTTATGATTGTCTGCATTTGTTGATGGTAACTGATGGTAATTAAAACGACTTACACTCGTTAAAATGACCAGTGCTTGTTACGACTACCTACTCTCATTAAGGATACCTGTGCCTGTGAAGACTGCCTTCACTTGTTGAGGTTACCTGTGCTTCAGTGACAGCTGGTGAGCTGGAAATTGGTGAAGCACAGAGCAATCCTTGAAAATAATGATTTGTCTTGACTCTTTTTAAAACAATTATTTAAATTTACAGTATGTAAACTCTGAAAACTCGCAACATTATGAGTTGTGGTTTCTTTTCCTTGTTAAGGTAACACGGATGAAATGCATCCTTTCGATGCAAAATTGCATTTGATTCATTTGTGGTTTTTTGTTGCTAATTGCTGCTTTCTTTGTGATAATTATGAATCTAGGATTAGAGTCGTGGTATGGCTGAAGGACCCCAATAATGCAATTATTATGGCTCTAAGCACGCCTGAGAAGAGTGGTTTCAGGTTCTAGTCTTTGGATGCATTGGAGAAAGTATTTGTATGTCTTTTGGATGTGTTTTATAATTTATCCTTAAATCTTCTGTTATGTTATATTTTATTGTACCTTAAATTGTATTTTATATGGACCAATCAGAGTCTGCAATAAAGATTGAATTGAATTGAACTGCAGGATATGATAAAGCGAACATAGTGGTTTATCTTATCTGAAAAGTGAACAAAAAATGTTGTTGCAACATTGCATTATGCAGGAAGCGGTATGTTTAATCAAAAAATGATTTAAAACAGGCCAAAACTTATTGGTTCTTGTCTTATCTTATTGAGGGGAACTGGAAACTCACAGTGTTTTCTGTGTTTATGTAATGTTAAGTTCAATAAATGATTGAAAAGAGGTCAAGAGCAACTACAAAAGCACTCAGAGAGCGCAGACCTCCGCTAGGGGGCAGCAAAACCCAAAAGCACGGTGATTGGAACTCCGGCCCATTGGAAAGACTTGAAATCTTGAACTTTGGCGTATATCTCAGCTGTACTTTGGCCTAGATAAGCCAAAAATTTAATCACATGATCCTTGACTTAATACCCACCCTCTCTGAAAATTTCATCAAAATCGGTGCGTTACTTTTTAAGTTATCTTGCTAAGAAACAAACAAACAAACAAACAGACAGACAGACAAACGGTGCCTAAAACATAACCCCCTTGGCAGAGGTAATCATTGTTTTCAAGGGATGCTTTGTGCTTCATCAATTTTCTGTGTGCTTGTGCCTGTTAAGACCACCTGTACAGGTGAATGGTGAGCTGTTTAAGGGTGCCTAAACTTGTTAATGGTCCTTGCGCTTGTTAAAACTGCTTGCACTCATTACAAGCACCTGTGCTCATTTGTGCTACTGATGCCTGTGCTCCTTATGGACTGCTGTGCATACACCAGTCAGCCATAACATTATGACCACTGACAGGTGACGTGAATAACATTGATTATCTCATTACAATGGCAGTTGTCAGCGGGTGGGATATGTTAGGTAACAAGTGAATATTTTTTCCTCAAAGTTGATGTGTTGGAAGCGGGGACAATGGGCCAGCATAAGGATGTGAGCACCTTTGACTAGGACCAAATTGTGATGGTGAGATGACTGGGTCATAGCATCTCCAAAACTGCAGCTCTTATTGGGTGTTTCCAGTCTGCTGTAGTCAGTACAAACTAGAAGTGGTCTAAGGAAGGAAAACTGCTGAACCGGCAACTGGTCCATGGGCAGCCGAGGCTCACTAATGCACGTGGGGAGTGTAGGCGGACCTATGTGGTCTGATCCAACAGAAGAGCCTCTGTAGCTCAAATTTCTGGAAACGCTCATGCTGGTTAGGATAGAAAGGCATCTGAACACGCAGTGCATTGCAGTTTGTTGCGTATGGGGCATAGTAGCCACTGACCGGTCAGGATGCCCCAGCTGACCCCTGTCCTTCGCTGAAAGTGCCTTACAATGGGCATGTGAGCATCAGAACTGGACTGCGGAGCAATGGAAGAGGTGACCTGGTCTGATGAATCATGTTTTCTTTTACATCTTGTGGGTGGCCAAGTGCATCTCCTTGGCTTACCTAGGGAAAACATGGCACATGGATGCGCCATGGGAAGAGGGCAAGCCAGCAGGGGCAGTGTGGGGCTTTGGGCAATGTTCTGCTGGGAAACCTTTTGTCCTGTCATTCATGTGAATGTTACCTTGAGACCTATCCCCTACCTAAATATTGCTGCACTCCCTAGACCCCCCATGGAAACGATATTCCCTGATGGCTGTGGCCTCCTTGAACAGGATAATGTGCTCTGCCACATGGCAAAAATGGCTCAGGAATGATCTAAGGAACACAACAATGAGTTCAAGGACTTGACTTGGCCTCCAATTTCCTCAGATTTCAGTGCAATCGAGCATCAGTAGGCTGCGCTGGACAAACAAGTCCAGTCCATGGAGGCCCCAACTTACAACTCAACTCATTCGACCGAGCTGCTCACATCTTGGTGCCAGATACCACAGCTCCTCTTCAGAGATTTAGTGGACTCCATGCCTCACCGAGTTAGGGCTGTTTTGGCAGCAAAAGGGGGACCTACACAATATTAGACAGGTGGTCATAATGTTGTGGCTGGTTTGTCTACACCTGTCTTTGTACGGAACACCTGTGCTAGTTCCTCGCGCACGTACTGGAAGTGGATTTTTCCATATTGATAATGAAATGTGAATCACTGAGGTCCTCAGGCAGTGGCAGGGTGCTGTGGTGAGCTCAAGAGCATTACCACTCATCAACTTCAGTAACGCAAGTGCTGGTTACCCTAGAGACGGTACGGAACACAGTTTAATCACTAACCTCCCTTCCTTCCTCACTGGAGAGAGTGGTGTAAAGAGCATTGAGAGCTCTATTAGCTCAAACAACTCCCACGACTGCCCTCAAACAGGCCCAACGCACCATGTGACACTGCCCCTTCAGTTTAATTACTCCTCATACACCACATCTTCTGCTGCAGGGCTGTCTGCACAATGAGCCTAAAGTTAGAGCTGAACAACAGGGAGAGACGGAGCAGAAGTCACATTTGCATTTGTGTGTGCGTGCGTGTGTGTGTGTGTGTGTGTGTGTATGCTTATGTTTTTTATGTGTTTATGGATGTGTGTGCTTGTTCGCATATGTGTGTGCACGTGTACATGTTTGTGCATGTGTGTATATGTATGTTTGTGTTTGAATGTCTGTGTGTGTTTCTGTTTTTATTCTTTCTTGATATGTGTGTCTGTTTGTTGGTGTATTTTTGTGTGTGTTTTTGCGTGCTTGTGTTTTTCTGTTGGTATGTGGGTGCACGTGTGTGTGTGTGTTTTTGCTCACGCATATGTATGTAAATGTGGGTGCATGTTTGTGTGCACGTATGTGTGTGCATGCATCCATATGTTTGTGCGTGAGTGTGTGTGTGTGTGTGTGTCTGTGTGTATACATGCGTGAATATGTGTGCTTGTACGTCCATGTGTGCATGCATGTGTGTGTGTGTGTGTGCTTGCGTCCGTGCGTGATTGTGTATGTGTGCGTGCGTGTATTAATATGCGTTTGCGTGCGTCCATGTGTCCTTGTATATGCTTGTGTGTGCGTCCATGTGTGCACGAATGTGTGTGCGGGTGCGTACATGTGTGTATGTGTGTATTCTACAGGGTAAAGTCTTCCCGAAACTGAGGAAGAGGAACAGCACGGCTCGGCTGGGGGGCGAAGAGGGTTGGAGAGAGGAAGAGGTGGCTGCAGATTACGTCTTCCGCATCGTCTACCCCGGCCACCGCCATGAGTCCAGTGAGTGTGTGCGGCACTGAGGTTACATTGGGCTGGGCGGGTCTCGCTGTGTGGCCCAACAATCAAGATGCAGGAGCTCTGGTCCTCCTGAATCTGCACTCATTGGGACCCAGCTGCACATTTCACTCAACAGAAACTTGTTTTGAGATCACAGAGAAAGCTATCAGAGGGGGCAACACACCCCAGTCCTTTGCCAGGAGACCTCGTAACCTGGGGCACAGAAAAGTGAGGAGCACCAGCTGTGTATGTGCGTGTGTGTGCGCGTGTGTTTATGTGAGCGTGCATGGCAGTGTGTGTGTATGCATTCTTGTATTTTTTTTTTATATGTGTGAGCATTTTTCAGCTGTAGGAAAAATTCCCTTCTTAGGTAATTTTGGAAAAAAATTTTTACAATACTGTTCACAATTTCTTTTTTGTTAACATTTTTAGAATGTATTAAACCTATTCCCGTGGTTGCTGTAAATGTAAAGAAAACCATGCCTTTAAAACAAATTGCCGTCTCCTGTTCCACCTAAATCTGTTGTCCAATCACTAAAACTATGCCCAGGCACTGACACAACTCATGCCTACATCTTTGGGGAGTGGAGACCTTGTGCGGTTCTATCACAAGATCAGCCGTCACTTCTTTTCATTTGTGGTCACAGTCCTAGCAAAACAGGATGGGAGCCAAGGAAACCTGAACACGAATTTGCTCAGAAAGCATCTGACAATCACCCAAGTGGCCAGTATGAGGCACTTGGGCTGCAAACTATTCTAAACCAAACTGCATGTATCCCTCCCATATCCTTGAGCAGTACATTGCCAGTAAGCCAATATACAATATTGTGTAAAAGTCTTACACACCCTACATTCCTTTAAACTTAAATCTGGCTTTAGATGTTAAGTTTTTGTTTTTCGTATGGGTGGAATTGAAGATAAAAAGTATACTTGATATTTCAAATGCTAATTTCCTATTTTATTAACAAGAGTTGATACAGATAATATAGTCTTGACAGAGTCCTGATGGTCACCATTATCATGGCTTTCTGCAATTACTTGGAGAGATGGATACAAGTGAGACAGTCTGTCTACAGAAGAGTGTTGGCAGGTCTTCGTCTGTGCTTGGAACAAGCTAATTGCCAGTCATTTTATAAAACTACAGCACAGCAGGACAGTGTCCCAAATTTTAGGCAATGCATAGTCACACAAAATATTGATTTTGATTTTTTTTTTTGAGTCACAACTACGGTACCTGACAGAAATGAGCTGAGCAATCATTTGACGTCACTACCAAAACTGCATTGCGACGTAAACAACAATGGCGACCTACGAGAAAAATATTTTCAAATTTTATAAAAACAAAGACGTCTTGGATATTTTTTGACTCACATTAATATACTACATTAATGTACAAGTACAAATGTGTACAAATGAAAACGCACCACTTGAAAAAAGTCAATATTTAAGTTCAAATGAACTTCAATATAATTATTATACAACAACACTACAGTGACGTCACCCGACATGCCAGGTGCAAGAAATGCGAGAATGTCAAGTTAACTGTAACGCTAGGCAATTCTTTGCAAAAACGCAACATCTTGCACGCACACCACGTGAAAAATGAATTTCACTCTGAATTTGTGCACACATTGCCTTTAAAAGCATGTGAATCCGAATAAAATTTAACTTCTTCACTGACACTTGTCAAACGTCGACACTATGCCGCGACTTACAGCCCCTGAACGGGAACGTGCCATAGGCATGCTTCAAATTGGCGCCAGCACCAGGGAAATTGCCAGACGTCTACACTGCCCACACACAACGATCGCAAGACTCCATCAAAGGTTTCTGCAAACGGGGAGCACTCGGGACCGTCCTCGACCGGGTCAACAACGTGTGACAACGGCATGTCAGGACCGTCAGATCGTACGGGATCATGTTTGAGACCGAACACTACCAGCGACAAGAACGGCTACTCAAGTCCAAGGACGACGTGGATTCATTCACCCCAGCACCGTACGGAACCATCTGCGAGCTGCAGGCCTGCGTGCACGACGTCCTTATTTCGGCCCCATATTGACGGATCGTCGCCGAAACCAGCGTCTACAGTGGGCAAACAGGCACCAGAATTGGCGACTACGACAATGGCACGGTGTCATCTTTTTTGACGAGTCACAATTTCACTTAAGGAATGCAGATGGCCGTATACGTGTTTGGCGGAGACATGGTGAACGTTATAATGCCGATTGTGTCGTTCAAACGGACCGTTGGGGTGGTGGCAGCGTTATGGTGTGGGGTGGAATAAGCTACCATCACAGAACTCCTCTCCATATCTGCAGAGGAAGGGTGACGGCGTCTACTACCGGGACCAGGTGCTGCAGAACCATGTTGTGCCGTTCTTCAACCAACACCACGATGTCCACACGTTCCAACAGGACAACGCTAGGGCACACACTGCAAGGGTGTCCATGCAGTACCTTGCACAGCAAAACATCCCCGTGCTTCAGTGGCCAGCTCTGTCACCCGACCTCTCCCCTATCGAGCACTTATGGGATGAAATTGGACGACGTCTTTCACGTCGACGCCAGATGGACAACATCCGAGAACTTGAGGTTGCCCTTGTTCAGAAGTGGAATGCTATCCCTCAGAACACTATCCAGAGACTGATCAACTCCATGCGACGACGATGCACCGCATGTGTCAATGCAAATGGCAGTCACACCCGTTATTGACTTTCCTGTTTGACCCCTACACCAGTTAATCCTCTCTCGCGCATTAACATTATCGTGAATGAAATTGAATGATGTTTACATGTCTTCTCAAATGCATCATACGTATATACTTCACATATCAATCCGTGGAGCTATTCCAGATTTCGCGAGTGGTGCGTTTTCATTTGTTCTCAGTATATGACTGATACCAACATTAATCTTATGAAGCCTACAAGTCATTATAGTCGGGGTTCACTTTACAGTTTACGGCTCTGTATAGTATGTTGTTCATTGCTCTGTTATAAGACACTTTTTGCGAGCATATATGCTCCACAAAGTCCATTGAAATGCGCTTAAGACTTTTGCACAATACTGTATGCTTCTGGGACTGCTAGCCTCAATTTGCACAAATAGCAGCGCCAAGCGCAACAACTCAGCAGCCCTGGAAACATTGTTTTTTAAGTGACATCAAAAAAAATGATACTGGTTTACTCCCATGTAAATACAATACTTGTTCATGAAAGGAAATATGAATACAAATGTAGTTTTTATTACTTATTTTTATTTACGGATTTCTCTGTATTAATAGAAATTATTATTTCCGAGAGTAGGCTGAACAAAAAACTTGGTTAACTTGGACAAATGTCTTAATCTTGTCTTTAGCTTTATTTCTGGGAATAGACTGAAGAATCAGGACAATCCTATTGAGATTCATTCCTAATGGCGTCATCTTCGACAGGCCCTTTCAGTGCCACGAGCAGCACAGAAATGTGTGTCTGCTGAGGTTTTCTGTACCGTTGTCAAGTGCATTTTGAAACCTGTAAATATTAAGCAAGATCATGAACATGGACACACAGTCCTCTAAAATTCTGTATTAATAAGTTAATCTTTGGTTTCAATGCCTTTAAACTAATAGACTGATATTACCCCTGACATTTTAGTAAATCATTGTAACTAGACTGAAAAAATTCTCTACCTTTACAACTCTATATACATATGAGAAAGAGTTAGATTACATCTGTGTATGTGTATGGGTGCATGCAGCCTGTATGTGAATCTGAGAGTGTTTAGACGGACGTTGTGACTGAAGGGTGTGTGAGTGTTGAGCAGGTGCTCATTGAGTAGTTTCTAAACAGTGGTTTGGTATGGAATGAGAAGATAGTGAGTGCGGGCTGTCTCTGGAGGGTGCTAAACTGTGTTCTCTTATTGCCCGAGCAGTCACTATTAACTACCACCACACGACGGGCAGTCGAGCGCCCTCGCTGGATGACGATGAGGAGGAGGAAGATAGACTTCACGCAATGATCTCAATGATCTGCTCACGGAACCCCACAGTCTCGAATGCCATGAAAGGTTTTTATCTCTCAGCACCAGAGCCTGCGCACCTCACCCCCACCCAACAGTGCTGCAGGGAGAGCAGGGGGGAGGGGGGCGGTGGAGTGGAGGCACATTGCTATGGCAACTCCCTCCACAGCAGGGCAGTAGAGTGGGCGAGAGGCTTGAGACAGAGAGATTTTGGTGATGAGGGAGCAACAGGTGGTGAGAGTCATTACAGATGGTGAGGATCACTACAGGTGGTGATGATTGCTGCAAGCACTGAGGGTCAGTACAATTGGTTAGGGGCACTACAGTTGGTTAGGGACTCTGCTGGTGGTGAAGGTCTCTATAGGCAGTTAAGATCAGTACACACGGTGAGGGTCAGTGGTGAGGATTACTGCAAGCAGTGAGGGTCAGTACTGACGGTGAGGGACGCTGCTGGTGGGTTAGGGTTACTACAGATGGTGAGGGTCCCTTCAGGCAATGAGGGTCACTAGAGGCAATGAGGGACGGTAAATGTGGTGAGGGTCACTACAGGTGGCGAGGGACACTACAGGTGGTGAGGCTTTCTTAGTGGTGAAGGTCACTACAAGATGTGGGATTCACTTCAGGTGATGATGGTCACTATAGGCGGTGAGGGTCACGAGGGGGAGGGGTGAGGACCACTGAAAGCATTGAGGCTCACCACAGCCAGTTAACGTCTATTTAGGTTGTGAGAGTCACCACAGGTCCTGGGGGTCACTATAGGCGGTGAGAGTCGCTGCATTTGGTGAGTTTCACTACAATTGGTGAGGTTCACTGCAGGCAGTGAGGGTCACAACAGATTTTGAGGGTCACTGCAGCTTTGAGAGGACTCGATAATATTGAGCTGCACAGGCAGGCCTAGTTAGAAATATGATTTTATCCACTTGCATGTGTAAGTTTTGAAGCTTGGGCAAATCTCTAAGTCAGGACAGGGCACATTTTAATGGTTGGAATGTGGCACCCACCAGAAATGGTTTGAAACGACACATGCTTTGAGTCAGCATTGCTCCAAAATATCACAGAATAGGTATCAAAGATGCTATTTTTAATACATGAAACCATTTTGCAGACAATAGGACTCTACGGCTTTTTGAATAGGATCTTTGTGAAAGTGCTTAGGTCAATGTGACTTGCCAATGTTAGCCCGTTACCATTTACTGTCCAACCGAACAATTTTCTCGGTTTATATGATGGTAATACCACCCTGACTCCAAAAAAAGTTGAAACAATGTGTAAAATATATAATGAAAACAGAAATCATTGATGTTCAAATCTGTTTTGACTTGCCATGAATTGAATACAGCACACAGACAAGATAATGAATTCTTTAACTTTATCTTTCGTCTGTATACACTTAGTATACATGTGATATCTGTGATATGTTCGAAAAAGCTTGGGACAGGGGCATGTTTGCCATTATATTACTTCACCTTTCTTTTTAACAGCACATAATAGTCCTTAGGCAGCTAAGCACTGTAATTGCTGCAGTTTTGGAAATGGATTTTTTCCCCATTCTTACCTGATGCAGCACTTAAGCTGCTAAACAGTCTGGGGTCTCCGCTGTTATGCCAAGCACTTCATAATGCACCGCATGTTTCAATGGGAGACCGGTCTGGACTGCAGAAAGGCCAGGCCAGCACCCACAGTCTGATTTGCTGTTTTTACACATTCTTAATATGGTTTGGCATTGTCTTGCTGAAGTGAGCTGGGATGTCCCTGAAAAATATTTTTAGATGGCAACATATTGCTCTAAAATGTCCATGCCCGCATCAGTGCTGCCTTCACAGATGTGCATGTAACCCCTGCTATGGGCAGTAACATGCTCCCATAGCATGACAGATGCTGGCTTTTGAAATGTGCATTATTGGCAATTAGGATGGTCCCTTTTCTTTTTGGCCCTGAAGAAACAACATCCACTATTTCCAAGAACACTTGAAAAGATGGACCCATTAGACTATGGTACATTTTTCCAGTTTGTTTCAGTCCATCTCAAATTCATTCAGGTGCACAGAGTTCAAACAGTGTTTCTGGCAGTTTTTGATGTATTGGGCAGTACAGTTGTCAGTTTTGGGCTGTACTGTCTTAACTTGCATTTATAGGTTCACCAAAAAATTGTTCACATCGACAACGATTTTTCAAAATATTCACGAGTCCATGGATCATATTCATGACAGACGCATGTTAGTTTTTAGGGCTGTTTTTTCTTAGGGTTCGGAGATCACACGCGTTCAATGTTGGTTTTTGACCTTGTCCTTAACATACATACATTTCTCCAGATTATTTTTTAATAATATTATGGACTATTGCTGGTGAAATCCCATAATTCCTTGGAATCATGCATTTAGAAACATTGTTCTTATATCACTGCTTCTCAAAACTCTCATGGAGTAGGATTCGTCCAGTGTGTTTTAGATCTCTCCCTGCTCCAGCACAAGTAATTCAAATGATCTGGTCTATAAGCTGCTGGATAATGAGTAGATGATTTGAATCACCTGTGTTGGAGCAGAGAGAGATCTAACACATGCAGGACAGCTGGGCCTTCGGGAGAGGTTTGAGAAGCACTGTCCTGCGCTATTAAGTATATTTGCTCACGCAGCTTTACATAAATGGATGGACCTCGAACCATCCTTGTTCGTAAAAGACCAAGCCTTTTTTTGATACTTATTTTATAGCCTATCAAACTAGTGTCACCCATTACCTATTTGCCTTGCTACCCATTGGGTTGTTCCCAACTGCCCCAACTTACTTTCTGGAATTCTTTACTTGTACTGTTGTCAAGTAAGCATAGTTGAGATATCATTTTCAAATTAATGTTTTTTTATTAGCATATTACATATCATATTTCTGACTGTTACTGGACCCAAAGACGACTCCACCTATTCATGTCTAAGGTTTCCTCATTTGAAATCTCTGTTCCGAAATTCACTGGCCAAACCACCGATACATCAGCATACAGCCGTGCTCAAAAGTTTGCAGACCCTCGCTGAATTTGTGAAATGTTGCCATTATTTTGAAAATATGACTCATCCTGCAAAAAGCTTATCTTTTATTTAAGGATAGTGATCATATGAAGTCATTTATCATCTCATAGGTGTTTGGCTCCTTTTTCAATCATAATGAAATCACTGAAATCACCCAAACGACCCTGATCATAAGTTTACATACCCTTAAATGTTTGACCTTGTTATATAGACACAAGGTGACACACTCAGGTGTCAATAACTATTAAGGGCTAATTTTCCACACCTTTTTAAATTGTAACTAGTGTCTGTGAATAGTCATTGCGTTTGTTCGTTCCCATGTGGATGCACTGATCTGGTTAGACACAGAGCCGTGGGGAGTGAAAATGAACTGTCCTTCGTAAGAAGCTTGTTCAACTTTTTAAAGATGGTAAAGGATATGAAAAGATTTTCAATGACTTCAAAATGCCAGTCCGTGATTAAGAGGTGGAAAATTAGGAGATATGTTGATACCAAGCCAAGGTCAAGTAGGCTAAGAAAGATTTCAGCCCAAAATGCCTGGAGAATTGTACGGACCACAAAGAAAAATCCACAAGCTACCTCAAGAGAAATGCAGGACGTGTCGGAAAAAGATGGTGTGATTGTTTTATAGAGCACAATAAGGAGGTACTCAATCCACAATGGGCCTCATGGTCAAGTAGCTATAAGGAAGCCATTATTGTGCCAATCTCACACAAAAAAAGCCTGCCTAAAATATGCCAGACAACACCTTGACACACCTCGCAACTTTTGGAATACAAAATAGAACTTTATGGTCACAACCATAAGCACTATGTTCGGAGAGCAGTCAACAAGCCCATGGTCAAAAATACGCCATTCCCATTGTAAAGCATGGTGGTGGCTCTCTAAAGTTTAGCGGGTGTGTGAGCTCTAAAGACACTGGGGAATCTCGTGATAATTGATAGCAAGATGAATGTGGCATATTATCAGAAAATACTGGCAGACCATTTGCATTGTTCAGCATGAAAACTGTGCATGAGACGCACTTGGACCTTCCATCAGGACAATGATCCAAAGCACAAGGCCAACTCCAGTGGATACAGAAGAGAAAGGTGAAGGTTCTGGAATGACCATCGCAGTCTCCTGACTTCAATATCATCCAGCCGCTCTGGGGAGATCTCAAACATGCAGTTCATGCAGTATTAAGAGTATTAGTATAAAGTATTAAGAACTGACGGTATGCACACCTCATTTCATTTTTTCCCCTTATTTCCATGTTTTATTTGATTGCGCCATTTTACATGACCTACATTTGCATATGAAACCAATAAGAAATAAAAGAAATGCTTTTGCCCGGCCATTCATGTTTTCTTCAAGAATGTTACCTATATTAGGAATTCAGTTTGGGTATGCAAACTTTTGAGCACAACTGTAATCCAGATATTTTAACTGAGCTTGCCAATTTTTACTTTTACTTTTCATCCAGTGCGGCAGGTAACGCAATATGTTTCGTCGTCAGTACATGTTTCAATAGCATGACAGTTAGGAACCCATTTCTGACATGGAAATTCTTCATTTTTAAATTAATGTGCACCAAACACTTCACCTTGATTTAGTTATACCACTTAGCATGTCCAATCAAAGAGTTCAGTTTGGTTTTGTTATATCTTTTCTTAGAAGAGCCCTGGGTGCCCGTGATGAGTTGTGTTTGGGTTAGGGGTCTGAGGTCATGGGGTTGGTCAGAGGCCCTGCCTCTCAGCACTGTTGGGTCGGGTCTCTGGGTGGGGCGGGGAAATGCTTTGATTATTTGCTGTCTTCCTTTGCATCGCTTTGCATCTCCTTACTTTGTGAGTTACACTTTGGGTTCCTTTTCTTTCAGTTGTTCGACTGCAACATGCTTGACTCTTATGCATGATATTTTGCACCAAGATCTTTCTTTCTAAATTATGTGTGTATTTCTGCATTTCTGTGAGGATTCCTCTCTGTATTTTCATTGGTTTTTTTGTGACCTCCCCTCAGCCTTGGTTAGCACTCCCTGTGCCACGTCACCGTGCAATGCTGTTCACTGTAATTCTTCACTCAGTGCCTTTCCATCTCTGTCGGTCTGTGGGGTTCTGCTGGAGTAGAAACATGGATCGTTCTGTGGACGCGTTGCTCACTGCCTCTAAAATAAGAGCTCAAACTTACATAGCCAAAGCAAACACGGCCACCCACACAGGCTCTTACCCATGTCAATCTGCTGGCTTTCTCTTTTCGTTTGGTTTTATTCTGTAACAACCAATGAGAGCTATGTATATCGGGCCATCAGCTCCAACCTGAAGAATTAAGGTGAAGAGCATTTTACTGTTGCTGTTTATGTTTTTGTTAGAATGTGTGCGTGTATGTGTGTGTGTGTATTTGCGTGTGCCTCTGCGAATGTGTGTTTGTTTGTTTGTGTCTGTGTGTGTTCACCTGAGAACGCGTGTGTGTGTGTGTGTGTGTGTGTGTGTGTGTGTGTGTGTGTGTTCGCGTGCCTTTGCACTTGTGTATGTGTGTGTTTGTGTATCTGTGTCCATATTTGTGCTTGTGTGGGCGTGCCTGTTTGTGTTTGGTGTGTTTGTATTTGTATGTGTGTTTGTAGATATTTTTGCGTGTGGGTGTGTGTTTCTGTTTGCGTGAATACACGCTTTTACATCTCGTTTTTGATTCTTGTTTCCATTGTTCCAGTGAATGCATCCGGCATGTTTCCTTCTTGCAGTAAACTCTGTGAAAGCCTCTGTTTGCCTGTGTTGTGTCTGCATTCTGTGACATTAATTAGATCTCACTTAATTGGTTTCATTTTGCTGCCTTTGTCAGAGGTGCATGCTTTGAAAATCCAAATGATTTGTGTCCTCATAGTATTTTCCAGCAACATACATGCATATATTATGTATATTTATTACATATACCCAGTATAGTCAACATGCACTGTTTTAAATATATTGCTCCTAATAAGTTATTTCTGAATATTGTAAGAATTGGAATTGATTAGATTGATCAGTACCTTAATTGGCCTCATGGTGGAGCTGAGGAGCCAGTATGTGTGTGGTGTGTGTGTGTGTGTGTGTGTGTGTGTGCGCGCGCGCGTGTGTGTATGGGGGGGTCGACTGAAGAAGCCTCCCGCAATGACACTTGCGTGTGTGATTATTTTACATTTCACTTTTGTGACTGTGGTAATTAATGTAGGGACAGTGAGTTGAATGTGAAGCAGCCAGGTGTAAGTATCTGAGTGTGCTCAAACGCACAGTGGAGGCCAGTGGTAAAACAGCCTCAGAGAGAGAGAGGCATGACCCATAGTCTAATTATTTACAGTGGTGTGAGCAGGCTATTACATTTTCCATCTCATCCTTGATGCATCTGTTTTTCTCTCTTTCCCCTGTCTTTCTCTGTCTCTCTTTCTCTGCATCCTGCTCTTTTCCCCTCTCTCTCAGACCATGGGGAGTTGCTGGAGGGACAGGCGTTTGGGGGGAGTCCGTTGTCATGGCAGCAGGGGGAGTGCAGTAGTCACTTGTCTTCATGCCTGTCCTGTTCCACCGGGGGCAGCAGTGCGTCCATCGAGCTACCCCCAGGCTGCACCTGCATGCACGACCGGTCAGTGGAAGAGAGGGGGCGGTTAAGAAGATTGAGACTGATGTTGATATGCAGGGGGTATGGGAGCATGAAACGGGTGTCTGTGTCTCTGCAGGATTCCTCTGAAGATGCTGTGTCAGAATATGAAGAAGCAGATTGTCTCCAGAGCCTTTTACGGCTGTGAGTTACAATTCCCTCATACAGCAATGCTGTACCTAATGCCTAACACAAACCCTAAACTCTAAACCTGTTGGAGGACTTTAAAGTGTGGTCTTTATGTTGGGTGTTTGGTGTTGGTGTTAATCTTAAGGGCAAAACACAAGGTTAAAGGGTAAGAAAACACTACAACATGAAAAACATTTTAAAAAGCTGGAACTTATGAAAAGGAAATAAATACATGTTCTTTTCCTGTGGAAATCGATCCCCAATCAAATATAATCAGTATTATTGACAGCGTGGAACAGGAACTGCCGATCAGATCCTGAGCCGTACCAAGTAAACTATGACATCAGCGATGGAACACACGGACATGTGCCGCGGCGTCATGTGAAATCTGATCTCCCCATAAAATGTGGTCCCCCCCATGACTTTCGGCCCACATTGCACGTCAATTTGCGTCAAATCGCGTCATTTGAGTCATCTATGTGATTTGCATAGTGACAAAGTATTCTTGGAAATAAATAAGCCAATTCATAGCATTTAAACTCAATGATTAGTACGGACCTTAACGGATGCTATGCAGTCGTTCACTTGTACTGGAGTAAAGAGCTAGCTAGCTTGCTAATAAGGCCACAGTTGGCTTTTACCATAAGACTTGCTAGCTAAAGTGATAACAAACTCTTTAATGTATAGATAGCACACCAGGGTAGCGAGCCAGCCAGCTAGCATATGTTACACCGCTGGCTCCAGCAGCGCAACATACTTTGTACAATGGAGGCCACACGCAGAAGTTCAATGAAAGAGTAGATTTATGGAGATAAAAAGGGATGTCTTAGAGAGGCTGAGTCTCTCAGAAGTAAATATGGCCAGAGGCTCTCCAATCTATGAAGGCTTGCATAAAGAATTTGTGGAATACTTTAAAAACAATGTTCCTCATCGTCAAATTGCAAAGGCTTTTAAAGTCTCATCATCGACAGTGCATAACATTATCAAAAGATTCAGAGAAACTGGAAAAATCTCTGTGTGTAAGGGACAAAGCCGAAGACCTTTACTGGATGCCCGTGATCTTCGGGCCCTCAGACGCCACTGCGTCACCGGCATGATTCTGTCATTGACATTATTAAATGGGCCCAGGAATACTTCAAGAAACCACTGTCTGTAAACACAGTCCACCTTGCCACACACAGATGCCACCTAAAACTCTATCATGCAAAAAGGAAGCCACTGTTGAGCATGATCCAGAGGCGCCGAAGTATTCTGTGGGCCAGGGCTCATTCAAAATAGACTGTAGCAAAGTGGCAAAGTGTCCTGTGCTCAGACGAGTCTAAATTTTACATTCTTGTTGGAAATCATGGGCGTCATTTCCTGCGGACTAAAGAGGAGAAAGACCACCCCTCCTGTTATCAGCGTTCAGTTCAAAAGCCAGCATCTCTGATGGTATGGGGATGCATTAGTGCATATGGTGTGGGACACTTGCATGTTTTAAAAAGCACCAAGAATGCTGAATGGTATATAAAGTTGAGTGTAAGATTGAACCAAGTGGTAGTGGCTTTAGTTCAAGGGTGGTGTCATGGCAGTTATAAATGATAGTGTCACTGTTAACACGAATAATGAAACCAACTTTGAAGTCACCCATTGTCTAACACCCACAAACACCAACCTAAACTCTCATGATTAAAGGCCCCATCTTGTGTTTTTTTTTTGACCAAGACATAATTTTATAGATGTCCAAAAGGGACGTTTGTACCAAAAAAAACCTTAATATCCATTATTTTGAGGCCAGTTGATTCCTGTCATTTCTAACCCTCTGAAAATCAGGCTGATCTGAGTGGGCATCCCCCTCATTAAAAGAGCTCTGATCTGATTGGCCAGTGAAAAGATCCACCCGGCCCGTTGTCACTGGAGAGTGAAATCCCTCGGCTGCTGGCAAGTCTTTAAGTACAGATGACTGAATGAGTAGCTATGTTCTTGCTATTAAACTACTCATTGATTACGGAAAGGTGGCCCCATGCAGCCTCAGCAAGAGTGGTAGTCACATTCACACAGTTGCATTCAGGTTCCAACAATATATGCCGAGTTGACTTAGGCCAACACCACACTCAGAGTTCGTCTAACTCTTAACACCAACATTAGAGCCAACCTTGACACTGATACTAACCCTGACCCCCCCCAAACGGTACCCCTCCACCCACGAAGGCTTAATATTGAGATAATAATTTTACATTGTCCATGGAGAGAAATGCAGACTCCAACGAGCTGTGTGTGCCTGGAAGACCGTGAGATGCATGTGATGTAATGGAGATGGCGAGGGAGGTCTCAAGGTGGTGTCATGGCAGCGTTGGGTGGTTTGAGGAACGCCCAGTGATGTTGCATTCTCTCTCCTCAGGGCTGGCCTATTGTCGTCACCTGTCCACTGTACGCACACACCTGTCTGCACTCGTCAATCACAATATCGTCCCACCTGACAGGCCCTGCGAGGCCTCGGGGGGCCTGAGTAAGGACGTCTGGAGCAAGTACCAGAAAGATCGCAAGGTGAGGCACCTTACTGCCACCCACCAGCGGGCAACTCTGAATAGGCACAGCCTCCACATCTCCAGAATGCAAACACACGCGAAACATGCACACACTCATAAAGACTCGTTTATGTAAACAGACACACTGTCGCAACTACATGGGTATACAAACCCACTATTTAGCTCTCCAAGTCATTCTGTCAATTCCATTTAAATTTAACAAGTGCATGTATGCAGTGAAGATTATACACTTAAGTTGAAGACCAAGTACTATTCAAGTGTTTATTTCATGTAATATTGGATCATATAGATGAAAATAAGTTAACAGATAACAATATGCAGTAAAAATAAAATGTCATTTTTAAGAGAAAAGTCAATAGGGTCATTCCATGTCAATTCACACAGATTTCAGAAACTTCCCCTGTGACATCTCTCAGATTTGACTGAAAAGATATTCTAAAACTAGTTTTTGACCCCAAATGAAGGAATCACAAATTTCAGCTCCATACCTTTTATCTTTTTGTTATTATGGCCCAGGGAAATTTGGGTGCCACGCCCACTTTTTCCTGCAATTAATTTGTAACCATATTTAGAGACCCATAACTTCTCTTTTACATACAGGCTACAGGCTAAAAATGGATAAAGGGGTCTTTGTTAATCTCCTCTCTCAATCAATGACCACTTAATCAATTTTAGCCTTGTAGCTCAAATAAAAGAGATTTTAATAAAATGACTAACAAAGGATCAAAATTAAAAACAGTTCAGTGAACTAGAAATGACAAAGTTTTGGTAATTTAGAAAACCTAAACTTAAAGTAAAACGAATAATCAGTATCTTAGGTGTTTCATGGTGGTTACTGTGCTATGATTGACTGTGACTCTGTCCCTCTTTAGAACTATAAGGAGCTGGAGTTGCTGCGATTGGTGTATTATGGAGGGGTGGAGCATGAGATCAGGAAAGAGGTGTGGCCTTTCCTGTTGGGTCATTACAGGTTCGGCATGAGCAAGAAGGACATGACTCAGGTAACAGCTCACCTGGGCATCCCAGGGAACATATTTTTACTGAGATATAAATAGAGCCAAAATTCAGAAATAATTGTCATGTGTTTTATAAATCCAGATATACTGAGGGCCAACAGTTAAGTGTCAAGGTGCTCTTCTATAAATGCACATCCTGATTTCAAGTTTGTTATGCATTTCCTCCCTTGCATTATGTGATTAAAGGTGAGCTTAATTTGTGTTGTTAAATTTCTCATGCCTTGGCACTGTAACTGTGATGTAAGCAGTGAAGGCCCTGCTTTGTACATTAATTGGTTGTTAAAATTTATTGGGCTAGCTGTAGGCTAGATAGAAATGGACATTCTATATTTTTTTACCTTGTTTTCTCCCCAAAACATGGGACACTACAGCTTCCCACCCAGGTTGCACCAGACACTTGGTTCAGCACTCATGTTGCATATGTTTTGAACTGTGTTGCTTACATTTATTATTTTTGATTTGACTTTTAAATATTTGACCAAAAAAATTCAATACACAACATGACAGAATATCCAGAGCAGAATCTCTAATTTCCATGGAACTCTGCGTTTACTGTCTGTATCAACTGTGATTATCAACTGTGTCTATACAGTTGTAGCAGTAGTTGCAGGAGTGTGTGTACAGAGACCAGTGTTGGGGTAGTTACTCTAAACAAGTAATGCATTACTCATTACCAGTTACTTTTTTTTTTAAAGTAATCCATTACTTTACTTAATTACTCACTGCTGAAAGTAAATAGTTAGACTATTAGTTACATTTCTTTACTCAGTAAGTGACATTACTAAATGGGCCCAGGAATACTTCAAGAAACCACTGTCTGTAAACACAGTCCACTTTGCCATCCATAGATGCCACCTAAAACTTTATCATGCAAAAAGGAAGCCATTGTTGAGCATGATCCAGAAGCTCCCCGTGTTTTGTGGGCCGAGGCTCATTAGCAAAGTGGCAAAGTGTCCTGTGGTCAAACAAGTCTAAATTTGACATTCTTGTTGGAAATGCTCCCCTCCAGACAACATCTATTCCAGGAAAGGCATTGTGTATTCCAGCAGGACAATGCAAAACCACATACTGCAGTTATTACAACAGCATGGCTTCGTAGTAGAAGAGTCTGTGTGCTGAACTGGCCTGCCTGCAGTCCTGATCTTTCACCAATTGAGAACATTTGGCACATAATTAAAGGAAAAGGACCCAAAACTCTCCAGCAGCTGAAAGCCTGCTTTAAACAAGAGTGGGATCAAATTCCAATGGCTAAACTCAAGAAACTTTTCTCCTCAATGCCGAGATGCCTCCACTCTATGTTAAAAAGAAGAGGGGATGTTACACCATGGTAAACAGGCCCCTGGCCCAACTTTTTTGAGACTTTTAGCAGCCATCAAATTTGAAATGAGCTCATTTTGTGGATAAAATTGTAAAATTTCTCAGTTTCAACATTTGTCATGTTATCTCCGTTCTATTGTGAATAAAGCACTGGTTGGTGTGATTTGAAAGTCATTGCATTTTGATTTTATTCACAATTTACACTTTTTCCCAACTATTTTGGAATTCAGCTGTGTGCAATGAGCAAACAAGAAAATTTTAAATAGCTCAACATAACAAATATTATAAGTGTCTTCTCCAAATTCAAAACAAAATGCCACTTTTAATGACAACTGGAGGATCAAAATTATTCACCTACTTCATGACAAGCATCTTTAATACTTAATAGGGCACCCTTTTGCTGCTATGCCCTGCTGGAGATGTGATGCATAGGTAGACAACAGCTTCTGGCAGCATTCCCAAGGAATCTTAGCCCAGTCCTCATGGACAATGGCCTCCAGTTCACTAATATTCTAGGGTTTGCATGCTGCAGCTGTGTTCTTCAAGTCCTACGAAAGATTTTTTTGGGGTTCAAGTGAGGCGACTGTGATGGGCACTCTAGCATCTTCCCAGACTTCTGAAACCAAGCTTTGGTGGATGTTGATGTATGCTTAGGATCATTGTCCTTTTGGAAGGTCCAATGATGTCCAAGCATCAGTTTCCCTACAGACGGAATGACACCAAGGCCTGCAATTCTTTCACAGTAATTCTTCTGGATTTTGCTGCTTCTCTCACCATCCTCTTCAGTATCCTGGGGGGCCAAATACAGTTGCATACGCTACCCTTAAGGTTTTCAGCAGTTCCATATCGTTGGATTTTTAAAATAATTGCCCTGACAGTGCTCAGTGGTATGTTCAGTAATTTGAGAATCTTCTTCTGGCAATTACCAGATTTATGAAGGTTTTGACCATCTGCCACTTTTAAACTGAGAGTTTTTTTCTCCATGGTGTTAAATCACAAACGGATATTGCATATTGTTAGCCTAATAGCATTGTTGCCTAAGTCATATTTGAACGTTTTCATAAAACAAGAAAAAACACCATTTTTAGCAAGCACATTGGTATTTTTATTGATATTGCAACAGTAAGCCAAAAAATGACTTGGGCAATTATGCTATGAGGTTAACGGTGTGTTACCTCATTTTTACACCCAAGTGAAACAGGAAGTGCGGTGATGGCATGCAACAATTAGATAAAATCATTTTATGATTTTAGTTGGTTCCATTGGAACATTAATATTGTACAGTTTTTCTCACATATTGTTATTTAGAATTTCTCAAAAAATATTTTTTTTAGAATTTTTTGAAGTATTTTGTGTGCATTGCCAGTCAGGGGTGCCAGTCATTTTGGAGCCCAATGCATATATATGTCACAGTCAGATTGTGACACCAGTCATTTCATAGAATCACTAAAAAGAAATTTTTTGACTGAGGAGCAATGCAACCTGTCTCATGGTTGAACTAATCTAACTGTGAAGTTTTTCTGGAGGTTCATGGAGGCTGCATCCTCCAGGCTAGAGAGGAGTGCCATCATCCAGCTTGTTATCAGTGCACAGTTCAAAAGGTCAGCATCTGAGATAGTATGGGGGTGCATTAGTGCACATGGCATGGGAAATTTGCACATCTGTGAAGACAGCATTAATGCTAAATCTCAGAGAGAAATTTTGGAGCAGCATTTACTGCCATCCAAGCAACAACTTTTTTCAGCAAGGCAATACGGAACCACTTTCTGCACATTATTGTTCCATTAAGGGCTTTTTACACCTGATTGCCTTTTTCATGCAAATAATTCGCACAAAAATTTTTTTTTCGACCTGCTAATTGGGAATGAGGTTTTACACACGGAATGCCATTATCACCCTGCGAAAAGCGAACCTTTTATTTCTCGGAACGAGGTCAATTTTTCCAAAGAGTCAACCAATCACGATGAAAAAAACAGGATTAAAACAAACCAAGTTCCAGCTCCATGACTGGCTAAAGAGCGACTGAATGTACCTTTTAGGACTGGTGCTGGATTGGTTCCTGAGTTTTTTGTACGTGATTATTTTGTGGGGGATTTTTCTAGCTCAGTTTACTGGTTTGTTAATGCCTGTTTTGTTTGTAGGTGTAATATAATATTAAGACCTGTCACTGGCCGTAATAGCTATGTTAATGATAGTGCCCTCCAAAAACATACAAGTCTAGTGAAATCTGTCATTATCCTGCTTCTTCCTCTTCTTTCCTGTTCTTCCCCTGTATCAACAGACACAGACATTCTTATACTTAAACTGGCCTTAAAGTTACATCACCCTACACAATCTGGCAGCAATTACTGTGACATTTACTAACAACTGTCTGTTATTTGATGATCACTTCAGATAGATATCCAGCTTAACTTCCAATTATTTCTGCAGATTGATGAGAAGATTTCTGCCAGGTATGAGCAGGTGATGCGGGAGTGGAAGGCCTGTGAGGTCATAGTGAAACAGAGGGAGAAGGAGTCACAGTCGGCCATCTTGGCAAAACTGTCCTCTGGGAGCAGTATTGACAGCCATGTCCTGAGACTGATTCACCGAGACTCTACTCTCAGCAATGAGGTGAAAGCACATTTTTTACTCATTCAAAAATGCTCATGTGCGTACACGAACACAGTCACACGTACACAGGAACTAACATGCACACACATAGACTTTTCACACTCATTTAGGCCTTAATGACCACGGTCACCCCTTTATGTTTTCTGCAGGTGTTTATCTCGGTTGATGATCCAGATGGGGCAGGGCAGAACACACCTGGGGGCGGGGCTGAGACCCCGTCACTGACGGCTGTAGTACCAGATGAGAGACCAATGGTGGAGTTTGATTCGCCTGACTCTGGTCACCCTTCCTCAAGAAACTACTCTGTGGCTTCAGGCCATTCCCAAATCCTGTCCAGCATTGAGGACAGCCAGAGCATGGAGGAGGATCCAGTGGCGGAGTCAGGAGATCCGGGTAGGCAGGACTCCTTGAGCGAGGAGCAGCTCTGTGGGCAACTAGACCGACTGGAGACTGGTAGCGAAGTCCTCCCAGTGTCCTTCTCCTCCTACACGGTACACCTCCTCTTATTCCTCCGACACACTCTTCCTCAGTCCTACTACTGTACATGATACATATACATGATACTCACTCTTTCTACACAGTACACAAACACCTTACTCCACGTACATTTTTCACCTCTTACATCTCCCACACAGTACACCTCCTCTTATTCCTCTAACATGCCTCACCTCTCAGCCCTCCTGCATGATGCACCTCTAAGTCTTTCTACACAGTACACAAACACCTTACTCCACGTACATTCTTCACCTCTTACATCTCCCACACAGTACACCTCCTCTTACTCCTTTAACATGCCTCACCTCTCAGCCCTCCAGCATGTTACACCTCTTAGTCTTTCTACACTGTACGTCTTACGCCTCCTACACAGTACACCTCCTCATACTCCTCCTACATGCTTCATCTCATAGTTCTGCTGCACAATACACCTCTTAGTCCTCCTACACAGTACACATCTTATGCCTCCTACACAGTACATCTCTTACCCCTTCTATATACTTCACCTCTTAGTCCTCCTGCATGATACACCTCTTAGTCTTTCTACACAGTACGTCTTACGCCTCCTACACAGTACACCTCCTCTTACTCCTCCTATATGATTCACCTCTTAGTACTCCTTCAAGGTGCACCTCTTTGTCTTTCCACACAGTACGTCTTACGCCTCCTACACAGTAAACCTCTTCATACTGTTACAGCATGCTTCATCTCATAGTCCTCCTACATGATACACCTCTTAGTCCTCCTACACAGTACAGAGCTTATCCCT
Organism: Gymnothorax reevesii; assembly: GCA_029721435.1. NCBI lineage: Eukaryota > Metazoa > Chordata > Actinopteri > Anguilliformes > Muraenidae > Gymnothorax > Gymnothorax reevesii. The sequence goes on along the minus strand of CM056574.1, from coordinate 67,595,105 downwards.
CCTACTCAGTACACTTCCTCTTACTCCAACATGACACATCTGTCACTCTTTCTACATATTCAACCTGCAACTCCTTCGACATGGTACACCTCTGCCTACTCCTCCTACAAGTTCACCTCTTAATCCTTCGAGAAGATACACCTTTTACTCCTCACACATGACACACCTCCTACCCCTCTTACATTGAACACATCTTTCTCCCCCAACATGGTGCACCTTTTACTCCTCCTTGATGGGTTACATGTTACCGCTGTAGCACAATACAACTTTTACTCCTATGTATTACCGCTCTTGCAGCTTCTAACTATATGTTTGTAAGTCCTCCGACGTGCCTACCTCTCCCACCGTCGGCACAGTACACCTCTTTCTCTTCTGACACATCTCTCTTTCCTCCTTCTTGGTATGGCTCTTACACCTCCTTCACAGTGCACCTCCTCTTATTCCCTTTACACTGCACTCCTTTTACTCCTCCTATCTGGAACACCTGTTACTCCTTCTGCACTGCTCGTGTCTTACTCATTTGCATGGTGTATCTCCTTTTTCTCTTCCAGTCTCAAATTGAATGTCCTACACTGAGTTCTCATTCCTCTTTGAACAGATTGAGCTGCTGGACACCGTAGCGCTCAACCTCCACCGAATCGACAAGGACGTGCAGCGCTGTGACCGTAATTATTACTACTTCACGCCAGCCAACCTGGAGAAGCTGCGCAACATCATGTGCAGGTCAGAGGTCACGCCTCCTGCTAGCCCCTCCCACAGCTAAGTGGGCCTCCAAGAAGTTACACACCTGTACTCAAGCCTCCACTCAGAGACACACCTGCGCTTGAGCTTCCACTTATATATACACCTGTACTCAAGCCTCCACTTATATATACACCTGTACTCAAGCCTCCACTTATATATACACCTGTACTCAAGCCTCCACTTATATATACACACCTGTACTCAAGCCTCCACTTATATATACACCTGTACTCAAGCCTCCACTTATATATACACCTGTACTCAAGCCTCCACTTATATATACACCTGTACTCAAGCCTCCACTTATATATACACACCTGTACTCAAGCCTCCACTTATATATACACCTGTACTCAAGCCTCCACTTATATATACACCTGTACTCAAGCCTCCACTTATATATACACCTGTACTCAAGCCTCCACTCAGAGACACACCTGGTTTCGAGCCTCCAGGTAGAGACATACCTGTACAGGAACCTCCATTCAGATACACACCTGTATATAAGCCTCCACTTAGAAATACACCTGTACTCAAGCATACACAAAGATACACTCCTGTACTCGAGTCCAGTCAAATACACACCTGTACTTGAGCCTCCTCTTAGATACACACCTGTACTCGAGTGTCCACTCAGATACACACCTGTACTCGAGTGTCCACTCAGATACACGCCTGTACTTGAGTGTCCACTTAGATAAACAACTGTACTCGAGCCTCCACATAGGTACACTCCTGTACTCAAGAATACACTCAGGTCCACACCTGTATTGAAGCCTACAATCAGATACACACCTGCACTCGAGGCTCCACTCAGATACATGCCTGAACTCAAGACCCCACTTAGGTACACACCTGCGCTCACACCTCTACTCAGATCCACACCTGTATTTGAGCCTCCTCTAACCGACATCTCTACTCGACCCTGCACTGATACACACCTGTGCTTGAGGCAGGATGGTGATATCTGTTTTTAACTATTCTACACTCTCCGTCTTTCTCTCCACCTTCCCCTCTTCCCTCCCTTTCTCGCTCGCTCTTACACCCTCTCTCTCTCTCTCTCTCTCTCTCTGTCTCTCCATCTCCTTCCTTCTCTTCCCTTCTCACTCTCTCCCTATCCGTCTCCTCTTGCTTTTGTCACTGTGTCTGTATCTCAGTTATGTGTGGGAGCACCTGCAGGTGGGCTATGTCCAAGGCATGTGTGACCTACTGGCTCCACTGATGGTCATTCTGGAAGATGGTATGTACAGACACGCACTCACATACACTCATGCACACAGCCTTACGGACACACGCATGCATACATGCACTGCTCTACCCAGTTCTTGTTTTTTTGTGCTCAAAGCAGTGCATACTCCTCTGTTCCAGAATGCCTGGCGTACAGCTGCTTCTCCCAGCTAATGAAGAGGATGAGTCATAACTTTCCCAGCGGTGGCGCCATGGATACGCACTTCGCGAACATGAGGTCCCTCATCCAGGTGAGCACATCCTGTTTCACAGGAGCACGATCTTAATGGTGTGTATGTACATGTATGTGTGCATTTGTGGGCTTGTATAGCCAAATTTGTGGTAACGAACTCTTGAGAAAACATTTGGAGTTGTGAGGATATTTTGGGTGATCCTCACAGAGGAATGCGGAGGATTACGGCAAATTAGTTAAATTTAGGGTTACAGTTAAGATTAAGGTTAGGACTAGTGTTAGATATGTACTGTCTATCGTGAAAGTCAGGGTAAAGGCTTAGGGAATGAATGTAAGTCCATGGGATGTTCCCACATAACATAAAAAAACAACACAGTGTGTGTGTATGTGTGTGTGTGTGTGTGTGTGTGTGTGTGTGTGTGTGTGTTTGTGTGCTGGCTTTGTAATCTCCTCTTGATTTGGCTCAGATCCTGGACTCTGAGCTTTTTGAGCTCATGCAGCAGAACGGGGATTACACACACTTCTACTTCTGCTACCGCTGGTTCCTGCTGGACTTCAAACGAGGTACAGTTTCATATACACCTACATAAAGTGCAGTCACATTCACACCTGCAATAGACATAACATTATGATGTATATTGATATAAAATTGGTTATGTGCGGTGATGTGGTAATACAGGACATATATATCCATGCATATCCTTTGTGTGAATAGCATCCTTTTCTCTTCCTATTCAGCAGGTTGCGTGTTGATTAGAAGTGTGTCTCCTTTGATTGGTTTGCGCCTCACATGTATACCCCTCCCCGGTTATGTCTCATTTCATGGTTACTGTCCATTGGCTCTATGATGTGCATTTGAACCTTCTGCTTGGGGTTTCTATTGGCTGGATTGTAATTTGCTATTTGTGCCTAGAGCCAGTCGGTATTCCTGCTTAAATTGTTTGTCTTCATTAAGTGTAACATAACCTTTAACAACAGCAAGTCACGGAATTCACTTCGAAGGTCAAACTTGACCTGGTGAAAATTCAGTGACTTCTGTCCTTAAAAAAGATCACAGATTGAGCCTAGGTTTGTGTTACTGACATAGGAAGTCAAATATGAACTTTCATTTGGTGAGATTCAACTTGACTGTTGGTGACCTTTGCAAACTTGGTCAAACTTGACATAATACAATTACAATGACTTGTGTTGCCAAAACGGTCACAGATGGAGCTTAGGTTTGTATTAGAGACATATAGGAAGTCATATATGAACTTTCATTTGGTGAAATTTTTATTGACCTTCAAAGGTTAAATGTGGCCTAGTGAAAATTCAATGACTTGTATCAGGACCACTCCATACTAAACTGTACAATTCACTGTGTTGTATAAGAATGGTCAATAAAATTTTTTCTAAGAGAATTAAATGATTTGTATTGTTCAAATTTATTCACTCCCAGATTGAAGATATACCATAGAAAAAAAAACAGTCATTGGTCCAACAACACAGCAGAAAAAGTGGTGTCCTGATGTCAGCCCAGGCATTGTGAAAGCCATATTTTATTACAAAATTTGGCAGCCAACTTCATGAACTCCTCATGACATGTCTGTTGATACTTCGAAAGAAAGTGAAATTAAATATTGCAGAGAAATACACATAAGACGGTTTATTAACTGTTAATAACCAGTCGCGTCTTCACGTGCTACTTCCAGACCTGTGGGTTAATTTGCATAATGTACGCAAATGGCGTCAAGATGACCGCGGCAAACTAAGGTACTTACTTCCTGCAGGAAAATTTCACAAGGCGTCAGACAATCATATATATATATATATATATATATATATATATATATATATATATATATATATATATATATATATATATATATGCTTTAAAAGATAATGATTGAAAAAATAGAATTTTCTGTGTCCTATTATCGTGTTACAACTATAACAACATAAAAAAATATGCGTAGATCGTGTCCTGTGCATAGACTGTGTAAAAAGATGGACGCAGCACCCGGATCTTAAAAGTGAGGCCGATGCAGAAATTTGTATTATATTTAATGGCCAGCAGATGGCGACTTCGGTGGTTACAGAAAGAAGTTCAATGCTAATAAAGTAAATGAGAAAATGACCCTACTTTGCCACCTGATTTATTATTTCATTTTTATTCTTTGAAATGCCTTCTTGTGAATAAAATAATATATTCCTTTTGTGATTTAGAGCAACAGGTAACCCGTTCCAAATTTTACCAATGCTTTGCACTGAAGCCAGCTGAACGGAATACAAACATTGAGGACAATAGACAAGAAAAACATTGACTGGCCGTAATTGTCCATAAATATTACTGATAGACTGAGGCCATTTATCATACAAAAGTATTGACTTTAAAATGTTTCTGATTTTCAGGAATTCAATATCTGTTTTGTGTCCTCGTTACACCCACAACGCCTGCCACCTTAGTACATTACGGGGTCACTGAAATGAAGTGATCACTCCTTTTTATCTTCTTGCTTACTTCTTTGTGATGCCCATGGATGGGGTTTCACCACTGCCATGAAAAACTTTGGAAAAGGTGTATCTGAATTTTCATCACCATTGTAACACATTTGTACAGCTTAGTATGGAGTGACCCATCACTAAAATGGTCACAGATGGAGCCTAAGTTTGTGTTACTGACATCTAGGAAGTCACATATGAACTTTCATTTTGTGAAATTAAACTTGACTGTCAGTGACCAGAGGGCCAAACTCGACAGTGAAAGTACAATGACTCGTATCACCAAAATGGTCACAGTTTGAGCCAGGGTTTGTACAGAGACATTTAAAAAATCATATACTGTATGAAGTCCATTTGCTGACCTCAACTTGACCATGTGTGAACTTTAAAGTTCACAATTGACATATTGAATCTTCAATGACTTGTATAACCAAAACTGCTTCAGAGCTTAGAATTGTGTTTGTATTACAGGAGGTCTTATATATGTATGTGAACTTTTATTTAGTGACCTTGACATTGATTTTCATTGAATCAAATGTCAAACTTCACACGAAATTTTCATAACTTGTGTCATCACTATAAGACTGTTTGCCGGTAAGCTACAGGACCCTTGGTCCCGTTTTTGAATGTAGATAAAGCTTTGCTGTGAATTAGGGTTCCGGCATATGATTTACAAGTATGAGAGTATGTTAGTAATACATAAACTTGATTAAGTAAAGCCCCACTGAGGCACATGGAAATGAAGAAAATTAGACAACGAGTAATGCTGTAATGGTGATCTTCAATTATACTAAGCCCAAATGCCAATTTAACATTGTCATTTTCTCAAGATAAATCATATGAAACCACCTATTAACAGCTCCAGTTGTGGAGGAGAATGCTGAGTAGGCTATTGTATGTGCTTTCACAATCCCTGATCTAACTCAAACTATTAGCTTAAGTGTGCTTTCTCTGCTACCCAAATTAGCCTGAACAGATAAGTAGCTGTTTCTGAATCTTTGTTTTTAACGGTTGGCCTCAGTAACGGTAGCTTCTCTTTTGTTCAAATTCAAAGGATCTTTCAAGCTTGCTAAAGTCATTGGGCTTCCTAATGGAAATCAGCCTTTGAGCGCAATTTTGGAAGAATTTTTAGCACAGAATCAACAATTGGATCATCCGCCCTTGAATTGGTGGTGTTTACCATTGCACTTGATGAATTAGGATCTACTTGAGTCCACCTCTAATGAACGTAATCATTTAGCGCTCCCTTTGTTGAATAACCAATATTTCATAAGCCTTTTTGGAATTTAGATGACAATACAAAGTGATATGCATAATTCTTTATCGTGAGAAGAGCTCTGTTTTTTTTTTGTTTATCCCCCTCGGGTTTACCTACCCTGAACAAAGCCAAACTGTTTGGCCTGTGACGTTGAGCTGCCTCCATTGACTCAGGAGGAAAATGCCAAGGCACATGATTTTTCTGACTCATAGATGTCGAGCCTTTGCGTCATTTTCACCATGTTGTCACACTGCAAATCACACATTGCCTATGCCTTCAGAGGATAATGCAGTCAGCGTACAATTTACTCGGACAGCTGCAAGCACCTAGCTGACCAGAAGTCGCCGCTGCAGAGGGATGACATTATTGTCTTGACACCAAATGTCCCTGGCGAGGCTTCATCAGTTGTTGCCTTGCCCAGTCGGACCTCCAGCTGTAGCTGGTAATGGTGTGGCTGGAGTTAGAACACCCAATCAAAGGACTCTTGTTGGAACGTCTTAGCTATGAGCCATTCGGAGGTCCAAAGCGTTCTGTTTTCAACTTGCATATTGATTCGAAAGTCTTAAGATCAATGTGTTTTATATTTTGTCTCTGACACAAATAAAGACAAATGAAACCTCAGATAAACTCAATGGGTCTCATTCATGAAATGTGAGCAGAACGAATTTGTGTGTAAACTGTTTGCAGACGAAAATTTACGTTGTAATGTGGAAAAAAAAGGCCACTAGATGGTAGTATTGACTTTTTTTTTTGTTAAGCCAGTCTGGAGCTAGGTTTTGGGCATGTCCTGGGCATGCCTCAACGGGGAAAGTCCCAGAGAATTGAAAAAAGTCTGGAAGGTGGGAGGGGGCTGTAAAAGAGTATATAAGGAGAAAAATTGAGAGAGTAAAGTAGTAGGAGACATTGCAAGGAGAAATAGTGGGAGGATACATTTGACCAGACCTGTCACTCTTTTCAAGACCTGTGAAGCTCTTTTTGTAGATTTTTGCCTGTGTTGGAGCAATTTCCTGTCCCAAGACATCGCAACAAAGCAACCCCCATCTCAAGGGACTGTAACTATCTCATTTTTTTTTATAGTTCAATCTTGGTCAGTGGTTTGTTTAATTAAAACTGTTTGAATTTTACAATTTTGTCTGTCGTCCCTTGCTGTCGGATATGTCATAGCAAATTGGGGCCATAAGAATTGGGGCCATAACAACGTGCATCTCCTCATTCATCAATATTTTAGTAGCTCCAATCTTTTCATGGCTACTAAAAAAATCTACACATGCTGCTGACGACGCGTAGTGCTTGTGTAAACTTAAGAATGCACATAGATAATGCTTGTCAGTATTGGAAATTAAAATTTTAATTCATATTGTGCTCTGTTGTGTACACAATACGCAGATCGCTCTGTAACACGTGATATAGCCTAAACATGACAAACAATTAAAAAATAACACATTTAGTGAAATTAGTTGGCAATTGGCAGGTTTAAGATCCAGATTAGGTTCATGATTGTCAATTGACTCAATAGATTACATGCTCTTTCTACATGTTGAATGACGATAATAAAAAAATAAAAGTGGAGGCATGTCACTGTCTCCGTCAGGTATGATTCCTGACAGAGAGGCCTCCCCAATTATGCCAGCGATGCCCTCGTCTGCAGTTGATAGTTCGTCCATGAATAATAAAAGGTCGCAAGTGACATTCCTGATGAAACCTGTTTTTCTGCACCAGGATGCGGGGTCCGGATGTTGTTACCAGTACCCATATTTGCTGTTAGATATTGTATATATTCATGCTATGTAGTGTTTTTAAAATGTGGCCTTTTCCACTGAGAATTTCCCTACCACAGTGTGAGATCTCTGGTTGGCCTGTGAGAAGAAACTTGCACCATACATGAATTTGATCTGGTTTTCTCACTCATAACTGGCTGATTGAATAAATGATTGATGTAGTAATCAAAAGTTGAATATGCTGCCTTAACCCCGTAGATTTATAATAATAAGTCATAATGGCTGGATCTGACTGTAAAATTTTCTACCTTCCCCAGGATGCACTTCTTTGTGCTTATTGGTGAACATTTAAATAAACGTATGTCTTTTTGGACTTCATCGGGTATTTTCCTCCAATAAAGTGAAAGTTCTTCTAAGGTTTGATCCCTTGTTAAGTGTAAAGGACGATGAGTGTATCGAAGTTCTCCTCCCATGCTAGAGCTGCTGTATGAGGACGTGTTCTCCGTGTGGGAGGTGATCTGGGTGGCATCACGGATCTCCTCTGAGCACTTTGTGCTCTTCATTGCCCTGGCCCTGGTGGAGGTATACAGGGAGATCATCCGGGACAACAACATGGACTTCACCGACATCATCAAGTTCTTCAATGGTCAGATACTCACTGTTCACCGTGTGTGTGTGTTTATGCATGTTTATGAAGGTGTTCTCACTGAGTGTACAATGTTTATGTTAGTGTGTCTGTTAGGGAGGTGTCACCATGTGTACGGTGTGTGTGTTTGTGTGTGTTAGGGAGGTGTCACTGTGTAAATGGTGTCTGAGTTTGTTTGTTGGGAAGGTATGTATGCATACCTTCCTAAGATGTATGCAATGTGTGTTTGTGTGGGAGGTCTCACTGTGTATGTGGTGGGTGTTTGATTGGGTGTGTGAGTTAGGAAGGTCTCACTCTGTGCAGTATATGGCAGTATATGTGTGTGTTTTTGTGAAGTCTCACCATGTATAGGGTGTGCGTGTGTGTGTGGGTGTGTTTGTGTTAGGGAGGGGTGTCTGTGTATAATGGTACAGTATGTATGTGTTTGACCACGATTCATTCATGACAGTCATCTTTGGTCTGGGACAGCCCAAAATCGCAGTGTATACCGGGCATTAGAGAGGTCTCACCGTCTATATGCTGTGGTTTTGTGCATTTTAAGGAAGTCTCTCTGTGTATACTGAATGCGTGTGTTCGAGAGGTCTCACTGTGTATACGGTATGTGATTGTTAGGGAGGTACTTCTGTGTATACAGAATGTGTGTGTACGGGCAGTCTTTGTGTATGCGGTTGGGGTGTAACGGTAGATGTACTCATAGAGACCCTTTTGGTACTGGACATTTGATTTGGCCCATGTATGATCAGAAATAGTCCAGCTTTAAACGTGCGAGGCAAGGGAGAATTAAAAAATTGTGTGCGGAACTTAAATTCACAACACCTGTGTCTTCCCCTCTGTGACGGACAGCGGGGAGTTGTCAAAGCAAGCTTAGTAATTGAATAGCAACAAAGCCACCAGTGGAGCGCATTAGCACAAATGCATACCAGGCTTGGCAGTATAATGCCATGGCGAATGCAAATGCAAAAGCCAGAGCATGAGAATCCACCACTAGGGACAATATGTCGACACCCTGTTCTTCGTCCATCTGTAAACGTTTTTGTTTCTGCTCAATAACTCAAGAATGCCTTCCCTGATCGAGCTCATCTTCTGTTGATGTGTTGGGTGCAGGTAGGAGAATGTTCCTTTCAAAGACCGGCACGACACGTTATTCAGTATGGACGCCAAGCCTGCCATCTTGTTTTTCGTTTCTGCCTTATGACTTGAAAACGCCTTCGCTGATCGATCTCATCTTCTGGTGGTTTGTCGGGTGGGGGTAGGGGAAGGTTCCTTTTAATGACTGGTGTGACACGTTATTCAATATGGAAATTCATTTTACCCTTAAATGCTCCATCCAACTGATTCTATGCTTTTAGTCAAAAATTTTCTGTATCTCCGATCAACACACAAGCGGGACCATATGCTGCGCTCCGGGTTGCTCTTGGTTATCAGTGTTGCCTAAATTTTTGGCTCGAGATCTTTTCTTCATGGAGAGATGTTAGAACCACTCTGTGGTCATCTAGAGCACATCCCAATAGCTTTCAATGTGGTTCAGGTTGGGACTTTGTGGTGGCCAATTCATGCTTGAAAATGATTCTGCTCTCATGCTTGTTTTCCTCATTCATTGTTCACTTTGCTAGAAGCGGGCCAATAATTTTTCCCATCTAAAATACTGCAATATTTTTTCTGCCAGCAAAGGATACATCTTCTGACATGATTTTTTTAGGCTGTGGCTGTTCAAAAGGCAGACTTGTGGCTAATTTCATCGGCTATTCGCGAGGCAATGCCCTGAAGGCCAGATAGGGAACTATGAATTTTGTGGTATTCACATTGTTAAAGGTATGTTAATTTTATGGATTTATCATCTGTAGGTTAAGAGTTTTCAAATGACATCAAGTTTATTAAAATTTGACAATTTTGAAGAGAATAGTGAGTGCGTAAACTTGTGCGATGTTGGGGTCACCCTTTGTCTGTTTAGTTTGTTCATAGCTGTAGATGCCAACTTCATCACCAGGGTCTTGCCTTGCGAAAAGCTGATTGGAAATCGGCCACAGGGTCTTTCCTCGTGAATAGTAAATTGGAAATTAGCCACTTCCTTAAAAAAAAAAAGGTGAAGATATGCACTTCATCACTAAGGGTTAAAATAATTATTACCAGCTGAAACATATTAATTTCTGCAATAATGATCCTATAATAGTGTTTGTTCATTTGTATCCAAACGGCAGTTTTTTTTTGAACAGACAGAGATGAGCACAACTCACTACTGGCTGCATTACCGCATGAGAGAATGAAACAAACGTCACTGTTTATGGAACTGCAGAGGTTTGAAACATCAAATGTGATGAAAAGACTTTCCAATTAAAAGTAAAAGGCAGGACTCTGCTAACTTCACAAAAATTCACCAATTTAATTCAGATTTTACGTTCAGCTCAAACAACCTTCATCAGAGTTACTAATAGACAGAGGCCCTACTGTAGACGCAGTATGTCGAGTAAGTCTGCGCAGGTTCTAACCAATTGTATGATGTATAGAATGATAATATAAACATTGGCTAATATATAAAATGTTAAAAACAAATACTTATGTAATAAGTTAAATTCAGGCTTTGACATGAACTTGTTTTTCAACCCATTTTGTAAATATCAAAAAATTTCCTTCTGGAATGCTTTGACAGGATCTTGTTGCAATTTATTGTAAAATCTGTCCTCATCTAAATGTCTCAGGACTTCTCCCCAGTAACATCCTCAAATCTGGACCTCGAATCCAAGTTCAGCTCAGGTTTTCTCTCAACCCAGGTAAGTAAATTAACACTTAGGGCCTCTGATTGGCCAAACTGTCTTTACACCTGACTCCCAGGTAAAGGGAGGGTAGAAAACCAGCAGAACTCGGACCTGCAGGACCGTGATTTGAAGACCAGGGGTCTAGACCTTGTACCATGATCACTACACCTTTGTCAGCAGGGTTAATAACCATAGTTGTATCATTAGAAAATAAATTCGCTCAGGGCTTTTTATGCTTTTCTATTTTGAATATTTTTAATTGAACATCTGCGAGATATAAAATTTTCTCTGCCTTTGAGTTGAATTCATTATGAATTGAATTGTAATAATTGTCAAATTGCTCATAACTCGTCGTTTTATAGGTGACACAATTAGCATGGAACATGTACAGGCTCACTCTGTGTAGTGCATCTTAAGTATTTCTGATATTGACTCTGATGAAAATTGTTTGATCGGAACATCAGTTCTGATTCTGAAGAAAGTTGGTGCATTTTGTGAAGTTAGGAGTGTTGTTCTTTTTTCCATTTAAACATCACTCTTCCTGAGATAGAAGCACCTGCAGAAACGCCTATACAAGGTGTGCAGATACCTCTTCTTTCTAAGCAAGACTACTCCACCAGGCGCGAACTAGAAATGGCCGTTGCATTTCTACTTGGACCAGAAACATACTTTTCTTTTGCGCAGGTCAGATCATGTAATTCCATACCGCCCCTGCTATGAAACCTCAAAAACTGCAACAAAATATCCACCTGTCACATCGTTTGGTATTAGCTTGTTCGGAGGAAACAGACCTTTTATTTAAGTCCTCAAAAGGCAGTATTAATGATGTGTTTGTGTAAATATTGTCCGTTAAAGACCTATTGATCCACTACTCTTTTAACTCTTAATCCTGTATATTTTAACTTGCAGTGGAATAAGTCTTGACTTTTGTGATGGTGGAGGAAAATTAATTTAGGACGTGGTCAGTGGAGGGTGTGTGCATTCTTTACGTTTAAATGGGCTCTAACAGATAAATGCATAAGTTGGTGAGCCAGCATGTCACGCTGGCAACTAGCTACCAAGCTTTCCATGACCACTGATTTGCCAACAACATAAATACTTTAGTTAGTCAGTAGATATCCCTGTTGTCAACCTAAGAGATCACTCCTCTCATTTGGCTACATCAACATTAGTTATATTGTCAGCTTATAGTCAAAACTATAAACAATTAACAAAACATCGAGCTCCCCTTTTGTTAAAGTAGAAGCCATTAATATTTTACGATAGAAACGCTACATCTACAATTAACAGATATTCGCAAGGCTTGTGGTGTAAAATACACACAGCCCTACCTTTGTCCTATTTGCCAATTTTGCAAACTCATCTGATACAGAGACAAAACATTATGTTCAACGAACAACTTGCTAATGTCACTGATCTAACCATATAGCCTGCTGGCTCCCCTCAGCACTGCACTTAACTCTGGATAAATAAACTGCATAAAATCAGAGAGCACAGAGTTCACATTAGCTGGTGGAAAATTCCCATTCATGAAATGAACCATTTCCATGATGGAGGTGAATACTAATATTTTCTAATGAATTAGATCCCAGCTGCTTAATTTACAGTGAAAATTCTCAGTGAAAACATTGCACAGTTACAGTGTGTTCTGCAGCCTAATATAATACAACTTAATTTCCATTGGAATCTCTTTTCGTCCGTCATCTTAATTCTCAGTTACTTCTTCCTTTGGGTGCTCAAAATCCTGATGCATTGTGGGATATACTTAGCCCTGAATACCACTCCAAAGCGGTATTTGGATAAGGGCTCGTGAAGTGTTGATTAAGTGCACCTGTACTTGGGCATTTTAAGAAATGGGACAGTCCACCACACACACTTGGTGAACACACACCCCAGACTGCAAGTGCAGGACAGTCCTCACTTAACTCCATCCACCACACTCGAACTGCCTCACGTGCTACTTAAACTTAGCTTCGTTTAGAACTGATATCTTTTCTGTCATGGAAACATGACGTCACAATTTAACCACTCAATTGCATTAAGGCAATTTGCCATTTATTTTAGGCCAGCATTGTAAACGGTCCACAGATTGGCACTCATTCTGGCCAGTCAACATTCGCACAGCAGGGTAGTCGGCTTGTGAAGGACTTTTGCTCTACCAACGTTGGATGAGATTTTTTTAATTTTAATGAGAATAAATGCAAAACATGGAGTGATTTCTGACTAATTATAGGCCTTGACCCACAATGAAGAGGAAAACCAGTAAAAAGGTACTTAAATAGACGCGCACATATGAAAAAGATGCAAGACAAAGAGAGTTTTTCTCAAAAATCAATGAAAGAGTTCCTCTGGTTCAGTCGTGATGCATAAATATGACGTCTGCATATCCATATACAGTACATACAGTAGGAGGATTGTAGATCTGCAATTCAAGTTCACCAATTCTTTCAAAAAATGGCCACCTACTTACCTTAGGGACCACACTGCATATATGGAGCTATAATACTCCCCAGCCTGGAGTCAACACTGTACAGTGCTGAGAAAATAAGAAACTCAACAAAGTTTCCATAAAAAAAAATCTTTTTTGTTTTAGAAATGTATATTAAGAACTGCCCAGCAAAAAAAAATAAAAATAAAAAAAAAACACTAGAAAACCCCCCCCCAGCTATGCTCCAAATGCATTCTCACAGCGTCTGTCAAATTTTTATTTTTTTTTTTTCAGGGGAGCGTGTCAACTCCCTTAATGAATGCTTCGTGCCTCTGGCGCTGGACATTGGGATACTTAGAAATTGTGGGGGACCGTAAATTTTCCAACTTCTATTTTTTCATGAGACAGGAAACGGTCTCATTTCTACCCCTGGTGTGTGTTTGTGTTCACACTGTGTATGCAAATGTCTGCAGTGTGTCAGCAATGACTTACTGTGTGTGTGAACATGGCGTAAATGGCTCACTGTTTATGTGTGCGCGCGCATCTGTGAGAGGGGGCTCGTTGTGTGTCTGTGACTATGTGTGTGCGTGTGTGTAAGTCATGACACTGCGAGTGTCTGCATGTGTGTCAGCTAGGATGTACTGTGTGTGTATACGTCATAGATGATTCGCTGAGCATACATGCCCCTATGTTTAACAGAAATGGCGGAGCGTCACGATGTGCAGCGGATTCTACAGATTGCTCGGGAGCTGGTGCACAGGGTCCAGACACTGATCGAGAACAAGTGAGCGGGGGGCAGGAGCCACGGCGGAACTGAGAGGGCCCCCAGGGTCCACACCTCACAGTCCCCCACACCAGCTGCCTGGCCACTGTGGAAGAGGGAGGAGTCTTCCTGGGGTGGGCGGGGATTGCTGGGGGCTAGGCTCTGGGTGCATTTTACTTGCCCATCACAAAATGCCATTTTGTCAGTCTGCATGCATGTGAGTCTGAGCACACTGTGACCTAGTTTTATCTTGTACTGTCAAACAGACGAACTCACACACACAGACGCACACACAAACACACCTGGAGAGTACATATACGAGATCGTTTTAGATCAGTTTGCAGGAACAAACCTGGCAGAGTCACACGTTCTTCAGATCTGTGGCTTTCCTAAGGTGTTGCCAGAAAACGCAGTCAGCAGGCTGAGTGACAGGACTGGGCCAGTTTTGAGGGGGGCTGGGCCCGGCTGTAAACTGCGGCTGGCGCTAAACTCAGCGACCAACCCGCTTCGGGCCTCTGCCCACTAGAGGTGAATGCAGAACCTGTCGAGTTATCTGTGACCAAAAGAACTGTGCCAGCCGCTGCAGCTTTCTATGGTGTTTGTATGCAGAGCGATAAATAAATCACCAATTCAGCTTCCCTTTCTCCGCTCTTCAGCACCTCCACTCAACAGGGAGGGGGGGGGGAAACACAGACGTTGCCTTCAAAAAAAATACTCAAAACTTGTATCTGCTTTTTGCACTTTGAAGACATTCCCAAACTGGCATCACAGAGCTCCTTTAAACAGAGATGTATGTTTGTGTTTTCTTACGGAGGGCTTCCACTGTGGCCCCAGAGACGAGGCACAGGAGGGGAGGGGATAATTCCACAGAAAAGGGTGACCAATGAGGCACAAGCATCTCTACCACAGACTGAAAGGCCACGCCCCTTTACATTTCTGCCTGCAGTCTGTTATTGTTCGCCTCTTCCACACAGGATTTTCAGTTTTATGCCGTCAGAGTTATAAAAGCCTTTCAGTAATCTCACCTTGAAATGAATGTTAAGAACAAACTGGATCCCATTTACTAATCCTGATCAGGATTGTAGCCACCATGCAAAAATGATTAATTTATAAAATTTCCCATGGTTTCTACGCAAGTCTTCTTCATGCTATTGTACATCCATCAATGCGCTTAAGAGGATTTGTGGCAGAACGGTAATAATTTTTTAAAATAAATATTGCACCATAGGTACGACTTTGGTTGCTGATTAGATGTTAAGAAGAGCAGCCACAAACATAAGTCTTTGCAAATGAACAAACTAATCAGTATAACAAGTGGCCAATTTGTTTTTAGCTGGCATTATTGTTCATTGCACCCCAGTTGTTCAGGCATTTGTCTGTCAGCATTAGTGTTGACATAAAACATCAGTATGTCTTTCAAAGATTCGGAATTCCTGCTGCTCATAAACCTCATAAACTGGCACGTTAGCTAGGCTTATAAGTGATGTTGTTCTGTGCCAATGCTCTAAAAATGTATGCTTAACACTTCAAACATTTTGAATAATTTAAAATAAATCGCACTGCTGAAAAATGCAAAAACAGGAGATGGAAGTCAGAGTAAGTTTTGAAGATTTGTATTATTGCCATCCTTACAATAGCACGTGTATTGTGTTTACATTGTCAGTGTAGCCTTTTGATGATCTTAGTAATTATTTATGAATTAGCATTTTTAAATTGGTAATTAATTTCTTAGTCATTATTGGCTAATTTATCAGTCTTTTCAGTAAATATACAACTGTATAAAAATAAATAAAAATAAGCACCACCCAATTCTTAAAACAAGTTGCACTTCATCAAATGACAAAATGAGTAACATCAATAAAGACTACCCATTCTTGGAAATATGGGTTGGACATACCTTTAATGATATACAAAATTCATTTGAAAGAATTTGATCTTTACTTCATACTTTATTAGCTCTTAAAGAATGGGTATGGCTGCTCTTTAAAGATGGGAAGGAAACCTGTATTTGCTAAAAACTGTCCCCTTGATGTCTAAACTTTAATTGGAAGAAACACAATCTGACTAAGATGAAACCCAAGTCTTCAGAAGTTCTGCCTCACTGCTGATTAAGCACAGTTCATGAGATGGCCTTTTGAATGTGAAATGCATGTGGAATACAGGCTAAAACATTAATGCAAATGTATGGAGTGCAGGTCTAGACTTTCAGAATATTTCCATTTTTGAGTTTGGTGGTGCTCAACTTCTGCTGAAGTGAATAGATTGACTATTAATTTGGTGATCTGAAACAAGAACAGCTTGAAACAACTCCACTTTCAAAGGAGAGATGCTTCTATACCTCTGACGGTTTGCCACAGAAAATCTGAGTATATTCGGGTTGAAGAGGTTAAATCTGGGCTAGACCAAGATCTGTGACCCAAACAGCAGGTGTATCTTCTATGACAGCCCTTTGCTCATCTGTGTGGGCCAGGGCTCATCCATTCAATACAGGGATAGGAAGAAGAAAGTATTTAGCGAGGATATATGCAGGAAGTGCGTGTAGAGGAAAGGGAAATGCACAGGAAGTATCGAGGGAAATATCCAGGACTAGAAAAATAGGAAGAAAGTTAGTTGCAGGAGCTTTTGACTGGAGCTTGTGTACCAAAGCCTTGTGGCATGCACATGTGCAATTTAAACCATCTCTAAGACTGTTTACTATAGGTGTGTTAAATATATGATATGCTGATGTTATTTCTACTGTGCGGAGTTCTTTATCCCTCTGTTCGTCTCTCCCACTGTACAGAGCGAAAGCCTGATATTTCTATAACGGGCCAGTGATGGCGGCCAATTTTAAACTGTATTTTTTATGCTGGTTTCTGAGGCTCGGACCCAGCTAGCACACGCATGGGAGCCTGGAATGTGTGACATTTGTTACGCCCTCGACTGTTACGTGTTTCTTTGATAGTGTAGTGCACATTTATTTCAAATGACTATTTTTTGTTCTCATTTGGAAAACAACATTTGAATGATAAAGTACGTATTGTAAAGAATATATTTATCTTGAATGTAATATATTAATAAAAAAGGTCTCATTAGTTCTCTTTTGATTAATGCCTCATGTTCTGCCGGAAAATGACCAGCTGTTAAAGAGGAAGTCTCCTGAAATTCACTGTTTCCCCAATATCTTTTGTTTTTTTTTTTTTGTCCGATCTTAAACCCTGCACCCCAAAAGTGAGAGACGTGGGGTGGTCACATTGAAAAACCGATGTCGTCCATTTTAAAGCTCTTTAACACAGATACAGTGCTGAAACTTGGTAAGCAAGGTAGTTAACATGCCTCAAGATAAAAAAATGAGGGGCTTTGACAATTTCCGAAAAATGGTAGTTTTGTGACCTTTGACACATCCCATCACCCGCAGACACTTATTTGAATGACTGGTATCCTCCATCGGTCACAAATACAGATCACGTTTCAGGAAAGTTTGCATGTAACATCTTTAGTACGAAAACTAGTTTAGCATTTCATTTCGGCCTCATACCCCACTTCCAGGGTAACAGTTAAGCTGAGTTTCAGGTCCACTTGACCTTCCAGTTCAATGTCAAGTTTCTTCTAAATCCACTGCGCCGGTGCACAGTTTATAAATGATGCTGCGGGGTCCTGTTTCACAAAGGATAACTGAGCAGGCTGATTAGCTACACAGAGGATACCTTTGACCCCACCCAAGTCTGGAGCATGGATTGTCGTTAAAAAGAGCTGTTCCAGGTTTTACTTGGTGCAGTCGATTAGCCAAGTCTGTAATTCTGCCCTGGGGAACAGGCCCCCTGTGACCAACAGACTCGTTCAGTATTCTCCTCCCCCACAAAAAACATAATGAGGCCATGGTGGACAGGTTACAAAAATGTTTATCTTTACACGGCGATCCCCAGGAGCATGGATACCCATGGAACTGCACTATACAAAGGCATGAGAATCAAACAGTAAAATAGATATTGCATCTTCAAAAGCTAATATTCTTCCATAAATACTTTCTGTGCAATCAACGTCACTGCTTGTCCTTATTACAGAATCACAGGCTTTTACTGAGAGAAACATAATCCCAATGAGGAGCTGTGACAAGAACAGAGAAATAAAAACATCGACAACATTCTGAGGCCAAATGCATGGTACAGTAATGACATCAACAGCCAGACACAGCCACTGTGCTCAGACAGAGAGGGGTCCCAACCGCGACAGGCTGTGTGTGCGTGTGTGTGTGTGTGTGTGTGTGTGTGTGTATACGCGCGCATATAAGAGAATGTGTTTGTGTTAGTGTGCGTGCATGCGCACTTGTGTAGAGGTGCGTGTGGCTGTGTATGTGCATGCTAGAGAGAATGTGAGAGCGTGTGTGTACGAGAATGTAAGACAGAATGTGGGTGCGTGTTTGTGTGTGTGCACATGAGAGCGTATGTTTGTCGTCCGCAGTAAAGGATGTCCTCTCCTCTATCCAGCAATCCAGTCTTTTCCACCCTGAAACACACAGAGCAGAGCAGCACTCAGCAAACAAGGGGAGACCCCAGGAACCCCAATCTCTGGCTAAGCCCCGGGGAGCCCCCACATCAGTTCAGAGGCACCAGGGGACAGATGCACTAACACTGTACTCTCACACTGCATGCTAGCCTGCTGATGTTGAACATTCAGTCAGGCATCAACTTTACCTCAGCAACGTAAGCCAGTGACAAACATCTGAAATAGCGCCTGACAAAAAACTAAGTAAGCATTTGCTTGAGAAGTTACGGAGCTTGCTACTTTCAATGCAAAAATTTTGGGAAAAAAATTGAAAAATTCTGGAAAAATTGCATAGTCTAGCGCAAAATGTCACAGTACAAGAACTGTAGAGCAGTATACCCACCTTCATGTGATCACAAGCTGCTGCTCTTTGTGAATTTCATTCACGCCTATAAAAAAAAGCCATCAAAGTTCAAATTATTTAACCAAATAACAATAAAATAACCATAAAAGACCCTCAAAAACATAATTCAACAGCTATGTAACCAATCAGACTCAATACCAGTGTCAATGAAGACCAATTTCTGAAAACATGCAGCCACAAAACTAACAACTACTCTCCCTTGGAAAGACCAACATACTCACCCACAGAAACAAGCTCAAACAAATACATAAAAGCATACACTGTATTAAACAAAACATGCAAACATACAGTCAGAGAATCATGTGCTCATCCGTTTAACCCTTTGGAGCCAGACACTTTAAAAATCATTCCTCCTGGTACAATAATGCTGTGTACTTTAAAGGTCCCCCATTATGCTGATCCTCTTTTAAAGGGAACCCCGACTATAATGACTTGCAGGCTTCATAAGATTAATGTTAGTATCAGTCTTATTAATGTGAGTCAAAAATTACCCTGGACGTCTGTTTTTATAAAATTTGAAAATAGAACTTTACTCGTGGGTCATCATTGCTGTTTACTTCGAAATGCAGTTTGGGTAGTGAAGTCAAATGGTTGCTCAACTCAGTTATGTCAGTTCGCCGGTACCGTAGTTGTGACTCTACAGCGAGAAAAATTACATCAGTTCAGCCTCTTCAATTTGAACCCGAGCGTAAGGAGGAAAACACATTAAATGTTATTAATTAAATGTTGGATGTCCATACGCAGCCTCTGCAAAGTTTCTATACATAAGATATAGGGGTTTTGCCGTAATCTGAGAATGTGATTTCCTAAACGTGATTTCCTCTCTGAACAGCTCGTCTCGAGATCTGCACAAGATTTGGACAAAACCTGGCATCCGGTTGTTGCGTCCAATCAAGACAGACCTGGCCAGAGCCAATCACGCCGCTGGACCTGCCCACCCCGGAATCTATTCTATCAGACAAAAATGAGCACAAATCATTTAAGGTGTAGATTTATCAGTATGCCTCCAAAACCTCTTCAAACGCGTTTTTTTGGATATGCAAAAAAAAAAAAAAAAAAGCCAAACTTTTTTCTCTTCTAAAAGACAATGTCACCAGAAATCAGTGCGTAGATGCACTCTAAGGGCACGTTAGTCGTTTGTGCTCGGCATGTCACCGAAGACGAGGGATAAATCGACGTTGGACATGGGTCTCAGTGGGGTCTCAAACCTGGGGCAGTTGCATCGATCAAGAGCTTGGAGAGGCAAGCTGTAAGTAACACTATAACGGCAAACAATGTAAGCGAAGCTAACATTTTCTGGGTGGCTACCAGGACCACTAACGACAGTTAGCACTAACAACTGGCCTCAAACACAGGCTTTGTAAAATATCTGAAGATGAAGCCTTTTATTCGGTACCAACTGTCTGTGACTCAATGACAGCTGTAGCACTGCAGCTAACGTAGCTAAGTCTCATTTGTTCGTGCTTGTGTCCTAAATATGCAAGTGTAAATAATATCAGGAGACATTCAACAGAAGGTGTGTAAACATAAACCTCATTTGAAGCTAACTTTTTATACTTTTTGTAATTTGGACGCTTATTACAACTGTTCATGATAACGGAACTTACTGTCTGTAAAACCTGGTATAACAAACGATTTCTCTGCATTGCAGTGGCGGAATTTCATCCACCTTTGAAAATTGTTCTGGCAAATAAAAACCGGAAAAAAGTGGAGGTCATATCGAACTTCAGTGTCAAAATTGAGTATGAATGCCTGGAGGATATTTTGTATCAGAAATATGGCAAAAAATGGCATAGTGCACAGCTAGACAATTAGGGGAACCTATATGCAGGATTTGGTAAAAGTCTATTCGGTAGTTTTTTTTGGACATCAAAAGACAAACTGATTCAACATGAGAACCTAGCAGCCATTTTAAACATGCAAATGACATCAAGAATCACATGGTGCACAACTGCACCTCAGGGCGAACCTGCATATGAAATCGACCCTGCATTTTTAAGTGAATAGTGATAACAAACTTCAGGTCCAAATTCAAGATGCAGGCCTGGTGGCCATTTTGAGTTTGCAAATGAGAGGAGAAATTACATGGTGCACAATTACAACATAGGGCGTACCAGTAAACCGTACATAGCAACGATCTGCTCAGCAGGTTTTCATTCAACATGACGTCCTGGCAGCCATATTTAAGTGACAAATGATGTTAAAAACGATATGGTTCCTACGTACACCTCAGGAAGAACCCGCATAAAAAAACTGAAAAAAATCATCCAGCAGTTTTGCATAAATAATGATGGCAAACCTTAGAATTAAAATTAAAGATGGAGGCCTGGTGGCCATTTTGAATAGGGGTGTTTCAAGAAAACTTGAATCGGTATCAACCAGAGTGAAGAAATTTCAATCATGAAAATGCTCATAATTGTTAAATTTTTTTAACTTGGTACCAAGGAAATAACAAACAATGATTTCCAAATAACTTTCTTTATTTAAAAATGGTGGGAGTTCAAAAAATTCAATTTGCTGCAGTTATGGCTGATGAGTTTTGTACGGAACACTTATTAATTGTCAATGCTCAGTTTTTCTAATGATAGTTTTCATTGAACTTCCCTAGTAGTATTCCATGCCCAACACAACAGCTTAGCACAGGCGAGATTTCAGCAGCGTACTGAAGATATTCTGTGAAAATCTATACACCAAAGACACACAATCTGTGCCTTACCCAAAACACTGCAACAGATCTTGACATAAACTGTACTTACATGAGATAAGACTGCACATCTCTAAAATTCTTGATCAGGCAGTTAGCACCAGAGCTTCAAAGATTGTATGTCCTCTCAAAAATGGGTTATATATGGGACATTCACACCTTGATGTGGCTGTATCTTTCTTGGGGCTATATTTCAACACTAATGCATGTTTCCTTTGGCAGCCCCGTTTCCAAGATCACCTGGAGTGTTTAATGATGTGTATTATCACCTTACTCATCTGTTCTGCTCACCAAATGTGACTCTGACGTCAGGGGAAATTATTGGTTATGTATGGGACAGTGCAGAAGCCTCCCTAAAATGGTTGGTACTCGGGCAGACCCCAGATCAGAACTGGACATGTTTCTTTCAATTGTGAATGGGTATTATTAGGCAAGAAAGACCCAGGAACACCTCCATATTTACTAAGCTACACACTCCAGATCAAAGAACACTGTGATCATGGTTTAGGTGTTACGAAAACGCCCTTTAAAAAAAACATGCAGTGATGATATAAACCCAAGTAGGAGTGAATGAACAGTGCAACACATAGCCCTTTGGCCACAGAATATAAAATTAGGCATTTCACAACCCACTGCTTGATGAATACGCCACAGTGAAGGATTCAATTTTACCGTCCTCTCCAGGCTGTAGCAAAAATGGTCATGTACGGGACACAAAAATGAGTGATTTTGAAAAACTAAGACAACCAATTTGAGTTTGTCATGGATGCACATCCTAGGTAAACCCTTGGATAAAAGGGCAATGGAATGTTATGTCATTATACTTCATCAAGGAGACTGACCCCTGTTACCGGCAAAATGGCAAGTTTTCTCGAGACACCCCATATGCAAATGAGACAAAAAAAAGTGCATGTTGCAGTACTAAATAGTAGGAAGAACCTGTGTGTAAGGTTTGGTGAAGATACACTAGGTGGTTTCCTTGGAAAAGCTACACCAAAAAGCTAATGACCGATTGCAAACAATGGACAACAGACCACAGACGACAAGCACTGCGATTTTAAAATGTGATTTATAAAACCATATAATTTTATTTATCAGGTTTACCTGATTTTAATGTACTCATGTGAGCATACTATTAATTTAGCATGTTTTGTTTTGATAAATCCGAAATCCACAAAGAACGTGGTGCACACATCTTTGCTGTACCTACGCAAAATTGATACCAGAAGCCCCTGATAAGGGATCCCATGGCTGAAGTAAACTAGCTTCGACAGACTGGCATGATAAAACGCTGGACACTAAGGCACACCCAAGACGTGCAGAACCATGCCTCAGTGAGCGTGCATTAATGAGGGAGAACAGCATATTCTAGAGAGGCAGGGGCATTAAGTGCACACTTGGGGAAAGGCGAATGCCCAGTACATACTAAGAGATGAACTACTGAAGTTCAACAACAGATGGCGGTAGAGTGTTGGGGAAAAGCAGTGTGCCTTGTTATCTCTAAGTAATGGCATTGTTTCATCACTACATTAATGAAGGCTGCATTGTCCTTTTTTACCGCATGATCAGAGATTACTTTTAACTGTGCGTGTGCCATATGTCACATGTGCCTTTTTGGGGACGCTGCCCTCGATACACCTAAGGCTTAATGAAACAGTGTCATAATCCTGCGGGTAAGACTGAACAAGGAGGTGGCATTTTTTATGAGCCAAAAGTGAAGAAAGCTGAGGCACTCAACCAATATTTACAAATGTATTTATAAACAAGTCGACATGGTCTACAACATCCCCCGCCAATCGTGCGCTTCTCATTTTCGAACTCAATCAAGGCCTTTATGGTCTGAAGCTACACACCAAATTTGGTTACTGTATCTGTAGTAGTTTCTGAGTAAAGCTGTCCCCTTTATCTCGGACGGACGGACGGACGCACACACGGACGGACAGACGCACGGACGGACGGAGGTCAAACCAACACTTCGTGTTGGCGGGGGATAATAAAAATAAGCACAGGACTGAATACCCTCTTCGGAGCCAGGCATTTTTCATCCTAGTTTTTTTGTCAAATACAGCTAAAGCGCAGATTTCCTTGGTTTCAAGGCGATAGCGCATTTGCCAGAGTGGATTTATGGGGAAATTACTCATTTCTGTGGCTGTGACTAAATGGGACTGTTACACTGGGTAACATAAAGAGGAAGAGTATTACACAATTCAGTGGTGTGACTTCATAAGGAAGTGTTAAATGTTTCTGTGGGTGCTGCTTGAAATGCGATTTATTTCTACGGGTGGTGTTGCATAAGTTGGTGTCAAATGTTTCTGTGGGTGTGGCTAAGTGAGGAAGTATAATGTCCCTGTGGGTGTTGTTAATAAGAAATTATGCAAAATTTCAGGGGGTGTGGCTTAACGAGGAAGTGTGAACTGTCTGTGGTTGTGGCTTATTACAAATGTAATTTTTCTGTGGGTGCTGTTAATAAGGAAGTATGCAATATTTCTGTGGGTGTGACCTAATGAGGAAGTGTGAAATGTTTCAGTGAGTGTGGCTTAATACAAACATGTGTGATGTTTCTGTGGGTGTGGCCTACTGAGGAAGTGTGAAATGTTTCAGTGAGTGTGGCTTAATACAAACATGTGTGATGTTTCTGTGGGTGTGTCTTGATGAAGAAGAATGTAACACACTTCAGTGGGTGGGCCTGTCCTCCTCTTCCTCCTAACTGGGATCGGGCTTTTCTGGAGACTTCTGAAGCAGTAAAAAGAGGTACAGCACAGTAAGAGGTAGGAAGCTCAGGGAGAATACAGTGCCGTGAAAGAGTATTTGCCCCTTCTAGATTTCCAATATTTTTGCTTATTTGTCATATTTAAATGTGTTTCAGATCATCCAACTCATTTTAATATTAGACAAAGACAATGGGAGCAAATTCAAAATTCTGCTCTTAAATTAATATTTTATCTATTGAAGTTAAAAAGTTATTCAGAACCAGACTTGTGACAAATTCCTTTTTCGTCAATTCCAGTACATTCCTTTTTAAAAATATTCTTCAATTCCAATTCCTTTTGGTCAATTCCAATTTCCCAATTCCTTTTCCAATTCCTTTTACCTCGAAAAGTTCGATTCCAATTCCTTTTAAAAAATATTCTTCAATTCCAATTCCAATTCTTCAATTCCAAGAAATTGAAGAGTTTTGTTTAAAAGGAATTGGAATTGAACTTTTCAAGGTAAAAGGAATTGGAAAAGGAATTGGGGAATTTGAATTGGAATTGAAGAATAGTTGTAAAAAGGAATTGGAATTGACAAAAAGGAATTTGTCACAAGTATGTTCAGAACCTATATGACCCAGGTGAAAAAATAATTGGTCTCCCAAACCTAGTAACCATTTGAGCCACTCTCTGCAGCAACAACTGCAAATTAACCTTTGACATAAGTGGAAAATGAGTCTTTTATATTATTGTGGTGGAATCTTCTGGGCCATTCCAAGGTGGCCTTGCTTGTGTGCTTTGGATCATCGTCCTGCTGCACAACTCAACTGCGTTTGAGCTTTAGGTCAAACTGATGGCCGGATATTATCGTTCAGCTTTTTCAGGAAGAGAGCAGAATTTATGATTCCATCAATGCCTATGCCTTGAAGCAGCAAAGCAGCCAAAGATTATCATACTACTATCACTGTGGTCACTGTGGAAAGATCCATGTCTTTCAATGAGTTCCACTTTCGACTTATCAAGCCCACAGAATATTATCTCACAAGTGCTGGGGATTATCAAGATGTTTTTTGGCAAATGTGAGATGAGCTTTTCTGTTCTTTTGTGAGACTGATAGATGTCAAAAACTTAGTTGTTTCTCACCTGTTCTTGAATTTCTTCAAATTGCAGGATCACATGCACCAGTTTGCCTGTTCCTTGTTGCCAAATGGTTTCTATTTAAGTGATGTTTTGATTCAACAGAGCTTGCAGTAATTATGCCGGGGTGTGTCAAGTGAAATTGAACCCAATTACCAAAAAATAAATTTGCTTAATCGATCAATTTAGTGACCAAAGGGGCAATTACTTTTTCACACAGGGCCAGGGGGGATTGGATATGTTTTTACCACCAATAAATTCAATCATTCACAAACAGCACTTTTCATGCACTCAATTTATTTTTGTCAAATATCGAAATTAGTTTCATGATCTGAAACACGCAAGACAAGCATGCATAGACAGACGAAATTGAGGGAGCCCAAATACTTTTTAACAGCATTGAGTACAAGCACACAAATTGCAAATGAACATACACACACGCTGAATCCATGTCCCTTTGCAGAGGGAGTTTGTGTGTGAGGCAGCAATGTATATAGACCCCACTGTCAGAGCAAATGTAGGTTCTGAGTTATAGGGGCACTGGCCATATAGGAGCAGTAAAACTGTGAGTGTGGTTTAATCCATCTTAATCTACACTTCTGTGCTTTATTAGCCACCAAACATGCCACAGTAATAGCCCAGTGTCTACCAGCCTATCCACACAGAGCTCTCCATCTCTCCCTGGAAACATACGTAATTTATCGCTGTATGCATGTTGCTACTGCCCGCAGTCAGCAGAGGGCAGCGCACTCACACTAAAGAATAATGGAAAAGCCAGGCAAAGGGCGGTGAACGGAGCCATTAAACAAACCACCAGTATGAAGGGGAGAATTCCAGACATTCATCCAGGAAAATAATATTTCGTTATGGAAAAATGGGGCACATTTAAAAAAAGATATAAAGAGTTAGAATTAACAAGATGTCAAAAAGAAAAGCAAATTCTAGTGAAACAGGTAGACAAAAGAGGCAGAACAGGTACAGTACCTGTGTTTGGTCTTTTAAAAAGTCAGGCAGCTGAAATTCACCTTTAAACACCTGGAAAATACAAGGGAAAAAAAGCAGGGGGTTACGACACTGGGAGAAAAATATAACACAAAAACCAGAAACGCCTGTGTTTGAACACCCTCAGCCTGACGGTGCACACATGGACAGACAGACAGGCGGACAGGCAGACGAACTGATGACAATACCCTTCGGCCTGAAGTCGGGCCCAGGGTAAAAAAACCCATTTGATCACTGGGTCAGCCGACCACTCAAGTGAGTGACAAATCTATGGAGCTCCGCCTCGCACAGAGTGTGCGCTCCGATTGCCTCTCAATAGTATGTTACACATAGACCTTCATTTATACAGAGACTTTTCTATACTTCTCTATACACAGATCTCTTAGCTGCACTCTTTACTCAACCCACTCTGCTATTTACTAATAAACAGCTGTGACCATATCAGGAGAGACAGTGGTGACACACAGCTGTGATCAGTTAGAGAGATACAGTGGTGACACACAACTGATCATTTAGAAAGATACAGTGGTGACACACAGCTCAGGAGGTAGAGCGGGCGGCCCAGGAATCAGAAGGTTCCCGGTTCGATCCTCAGCTCCTCCAGAGAACGTGTCGAAGTGTCCTTGAGCAAGACACTGCTCAAGGACACCGCACTGCTCCTGATGTGCAGGGTGGCGCCTTGCATGGCAGCCTCCCACATCAGGGTGAATGTGAGGCAAAAAGTTGTAAAGCACTTTGAGGTCATATCAAGTGACTAGTAAGCGCTATATAAATGCAGTCCATTTACCATTTACCATTTACACACAGCTGTGATCAGTTAGAGAGTAACAGTGGTGACACACAGCTGTGATCAGTTAGAGAGTAACAGTGGTGACACACATCTGATCATTTAGAGAGATACTGTGGTGACGCAGCTGTGATCACTTAGAGAGATACAGTGGTGACACACAACTGATCATTTAGAGAGATACTGTGGTGACGCAGCTGTGATCACTTAGAGAGATACAGTGGTGACACACAACTGATCACTTAGGGAGATACAGTGGTGACACAGCTGTGATCATTTAGAGAGATACAGTGGTGACACAGCTGTGATCATTTAGAGAGATACAGTGGTGACACACAACTGATCATTTAGAGAGATACAGTGGTGACACAGCTGTGATCATTTAGAGAGATACAGTGGTGACACACAACTGATCATTTAGAGAGATACAGTGGTGACACAGCTGTGATCATTTAGAGAGATACAGTGGTGACACACAACTGATCATTTAGAGAGATACAGTGGTGACACACAACTGATCATTTAGAGAGATACAGTGGTGACACACAACTGATCATTTAGAGAGATACTGTGGTGACGCAGCTGTGATCATTTAGAGAGATACAGTGGTGACGCAGCTGTGATCATTTAGAGAGATACAGTGGTGACACAGCTGTGATCATTTAGAGAGATACAGTGGTGACACACAACTGATCATTTAGGGAGATACAGTGGTGACACAGCTGTGATCATTTAGAGAGATACAGTGGTGACACAGCTGTGATCATTTAGAGAGATACAGTGGTGACACAGCTGTGATCATTTAGGAAAATAGAAGGGCAGTACAGTATAGGAAGGCCCATCATCTGGACTCCAGAGCTCTCGGAGGGGTAAAATCCACAATCAGAGAGTCAGACTGAGGTCATTTCCTGTCAGCCAGGAGGGGGTGCGGAATTCAGGCAGGATGAGAGGGGGGTTGGAGGGGGTCTGTGTCTAGAGGACAGGAAACTAGACTCAACCAAATCTCAGTATATTTTTGAAAACAGCCCCCCACAGTTTGATTTCTTTAATGCTCCCCTTTTCCTTTTGTACTCATCTTTCATTTATAAGTTCATTCATTCTTAACTGATGTTTTCATTAATGAAATCTCACTTCAACGTCATAACATTGAAGCCATTTTCTCTGCATGGTGTGACTGTCCATTCTGGAATAGTAGTTTTTCAGTAGCCCATCTGTAACAGCAATACAGCTGAGGGCTGCCAGTGGCTTCCAATTTGAACCGATGGCCTGAGACGAGGTGACCGATTCCAATTTCTCCCTGGACACGTTCCAAACATGTTTATGTGAGGTCTTCACTTATAAGGATGAGTTTACTGAGAGGGAGATGCATGTGACTAATCATTGGGAAGGGCGATATATCGGCAGGGACATGGGTGCAATTGCTTATTGCAAGGAGGATGTGATCAATTATTGGGGAGGGGGATGTGATTAATCACTAAGGTGTGATTAATTGATTAGTGGAGAAGTGGATGTGTTTAATGTAAATATTCAGAGGGGAGACAAATGCGATTAATCCCTGGGTGTGATCACTCAGTGAGGGTTACTAGATATGATCATATATTTATAAAATGTATAAAAATCACATCTCTGTGCAGCAGAAGCAGATTCCAGCGCACAAATGAAGCTGATTCGCTGGAGCAGATGATCATGCGTGTGAGAGCGTGCAGGTAAGTCAGTGACTGACAGGCTGAATGCCTGCCAGCGGGAGGGCATGCTTTTGGACACAGTTTGAGGGGATGTTGATTGAGAGTGTACTCTGAGAGCAGCAGAGGGTGTACTTTGGCCTCTCTTACGTTTGTAAGCACAAATGGAATTTATTTGCTCCAAGTTCCGATATAACAAGCGGACATGTTTCCTATTTTCTGACTGAAATATCAAAAGGCTCGTCTCCTCAGAGAACCCTGTGAGCACAGTGTGTGCGTGTGCGAGTGAGAGAGTGAGAGAATGAGAGAGAGAGTACTGTGTTAAAATTGGAAACAAAAGAACAGAGTTCTTCAAAAAAGCAGGAGGGGTGCATCAGGTGTGTAACCTCTCTCCTACCCTGTTCAACATTTATATCAGTAAATTGGCCACCCTTCTTGAACAATCCCTAAGCCCAGGATTAGATCTACGAGGCAAAACAATTAAATTCCTCATGTATGCAGATGACTCTTCTCCTGTCCTCAACAGAACATGGCCAACAGCAGAACCTCTCTCTGCTGGAGACCTTCTGTCAAAACTGGGCGTCAGATATTAACCTGGACAAAACTAAAGCTGTGGTGTTCCGGAAAAAGGCCAGGTCACATTGAATAACATGCTTGGATTCTTGTAAGAGGGACGACACTTCAGCATAAAATGGAATTCAATTACCTAGGCATCATCATCTTGCAGCTTTAACAAAGTAATAAACTCCCTCACAGATGAGGCACGCAGGGCTTACTATAGGATAAAAAGTTCACTACATAAATTCAAACCTCCAATTAAAATTTGGCTAAAACTATTTAACAGTGTAATTCAACCCATCCTTATATATGGAAGTGAAGTGTGGGGCCCTCATATTACCCAGAGACACAACACCCTCAATAAAATTTTATATTCAATTCTGCAAGGAAATCCTCAAGGTCCACAGAAACTGTCCAAACTCCGCATTAAGAGCAGAGCTGGGATGCTTCCCTCTCTCTCTACACGTACAAAAGGGCCGTTAAGTTCCATGTTCACTTAGCACAAGCTGATCCTGATTCCTATCACCACAAAGCCTTTCTCAGTAACAGCCTCCGTCCGGAAACAGACCCTCTGAGAAACATCAGAGAAACCTGCCACATCAAAATCAAAGACCTTTGAGATCTCTCCAAAACCCACCTGGCATCTATAGTCAAAAAGAACACAGATACTTACATTGACAATTGGAGAAATGAAATTAAATCAATCAATAAGTTAGAATGCTATTGCTTATTGAATAGAGAATATTCTCCAGCGCAGTGTCTGGTCAGTGTAAAAAACTCCAAACAGAGACGCACATTAACAATGTTCAGACTCAATGACCATCAACCACAGGCTGAAAAAGGTTGATATAGGAATGATTGGAGGCCCCGAGAACTGAGAGTCTGCAGACACTGTTCTGCCTCTCCTCTACCCTGTACCACACGGTGAGAGAGGCTCTCCTACAGCAGGTCACAGCAGCAGACCCAACATATCAGAGAAAAACACCTGCTGATCTGCTGAAACTCTGTTTAGGAGAAGATCCACCATTTACACATTTAACTGCACAATATGTAACACTCTGCCGTGACATTTGAGAAAAACACCGATGTTGAATCAGAACTCCCAGACTACATATGTGGTCAGATTTCACATGCATGACCATTATCACTATAATATTGTTGATTTTATTTCATATGAACTGTATATAAATATATCAAGTACCCAATTTATGTTGTACATATTGTATATGATTGTTCATTGTTTGTATATATTACATATGATTGTTTATTATTATGCTTTTGCAATAATGTTTATTCCATTCATGCCAATAAAGCTTCTTTGAATTGAATTGAATGGAGAGAGAGCGAGAGAGAGAGAGAGAGACCATTGATACCCCTTTAATTTAAACAGTGACAAGCAGCACATCAAAAACATTATAGAAACAAATAGCTCCCCCCACACCCAAAACTGCCTCAAACCCAGTCACATCATTTTTGAGCTCGGCGTGAGATTACTCTACGCCGAGACGTGCTTTGATGAAACCCCTGCAAACCGACAGAGGGTCTGTTGGCCCACTCCTTCGAATCCTGTTTCGTCTGGTCACCCAAACCGCCAGCTTGGCCTAGCCAAACAAGAAATTCACTAAGCAGTACTTGTGTCTGTTTGCAAAACTGTACCCTGGCCCAAACACAAACAAAAGGTGAGTAAAAATAGCCCCCATCCTCCCGCACAGGACCCTCAGTAAAGCAAACAAACTGCTCAGTCTATAGCAAAAAAATAAAAATGTGGGCAAAGGATTCATCCTGAGAGCAGAAAGGACATGCCAAACTGTTCCCTGGGCCAAAATGGGTCAGATGCACTGCAGAGACCAGCCTCCACTGCAGGTCTCCAGACCGCTTTGGCTAGGGCTGCTTATAAAACACCCTCCCATCCAGCTGCCGATACTATGGTATCAGCAAACACCCCGTGCCACTTATTTTGTTTGACATCTCTGAAAGCTTGCAAATGGCACACTTTAATACAAGTTACATGTAAGGCCTTCTTGCTGGCATCTTCAAAACTGCTCGTGTGTGGGGATGTAGAGGATAGGAGGTACCCTCCCTCTCCTGCCAATTCCCCACTGATGCAGACACCCGCAGCTCTGGGAAGGTGTGATCCTCCCCCTGACCGGGGAGAGTATGCAGGCCGTCCAGCTCCCCCCGAACCGAAACAGGCAAAGCATCAGTCATGTTCAGCATTAGACTCTCCAATGTGCGCACTGAATAAATGCCCAGCTGCTGAGCCACTGTCTGTGCAGGTTTCCACCCTAACCCCTCTGGGTTCTATAAGTGAACAAGCCTGCAGATGCCCGCTTCAATAAAACGCCTCTAAGGCGGTTGGAAAATCTCCGCTCAGCAGCATTAATGGGTTACCCAACAGAGGTTCTTCCAAGACCCACCGACCAGGAACCGCATCCCAGTCCTGAGAGACTTGCAGGAGCTTCCAGGCTTTCAACACTGAGCCAAAAAAACCAGAGCACTGGGCAACAGTGAGATGATCCGGCTGCAGCAGAGATGGCTGCCGATCCAGCCCCAGGCCTCTATAGTACCTCAGAAGGCAGCAGGCAGGCCCTCTCCAGCAGACATCACTATGGTAAAGCAGTCTCTCTCTGCACCGCCTGCAAGCGGAAGGCAGCCACTCTGATCTGCTCAAGGTCAATGAGACCCTCCCCACCTTCCTGTAGTGGCAGGTACAGCACTGCTGCCTTCAGCCAGTGCTGCCCTGACCAGAAAAAAATCAACTAGGACCTTCTGAACATCTTGCAACATGCCCTCTGGGGGGAGGTAAAATTGTCAACTTATGCCACAGAGCAGCTGCCACCAAATTGTTAATCACGAGTGCTCTGCCCCGTATGACATATTCCGCCAAAACCTTTTCCAGTTTGCTAACTTATTAGAAACCCTCTTGAGGATACCCTCACAATTTTTATTAACATACCCATCAATGCCCAAGGGCAACCCTAAACTCTTAAACCCCACCTGACCCCACTTCAAATTCCCAGGGAGAGCAGGGGCTGACCTCTCCCGCCATGAGCCACAGAGCAGAGCCTCGCTCTTGCCCCAATTTACTTTAGCTGTCAATGCCCCATTCCTCTCATAGGCCTCAAAACAAGTTTTGAATGCATTAACATCTTTGTGATCATTGACAAACACCGTAACATCGTCAGCATATGCGGATATAGTTGCTACCTCGGGCACAGGCCCTGGCACCAATACTTCCTTCAAGGTACTGTGCAAACGTCTCAGTAATGGCTCAATTGCAAGAGCATAAAGCTGACCTGATAAGGGGCATCCCTGCCTAATCCCCTGAAAAACCATCACAGGACGACTAAATCCCCCACCCACCTTAACCAGGCATGACACCCTCAGCATACAACAACTTGACTCAAGCCACAAAACCCTGCCCCAAAGCATCAAGCACATGAAAAAGGTAACCATGATCCACTCGATCAAAGGCTTTCTCCTGGTCTAAAGACAGCAGTCCAAAGTCCAAGCTGCAGACCTTTGATAGCTCTAGCATATCCCATAAGTATGCATATTCCTGATAAGTTGGGTTCACCTCATCATCCAAGCCCCTATCTGCCTGAGTGCCTCAAAGAAGTGTACTGGGGCCCCTGCTCTTTCTTATGTTCATTGACGATCTGAGTACCCAAGTCAAAAATGATCTTCACTTCTTCGCTGATGACTCAACACGTCATCATTAAAAACTCTTACGATAGAAACATCTGTGCGGAGAGCCTTCAGCATGATTTGCTGACAATTGAGAAATGGGCAACAGATTGGTGCATCACCTTCAATACAAGCAAGACTGAGATGATGATCATTAGCCGGAAGCGGAATCAGAACCATCCTACTCTGCATTTCATGAACTGCGCCCTTAAACCAATTAAAAACATCACTCTTCTTGGTATGACCATCACAAGCACTTAGACGTGGGCTCCCTACATCATGGGTATTTCCAAAAAGGTTGCTAAGAGGCTATACATCTTATGCCGCTCAAAAGACTTCTTCCATTTAAGGGAAGAGTCACCATCTACAAGGCCTACATTCAACCTTGAATGGAGTATCCATTTCCAATTTGGGGTGGAGCTGGCACCACAGCACTTGGGTAATTGGACAGGCTACAGAAGAAAGCTCTCCATCTCCTGAAA
This sequence comes from Gymnothorax reevesii, assembly GCA_029721435.1. Lineage (NCBI taxonomy): Eukaryota > Metazoa > Chordata > Actinopteri > Anguilliformes > Muraenidae > Gymnothorax > Gymnothorax reevesii. The sequence continues at coordinate 67,561,277 of CM056574.1, read as the reverse complement.
ATAGATGATCCAAACACAGCTGGAATCCTTCCACTTGTGCACAGGAATGTCGTATTTCTCTGTACTTTCTATCAACAGTTCTTGAATCAATCTCTTGAGTTGTCGGGAATCCTACCACCATTAGTCCCTAATGTTTGAACAACTCTATTTACTGCGGCAGCCCACCCATATACTGTTACCATACCTCCTAAATCTAACACAAATCTCCATCATTCTTCATACATACCAAGGACATCCCAGCTGTGGAACTCTCCCTGCCAACACATTTCCGCCGAACTCCCAACATGGAAAAATTTAAGAAATGTGTTAATTCGTTTTTGGTAGATAAGCTGTAAGATTAAAGATTTTTATTACTTAATGTATATATATCATGTTTATTTTAATACGCACTTTGATTGATATGAAATGTTGAAATATGGGCCGCTTTTCATCAACTCTGATGGCATCATCAGGCCCAAAATATTCTAATAATAATAATTTTTAAAAAAAGTTCCCATCAGTCCAGCCACAGATAAATCTTCAGTCTATTCGCCAAAGCCTTTGACAGGATCTTATAATCAGCACAAAGTAGGGCAAATGACCTCCAGTTTTTTAAGAGGCACAAGTCACCCTTCTTCGGTAACAATGTCAGCACTGCCCGGCGGCAGCTAGTTGGAATCTCCCCATTGTTAAAACACTCCATCAGAACCTCCAACAAGTCCAGCCCCAAGTGTCCCCAGAAATGCTTATAAAAATCAGCAGGCAGCCCATCCAACCCTGGAGCCTGCCCAGTAGCCATCTGCTGTACTGCCATCGCGAGTTCCTGTAGGGTCACCATGCTACCGGCCTCAGTCCTCTGTCCCTCACCAAGCATAGGGAGGTCATGAAGCAATAGAGCTGTCTGTCGCTGGTCAGTGTGCTCCACTGCAAACAGCTCCTCATAGTATGAAGCTGCTGCTGGCTCCCATCCGAACGCCGCAATCAGTGCATCCGCTTACTCTCCCCCACCCGCATCTCCAGATCGAAGAAGAAAGAGGTGGGAGCGTCCATGCCTCTAAAGTAGGAGCAGCGGGCTGTCACCAGAGCTAAGCTTGCTCCATCTTGCAGGAGAGACCCCAGATCCCTCTACATGCAAATTAGCTCTAGGTTTAAGGGCCCTTTGTACTGCTCAACCACTTATCTCTCAATGCCTGAAATTTTTCTTTCAAGGTTGCCATTCACTCTATTCAGGTGACTGATTGAGAAAGCAGTATACTGCTGACAAAACACCCTCACTTGGGTTTTTCAGATCTCCCACCACTGCTTTCAGGACTCAAAGGGCCGTCTTCTTTTCCTCCATTCCTCCCAGAAAGTTTCAAATTTAGAGCAGAAAGATTTATCTTATAAAAGCTTCACATTAGGTCTTCTGCTATAAAACAGAGTAACTAAGTTAAGTTATCAAGTGGTGATCAGAAAACCCACAAGGAAAAATACTAGCTAGAGAGAGAGAAAGAGAGATATGCTCTGTATGCTGAGAGAAATTATGATGTGTGCCTCTTTTACCATTCAGTTTTCCACAGCTAACAACACATCTGGTTCAGTGTTAATTATTCATCAAGACCTTGCCAGCTCACACTTCAGCCACACAGAGGCCAGGGACTGGATCACACCTCTTTATTATTATGCACATATCAGCCCAAAATCACACTGCTGTGGAATGAATCAGTTTCACAGGTTTGTGATTGACAGCACACCGTGTGGTGTATGGCTCCTCCCACCTTTTCAACTCCGACCAGGTAATTTACATTCAACAATATAAGCGCAAACACACGCACACACACACACACACACACACATAAACAAACATGTTAGGTTAGCTGAACTTGTATTGACATAGATTCATTGTGTATAGCCTATACCAAACTCCATCCATGAACAAATTATGCCTCAGCATAACTGAAGCAAACCAATTAGCTGTAATCCTCCAAAATCTTTCATCACAAACCCAACTGTCCTAACAATCGTGGTGTTTACGGAAGAGTTGGTTCTCAAGTATAGCAACACAAGCCCACATGCAAGTGTGCACACACAAACACATATACGCATACGCAAATACAGAAAGGCAAGCATCCCACGCACTTGACACAAAGCACAGCAAGACTGCTCATAGTAATCTGTGACGGTGGAACGCTCAGCTCTCCCAGTAAAGCGCAATCCATCAGCCCTGAATCTATATCACTACAGCTGGGGATTACCTTTAATCCCACACTTTATACCTCAATCAGCATCAAAGCCATGCTGAGCCATATTACATCCTGAGAAAAGCAGCTGCTCTTGTCACAGGCCCAATAATCCCACCTGCACTCAACCCCACAGCCAGAGAAACCATTCTGGCTCGGCATTTACACAACCAGAAGGTAGACCATTACAACTCAACCACCATGCTCTGTAGAAACAGACTGGCAGGAGTGACCATTACGGCTCAGCCAGCATGCGGACACGCCCTGTAATACAGATTTTACGATCATTACAACTGAAGATAAAAATATATTCTGGCAAAAGAGATTCTATATCCTAAAGAGACCAACCAGACTTATTAAATAAACAGCCTATGCACTAGAATGTGCAATCATCGGGTGAAATAAAAGCATCTGCCATAATGGTCATACTTCAACTTCTGGAAAAGCACGAGGAAGCTCTGAACACAGTTTAAAAATTTTGACCAATCATAAAAAAAAAGGCCGACAGTTGGTCGCCCAAGATTTGATTCAGTCGGGCACAGCCCTACCGCCATTATGGATCAGCCGGCGTAATGCCAAGCCCAACAACACAGTCTGGCAGGAGTGGCCATTATGGCACAACCAACATGATGCAAAGCTCCATGAAACAGCCTGGCAGCAGCAGCCATTACGGCTCAGCCAGTATGTCCAGGTGCTCTGTGAAACAGCCTGTTTGCAGTGCCCTGCATGGCTCAGCCAGCATAATGCCTCGTTCTTTGAAACAGCCTGGCAGGAGTGGCCATTTTGGCTCAGCCAGCATGCAGACATTCCCTGCGAAACAGCCTGACAGAAGCAGCCGATACAGTTCAGCCAGCATGCTGACAAGTTACATGGTAAAGCCCGGCAGAAGTGGGCATTATGGCTTAGCCAACATGGTGACTGGCAGGAGCAGCCAATACGGCTTAACCAGTGTGCCGATATGCTCTGTGAAACAGCCTGGCAGGAGTGGCCATAAAGGCTCAGTCAGCATGATGCCAAACTCTGTGAAAATGGTTGCTCTGCCAGAGCAACCATTATGGTTCAGCAAGCATGCGGACATGCTCTGTGAAACATCCGGACATGAGCAGTCAATACAGCTCAGTCAGCATGCTGACATGCACGGTGATACAACCTAGTAGGAGTGGCCATTATGGCTCAGCCAGCATACAGGCAAGCTCTGTGAAACAGTCTAGCAAGCGCAGCAATTATGGTTCAGCCCACATGCAGGCATGCTCTGTGAAACAGCCTGGTAGGTGCTGCCATTACGGCTCAGCTGGTGTGCTGAATCAGGCTGGCAAAGGGACAGCTTGGTAATAGGCAAATGTAACCCTGCAAATCAGTAGCCCCCAGTAACAACCACTCGTCTAACATCATTCTCCCCTATAACCCTCCAGCATTTGCCTTACAGGGCTCCCGTACAACTGAAACAATGTATGTTTGGGCAGTTCCACAGTTTATGGAACCGGTTCCGGTACCGCATAAATACCCGGTTCCGAGTCAAAAACGGTTCAGAGTAATTCAAAAACATAACAATTTAAGGTCAAAGGTATTTCTACGTGTGCCATTAATGGAATAGTACCGGTACTCAGTCCAAGAACCACGCTCCATTCTGTGAGAACAGATATCCTTAAAGATCCATGATTTATTAATCTAGAATATCTGATACACTGTGACTCCAGTCCAGGGACAGAGAGAGTGAGAAAAGACAAAAAAAAAAAACAATTTTTGAAGAGGCTTTTTGAGACTCTTTCCAGCATTTATAATAAGAAGAATCACAAGTGCCCTTTAAAATAGGATTTTTTTCCCCCAATTACATGTAATTCATTTCGGTGATATGTAAAACTGATTCAAAAAGAAAATATCAATAACACAATTGTTGCAATATTCATACCCTGACAAAAGTAAAAAACCCTGCCGGAAAAAAAAAAGAAAATTCCTATTACAGTTTGTCATTTACTTTGTCCGGCTGTGAAAATTAAAAAGTATTAATGTTACATTTCATGATTGAATTTGCGGGATTACCAGTTTCTGGCCGCAAACTAACATTCTTCCAATTTTAATAAATTGATATTGTAATGTGAATATAGGCCACTGGATGGCAGTATTACCTTTTTTTTATTCAGCTCAGACTGGAGCTATGTTTAGACATGTCCTGGACATGTCTGGGGCAAGTCCCCTAAAAGTAAAAAAAAAAAAAAAAAGAGGTCTAAATGTGGGTGGGGTCTGCAAAAGAGTATATAAGGAAAAGAATTGAGACAGTAGAGTAAGAGGAGAAATTGCAAGAAGAAGGATACATGTGACCAGACCGGTCATTTCTGTTCAAGACCTGTGAAGTTTCTTTTGTGGATTTTTGCCTTTGTTACAGCATTTTCTTCATCCAGGACATCACCAAGCCACCCAACCAAAAAGGGACTGTAATTATTTCTGTTTTTCTTATTTATCAATCTTGGTCATTTAGTTGTAGGTTATTGTTAGTTATTGTCTTTGTTGATTAAATGTGTTTAAGTTTTTAAAAACTGTGTGTCATCCCTTGCTGTTGCTGTTGATTTAAATGTAATAACAAATTGGGGCCATAACAATATCTTCAACGTGGAAGTCATCATTGACGATGAAATTATCGGTATTATTCGGTAAGAAACCTTGGATACATCGTAGGGGTGTTTTCTTTCGACCACCAAAAATATCTTAAAGACGGCATGTTAACGATGACTGGCGCAGCACGTAGACTTGTTTCAGCGTGGAGGATCCGGCCAGAAGGATCATGGGTTCGTCTTCTTAGTAAGTTGATTATATAATCCATAGTGCAGGGCCATTGCCAGGCGCGCCTCAATCGCAGAGGCAGATGAACAATGCTTCTCTGTCAAATCTCTTCAGAGGACGGGCGATAAGCGACAGATATTTTCTAAATAGGTCATTGGGGTATTAGGTCTGGCCTTTGGAGGTTTCCTCGCTTAGTGGTTACCTTCGGTACCGGAACCGCTTTAGTGAGGCTTCAGTTTCAATACTCTACAGCGGGTACCCAGTAGGAATCAGTAACCCATTGGAACAGCCGCCTCTACGGGTACCTGGTTCTGAAAAATATCGATATGCGGAGCCTGTTCCCGATTTTGGGGCCGGGTAGAACCGGGTACCTGCCAGAACCGCCCAAGCTTAAAACAGTGTAGGCAAGACACGGTCAGTCAGCCACAGCATTTCAACTTGAAGGTAAATCTTTTTCTTGACAAGAGGTGGAAAAAGTATGTTGTGGTTACTATGGAAACCAAGCTCAGAAAGCACCAGTCCTTGAGCTTTGGGAATACAAATAAGAGCCAGCAGTCAGGAGATGGTGATCTGCAACAGACACAGCTGCATGGAGCTACCCATACGCCAGGTCCCTCTCATGTTCAGGGTTGTTAGCGTTAGAGTTAGCACTAACCTGAGCGAGTCCAAAGACCTCATTCTATCAACAAAATGAATAACTTCATTTTCAACATCACAAAAGCCTGCTTCTGGATCGCTCAAATCTCTTTTGGTACATTACCAGTAACTTAATGAAAGAAAACCACCTAATGGCTCCATTTCAACAATGGTAAAAGAAAAAAGCAATCTTTCTTACCTAAAGAAAAACGCATACGAGAACATGGACAATAACCAGTAATCGCCAATATATATAACCTTTTTTCTGTATGCTTAAGACTGCTCTGCATGTTTTTTTTTGTTTTTTTTTTAATATTACCAGCCATCTGATGCAGAACAAAACGGATAGCATTTGACTTATGGTTTTTCTCTTTCTTACAAACTACACTAACATGCATTCATTTGATGTAAAGCAGGGTAAATTTCTCAGTAAGTTTTGGAAAAACTCTGCCTGCACTACAAATAGTATTGGTGACAACAGATGTTAGGTTCACGTTTAAGACTGCATCAAGAATGAGGTCATTGTTCACGAATAAGAAAAGGCAAAAGATCACCAACTGCACAGCCCATGGTCAAAAAAAAAAAAAGATCATGATTAAGTATAGTACAGCCCTAGGAAACAATGGACCTCCTAATTAACTGAATAAACCAAATATGTACATGCAAAATAGACCTGAATTATATAGTCATTTGGATTCTGGCCTGGATTTTCACAACCCTTTATGTAACAGAGCTTTTTTTTTTTTTTTTTTTTTTTATAACACTTCCAACACAGACAACCACCACAAATAAACGATACATTGCCGCTACAAGTAGTATTATTATAGCATGCATTTGTGTATACATGTGGGTCAGTGTGAATGAATGCATTTGTCTGAGTGTCTACAAGTGAATCTGGGTCAATGTGAAAATGTGTGTGTGTGTGTGTGTGTGTGTGTGTGTGTGTGTGTGCGCGCGTGCGTGCGTGTGTGTGTGTGTGGCGAGCAATGTGATTCTGGGAGATGCAGTAATGCAAAGCAGATGTAGAGAGAACTCAGCGCAGAGGAGACAATGCATTCCACAGTCTGAGCAGCACCACAGCACATAAAACGCACACATATACTCACAAACAAACACACATGCACAGGCACAAACACACAGGACCCCTCCACAGATGCATGTAGAAACACATTCTCTCAAGCACGCACACAGACACCCAGCCTCTGGTGGGCACACTTGCTCTCTCAAACGCACACATTTTGGATCTTTCCAAGAATCAGGGACTAGCTCCAGGAACACATCAGTCATTGCTTTCCTTAGCCTGTTAGTGGAAATCTGAGTCCATACCGAGAAAGACTGGAGTTGGAACAGTCACACATGGGTCTGTTCAGACAGAGTAGGCGTGTGCGTGCACATGCATGCACCTGCATGTTTGTGTTTTTTTTGTGTACATATAAGTGTGTCCCCAGACATGAGTTCGTGAGTGTATACGTGTTTGTGTGTACACATGCATGTGTGTTTGCGAGCACATGTGCGCTCGTGTACGTGTGTGGACTTGTATAGCTATAACAACTCCTGAGAAACCATATTGGGGGTCATGAACACATTTCACCTGGTCCTCAGAGAAGTGCAGAAGATTACGGCTAATTATTTGAAGTCAGGGTTACAGTTACATTCATATTTAGGTGAGGAATAATTGGGTTGCGGTCACAGTTCTGGAAATGCCGTACAGAATGCATGCAAGTCAATACAATCTCACATCACACTATGATGACACATTACATAAAGCCACACATCACTCTATTTCCAAACATCATTCAGTTTCCAAAGGCAACGGTTTCCACACATCACACTATGTCCGCACAGCAAATATTTCCCATACATTGCAATATTTCCATAAACCACATTATCCGCTCACATTGCATAATTTCAACACACTGCGTTATTTTTAGGTCACATTATTAACATAGATCACATTATCATCACACACCTCACATTATTTCCACATACTATTTCCACTCACTGCATTATTTACACACGCCAGTATTTCCACACATCACATGATTTCCATACATTATTATTATTATTATTATTATTATTATTAATATTAATAATAAGGTACACCGTTTAATTTCTACATCCATTGCGTAATTTTATGACCCCTGTCCCACTCAGAATTGTTGGAGCTCATTGGCCCTCTAGATCCGCACATGAATCCAGGGCTGAGGCACACTCTCAAGAACAGAAGAGGAACTTCTTGCCCTCATTTAACACACACAGAGATACTACAAATACAAGAACTTGTATGCAACACGAAAACACACATATACATGTGCGCACACACACACGCACAAATGCTCATGAGGACACCCATGCACACCTGCACGATATGATGAAAAACTCACAATTAAGTGCGGACACACACACACACACACACTTGAAGGGAATTATCGAAAGCACTCTCACATTTGCAGGCGTACACACACACACACACACAGAATATGAGAAACACTCGCGTGCATACACGCACGCACGCAGCAGGTGACATACGCCCCCACACGTGGTGCACTAGGCTCCGTTAGCAGTCATGATGCACAGAGCTGGGAGAGAGAGCAGCGCTGGGCACAGAGGACTGGGTTACAGCACACTGTCGCTTCATGCGCTGTAGAGCTGAAGGTATACTGCAGTAATAAAGCATAGCATACTGCACTTTTGAAAATCTTGTCCCGCAGACACTGTTATTTAGAGCATTCGCAACCACTCACAATGCTAAGTCTGGGCCATAAATCTTTGAGTAGCCAGACACATTTAATAGCTGATGCCGTTAGCATTCAGCACAGATTCCAAGCCCAGCAGAAAAGCAATGCTCCATTTAGCCTGCGAGCGACTAAAACAGGTCATGCCCTACATCACATGTAAATGCCTGTTTCAGTGAGCACTGAGCAGGCTGCAGGGCCACAGCACAGACTTCAGTCCAGCGCTCAGACTAACAGTCCAGCAACACGCGATTCCTCCACACAAACTCCGTCAGCTGATTTCACTTATCAGTTCCACCCCAAGGCTACAGAGGAGTACATTCCTGATGACTTGAAAAGAATTATCAAAATACTAGGGAGGACTGGCTAGCAATACAAAGGCACTCACGCATTTAATATATGGCCAGCGGTCGCTGAAGGCCGTCGGGTGAGCAGTGATGGCAATTTGTACAGCGCTGTAACTCTGGTCAGCTGTGCAAACGCACCGTGCACTCGGCTTGCTGAACTTCTGAAGTCTTCGATGCCCAAACATTTAACCCTACTAAAAATATGGGCCCATAGACAGGTCGATCAAAGTATTCAAACCTACTTCAGGCATATTATAAATTCCAGTGGAGATCACGAGGTTTCCGATGATCCCAAATATGTCCTGCTGAATTACAGGGAAATGTGTATAAATTGATGAACAAAATCTAGATATTTTCCATTTGAGATAATGCTGTGGCCATAGAGACAAGATGTCCTAGCTTTGCATATTATTCTCAAAATAAGTGAGATGTAGCTTCACTGAATAGCTGCAACCAGCACGTACAGAATATGTATGTGCCATTGTCAGAAAATATGAAAAAAAAGCTTTTTCTGACTTTAGAGTTAGAGCTTAAGGAGTTAATGAGTTTGAGAAGACAGGGTGATGCAACATAGTGGAAAACTGCAGCAGACTTTTTTTTTTACATAACATGGTATGCGTTCAAATGCTAGAACATTCAATTCTTTTCATCCAGTTTTTAATATAACAGAGGGTGAATGGACTTTGTAAATCAGTTAGTGATTTTATTTGTATTTTAATTCAATTTCTCTGATGCCAACTTTTAAAAAATTGCACCAGTAAAAAAAAGAGAATGAAAGAACTGAGAGATGAAACGGTGAGAATATAACAATTGGAAAAAAAAAAAAAAAAAGAAAAAAAAAAAAACCCTGCCACCGTGGCAACAAGTTACGCATCGAACTATTTTCTGTAAAGTATACGGGGAGAAAATTACTTACTCCATCCCATTAAAAAAGGCAATGGTTTGGATTTCATGGAAACAAGTCATTTAAAGATTCTATTTACTCCATTGAAGCTGCAGTAAGGCATGAACTGACTTAAGTGGATAAGAAATCAAGGACTGTGTGCCTGTGACGCCAGGCAGTCTAGCTAAAGGTCAGAGTGAGTTTATGACCACACCTGTAGTTGATTTTCAGTTCCCACAATTGTGAAACTGCTGTTTAAATAGATGGCACGTTTATCATTTTTCATTAATGCGACATTCACTCCTGTTACAACAAAATTAAGTGTAACATGGCATTGTCACCAAGTCCTGGAAATGGAACTTAAAAGGGGAGTGGAAACACAAACGGGAGTAAACATGATATCAAATCTTGTACTACCAGTGGTATTCAAGTCTGCAACTTGGTGCCTGAGTGCTTAAAAGGGAAAAAACTGACCAAAATTAGCAGTCTTATTACTGAGGAGCTTCCATTGTTATGTTTCACTAGCAGCAAATTCATCGGAATGGCAGGGTTTATTCAACTACAGCAGTAAGCTATAAATCAGCAATTTCCTAAATAAATTCTCCACATTCCAGCAAAAAGAGAGTAAAAGGATGATATCAAAGTACAACCCCAATTCCAAAATAGTTGGGACAAATTGTATACTGTGAATAAAATCAAAACGCAATGACTTGCAAAAATAACACCAGCCAGTATTTTATTCACAATAGAACAGAGATAACATATCAAATGTTGAAACAGAAATTTTACAATTTTATCCACAGAATAGGCTCATTTCAAATTTGATGGCAGCTACAGGTCTCAAAAAAGTTGGGACAGGTGTCTGTTTACCATGGGGTAGCATCCCCTCTTCTTTTAAACAGAGTGGAGGCGTCTGAGCAATAATAAGACAGGTTTCTTGAGTTTAGACAATGGAATCTGATCCCACTCCTGTTTGATACAGGCTTCCAGCTGCTGAAGAGTTCATTTAACTCTTCATTTAACCCCTTTGCGCAGAAGCCAAATTTGGCTATTTATGGGTTACTCCATAATGGGTTACCTATTTACCTATTTATGGGTTTAATGCTTCATAATTCAAGATTTAAGCTTCATAAAGACAAAAAATGTGGCTCACCTCAGAAAAGACACTTACAGCATTTAGAATAACATCATATTTCAGTTTATTTTCATGACAGAAAATTGGTAGAGAAAATGGGCTGCAAACAAAAAATACTGAGAATTGAAAAAAACAGCTATCCAAGTGGCTCCCAAAAGTCTGAGACCCCTCAATATGGTACACAATATCAGTGCAGTTGAACATCAGTGGTCACCAGTAACCTCTCCAAACGCAAAACATGCCTTTTCTCCAATATAAAGTTTAGAGTTTTGTCCATTTCTCCTCAAAGTCCCCCAAGCCAGCACAAACACTCATTAAAAAAACTGCTGACTAAACAGTCAGAACATTCACCCTGCAATGATTTTTGCAACCAGTTCCCACTTCTGAGCTAACTATTTCAGCACTTATGAGGAACAAGTACAACTCGCTAACTCAGTAATATCGGAGTTCTGAAATACAACTTATTTTAACAGAACAGACATTCCACTTTCAGGGAAGATCAAACATTACATGCCTACCAAGATTCAACAGAATGGTGCAATGAACGTACCAGGGCGTCCACCCAAACGCATGGGTAGTTCACGTTTTAAAAAGAAAAAAAACCTTGGCATTCCTTGAAAAATAGGGAGTGGAGAGAACTTCCCCATATTCAATACTGCATTTGAACCCTGCTTGCTTGTGAATATTCGATAACTGATCCGGGGGTGCCATCTAGTGATCGAGTACAGTAACTGCATGCTTAAATTTGCAGTTCTATATACGCGTGCGTCTACATCTGCAGAAAGGGGTTAATTATGAGCCAAATGTTCTCAATTTGTGAAAGATCAGGACTGCAGGCAGGCCAGTTCAGCACAGACTCTTCTACTATGAAGCCATGGTGTTGTAATGGCAGCAGTATGTGGTTTTGCACTGTCCTGCTGAAATGCACAAGGCCTTCCCTGGAATAGGTGTCATCTGGAGGGGAGCATGTGTTGCTCTAAGACCTTTATATATCTTTCAGCATTCATGGTGCTTTTTAAAACATGCAAGTTTTGCATGCATCCCCATACCATCAGATATCCTGGCTTTTGAACTGAATGCTGATAACCACAGGGGTGGTCTTTTTCCTATTTAGCCCAGAGGACACGACGCCCATGATTTCCAACAAGAATGTCAAACTTGGACTAGTCTGAGCACAGGACACTTTGCTACAGTTAATTTTAAACGAGCCTTGGTCCACAGAACACGGTGGCGCTTCTGGATCAAACTCTATCATGCTTCCTTTTTCCATGATAGAGTTTCAGGTGGCAACTGTGGATGGCACAGCAGGTTGCGTTTACAGACAGTGGTTTCTTGAAGTATTCCTGGGCCCATTTAGTAATGTCAATGACAGAATCACGACGGTGAGTGATGCAGTGGCGTCTGAGGGCCTGAAGATCACGGGCATCCAATAAAGGTCTTCAGCCTTGTCCCTTACGCACAGAAATTTTTCCATCTATCCATCTTCTTCCGCTTATCCGGGGCCAGGTCGCGGGGGCAGCAGTCTAAGCAAGGATGCCCAGACTTCCCTCTCTCTGGACACTTCCTCCAGTTCTTCCGGGGGTATCCCGAGGCGTTCCCAGGCCAGCCAAGTGACATAGTCCCTCCAGCGTGTCCTGGGTCTTCCCTGGGGCTTTCTCCTGATGGGGCATGCATGAAACACCTTCCCAGGAAGGCGTCCAGGGGGCATCCGATATAGATGCCCCGGCCACCTCAGCTGGCTCCTCTCAACGTGGAGGAGCAGCTGCTCTACTCTGAGCGCCTCCTGGGTGAGAGCTCCTCACCCCATCTCTAAGGGAACACCCCGCCACCCTGCGGAGGAAACCCATTTCAGCCGCTTGTACCCTAGATCTCGTTCTTTCGGTCATGACCCAAAGTTCATGACCAAAGGCGAGGGTAGGAACATAGATTGACTGGTAATTTAAGAGCCTTGCCTTTCGGCTCAGCTCCTTCTCCACCACAACAGATCGGTACAATGGACCGCATTACTGCTGCCGCTGCACTGTCTGTCTGTCTGTCAATCTCACGCTTCATCCTTCCCTCACTCGCGAATAAGACCCCCAGATACTCTAACTCTTCCACTTGAGACAGGACCTCTCCTCCAACCCGGAGGGGGCTAGCCACTTTTTTCCGGTCGAGAACCATGGCCTCAGACTTGGAGCGCTGATTCTCATCCCAGCCGCTTCGCACTCAGCTGCAAATCTCCCAAGAACATGCTGAAGGTCCTGGTTTGAAGGAGCAAACAGGACAACATCATCTGCAAAAAGCAGAGATGAGATCCTGTGGTCCCAAACTGGACTCCCTCCGGCCCCTGGCTGCGCCGAGAAATTCTGTCCATAAAGATAATGAACAGAACCGGTGACAAAAGGCAGCCCTGCCGGAGTCCGGGAATAGGTCTGACTTACTGCCAGCAATGCGAACCATGCTCCTGCTCTGGTCATACAGAGACTGCACGGCCCTTAGAGGCCCCCGGACTCTTCTCAAAGTCCACAAAACACATGGGAACTTGTTGGCCAAACTCCCACACACCCTCAAGCACCCTGCGGGGGGTATAGAGCTGGTCCAGTGTTCCACGACCAGGACGAAAACCGCATTGTTCCTCCTGAATCCGAGGTTTGACTATCGGCCAAATTCTCCTCTCCAGCACCCTAGAATAGACTTTACCCAGGAGGCTGAAGGGTGTGATCCCCTATAGTTGGAGCACACCCTCCGGTCCCCCTTCTTAAATAGAGGGACCACCACCCCGGTCTGCAAGTCCAGAGGCATTGTCCCCAGCTGCCACGTGATGCTGCAGAGGTGTGTCAACCAAGACAGCCCTACAACATCTAGGGACTTGAGGTACTCAGGGCGGATCTCATCCTCCCCCAATGCCTTACCACCGAGGAGCTTCCGAACTACCTCAGTGACTTCAGCCCGAGTGATGGATGAATCAGCCTCTGGGTCCCCAGCCTCTGCTTCCTCTACGGAAGGCATGTCAGTGGGATTGAGGAGATCCTCGAAGTTTTCCTTCCAACAGCCGACACTATCCCCAGTCAAAGTCAACAGCTCCCCACCTCCACTGTAAACAATGTTGGCAGGGTACTGCTTCCCTCTCCTGAGGCAGCTGACAGTTTGACAGAATCTCTTCGGGGCCGACCGATAATCCTCCTCCATGATCTCCCCAAACTTTTCCCATACCCAAGTTTTTCCTTACGCTACCGCCCGGGCCGCAGCACTCTTAGCCTGCCGGTACCGGTCAGCTGCCTCAGAAGTCCCATGAGCCAACCAAGCTCGATAGGACTCCTTCGGCTTGAGGGCATCCCTTACTTCCGGTGTCCACCACCGGGTTCGGGGATTGCCGCCATGACGGGCGCCGGAAACCTTACGGCCACAGCTCCGAACAGCCGCGTCAACAATGGAGGTGGAAAACATGGTCAATTCAGACTCAATGTATCCAGCCTCCCTTGGGATCTGGTCAAAGCTCTCCCGGAGGTGAGAGTTGAAAACCCCTCTGACAGAGGGTTCCGCCAGACGTTCCCAACAGACCCTCACACCACCTTTGGGCCTGCCAAGTCTGTTCAGCTTCCTCCTCCGCCAGCGGATCCAACTCACCACCAGGTGGTGATCAGTGGACAGCTCAGCCCCTTTCTTCACCTGAGTGTCCAAGACATACGGCTGAAGGTCAGATGACACGACCACAAAGTCGGTAATTGACCTCCGACCTCGGGCGTCCTCGTGCCACGTGCACTGATGGACACCCTTATGTTTGAACATAGTGTTTGTTATGGACAAACTGTGACTACCACAGAAGTCCAATAACAGAACAGCACTCGGGTTCAGATTGGGGAGGCCGTTCCTCCCAATCATGCCCCTCCAGGTAACATTGTCGCTGCCCACGTGAGTGTTGAACTCCCCCAGCAGAACGATGGAGTCCCCAGTCTGAGCACTTTCCAGTACCCTTCCTGCAGACTGCAAGAAGGTTGGGTACTCTGCACTGCCATTTGGCCAATAAGCCGAGACAACGGTGGGGGAAACTCCAACACGTGACTGCTAAGCTGGGGGGCTATAAGCAAACCCACACCAGCCCGACGCCTCTCACTGCAGGCAACTCCAGAATAGAAGAGTCCCCAGCCTCTCTCCAGGAGTTGGGTTCCAGAGCCCAGACTGTGCATGGAGGTGAGCCCGACTATCTCTAGCCGGTACCGCTTGACCTCCCGCACAAGCTCAGGCTGGGGGGAGGTGACATTCCATGTCCCGATAACCAGATTCCATGTCCAGGGATTGGGTCGTCCGGGCCCCCGCCCATGATCGCCACCCAAAAAACATTGCATCGGCCCCTTCTGAACCCTCCCGCGGCTGATAAGCCTGCTGGAAGGCAGACCCATGTCACTCATTCGAGCTGTGCCCGGCCGGGTCTTGTGGGTGGAGACCCGACCACCAGGGGCACGCCTGCCAACCCCAACCCCAGGCCTGGCTCTAGGTTGGGGTCCCTGTGATGCCAATCCAGGCAACATAAATGTCCTTCGTGTATATATATCCATCAGGGGCTTTGGAACTGCTCTTTGTCGGGCCAGTCACTTTGGACCTGCTTGCTCTGGGAGACCCTACCAGGGGCGATAAGTCCCAGACAACATAGCTCCTAGGATCATTAAGTTACTCATCTTTACTTCCGAGAGACTCAGCCTGTCTAAGATATCCCTTGAATAGCCAATCATGTTTCACACCTGATGCCAGTTAACATAATTACTTGCAAAATGTTCTAAATGTGTTGCCTGTTTTTTGAGTGAACGTGTTACAATGAAAGTCATTGAATACAGGAAGAAAAGCTAATCATCCGTTTGAATAGATTCCTCATCAACCGAGCATTTGCCCCCATATTCCAGTCGTTGGTGTACCGCAATGCTGAATACAACTGGAATGAGTTTTTGTTGTTGGCAACTAACAAATACATTTGTTGAAATAAAACTGATTTGCTAATCTTATAAGTTTATTATCAAATTCATATTGCAAAACCTTTACATCTTCCTCTCTCTCTCTTTTCGCTTCTTGCTGGTTTGTTGAAAATTGGTTTAGGAAACAGCTGATTTACAGCTCACTGCAGTAAAAGTTAAATATACCCTACCATTCCAGCGACTTCACTGCTTGCAAAACACAACAGTGGAAGGCCCCCAATAACAACATGGCAAACTTTGCTCGCAGTTTTCTCCCTTGAGAAGCACTTTGGCACTTTTCAATAGAGTACCTGAACCACACTGGTAGAACATCATCAGTATCATGTTTACTTCTATTTTTGGTTCAGCTCTCCATTGAGTTAAAAGGTCTGTGACTGTCAGCCATAGTTAGCATGAACAAACTCCTGGTACTCCATCCCACATCAGTTTTTGAGATGTTTCAGTATTGAATACTAGTAGTGAATGAACTCAACTCATGTCTCCTCTTGAGACTTGGGCTTAGCATATCTTTCAAACACTAGCTTTGTCTTCGTCATTACCTGTTAAGCTGGGATTTTTCCTCTATTGCGAGGTAGCTTTTCTCATATTTCATACCACCTTTTGGTCCCTGAACAGTAAAGCACGTCTTTTGCACTATGTCAATGACCACAGATTCATGTAATAGAATACAGAGAGTAACTGACAAAGAAGAGGACCTTTGTTGAGGAGCCTGACTAACAAACTGCTGGGGAGATAGCAGTGGTGGATTAACACATAAATATTGTTTAAAAAAAAAAAAAAAACGGGTGGCAAGACGGCATTCGGCATGGGCATCAATCGCTCCATCTGTTACACTGGCAAGGGGTTTGTGTATCACAGCATTTTCATGAGTATGATCACAAGTATATGAAAAGTGTATTAGATCCCCCCCCCACACACACACCCACACAGACAGATATTCACATATGGTAACACACATGCGCGTACGTCATCCGCAACAAGTGCGTGCAAGCATACAAACAAAACCACAAATATATGCTCTTGGGCCAGGTCAAGCGGAAACGGAGTTACAAAATTAGTGTATTTTGTATCATACTTCCAAAACTAAGTAAGATAGTTACAATTTAAATTGGTTTGTGTAGGTCTTCCTTAGTACTTCAAACAATAAAATAGCTAATTTTGTTCATTTGATTTATTTAGGGTGAAAACGGCAAAATACTTCTCTGCACTTAGTTTTGGAAGAATGATACAAAATACACCAATCTTGTAACTCCGTTACCGCTTGACCTGGCCCTCATGTCAAATGAGACTGATACAGCACATGCACACAGGCACATGTTAATTATGACAAGTGCAACACACACGCACACACACACACACACACACACAAACTCATGTTTAATGTGACTGATGCAACACATGCTCACACTCATGTTAACAGTGAATAATACAGCCCACACTCATACACACGCTCATATGCAAACATAAATTTGTGTGAAATACCACTCACCCTCCTGGTGTTGTCCAGTACCCGGGGATCTGGGCGCCCGTAGTTGGGGGGGTTGGCGTGAGGGTCGTACCCGAGGCGAGACAGCATAGGGGCGATGACTGCCATGTCCCGCAGCACGTCAGCCGGGATCTTCCCCACCCACTTGGACAGGGCTTCTACATTCACTGGCTTTATAACCTGATCAGTGGAGCGCTCGACCCTGCAAAATACATTGCATACACCGGTCACTACCGCATAACACACACTGCACACTACACACCTCTTTACACCACTGCACACTACCATACACCACCATATACTATACACTGCAGAACACTACCACACACTGCCAAACATCACAGCACACCATCACTACTACACACTAATGCACACTAACGCATGCCACACAGTACCACATTCTATGCACGATACAAACCTACTACACAGTTCTCGCAACCAAACACTGCCACCCACCACAATACACAATAGACTACTACACACTAACATACTATTAGCCTCATAACATAATTGCCAATGTAATTGTATCCCCGGATGGAGTGTCCACGGGTACTATGGATTTGCAGTCGTCGTGTCCGTAAAGATTTTTTTTGTGAATGCTCTACAGACTGCAATTCTTATCCGATCCTTTTGACATTTCACAAGCACGTTGATAGTGGTTAGAGGATTAAGACTCCCATTGGAAAGAATGGGAGTTGGGTTTTCACAGCTAGAGTGGGTGATGTCACACCTACAGTGGGAGCTGGGAGCAGAGAGGCTGGGAAGAAAAGAAAAGAAAAAAAAAAAAAATTTTCATACTGCTATAACTTCCACAAATTTGAACCCCACTTCATGAAATCGCACAAAAATGTAGGGCAATTTGTTGTTGTCACATTATTATAGTTTTATGTAGCACAGAAGTGCATAGTTTTGGCTTAGGGAACAGTCAAAGGACATGAAGCATGTCAAATTTCTCTATCTTTTCCATTCAAAAATCACCCAAAAATTTTTTCAGAGAACAGAAAACAGTTTTTTGAATCGCGGTAATACCAACATTTTATCACATAGAGAAATAAAAAAAGACTCAGCAAAGTCTTTGCTTTGAATGATGTGGTTACAGTGGTGACAGGCT
This sequence comes from Gymnothorax reevesii, assembly GCA_029721435.1. NCBI lineage: Eukaryota > Metazoa > Chordata > Actinopteri > Anguilliformes > Muraenidae > Gymnothorax > Gymnothorax reevesii. Next base: position 67,543,019 of record CM056574.1, on the reverse strand, counting down.
CAACGTTTTTTTGAGTGAGAAACAGGAGCGTGAGGTGTGCGTGAGCAAGGATTTCTCTCACTAAGTAACTCTCTGTGCTTGTTTTAGTTGGTCAACCAGCCCTTCACCAGCTGACAATACCAGCTAAACCAGCTTTGACCAGCTTCATCAAGTTATAGAGTCCAGCTTTAAATATCTAGACGAGCAAATAACACAGCTCAGACCATCTTGAACCAGCTTAGAATTCTAGAAGCTAGAGTTCCAAGTTGGTTTAAGATGGTCTGAGCTGTGTTATTAGCTGGTCATTGCTAGTCTAGATGCTTAAAGCTGGTCTCTATAGCTTGATGAAGCTGGTCAAAGCTGGTATTATCAAGCTGGTATTATCAGCTAGAGTCAGCTGGTCGCTGGTGAAGGGCTGGTCGGCCAACTAAAACAGTCCAAAACACAGCTTAAACCAGCCTGACCAGCCTAGGCTGGTCAAAGCTGGAATTTTCAGCAGATATCATGCATAACAAGATAATGCAGCAAAAACTAGACATGAAGTAACACGTCTCCGACACCAACTGTCTGTTTGCTCTTTAAGTAAAATAAGCGGGTCATCAATGTTGAAAGAGATCCTCTCCTGTGATGGCGTTGAAAGTGACACATCAGAGCTGTAAAAACTTCTCCAATATGCATCATGGGTACTATAGGTTCACTAGCCAACAAGCTGTACCCAAGTGATTGCTTCTGAACTAGCTACCAAATTGGCTAACGTCCCACTAACGCTAACGTAAGTTTGACGGGCCAAGCTGATGAATACTTGGGGCAGAGTATTAAGTCCATGCGTCAACTTCAGGTTCTGATTAAGGATCGACCGATACATCGGCCGGCCGATATATTAGGCCGATATTTGCATTTTTTACTTGAATCGGCATCGGCCGATTCGCGCGTGGGTTCGCCGATATATATTTCCGCGGTATGATTTACAGACAGGCATCCAGGGGCAACTCTGTGTTGCCGGAAGACTCTGCAGCACATGCAGACGCATTACCCCTTCCCCACTGGAAGAGTGGGGAAGGCAGTGGCTGCTTCAGAACAAGATGTTTTAAAATTTCAATTAGCCTCTCACTTTTAAACTTAGTTGAAATATTGCCACCCACTTTGAAATAGGAAACATGAATGCCAAGTTATTGCCATGTTGTACATGTGCTTGCAAAGTGCTTACCATTGTATTTAGGGAGCTGTTGACGTAGTTGTAGGCCAATATGTTCAGATGTAACAAACACCGGTTTAAGGATTAAGTAATGTCAATGTTGTCAATTCAGTTCCATGGTGTTTGGAGGAGTTTAATTCAGCGAACACCGGGGTGAGGTTAAATGCGTTTTGTGTCGCGTGTGTATGAGCAGGGCTCGAAATTGGACCAAAATTAACACTGTGCAACCTTCTAAATAAAATAGTCGCACCTGTGCGTCCGCTTTCCCCCCAATTAATCGCCTCTTTTCGGGTACATCTGGTAGTCAGAAGGCATGCCAGCCGCCGCAGCAGCTTAAAAAAAGATGGGCGTATGTCTCGGAGCAGTGCATGAATCTACCGGACATACCGCAGCCGAGCGCACCCAGTGTGTTCCCTAGAGCTGACAGTAGCCATTCTGGCCGATCAAAGGGGAGGTTGACGTCCTAAACCTCAGTACTGATTATAGAATGGTTAATATTACCCGTCAAACAATCCATTATGCGGGAATGAGAGTTACTATTGTTGCTATGCACAAGATTTGGACAGAAAATGAAACGAAGAGCAATGGAAGACTTCTTTTTTTTGATACCGTTAATGTTAAAAAAGTCGAGTCGGTATCAAAAGTTACTGAAACTGAAAATCGTGACGGTGATTCGGATGGAGAGGCGGCGAAATCAGTTGATTATTTTCGTAGAGTTCGTCGAATCGAAATGTTGAATGGCTGAGGTTATAAGAAGGTGAAGTGCACCGTGTTCATTGTAAAGATAATGGCCCGAATCTCGCTGTTAACAGTGCGTTATCTACTGAGTCCAAACACTTTGAACGTGAAAGTCTTTCCAAACATGGAGAAAGCACGAAACACAGAAAATACTGTGACAAATGTGCGTAAACGAGTAGATCCGTATTTCTGTTATTAGTTGCAGCTTATCAAAATATGATGCCTCGCGGCTCGGCGTTTGCGCAGCACTAAAATCTGTCTCGGTTTCTTCGCTCATATCTTCAGTATCCACAATTGCGTGTGCAGTGGCGTCTCTGGAATTGATAAATGGTGAAGCCCGGACCATGCCTTTGCGTCAAGGATTGTTCCTGGCTTGTATTCCGTTATTTTCCATTATTATTATAACACGTTTTCCAATTTTGACAATAATCCTCTGGCAATCGAAGGTTTCTCTCCCCGTGAGATCTATTGACGACTAAATAATGGGATAAATTCAGATCAGAAAAATTTTTTAGGCCACTCAAAAATTGTTCAACGCTTTATGAAAGACAAACTGCTCTCAAAGGTGTGCGCTACCTTTTCCACACATCAAGTGATTTAACTGGCCCTTCATGATCGTTTTGTTTAAATAAAATATTAGACCATTTGCAACATCTGTGTGCAATTCTGAATCACGCTGATTTAATTGCACGAAATTACGCTTCCAGATTAATGATTGTCGCCGTACCGAAATGTACCGTACAGTACCGGCGTGTTCTCGGAGTGAATGTATTGCTCAGTCCCTTAAGGAAGTTGCATGTTGCGATTGCAACTACTAAAGCAAATTCAACCAATCCACGCAAATTTCTCGCGGACAAAAAAATTAATTGCCAAGACATTGCAACTATCATTGCCACTTTTTGAAAAAGTTACCGCAAAAAAAAAAAAAAACAATAAAAAAGCCTGGAAAATCCTGGAAGGATTGTTCGTCAATTATGCGAATGATTGCGTAAAAGTCAAGGTTTGTAATTAAGGGGAGCTCTGAGCCGCACCAATCTTTAGTCCTAGCGTAGGCATAGGCCATCTTAAAACAAACATATCCAACTCATTATAAAGTCTGCTTATGTTAGAATAAGCCAAAAAATAGTAAAGTTACCGCTGTGGACTGATTCATATTGCAATATTGAGGCGAAAAAAAAAAAAAAGACTTTACGACTTTAGATCTGCATTTAACCCTACACAATTGAAGATTTGATTCGGATCAGTGTGGAGGGTCCTCTGGACATATTTGATGCCTCACAGGCAGTGAGGAGATGAATAGAAGGGCAGAGAGAAAGGAGACCCAATGTTAAATCCTGGCCTCCAGATATGGCATAAAGCCAATGTTGTGGAAACCTTTGTTAATCAATGAACTAAAGACTCTCATATTGTCTCATAATTGTCATTTGTTGGAGACAGTTGTATTGTTAATGCGGAGTGTAATATTGTAGTTTCCTTAAACATTAAATAATATGTATATTGGTGCTTCTTTGATTTCGGTGTGTGTGCTCCTAAATTTTTGCTCGCGCTCCTAACTTTTTGAACTTAGGAGCGCAGCGCTACCAAGCAAAAAAGTTAATTTAGAGCCCTGCTGTGTGCTCTCTCCCTCAGAGCGGAGAAGCGCAGCCATGTCTGCTATCAGAGAGGTGTTTGGCGTGCACTTGAAGAACTTAAATGATGAGAGAAATGTTTTATATGTGGTACTAATTTGTGTCAGTGTTTTGTGAAAACGTATTTAGAGCAGTTTGCTGCAGTTATCAATCCAGCGGTAGCAGAGTTTTTCAGTTAGCATCTGCTCAGCTGATGTGTTTGTTTGTTTGTTTGTTTGTTTGTTTGTGTGTGTGTGTGTGTGTGTGTGTGTGTGTGCGTGTGTGGGGGGGGGGGGTCTCATTGGGGAGGAGCAGCCATCACATTGATGGCTGGTTGAAACTTTTCAATATATATGTTTGTCTAACTTGAGACCTGTGATATTTGTTATCATTGTGTCATTTTTTCATGTAAATTGAGGGAGCAAAAGCGGTATCGGCCACAAATATCGGCCCAAGAAAATCGGCAGTCCATAATCGGTCATCGGCTAAGGGTGATGGAAAAAAATCCATCTGTATCTGCATCGGCCCTAAAAAATCCATATCAGTTGATCCCTAGTTCTGATTCAACTTGCACCTAAGATTTTGAAGTAGAAAAACAACAAACACTTGAAAATATTTAAATGTTTAACCCGTCGATAAAATGTGGCACATTTACAGTCATGGACATTGAGCTCGAGAAAATTCCACAAAGCGCAGATGCCAGTGCAGGCTCGGCTTGATACCTAGACACAAAGAGCACAAAATCCTATTTGCTTATGAAAGGTACGACGCAAGTTGAGCGAATTTCGCATTTGTTGACCAACCCAAAATCCACTCAATGAGTTACATAACTTTAATATTAGACGACCGAGAGTATAAGACTCAGTTCATCAGATAACTGATTTGCGTAATTTAACGCGTAATTTACGTTCTGATTTGCGTAATTTAACCCCCCCCCCTGTTTATGACACAAATAAACAGCAAACTAGCAAAAGACATTCACACAATTTTACTGAATGGCAACAGCTTGCTTCCAAGACCCGGCAGCCAATCACAGTAAGCATTAATATAAAGAACAAGGTATTAAAATTTGATTCTCAAGACGGGGTCAATTACGTCCAACAGAGATGGGTCCGTCTCAGAATCTGGAATCTCAGTTGAGGCATTAATTCTAAAAAAATAATTAAAAAAAAAAAACAATGTTTTTAGGTATTTATATACACTCAACAAAAATATAAACGCAACACTTTTGTTTTTGCTCCCATTTGTCATGAGATGGACTCAAAGATCTAAAATTCATTCCAGATACACAATATTACCATTTCTCTCAAACATTGTTCACAGATCTGTCTAAATGTGTGATAGTGAGCACTTTTGCTTTGCTGAGACAATCCATCCCACCTCACAGGTGTGCCGCATCAAGATGCTCATCAGACACCATGATTAGTGCACAGGTGTACCTTATACTGCCCACAATAAAAGGCCACTCTGAAATCAGACCACTTTATGTTCTGTCCGCACCATGATGCGTTTTATGTGCTCTACTGGTGAACATTTAAGATTGAGTTGTTACAAGCTGGCTATTAGTAATGCATACAAAGTTATTTATATGCCATTTAATTTGAAACTGTATTAGTGAGTGAATCCCCATCAGGTTGAATGCAAACGAGGGGCTGTAGCCTGCCGCTATCTCAGAGAGATGGAGATAACCTTAACTACTAACTATTTTTCCAACTTCAAGATATTCTACCAGTTAACTGTAATTGCTGTTTCAATTAATGAGGAAAGACAAGGATTTTGTTACGGTTGGCTGTTGATATGGTCTTTAACATCAGCAGTTTTGATTAATCACGACTTGGCTTGAAATTTTGGATGCTTAATAAGTTACTCTTGATCCACTTCGAGTTTGAAAATGGATGTTGAAGCATTTTTTTTTATGGCCCTTGATCGTGATGTTGTCGTCTTGTTTAATACGATTCTCATTTTGTGTCTATTTGAGAGATTATCAGAGTCGATGAGAATTTGGACTTCAAGATTGTCATGGTCATGAATAAAAATACATTTTTGCAAAATAGATCAAAAATCCTAAACAGACCGACCAGGTTTATTAAATAAAACATAGCCTACGCACTAGAGTGTGTTATGGTTTGGCCAAATAAAAGCACCAACCACTTCATACCTCAACTTCACAATTGCAATGGAAAATCTGCAAGGGCAGCATGAAGAGGAGGCTTGAAACCGTTAAAAAATTTCGACCAATTGGAAAAACACGGCTGCCTGTTGGCCAACCAAGATTTGCTTTTGGTCAGGGACAGCCCTATTATGCACTGCCCATACACTGCCATTACAAATCACAATCACTCAATACACACTACCATACACTAACACACACCACACACTACTAAGCATTGCGCACTGCAACAAACTATACACGACACAATCACAAGTAATGTGACCTCTTATGTTCCACAGGGTCATCCAAATGGAGGGAGGAGTCATGAGGGGAACATGGGAGGGGTCAACACTGCAAAAATTTCACAAAAAAACTTTCACAGTCCAGTGGAGAGGCAGTGCTGTAATTCACTTGGTAACCCATGTGTGATAAATGATGATCTTAGCACCTACACAGGAACTTAATACCTGCCAGGAATTACATATTGGGAATCCTTACAGAGCCTTCTCAATTGCCGAAGGGTCACCGTCAAACACATGTTCAACATGCTTCCAAACCTTTACCCAGCTCCCCCACTGTGAATTTGACTTCCCTCTGATTGCAAGGCTCTATATCAAGGGCTTTAACCTCTCCAGGAAAAGCTGGCATGGGTGCAGGCTTTCATTTTAACCAATCACTCACACATCTGGTTTTACACATCAAGGTCTTCAAGACTAAGGGCTCATTAGAAGAATATGGTGAGTAAGCGCTGGGTTGGAATAAAAGCCTGCACCAACGCTAGACCTTTCTCAGCAAGATTGAGGTCCCCCCTTCTATATGAATGAGGTGCAGAACAGTGCTGGAGCTGAAATCAAGCCTGACTGAGCCCAATCAGCTGAGTCCATCAATCACATTCGGTTAATCATCGCTTGACTCAGAGAGAAGTAATGTTTTCCCATTGGTGATATAGTTATTCAATAACTTTTTTTCAACTGAATAATGAAATATAAATGAAACGGTTCTTGATGTGTTGCGCCAAATTCACAACAATCTTGGCCTTCCATATCACAGTGCAGTTACAGCTCATTTAATATTCATATATGATCATATTAATGTCATAATTGTATTGATAAACAATATGAGGTCTGTAACGACTTAAATTGACTTCACATAAATAATAAGGTAATCTTAATGGAAACATCTTCAGCAAATGTCTTTTCATGCATTTCCAAATGCAAAGAGTTTGATTGTACTTTTGTACAAAAGGATAAATTGAGATTAAAAACATTTTTAGTGGAAAAGCTTTGTGGAATCAAGGAGCATGTATGCATGCATACAAACACACACAAGCATGATGCACTCTCTCTCTCTCCCTCACATGCACACATATATATGATTCACTCCAGTGGAGCAGAATTTCAATATTTTCTTAAAATGAATACTTGATTTACTGCGTGAAAGTACTCAAATGTAACATGGATAGATGATAAAATAATTATTTTATGCCTTTTATTAGATTATCCCTGATGCCTGCATGTATTAATGTTTATGAGACTGACAAACCATATTCAGTAAAGTTGATTTAATTAAATGTGACTCATTTATTGCGATTAATCACTTTATTCAAATGGAAAATTTTAACAGAGAATTTATATATTTTTTGGGGTGATAACGTCCTGTAGCTCATAAAACAGCACAATAGGTTGGCTTATGAATGACGCCATTCTCCGCCAATGTTTCATTGAATTTGACATGAAGATGTTTCCATTTTAAATGGAAACGGGAGATGGCATTCAAAAAAGTTTTGAATTAATTACGCATATAATTGTCACCCTTACAATACTACGTGTATTATATGCACGCTTTCAGTGTACCCTTTTGGTGGACTCTTGGTAATTTCCCAATGCCTAATTTCTTGATCATTGTACGTCTATGTGTTGGTAATTCGGTGAATGAAATGATTGTTATTCAGGTGATCTCAAATGGGGACGTGTTGTGATCCATCATGGGTAAAAATTCAGAGGCTTCTCTCTGACGGCACTCAGCTGAAAATCCCATAACGCTGGCACTACAAGGCGTTGGGTTGAAGAGGTTGAAAGAATTAAAATAATAAGCATTAAAGTTTTTTAAATGACACACATAGGCCTAAATGGCAAAAGGAACTTACTGGGAAAAAATGTGGCAAAAATACGTATATAGGACTACAAAAGGATCATAAATGATTAACTTTCTGTAACCAGTTATGATTCATAAGGCGAGGATCTGTTTCCACAAATCCCCCCCCCCACAAGCTCACACACATTCACAGACTACATGTACTCCCACTCTCTCTCTCTCTCTCTCTCTCTCTCTCTCTCTCCCTCACACACACAAACACGCAAAATGTATTCCTTCTCATACGCCCACGCACATGCAGCACTTTCTTGTTCTCAGTCTCTCACAAGTGCGCGTCCGCGTGCACACACACGCACGCACACACACAGCACTCTGAAACGCACATAGAAAAACCGAAGCACTCTCTTGCTTTTAGAAACACAGCAGTTCCTGAAAATGGGGGCTCTCTAAATCTGGTCCTAGAGTGCTTTATTTTCTGCTGGTTTTTGGGTTTCCTTTCAATCAGCAGATAATTTAGGCCTTCGAAACAAACGTTTAAACTCTTAAGCAGATCGATGCCTTAAATTAAGCACTTAAGTGCAAGGGCACATAAAGCCGGCAGCAGACAACGCGGCCCTCCAGGTTTGAGACCACTACCATAAATCTAAGCACCAGGCCAGTCTGGGTGTGAGCGCTGCCGTCCAATCATATCACAGCATCCCAACAACCCTCATGAATAATTAAAGGTCAGACAGGCCGATGGGAACCAGCGTAAAGAGGCTAGCTAAAGAGATGTCGCTCCTGTGTCCGGCGTCAGACACAGAGCACATACCAGACGGGGCCACAACATCACCTTCACCAGTCAGGCAGCCTGCATGTTTACTAGCAGGCAGGTACATGGTACTGGCACACTAGCCAGACATTAAGGCCCCATAAGCATCCTCCAGGATGCAGACAGGAGCAGAGGTCACTAATGAGGTCAGTCTTTAGGCCTAAGAAGGGGAACATACTTCGGAAGACTTCCAAGCCTGTGTTCTATAACACAATTGCTATCAGTCACCAGTAGTGACTGCAACACTTCAATTGGATCAATATTTTGTTAGGAATCTACACCACTAATGCCATCCAGTCCAATTAGTGCATCCAAACCCTAATTCAAATTGTGTAAGATGTGAATAATTCCCCAATTCCCCCAATTGTGTAAGATATGAATAAAAACAGAATACAATGGTTTGCAAATCCTTTTCACCCTATATTCAATTGAGTACACTACAAAGACAAGATATAAATTGTTCGAACTGATAAACATCATTGTTTTATTTTTGGAAATATTCACTCATTTTGAATTTGATGACTGCAACACATTCCCAATATGCTGCCATACAAGCAACGTCTTTTTCAGGGACGTCCCTGCTTATTTCAGCAAGACAATGCCAAGCCACGTGTTACAGCAGTATGGCTTCATAGAAAAAGAGTGCGGGTAATAGACTGGCCTGTCTACAGTCCAGACCTGTCTCCCATTGAAAATGTGTGGCGCATTATGAAGCGCAAAATATGATAATGGAGACAACGGACTGTTGAGCAACTGAAGTCGCATATCAAGCAAGAATGGGAATGAATTCCACCTACAAAGCTTCCACAATTATTGTCCTCAGTTCCCAAATGCTTAGTGAGTGTTGTTAAAAGTGATTGAACAGAATGGTAAACATGCCCCTGTCCCAGCTTTTTTGGAATGTGCTGCAGGCATCAAATTCAAAATGAGTGAATATTTCCAAAAAAACAATCAGTTTATCAGATTACATTAGAGAGAACATTAACCATCTTGTCGCTGTTGTGTACTCAACTGAATATAGGTCAAAAAGGATTTGTAAATCATTGTATTCTGTTTTTATTAACATTTTACACAACGTCCCAACTTCATTGGAATTGGGGTTTGTAAGCACAGCATGCGGGCAGGAGCGTGCATGCAGTTCATGCACTTTGGCAGGGTATGATGCTGTAGATTGGGTACTGTATAATGAATATTATGTCACCTGAGCTGACAACATCATTTCTTCACATAGAAATACTATATGCATTTGTGTTCTAGTTTTCTCACCTGGTTTGATTGAGGCATTACTGCATAAAAGAACATCATACCCATTAATGAAGTATTGTCTCTCAGCTGTCAGTCTCTGAGGCCCGTGCCCTTTTATAGTCAGCGCCCCTCCTAGCATAATGGATCCTGACTGCTGCTTAATTATTAATGCCCTTCCTCTGAAGTGGGCAGATAACCCAAGGAGCTGGAGCACTGGGGCACATCTGATGGGGGTATAAGTGGTGCTAATGGACAGGTAATCACAGGAGACCCAGCAGGGCGTGTGCGTGGGAGGGGGTGTTGGCATGGCGTCTCTAAGTGAGGGGGCTCTCTCCTTAACATCAGGGGTCCCAAGACAGGTCTATGCAGGATTAGAGCCCCACATCCGCCACGCCCACCTCGACACAGGCCCCAGAAGACTATGGGAAATCTGCCAGAGTGCTGGAGCGTGTCTTTAGCCTGGCCTGCCAGAGTGGAGCCTCATATTCCTGCTATGTGCAGAGGCCTGCAGCCCACTTCTCAGGACAAGGTTGTAATTCAGAGCTCAGGTTTGAACAATTGTTGATTTGGATTTAAAAACTCATGTGTTGCACTTTCCTGGTACATAGCAGCCCACTCAGAAGCCATCACCAGATAGCCCTCCTAAACAGAATGCAAGACCCACACAGAACTGAGACCTATAATAAACCAGTTGGGGGGGGGGGTGAATTGTAATACAGACTGAACTTAATTGCCATTTCTGGGGAGACCATCTAAATGTCAACCCCGTTTGGTGGAGTGTAAGGGCGTGGTTTACAGTTGGGCAATTTCGAGGTACTTTATCAAAATGTGCCCTCCGTGAGGAGGCACTAAACCGTCCCCCAAACAAAATTCTGTCGATGTATTAAGTATTTTTTTTACAATTTATGGGTATTATAGTTCACTACTATATTCGGGAGGAAAAAGCTCAATTTTTCCCTCCATTTCTATTTTATAGATCATTTTAGTGTCTGTCACGGAGGGGGCATTTGGCTGACAATACCAGGAATTGCCAAGTTTTGAATTTCAGAAGCACAAAAACAGCAGACAAGATGAGCCAAAAGCAGAGAATTATTCAAATCCATGTATAAAGACTGTTTGCACCCAGGTTGTTGTAACTATTGCTTTAAGAAAATTGGACTCCCCACGATGACATCATCTCGCACACCTGAAATGGAGGTGTGTCCCAATCAAGGAAGGAGAAACATTCATGAATGAAACCTGACCTTCAGTTAACAATGTCAATTTAGAGATACTTTCAGCTGATTTAATGCCTATAGAGCTCCGGACCCCACGTAACTTGTTTTGTTTGGAGTGCCATTTTAGCAGTAAAATGGCCAGCGCCGCAGATTTCAAGCCTTCTGAGTTCACAACTCACTTTAATTCAAGCGTCTTAAATATTATGGATTCGGAGGTTTATGGAATAATTTGTGAGTGCTTGCAGCTGCATAGATACCACAGAACAGTAGTACAGTGCAGGGACAAACTAAAGAAACTGCAGCTGCAATATTTCAAAGTGGAGGACGCAGTGTGAAAGTCTGGCATCTCAAGTTATGAGAAAGATAAATTTTCGTGGTATTGGCAGTGGACAGCATAATCAGCCAAAAACGCAAAGGCTAAAGCATTCAGTTTTCAACCTCCATCAACTGTTGTGGCTACGGTAATGTATCATTATGATAAACTACTACCATGATACTAACCAAAATGACGCAAGCATTATAACAGTGCGAACACTCTTGTCAGTCGTCATCGGCCTTAAGCGGCGTGATCTGGTGCTCCATCCTTCTGCATCCTTCTGATAAAAAAAATTTTAATTATAATTAGTAAATGATAGAAGTTACAAAAAAATAGGCGTGCAATGCACAGAATACCCCTCAGCCCGATGTCGAAGTTTTTGGAGACGCCCGCCCGCCTGCCCGCTGCCCGACTGCCCGCCCAACCGCACGAATGATAGCAATACCCTGTCAGCCTTGAGGGCTGAAGGGTAAAAAGTTGAAAGGGAAATAAATAATCCAAGCGTAGGTTAACATTTTACAGTTTGAATGAAGTTTCCAGCTAAAAGTATGACCGTACAAAAGAGCTGAAAATAGCTACATTTTAAAATATCTGTTGCATTGTTTCCTATGGGACAAAAAAAAAAATAAGAAAAAAGTGAAATATTTTGAAAAGTATAAATAGTAGAAAAGAGAAAAATAGCAATAATTTCCAGAAAAAGCTGCATGTTTTGATATATGAATTGTTGAAATAGCACAAAGTATGTAGGACTAGTTTAATAGGGTAGAACGGCGGAAGAGGTAAGAATAATAATAAGAATAAAGAAAATGGTCGACAAGAAAAACAATAGTGTGAGCATAAACACTGATTTTCTAAGTCCAAAATGCTGAATTTCTCAAAAACCGGAACGTAGGATTTTTTCATTTTCACAAGGGATAATCAGAACATCATAAGGATGGCTCACAATAAATTAGAGAAAAGGTTATTAGAACTTTTAGAGCTATTAATAAAAGACTGATTAATGAGCACAAACACTGATTTTCTAAGTCCAAAATGCTGACTTTCTCAAAAACAGGGAGGTAGAATTTTCCAATTTTTACAGCGTATGTTCAGAATATCATAATAAGATGTGTTTGTAAAACACTAATGCCCCCGTTTGCCAAGGTCAAGAAGACAGGATCAAGGCCTAGATCACCTTTCTTCAACGAGAGGAATCGTATACCTAAATATCAAAGACGTACCACTAACCAGTCAAAAGTTATGGCCAAGGTTAAGCTTTTATGAAAATGTCACGGACGCCAAGGTCAAGGTCACAAGTTCAAATTTGATGACCGCATCTGAAAAGTGTCGTGACAAGGGATGCACATGCCAAGTATCAAAGACCTACAACTAACCAATCAAAAGTTATGGCCAAGGTTAAACTTTTATGCCAATGTCACCGACGCCAAGGTCAAGGTCACGAGGTCAAATTTGATGACCTCATCTGAAAGGTCTCGTGACAAGGGATGCACATACCAAGTATCAAAGACCTACCACTAACCAGTCAAAAGTTATGGCCAAGGTTAATGTTTTATAAAAATGTCACCGACGCCAAGGTCAAGGTCACAAGGTCAAATTTGATGACCTCATCTGAAAGGTCTCATCACAAGAGATGCACATGCAAAGTATCAAAGACCTACCACAAACCAGTCAAAAGTTATGGCCAAGGTTAAAGTTTTATAAAAATGTCACCGACGCCAAGGTCAAGGTCACAAGGTCAAATTAGATGACCTCATCTGAAAGGTCTCATCACAAGGGACGCACATGCCAAGTATCAAAGACCTACCATTAACCAGTCAAAAGTTATGGCCAAGGTTAAACTTTTATGCCAATGTCACCGACGCCAAGGTCAAGGTTACAAGGTCAAATTTGATGACCGCATCTGAAAAGTCTTGTGACAAGGGATGTACATGCCAAGTATCAAAGACCTACCACTAACCAGCCAAAAGTTATGGCCAAGGTTAATGTTTTATGAAAATATCACCGACGCCAAGGTCAAGGTCACAAGGTCAAATTTGATGACCTCATCTGAAAGGTCTCGTGACAAGAGATGCACATGCCAAGTATCAAAGACCTGGCACTAACCAGTCAAAAGTTATGGCCAAGGTTAAAGTTTTATGAAAATGTCACCGACGCCAAGGTCAAGGTCACAAGGCCAAATTTGATGACCTCATCTGTAAGGTCTCATCACAAGAGATGCACATGCAAAGTATCAAACACCTACCATTTACCAGTCAAAAGTTATGGCCAAGGTTTAAGTTTTATGAAAATGTCACCGACAAGGGATGCACACGCAAAGTATCAAAGACCTACCACAAACCAGTCAAAAGTTATGGCCAAGGTTAAAGTTTTATAAAAATGTCACCGACGCCAAGGTCAAGGTCACAAGGTCAAATTTGATGACCTCATCTGAAAGGTCTCATCACAAGAGATGCACATGCAAAGTATCAAAGACCTACCACAAACCAGTCAAAAGTTATGGCCAAGGTTAAAGTTTTATAAAAATGTCACCGACGCCAAGGTCAAGGTCACAAGGTCAAATTTGATGACCTCATCTGAAAGGTCTCATCACAAGAGATGCACATGCAAAGTATCAAACACCTACCATTTACCAGTCAAAAGTTATGGCCAAGGTTAAAGTTTTATGAAAATGTCACCGACGTCAAGGTCAAGGTCACGAGGTCAAATTTAATGACCTCATCTGAAAGGTCTCGTCACAAGGGGTGCACATGCCAAGTATCAAAATTTTTTTTCACTGCAGACAAACGGGCGGACAGAGGGACGGACAGGTGAAAAACGATATGCCCCGAAACTTCATTTACAGGGGCATAAAAAGGCTCACACTAAATTAAAACAAAAGTTATCAGACAGTCTTTAGATGCTGGACTGAGACAGATGGACACTGGATGGCTCGGCTTTAGAAAAGCTCCGCTGACCGCTGACTATGGTCACAACGGAGCAAAAAAATTATCAGACAGTTTTTGAGATATGAATGAATGACTGAAAAATGAGAACACAGAATTTCTAAGTCCGAAATGCTGAAGTTCTCAAAAACCAGGATGTAGAATTTTCTAATTTTCACAGTGAATACTCATAAGGAAGGCACACGCCAAATTAGGAAAAAAGTTATCTGACAGTTTTTAAGATATTCAGATTGGAAGTGAGAAGTTGATGCTTGACAGACGGACGGACAGACAGACGGCCACAGGACGACACCGCATTAGAAAAGCTCCACTGACTGTGACGATTGTCACAGCGGAGCTAACAAAAGTTAAACAGCATGTTTTGGCAACGGTGGTGAAAGGTATATTTAATGGAATTAAGATCTGCTGATAGCTCCAAACAAGTGATTAATCCCAATATTTATAAAGAAGGTGATATTGTGCCAATTCAGGATGACTGAGCACCGAGACAAATGTGAACATCTGGAAATGAAAACATTTAGAAGAAACTGTGAAGTATTCATAAGGTAGATATGAGGTTGGTCTGCCATGGAAGAACAAATTTTAAGTGATCAATTCAAACTTTGACATTGCTAAAAATCGATTTCAAAATCTCACCAAAAAATTTTGAATAAATCCTCCTTTGTATGATAGATAGAGTGAAGTTATCAATCAATATCTGGAACAAGGTATAATTGAACGGGTAAAGAATGAGCGCTCTGACAATCCCATTCATTATCAACCGTATCACGCCGTCATCAAAGAGGAAAGGGCAACAACGAAACTCAGTTGTTTTTGATGCTTCTGCTCGTAAAGGGGAAAATTGTTCATTGAATGACTGTTCGAATACTGGGCCTAATACTTGAATCCTGAACTGTTGAGTGTCCTAGTTAAATTTCGAAGGTATAAAGAAGCATTGATGGGTGATCTAGAAAAAGCATTTTTGCCAATTTCTCTAAAGGAAAATGAGGATTTTTGGATTGACGAATTTCCGAAATGCAATGATGAAATCAAGATGCAAACTTTGAGAATGTGCCTTGTTCCTTTCGGTATGTCTTCAAGTCTCTTTCTTTTAGCAGCAACAATTCGATATCACTTGAAACAATATAATGAAATGTACCCTGATGTTGTCAAACTCTAATTGAGTGTCTTTATAAAGATGACTTATGTGCTGCTGATAATGTTGAAGACTCTTAGAAACCGACAAGAAAAACGATGGAAACTATGTCAGCCGCTGGGATGTCATTGTGTAAATGGAAAACAAACTGATGAAGTATTAAATAAATGGCAAGAAAAAATGACATTTGAACATGAGATTATGGTAAAAGGGACACCATTAAAGGTAGTTGAAAACTGGCCCAGATGAATTCATGTTTGAATAAAATGGAATTATGGATTTTTTAAAATGTATAAAGAACACAAAACGCAGTGTGCTACAGTCAGCTGCACACATTTTTGATCCCATTGTATTTTTGTCCCCTTTTATAATCCGAGTGAAGTGTCTGTTTCAGGAAATGTGGGAAAGAGGACTCGGATGGGACGATGAGTTGCCGACAGACCTTTCCAGCAGGTGGAAGTGATGGTGCGCAGAATGTGCAGAACTGGTAGGACTGCATGATCTCACTGCAGCTTACAGGCGCACTGTTCAAAATAATGGACAATGCATCGTCAGCTTAATCTCTGCTGAGACCCAAGTGGCTCCACTACAATTTAAATATGCATGCAAAATATGACATAGGCTGATATTATTATGACGATCTATTAAATGTAACCCTCGCTCAATAGCCTAATAAAACAATTCATGCATAGCAGGAGTAGGTACAGCACCAAAGCCACTGTCCCCGAGCAAGTGGCATCCCACAGGCACATAATAACTGTCAAATAATTGGCCGAAGCCGCTTTCCATTAAAATGAGAGTCGTGCATGGATCCTGGCCATTTCGCAACAATGACCAAAACATTGTATTCAGCATCAAATACTTTATCTGGGTGGAATTAACTTTATTTCCATTTACAAATACCTCTTCATCTTGGGTCGGAGAAATAATTTGAATATGGGTCTCGACAATAGCACCGATGATACCGGGCATACCCGAGATGGGCATGAATTCCAGTTTGATTCGGTGTTCATGGCCAATGTCCATTGGAAACCTGATAAACTTGTATGAGGTATGATATGAGGTTCACAGAGCGCATTTATTGTTACCTCCGCCTAGGAGGTTATGTTTTTGCCTGGGTTTGTTTGTTTCCAAAATAACTCAAAAAGTAATGAACCGATTTTGATGAAACTTCACCGAAGGTGGGTATTAAGTCAAGGAACAGCTGATTAAATTAGGCACATCTAGACCAAAGTACTGCTGAGATATATGCCAAAGTTCAAGATTTCAAGTCTTTCCAATGGGCCGGAGTTCCAATCGCCGTGCTCTTGGGTTTTGCTGCCCCCTGGCGGAGGTCTGCGCTCTCGGAGTGCTTTTCAAATTTGTTGAATTGAGTGAATGACAGATGATTGTGAAATTTCTAAATAGTCCACGTTGGAAAGTTGCATTTTTCCGGTGGCCAAGAAAACAAGTGGTGTCAAACATTTTATTTTGGGCTTATTGGGTAGTTTCTCATGGTTGGAGACGTGATTCTCTCCCTTACCAAGTCAATGACAAATAAAATCCCTTCACAGTTGATCCAATATCTTTTCAGTAACGGCGCATCATTCATAATTTCCAATTTATTCTGTCTTTCAACAGCACCAACCGTTTTCAGATTCTTTGTGAATAGGTTTTAGCGAGTTAGAAGTCGTCTTGAGTACTTCTAAGCTCTCCCAGACTTAGGAGCTACCTTTAGGCCTAAAATGCTTTGTGAATAACACTTATTAAAAATAATTAGGAGTCCTAAATTTACAACTGACACACCCATTATTTTTTAGGCGTTTATCCTAAATCGGGCAGTTAGGACCTACTTTTAGCACCAAGATGCTTTCTGAATACGGGCCCAAAAGAATATCGTTGTTCTGCGACGTCTCGGCTAAAATCATCAAAAATGGATGACACCTCTGCGCTCCAACAATGCTAGCACTGGATGAGCAAAAATTTTTTGTTCACCAGGTACCATTGTTGTACACCCCCACTTTTGCCAAACAGATGACTCTAAAAATAATTATAAAGTTTGACATTGCATTGGCTTTAGAAAACCCACTTCCACCTCAGTCAAATAACTATATGGCTGGCCTATTCCAGCTGCCTAAATTCCAGCTTGAATTTCGCAATCTTCTGACAACTCTGATAATTTAACAGACTCTGGAAACAAAGCATTTTCTCGCTCATCCTTGCTACTGTTGTTGAAAGTGTTGCACGATTTATATCGAATTCGGAAGAGAAAAATGCAAACATTTGATAGTAACTCGAAATGAATGTGTAGGGTTCTGCGTGCAAAACCCCCTTACCCAAACTCTGCTCAGAGCATTGTCCTTCTGCAGATGACGTTACATAGATTACATAATCTTTTAGCAATTTAAAGGGCTTTCCCAAACAATGCTTTAATTTGCATTTTACACTTCTTGTGACTGTAAAGGCCCGGTCACATCGCCCGAACTTTGCTGGAGCATTCCTTGAACGGTAGGGAGGGGGGGCCGAATTTCCACAATGCTCGTCACTGCGCACAAAATGGGAAGAAAAAAAAAAAATCGAAAAGGCGTTGGCTTAGCGGTGCACCGCTGAAGCCGGCGTTGCTTTAGCGTTGGTTTAGCGGTAGCGAGCATTGGTTTAGCGGCGTTCTGCGCATGCGGGCTTTGGCTCGGCGGGGGTATAAAGTTGGTTTAGCGGCATACCGCTTGTGACTACGGAGCTGAACGGATCGTTTTGATACAAGTTATGATAGACACAACTCTGTCTCACCTTCTCTCTCTTCTTCTGGCAACAGCTTGTTGCAATCTGAGGAGGTTCTGATTCTGCTGCTGGACTAGTGCACCAATCATAGCAAGTCTCTCAGCATCCATGGTGATACAGTCTTACTGTAACTTTGAGCAATTTCGATATAGATGAGGTCTGAACTCAACAGCAGCTCGATCCCAAATGAGCTCCTGGTCCATTTCTCCCCGTATTTATAGCCAAATTCTGGTCCCGCTCCGACACCTCTATACCAACGCCAAACCAAAGTTCATCGCCGCCATGGCTCGCTGCTTCAACGCCCGACACATTCCAGCAACCCCGTGTCCGCTCGTAAAACGCTTACAACCGCTCCACCGAAGTTTGTGCAACGTTTAATCGCCGCCCGAGCAACGCTGGCGAAGCAGCAATGGTCCAGCGTTCAAGATTTCTGCGTTGGCCTAGCGGACCCAAGCGTCCACGAACTTGTGTCTAGCGGTGCCAAACTTTGAATGGGCATTGGTGGAGCGGGGGTGAACTTTGCCGGGGCGGAAAATTGCCCCCTCCTCACCGCTCGCAATATTTTGTTCAGCTCAAAACTTTCTGAGCGGTAGGAGGGCCCCTCGAGAAACATCAGCGGTGGCCGAGCGTATACGGCGTTGCTTTAACGGGGGGCAACTTTTGTTAAACGGTGGTGAACGGTTACAAGCGGTGATGAATTTTTTTCACCGCTCCAGGAACGCTCCAGCAAAGTTCGGGCGGTGTGACCGGGCCTTAAGTATGACAATCGAGTGTCAGATTCAAATTCATGTGATAAAAGTACTGGGATTTCAGGAGTCATGCGACCTTTAATAATGTTAACAAATATGTACTGCCTGGGATCTATACTGCAATACAAAATAGGGCAGAGTTCGTGGGTGCTTCTGAGGCTTGCGTTTGAAATCTGCGAAGATTTACTGAAGAGATCACCATGATTGAATGAATACGCTTTACCTCGTTCTTGTTAAATGACTGAAGGCTTATGGGCTCTCTCCCTGAAACGATTAGACAGATCAACCGCCAGCTTGATTAATACCTCATCTCTGTCACAGATATGATGTAACTGTTGAAGCTGCCCAAAAGGAATACTATACTTGAGGTAAGTACGGTAAAAAGAATTTGCTCTCAAAATTGTATTGCAAGAACTTTTCTTCCTGAAAATGTCAGTATGTAAAAAGCTTCTTTATCATTTGAAATATTGGGATCAATGAAATCAACCCTTTCCTTAGAATATTCAACTGACACTAATGTACTAATGTACTCATTAATGGAATTCTGATTTTTGTGAAAAGCAAACAAATTGGTTCCATCACCAACGAAAATGAAGCATAAACCTTCAGTCAATGTGAAGACTTACCAAGTTATGAAAATGAAAAAGGATTAGCATAATTTCTCATTTCTCTGTAACCACAGACCCAATTAACGGCAAGCATAAATGGGTGAAAAACAAGATCCCATTGGGACTCCAATTTTTTGCTGATATAGTTTATCCATAAACATAAAAACATTACTATGGAGAATCCGATCAGTTACAGTAAGAAGCCCACAGGGGGCATTGTATCATCTTAGTTTGAGAGAAAATGTGCAAGAGCGAACAGGCCTTCGTGGTGCGGAATACTGGCGTAAAGCAGTGTTTTCACCAAACTCAAAACAAAATTTCTCCTCGCTATATTCGCGGACGTTTGACCGCAAGATCATTTTTATTTCTACGCTCTGAAGGTTTCCCCACTCAGTTCATGCGAAAAATATATTGATTTCTATGGAAGAGCAACTTGTTAGAAGACTGACACGCTAATTCACACCACTGACCAACAGCAATGTGAAATCTTTTTTACACTCAAGGGGCGGTACTTCCTGGAATCTCACAAAATGGTGATGCTAAATGTTGCTTTTCTAACATGAATATATTCACATAAATGTTGATGTTGTAAACTTGTCATATCCAATTTTGAGTGAGATCACTTTAATTGTGAAACTGTATTACAAAGGTTATTTGATACAATTAGCTTGGTATGTAGCTAGCATTCCCATTATCTCAAGGAAGGCAGTTAACTGCGTTTTGAATAAGTACCTTAATAGCCAGGCCAGCCAACGTTGCTGCCAGTAACAAAAATACTATTCAGAACAGTGCTCTACTCGGGTGAAATTTTTGCTCCACATGAATATTTCGAGGTGGA
This sequence comes from Gymnothorax reevesii, assembly GCA_029721435.1. NCBI lineage: Eukaryota > Metazoa > Chordata > Actinopteri > Anguilliformes > Muraenidae > Gymnothorax > Gymnothorax reevesii. The sequence goes on along the minus strand of CM056574.1, from coordinate 67,522,636 downwards.
GTAAAATGAAATTTCGTGCATTTACACCATTTGCATCGCATCGCACCATGTCTCCCATATGATTTGCAATGCCCGGTAAGACCTAGCACCTTTTCGCATACTCATGCCTTTCCACTGACTTAGAAAATAATCTTTCCGCGCAAAAAAAAAATATGTTTGGCGTTCAGTGGAAATGCAGCATAAAGACTTTCAACATCAATGGCAACCAGGTATTGTGTTAAGATATTGCTCAATCCAGGAAGTTTGTCCAGTACATCAGTTGAATGCTCTAGATGGGATGGTAAGGCTTTCACTAAAGGTTTAATGAAGGAGTCAACATATTGAGAAGCTGGTTCTGTAATTGTTACATAGCCATTTATAATTGGACGACCCGGAGAGCTGTTTTTTTGGCTCTTTGTGCATCATAGGGACCAAATAAAAGGCAGCATAAATAGGATGATCAACACCTAGGAAACCAAACTCGTTGTCGGTAATCCAAAAAGAGTTCTTTGCGTGTGTAAGCATGTAAGGAAATTGAATCTGCATATCAAAAGCCAAACACTCTTCCATTGACAAATTTGCCCGAATTCACGTACAACTACTGTACGGTGGCTAAAACAGAGGTAACGCGTGTGGATAAACTCCTGTGACTAGCGCAATTCAGGTAGAACATAATCGGGTGATAACTCATCCGTGTACAAGTCCCCGCTTAGCCGATGTGTAGTGGTGTCATGTGACACACTGCATGGTATGAAGTGGTTTTTCCTGGCACTTATTGCCTCAGTAACACGGCAAACTACTCGACAGCAGGTAGCCTGTGATTAACCACACGTGTCACCAACAACCATTTGGAATGCACCACATGCATAAAAGCACTGGGCAATGCATAGTTGGTGTACTGGAAGAAGGGTATGGTTTTGTCTTGTGGGATGGTCAATGTCTGCTTCGATTAAGTCTAGAATATAATGGTATGATTCTTTGGAAATTCCATATCGCTTGACAAATTTCGTCTCACAATACTCTTCTAAGGGATTCGTCCTGTCCTTCAAAACCCTCAACTCGGCACCTTGCCTTTGGTCAGCCATCTCTTCCTGTGCCATTTCAATTATGCGCAGGAGATCCATGGTCATACGTTCAGCCAGACAAGCAATCCAACAGAGAATTGCTAGCTTGTACACAAGATAAACAAGCCTCTTGGGACGATTAGAATTTCTTTTGTAACTCAGACAGGTGTGACTAACAATGTACGTTGGATAAACAGCAGCTGATCTGATCTCGCTTTATGAATTCGGGCCTAACTTTGTCTGCTCGTCATCTCCTGTTTATACACTGTTTAGCCAAGTTAACCGTGATCATGGGAAAAACACCCTATATGAATTCTGGGGATTATGTCTATAACCGATTAAAGGTTCTGTAAAAAGTTTCAGGTTCATGAGACATTTTAAGGCCCCTCAGAATCAGGTTGACATGCAGAATCACAGACTGAATTAGCAGAGAGGCACAACTGGTTATTATTGTAGTGCCACACTGTCAAATGGAGATCACAAAAGAAGTCAAATAAATTCAGTAATTGGCATGTATTAGAGATCTCTGCTTGTATGTGTGAGCATTTATAAGAACAGTTTTTCGCATGTATTATGTATCAGATATCTGTGTGTGTGTGTCTGTATGTGTGTGTGTGTGTGTGTGTGTGTGTGTGTGTGTGTGTCTGTATATGTATATATGTGTGTGTGTGTGTGCGTGCGTGCGTGCGTGCGTGTGAGAGAGTGTATGTGTGTATAAGAACAGTAATTAGCATGTGTTGGAGATGTGTGTGTGACTGTGTACGCCCGCATGCGTGTGTGTACAAGAGAGGGACAGCGTGTATGTGTGAGTGTTTTTAACTATAATCAACATGTATTAGATATGTGTGAGTGTGCGCGAGAAAGAGAGAGGGAGAGAGCATGTAAATGTGAGTGCGTGTTTAAGAGCAGTAATAAGCATGCGTTAGAGATCTGTGAGTGTGTGAGAGAGAGTGTGCGTGTTTACAGTAATAAGCATACATTTGAGATCTGCAAGCGAGAGAGCGCGTATAAGTGTGTGTATAAGAACAGTAATGAGCATGTATTAGAGATCGGTGATTGTGTGAGCGAGAGTGAGAGTGAGTGTGTGTATAAGTTAGCGTGTAAAAGAACTGTAATAAGCACGTATTATAGATCTGTGAGTGTGTGAGCGAGAGTATGGCCCGTATTCAGAAACGACACTCACACTAATTGAGTGTAAGTGAGTACTAAAACTTAGTTAGTGTCAGGTTGTACTAAAGGGGTCAGAGGTTGTCCTAACCCACATTCGCTTTCAGAGACCTCACTCACACTGAAAATAGCGTCTCTTTCTAAGTGAAGGTTGAGTGCAGAGAACACCTCCCTTGAGCCGCACTAACTTGCGCCCGGTATTTCGATGTCATGGCTTTCAGGTGGTTACAAACAAACATTGGAAACTGTGGATCATTTACAGCCACGTGCTCGACACAATCGCGACTATGCAAATTTGAACTCTAATGATAATGATGCCGATAACTTACTGACTGACCACCTGGTTTCAGTGTTCACGAACTGCACTGTGGTGAACTAAAGGTTAGCATTTGTGTACCCACCAGTGGCTACTGGTGAACTGGCAATAGGGGAAGCTAAAAAACATCCCTTAAAAATAATTATTATTGGACATGACCTGTTTTCAATCATTTAATAAAATTTTATTGACTTGAACTCCAAAAATCCAAAGGATTATCATGTGTTGCCAGTTCTACTTGTTAAGTGAGAATGAGCAGTGATAATTATTGCCCTGTTTTCAATTCATTTAAATTACCAGTGCAGAAACTCCGAAAACTCATTTTGAGGTGTGGCCAGTTTTCATTAATGACGCATATCTGTCCACTCGCACACATCCGGATTTCTCGCGCTTTTGACTGCGACAGGCTCAGGTCATTCAGCACAGAAGGGTGAGGATTGAGCGTCTCTTTGCAGCAGCCGACGCACCACCTGTGGTACCCAGTGCCCACTACAGTCAGGTATGCTCGAGTGGCGTTCGTGAATAGCAACTGGCGAGGAGTGTGACCGCTCTCTCAGTTAGTGGTGGGTCGATCTCTTCCTCACACTCCAGTTACATTTCAATCGTACTCACTATATGGTGAGTGTCGTTCCTGAGAATGGGCCTGTGTGCGTATCAGAGAGCTTGTTTAAGAACAGTAATAAGTATGCATTTGAGATCTGTGAGAGAGAGAGAGAGAGAGAGAGAGAGAGGGAGAGAGAGAGAGAGAGAGAGAGAGAGAGAGAGAGAGAGAGAGAGAGAGAGAGAGAGAGAGAGAGAGAGAGAGAGCATTTAAGTGAGTGTGTATAGAAACAGTAATAAGAGTCTGTGTTTCTGTCATGTTTGCATGTGCCCGTCTGCGTGGGAGGTTCCTTATTGGTCCAGATGGGAGTCGTGACAGAGACAGTGGAAATGAAGCCTCCGACGCGTCCGGCGGAGAGAGCGATAAGTGCCCTCAGCGACTCCAACTGAGGAACAGGAAGCTCATCCTCAAGAACATAAAGAGCGCCTCCCACAGGCTGCTCACTCATACAGTCACATCCTCCCTGGGGAGAAGCGCATCCACCCATCTGCTGTGGAGCTGCACTGTCTCACTCGTCCTCCCCAAACCTGCAGTTTTGGCAGCAAAGTATGTCAGGACCAGCCTCTGTCCCCCCAGGTGTCAAAGTGCCTCACAGCCCATCCTCTTGGATTCAAAACTTACCAGAACCTGGAGAGCATCTCTATTCAAATAAACATCAAATCACTGTAGCCAAAGTCTTATGACGATTCAAGTCAGAAAAATCTTTGCACTCGTTAAAAACTTGCAAAAGAGTCGGCAACTCTGCTTTACAAGGAGTAAAAAAAACCCTTAATTTTAGCATGACAAAAAGATGAAAAAATGCGGACCTACGCGTTTCAGCTCAAACGAGCCTTGAGGCTGTAAAGCAGAGTTGCCGTGACTTTTTAAAGGTTTTTTTTCTGAAATCCACAATTTCAACGAGTACAAGCATTCTTCTGACTTGAATCATCAAAAGACTCCATCTTTTCTTTTTTTTTTTAATCCAAGGATCCATCCACGCAGTGCTTCCGAAATCATTCTTTTCTCAAGTCTCTGCAGCCACAATCATAAGGTCTGTAAGTGAATTTGAGGCCATGTGTTATCAACAATGATGCGGATTATCATTCTTGAAGGAGAAATTACCGGCATATTTGGGGTTTCGGTCTCATCTGGAGGTGCACATGACGAGCATGGCAGCAAAGGATACCTGCTCACGGTGGGGACACCGAATTTAGTATGCGGCACTGAATTAAAATGATGGATTACAGTTCTACCTTTATGAGAAGACAGTTGTGCACAGAAGATGCTTGGAATGTCTTCTTTAGCCCAATAAAATACGAATGCGTGGCGATGGGCTGCAAAATTCCATGAGTTGTAATGTAACTGACTGAAATATCATTACATTGAATTTGAGGGTTACTCCATAAGGACAGGTTGGAAATCGTTGGCTTATAAGAGAGGGGACTTAACGTTTGAGAAGGATCCTCCTCGCTGTGTCAGAACTGACCGTTACCTCATTTATTCTGCTTTGGTTTCAACAGACATTTTTCTAACTTGGATTTTTGTTTGCTTTCATAGGCGTTTGAAATATTCTCCTTTATTAACAGCATGACTGAGATTTGGCTCATGCTTAGTTCCGCAACACTGTTCTTTCACACTCATTTATTTATTTTTCGTTCTCTCTTATTGAGAACATCTCAGTAGAGATTCTTTGTCAGAGATTTGCTCCACAAATTTCAAGCAGTGCATGTAATTCTCGTTCACTAAAATGAATAGCTTGTTTAAAACAAGCGCTATATTCCACAGCTTAAAATGAAAAGATGGCCTTAATTTAAACCCTGGCTGACCTGGAGGTCCATGTGATACTGGCCATATGGGACGTCGGCTCCAGTGAACCGTTGTATTCATCTCAGTTTTGGTCCAGTGACCCTCCAGAAAGTTTAGGGGAGCATTCAGTGACTCAAAGAGGACACAAAGGCAGCAGCAAAGCCAGCAGCAGGCTGCTTGACTGGAAACTGAGGGACCTTTGGGTTCTTAACCTCAAAATGGCCTCAGGGGCTTCACCTCTGCATCTATCTGTTGCTCCCATACTTGCTTGATTCAATCTGGCTCTTCTCCTAAGACATCCATGAAAAACAGAAACATGTTCTCCATGCAACTCCCTGGTTAATCAAAGGCTTGAAAACAGGAAATAGCAGCTCATTTCCCTGTCAACTAAACACTGCAGCATCTTATCATCACTCTGTCCTAATGAATCCAGCAGTCTTTCTACGAGGTTTTCGGCTCCAGTTTCCAACTAACTCGGCCCAGCAGGTCAGCTGGAGTTGGGCCTTAAACTCTTGAGGAAATGGGACTGACATCACAGAGTTATAACCGGCTCTCAAAACAACTTCCAAAAACGCCGTACTCAGAGACTGCCATCGTGACGCCCACCAGGAGACACCGCACCCACATCATTGGATTAGGTTGCAAAGGCCACCTCTGAGGCAGCCAATAAGACAGTGAGAAGTTGGTGCAAGAATACGTTACAGTAATCCCTAACATACACTACTGGATTTTAAGGAAACCCTGGGAAAATCCACAGTCGACTAAACACCTGATCCCTGCACGCACCCACCTCCAGCAGTCATTAGATATGAGACGGTTAAAGACTCAATCACAGCTCCCCTCATCCAGTCTAAAGATATTCAGCAGCCTTTGAACCTTTGAAACAACATCAATTTGAGGACACTTTATAATAGGACTTTGTGGCTCCTCTAGTGGGTTATGCCCCATGCCTGTGACTGCACATATAGGCAGGGGAGCACATAATTGGTGTGCTTGCGCGCACATGTGGCAGAAATTTAAAATGTGCAGCAGAGAACTTGAAGGGAAGCTCAACTGTGTACCAACATATTTGGCATTTATGACTGCTTTACTACTGGAAGGATTTTTCTCCATACATCTCTGGTAAGACAGAAAACATTATGACAAGCGTGCTTATTAATTATTAGCTTTTAAAATTTACTCAGCTTTCATCCTAATTAGCAAGACCTCAAATCCACTTAAGAAGGCAAAAATCGGCATGGTCCACATTGGCCATTTTTTGCCCGAATGCAGTTTCCTCGCAGAGCAGCCTGAATCGACTTATCCCAGAAAACTCCCTTCTTGTCAACTTTTGTTGGGGAATTCATCTGCCCAGAACTACTTACAGTAGCCGAAAACTGCATTTAGAGGACAATCTTCGAATTTTTAAGATCTGCGCACATTATCCGTTTCAATGAACGGTTAGAAGCACGCATTTCTTTTCAAGGTGTACAATTTACGCCAAATACTTATCGGACACTAATAAAAACTAAACAGACATAATATTTCTATTTGAAATTTCACAGAATTTATCGCCTTTTATCGAGAAGAAACTTTTTTGACCGACCCGGTCCCAGAGGCTACCAGACCATGACTTGGCCCGAATCCCGAAACCTCCATTATATTCATGGACGATTTACTGTGACAAAAATCGCACGAACTAACAAAATAATGCTTTAAAATGCCTTCAAAGATCAACAATGTCATATAAGACATTAAAGCACACCGTATATTACAAAACCCAAAACCAGTGAAGTTTGCACGTTGTGTAAATCGTAAATAAAAACAGAATACAATGATTTGCAAATCCTTTTCAACCTATATTCAATTGAATACACTGCAGTGACAAGTTACTTAATGTTCGAACAGGTAAACTTTGTAATTTTTTGCTAATATTAGCTCATTTGGAATTTGATGCCTGCAACATGTTTCAAAAAAGCTGGCGCAAGTGGCAAAAAAGACAGAGAGTTGTGGCAGGCTCATCAAACACTTATTTGGAACATCCCACAGGTGATCGGGCTAATTGGGAACAGGTGGGTGCCATGATTGGGTATAAAAGCAGCTTCCCTGAAATGCTCAGTCATTCACAAACAAGGATGGGGCGAGGGTCAGCACTTAGTGAACAAATGCGTGAGCTGAATGTCGAACAGTTTAAAAACAACATTCCTCAACAAGCTATTGCGAGAAATTTAGGGATTTCATCATCTACGGTCCGTAATATCGTCAAAAGGTACAGAGAATCTGGAAAAATCACTACACGTAAGCAACAAGGCCGAAAACCAACATTGAATGCCCGTGACCTTCGATCCCTCAGGCGGTACTGCATCAAAAACCGACATCAGTGTGTAAAGGACATCACCATATGGGCTCAGGAACACTTCAGAAAACTGCTGTCAGTAACTAAAGAAAAACGAAAAAAAAACCAGTGATTTTTATTAAAGACCTTCATAATGGTTCTGCCAGCAGGTAATACATTTTAACCGCCCTTTATTAGTTTGTTCTTTAGTTTGTCAGTTCACAGGATATCTCAGCAAGTTCTGGATGGCTGTTTATGAAATACAGATACTGTGCTAAGGAAGTGATTCAATTTTTGTGAAGATTGACTCATTCTTTATCCATGACCCAAAACCATTTCTGTGCGTGTAAAGGGAGCAGTGTGGAGCCCCAAAGTCACGTGAAACTAACGCTGTATTTGCCATGAGATTACCTCTTTGCAGAAGTATTTTATGCTTGGATAAATCTGACTCCATCATCTCGGCCAATGAATTTCACAATGGCCGAGGTCATGTGCTCTCCAAGTGCCTTCCAGTTAAATGTGAGACGCCCCCAGTTTTCAGGATTTCTCAAAGTAGGGCAGTGTGCTCACAGCAGAGTGAAGGGCTGTGTGAAGGAGTGCAGATACTGTGCTACATGTAATTGATCTTGGTGCACTGCCGCGCCTATGTAAAATGACTTTACATTAACTCCAGAAATCCTAAGGAAAATCAGGTGTCGCCAGTCAATCATTTTGCTTGATGAACACGTTTTCCTGTGAATAAAAATTAGCCATCGGCAGTAAAATGCGCTGCTTTCTTCTTAATGCAATGTGGTCAAGGATTCGAGAAAAAATATTTTGTTCACTTTGCAAAACGATAAACTACGTTGTTAACTTCTGCGTTTGCTGTGAGCACATCCTGCTTTACCTAATTGAATCTTCCTGATTATTTAATTCCAATTCCGGAGACGTAATCAGTTTTCGTATTATATGCGAAATCCACCGTCGCACATGTGAAACTGATAAACCTCCGAGCACAGACTTCAATTACTACATCGCCAACGTGCTGATTAATGAAAACTGGCCACACCTGATAATGCTGAGTTTTGACCTGATGCTGAAGCCCTCCACCACAGTTTCTAAAAATCCGGGAGGAAACCTTGGAATACCATTTCATATCTCAGCAAGCAGGTAGGACCTTGCAAATCTGACACTGCAGCTCCTGCGGGAATGTGTGTTTGTGGGGAACACAATGCCCTAGACTTGGTGTACGGATTTCCTCTGCTGTCTGCATTACGCAACCAAGCAGTGCGAGACTACCCAGCAGCCCCAGAGCTGGGTCAGAGGTCAGAGACTGCCTCCGGAGACTGAAACGGAGGAGGAAGAGGAAGGAGGAGGAAGCTAAAAAAATATATTTATATAGGCGGGTGAAGAGGGGGAGAGATGAAAGAGGGATGATTTCTGTTGCAGCTGTAAGTCAGCTTTCAGTTAGGAAAACAGACTCTGCGCTCGATAAAGAGGGACTTGTGACTGCGTGGCTCACTGGGCTTGGAAGTGCAAGTGCTTAATCACTGCTACACTCAGTGAGGGAGTGATCCGAAGAGAAAGGAACACCGCAAAAACATTTAGATAGACACACCTAAATATATATTATATATATATTATATATATATATATATATGAAGAGTTTGGTTCCAAAACGCTATAAGTGACAAAATTACAAAAATTGAGATAATACCATCGAGCGATAGTCCTGCACTTCTTACAGATGGTGCAAAAACCCGTCATTAGAAATGCATACTATATGGTGTATTTTTTCATGGTCAAAGTTTGTGTTTTTCTATAAAACGCAATAGGCGCCAACATAGAAAAAGCGGATTTACTCAAAATGACTAAAATGGATATATCGCATTTTGGAACCAAACTCTTCATATATATATATACTCAGCAACAAAAGTTTCTGTGACACCATTTATGTGTATGTTATAAATGACACACAAAGATCTCAATGCAATCAATATGTTTATTTAACAGGAGAAACACTGACTTTTCAGTGCCAACGTCACTCAAAACGAAAAATGTCATTTTCATGCGTCATGAAGCACTTGTCTGACGTCTAACCAATTGTGACCTTCACACTTCAATACCGGGTGACTTCCTCGTGCCATGATGCAAGCAACGCATCTCCGGCGCATGGACCGAATCAGATGTGCCAGAAATTGCTGTGGGATGCCATTCCAAATCTGACGTAGACGTTGTCGCAATTCCTGGAGTGTAGCTGGCGGGTTATCCAACCGCCACAAACGTCGATCCATCTCGTCCCACAGATGCTCGATTGGGGACATGTCTGGGGATCTGGCTGGCCATGGCAGGACATTGACATGTTGTTGCATCAGATACTGCTGTACAATCCTTGCAACGTGTGGTCTGGCGTTGTCATGTTGCAGCGTTATTCCGGGACCATGTTGCATCAAAAACGGTACCACCAATGGCCGTAGCGCTTCATCGCGATATCTTTGACCTGTCAGATTTCCATCAATAACAAGCAAATCTGTTCTGTTTCTAGCCGTGATCCCTCCCCAAATCATGACACTACCACCTCCAAAACGATCAAATTCCTGAACACAGTTGTTAGCATAACGTTCTCCACGTCGACGGTATACACGTAAACGACCATCACATCGGTTAAGCATGAATCTTGATTCATCAGTGAAGAGTACAAGATCCCACTGACGTTGGATCCACCGTCGATGTTGTTGTGCCCACTGTAGACGCAGTCGTCGGTGTTGTACTGTGAGTATTGGACGTCTTGCTGGCCGACGTGGGAAAATGCCAAAATGACGGAGACGGCGACGGATTGTCTGTGCAGACAGTCGCCTCAAACCAGGTATCGTTCTTGCAGTTATGGTTGCAGGTTGGAATCGATTTCGGAGATGGGTTGTTCGAATCCAGTTGTCCTGTCTGGGAGTGGTTACTCGTGGACGGCCGCTGCGAGGACGGTCTCTGACATGTCTTGTCTGCTGATGACGCTGCCATAAGTTCCAAATGGTGTTTCGGTGGACATTCAGGCGATGAGCAACTTCCCTCTGCGAGGTTCCGGATTCAATCATCCCAATGGCCCTCCACCGATCATTTTCAGACAGTCTTGGAATTTAGAGGGTAGAGTTCCTGATCCGAAATGGCTGTGTTTTCGATAAGTGATGCTTCCGTCGTTCATCAGGCACAATGTGAACATTCCAAAAATTCTCCTCTTTTATTGCCATCCACAAGCATGATTTACGCACATTTTCACGTGCAAAGTCATTTTCTCGCATTTTCATGATTTCCATTTCAATGTTGTGTTTACGTGTACTGTTTCAGTCTGATATCACCATGTATGACAATTTCATAATTGCGTTATGAAAAATAATTAACAATATTGGTGTCACAGAAACTTTTTATATATATATATATATATATATATACACACACACATTAACACACACATACAGATTTATTGATACACGCACACACACTTTTACATAAACACAACTGACAAACACCACCACACAGTCATGCACAAACACACAGTCATGCACAAACACACAAACAAACACGTTCATACACACATTTAAACATGTACGCACACAAGATTCACACAGACAGGCTTATGCAAATATGTTCACACAACCAAACTCATACACATGCTTGCATCCATAGACACTCCCACAAGCAAACAAACACAAACAAATACATTTATACATAAACACACACACTTTTCACACACAAACAATTGTACAGACACATTCCTTATGCTCACACACACACACAGAGACAGCTTGCACAGTGATCCTCATCAGGGCATTACAATCACTTCCATTCTTGTGGACAGACCAACCCTGACCTGAGCCAGTACCCAATAGTGCCCAACTCTAACCTTAGCCTAACCTCCGTTCACATTCAGAACTTTATCCACGACCTCAGAAATGATGTTTTGCTTCAGTAGATCGGGGTTTTGGTCCCCATGAAGACAGCTGCCTAAGGTCAGTGTTTATAGAGATACCCCAGTAGGTAAGAAAAATGCGTGCGCACACATACACACACACACGCCCAGCAGGATAATGCTGATGTAAAGAAACCTCTGCCAAGAAACATCGGTCAGGGGGACCTGCGGTAGTCTGCAAAGAATCTATCGAGCAGTTGATGTTCGTCATTTCTCCAAGGAATGTGAGAGAATTTCTCTGCGAAAGAGCGCCAGTGCAACTAGTTCTTTTGGCAAGAGTTTCTCCTAGAAGTAGCCCCAAAATGATCCGTTGTATGAATGAGCAAGATCTCGGTATAATAATAAGCAGCCAAGGAATACAGTAGTGCGCAGTGATGATTATACAACAAGCAAGACAAATCCGAAACAAAGTACTATTCAAGTATTTATTTCATGTAATATTAGATCATGTAGATGGAAATAAGTAATCAGATAACAATACAAAGTAAAAAAAAAAATAAAGCCTTTTTGAGAGAAAAGGTTAATATCTAGTGTGGCCTACCTTTGCTTTGATTACAGCATTTAATCTTTCAGGCACAGTTTTCACATATATTTTATTTCCTCACTCGCTGAACCATTCCGTATGCTTTGAAGTTCAAAGAGATTTTTTCAATGTTACAACTCTTTTGCTCAATCAGATTAAGGCCTGGACTTTAAGCAGGAAAAATCATAATTTTATGTAACCAGATGATTCTTTCCGACTTGGACCAAGATAATTCTTGCAAAACTTAGAAGTGTGTTTCGGGTAATTATCTTGTTGAAAATAGAAACCCCGACCAATCAGTCTCTTTGCCGATGGCAATGTGTGCCTCACAAGGATGCTGTGATACTATGATTCTGTCCATTTTTATGAGATCACCGGCTCTTTTCGAGCAGGCTGAATTCCAAACCATAATATTGCCACCTCCATGTTTTACTGAAGGGGTTGAAGTTAGTTATCTTTAAAATGTTCTCCAACTCTATGGGCACACAAGTTCTGCGTTTGGGTGATAACATTTCAAATTTTGATTCATCGGTCCGAAGGACTTTTTTCCTCCAAATCCACAGTTGTCCAATCCTTGAATTTCCTGGCAAACTGCAGCGTGACCAATCAGACCATTTTCACTCCGGCGTCTGGAAAATAAGACCTTGATCATTTTGTTTCTTCTTTTCTTGCACTATTAATGTCAGCACGGACTTGTGCTCTCATTTGCCGATTATTTTTTACTTGTCATACACAGATAATGATCATCAGCGACACTTGCTCCATTTTGCATCTCTAATGCCATTAGTTTTCAGCAAACTGGTCTCGAAGCGAAATTTCTCCTCGCTTTATTTGGAAGTATGACTGCGGGACCATTTTTATCGTTTCTCTCTGAAAATCTTCCGCTCTATTTGTGCAAAGATCCCATTCATTTTTATGGGAGAGCACCCTGGCAGAGGACTGACATGCGAATTCACATCACCGACTGATTGCAATGCCAACTGGGCCTTGTTTACACTTAAGCTATGCTTGCCATCGCGAGCTGAGCGCGCCAGTAAACCACTGAAACGGTTAACATTATATCAAAATTTTGTAAATCCACGCGTTGGCTATTCGCTAGCTAGCATGATTACAAACACTCCCACCAAACTAGCTTCCGAGCTAGGGCAGCTAAAACCAGTCTCTCCGCAGCAATACCCATTTCCGAATGAGTCCGATCTGATGCAAACATTGCCTGCTACTCGCCATTGATCGTTCGCGATAAAAATGCCAATGCATCACACTGCTCTCTCCAATAATACTTGAAAGACACACATGCCACTTAGCCAACGTTATGAGAATATTGATCAATCATTGAAGTTATACTTCAAACCGAACGTTCAGAAAAAAAACGTAAACCCGACAGTGACGACAGTCTACGGGAATGAAACGAACCGAGTGAGAAACTTGAGGGTTGGAACGCTAACAACAGTTTCAGCATGGGTACGGGCAAGCACCAGAGAGCTAGACTGAAGGTAAGAATTCAGTTTGGTGCACTGCATTACAAGGGAATAAATATCTCGCCAACGTTAAAGTTAAATTCACAACCAATTTGAAGTGTGACATGACGCGTTCGTGTTGTGATCCTTATTCCAACCGATTGGGAAACCTTTAACAGAGAAAGCCTCTAAGTTAACGTTAGGTTAGGTACCCATTGGGCTAGCTAGGACAGTGTAAGCATCCACTCTCCCGTTGAAAATGGCGCCATTCCGCCGTCCACTTCCTTCACTATCTATGATTCCTGTGATAGCGCTTACCTCTTATCTGCGCGAACATTCCTCGGAGGTTTCACTCATCTTCATGGTAACGATGGCTAACAGGTGCTGTTGACTTAGCGAGCTTGAATTGTAATTAGTGAAGACATAACTTTTGCTAATATACGTGGCGTAAGACAAACACTAGTTTCGCTAAGCAGTAACGTTACTTTCATTTAAGGTGTACTGTAAACAACGGCATATCACATTCATGAATATATGATTTTTAACATTTCGTTTCTAGCGAACGCTTCTTTGCGTCTGATGGTTTGACACAGAAAGCAACGTGTTAAAATAGTGGTGACTTAGCTTAGACCTGTCAGTAAAAATAAACGGCCTGGGCCTCGTGTCCCAATAACGATCGATCGTAGGGCTCCAAGAGGGTTTACTACGAGCGAACTTTCTGGAGCCCCTCGTTTTTAACATGCGTTTCCCGAAGAAGCTCTTACGCCATGTTCGCTGGCGTTTCCTTGGGGACCATGGGTACCCATTTCGCCCGTAGGCTACCTCTTTACCTCGGTAGCAAATCCCACAACTACCCGCGAGTTGGGGAGATGAAAGTTGCACTGCAGGTGCGTGCCCAAGTTCAGTAGTGGCCCACACAGATGCGTAACATCGCCGTCTGGGCGAGAGACCCTCTACGGGCCCAGGAGAAGGAGGGGCAGGCTGATGACAGATTGGCAGGCATTAATCGGCTAGGAGATGTGGAATATGTGGCTGGTTTCGGAGCACATTAACAAGTTATTGAACATTTTTAGAATACGCCCCGCTTTACCCTCTCGTGACCAGCACTCTACTTGCATTAATCACTGCAGCGAAACTTGTGTGTTTTCTTCATTATTCTTTTCATGGTTCTTCTAGTACAGAATAACCCCTTTCTGCAGATGTAGATGCCCGCGTCTATAGACCTGCAAATTGGAAGTACGCTGTTACTGTACTCGATCACTAGATAGCACCCCCGGATCAGTTATTGAATGTTCACAAGCAAGCAGACCTCGAACGCGGTTCTGAATACGGTGAAGTTCACTCCACTCCCTGTTTTTTGAGAGCTGCATGAATTAAACTCCTCAGCTAAGCCTGATGTGCAAACTGGTCAGTATCCTTGCCCATAGTGTCGATTCAGCAGTTTGAAAAAACGATATCTTGACACAGAAAAAATCCTTATCCTTAGTAGCAACCAGTTTAGCCACAGTGAGCTAACAGTATTCCAATTAGTAGTTCATAAAAATCAGTTTTCTGAGGCAAAAAAATCGACATGGTATTGATTCTCTCACATTCTATTGCCTATTACAGTTGTCCCATACAAAAAAAATTGTAGTTCCCTACCGTGGATTTACGCGTAGATTCCTTCATTGCCAAATCCAGCGCTTCCTTATATCCACCCGAGTACTGGCGTTGATAGCCAATCACTCAACCATACACTCAAGCTCTTCTGCGTAATTGTAGAGTTACACTTCATGGCCTCGTGAAGTTTCCCTGATAACAATGTATTGATTGGCTCGTTTCTTATCCAATTCCCGAGTGCTTAAACATTTTAGAGTAAGTGAAACACATTGATTGGACAAACACAGAGCATACAAACCAATGCGTATCAGCAGGCTCGGTTGTATCCTGTCTACGTTATGCACATTACGCGGCTAAAATAGACGGGATTTATAGAAAATCGGTTCGCAAAACTGGCCTTGAAGTGTTCAGTTACATTACAGGATTTAAATGAGAACGATATGCTCTATTGGAATTATTTCGAATGAAACAGGACCGGAGGGTTCTTGCTACTGGATACATCGGTATTTTATACAGTCAATGTCTCTGGAGGAGGGATTCACGAAAAAGGTCAGGCTGCTATTTTTGTTTGTTTTTTTTTTTTCTGTTGAGTACATATACATTCCGAAACAAAGTCGAATGTCGAGGTTTTTTTCCTGTTTAAAACGCGAACTGCCTGTGCATTTTGGTGTGGACCCTCGGTACGTTCATTGCACGTTTCTTTTGAATCGGGAGACGCAATGGATTTGATATTCCCTGAAAGTGGAGTGTCTGTTCAGTTAAAATAAGGTATATTTCAGAATTCAGATATTACTGTGTTAGTGAAGTGTACTTGCTCCTTATAAGTGTTGAAATGGGTTCGTGAGCTTTGAAGAGGGGACTGGTAGGTTTCATTACCGGGTAAATGTTCTGACCGTTTAATTAGCAGTTTATTTAATGCGTGTTTGTGCTGGCTTTGAAGAAAAATGGCCAAAACTCTAAACTTTATTATGGAGAAAAGGCACGTTCGTATTTGGAGAGGTTACTGGTGACCACTGATATTCAACTGCACTGATATTGATATTAAATTTCAAGCCTTAAAGCTTTAATTGTGTTAAATACATGATTTTTTTAATGATTTGACAGCAAATCATTTTGAGACTTTGGGGAGACACTTGGGTAGCTGTATAATTTGGCTAATAGCATGTAGGTAATCTAGAATGTAATGTTGAAGAGGAATTCTACTTGTGCTCAAGGAGTTTATGATACCATAAATGTATAGTTTTAAGCCCCAGCAGTTTTTCAATCGTCAGAATTATTTTTTTTGCAATTTCAATGGTGAATTCTCATGAAGATTTTTTATGTTTGCTGCTCATTTTCTCTACCAAAATCATGAAAATAAACTGAAATACAATGTAATTCTAAATGCTGTAAGTGTCTTTCCTGAATTGAGCCACATTTTTCCTCTTTGTGAAGCTTAAATCTTGAATTATACAGCATTAAAGTGGGTAACCCATAAATAGCCAAATTTGGCTTCTGCACAAAGGGGATAATATTCTAATCTACTGAAATGTGTATACCTGTATCTTTTTGTTATAGCGTCCAATTTCTTCTTTTCTTCATTTGTTAATGTAATTATTAATATTGGTATAATGTCTATAATTGTTGTTTGTTTTTGATGAATGTATGATTTAAAATAATCATTCACGTTCCACGAATCAGCACTTTCATTTACCAACAGCATCAGGAGTCATGATTAAATACGATAATATTTAAAGAACATGTACGCAGAAAAAAAAAAACAATTCGCGACGACTCCTGCTGGTCTTACAGGCCCGGTCACACCGCCCGAACTTTGCTGGAGCGTTCCTGGAGCGGTGAAAAAAAAATTCATCACCGCTCGTAACCGTTCACCACCGTTTAACAAAAGTTGCCCCCCGTTAAAGCAACGCCATATACGCTCGGCCACCGCTGATGTTTCTCGAGGGGATGTTTCTCGAGGGGCCCTCCTACCGCTCCGAAAGTTTTGAGCTGCACAAAATATTGCGAGCGGTGAGGAGGGGGAAATTTTCCGTCCCGGCAGAGTTCACCCCCGCTCCACCAACGCCCATTCAAAGTTTGGCACCGCTAGACGCAAGTTCGTGGACGCTTGGGTCCGCTAGGCCAACGCAGAAATCTTGAACGCTGGACCATCGCTGCTTCGCCAGCGTTACCCGGGCGGCGATTAAACGTCGCACAAACTTCGGTGGATCAGTTATAAGCGTTTTACGAGCGGACACGGGGTGGCTGGAACGGTGTCGGGCGTTGAAGCAGCGAGCCATGGCGGCGATGAACTTTGGTTTGGCGTTGGTATAGAGGTGTCGGAGCGGGACCAGAATTTGGCTATAAATACGGGGAGAAATGGACCAGGAGCTCATTTGGAATCGAGCTGCCGTTGAGTTCAGACCTCATATCGAAATTGCTCAAAGTTACAGTAAAACTGTATCACCATGGATGCTGAAAGACTTGCTATGATTGGTGCTGTTGCGTAGCGGCGAATAGTATTATTTCAAATTATGTTCGGGCGCCAGGTCGATATAAAACCGAAGGAGGAAACTATTCAGCTTCACCACAAATATACATATAAAAAAAACATCAAAACAAGTATAGTCAAGTGGGAATAGAATGTATTAATATAAAACCAAAAAACCACAGAATTTCTGCAAAATCTTACTGAGCGATATCCATAAAAGAAAAAAAGGAAAGCAAAAAAAAAAAAACCTTTTAACATTCAATATCCATCCACAACATTCCGAAAAGCCATCCGAATTCAGCTATTTCGGGTTTTTTCACCAGCAAAACTCAGAAAATGAAAATATTAACGAATCAAAGCATTCAAGAGAGGAAAAAACAGAAAAACACTGGATAAGGCAAATAAGGAATTATTTCAATCTGCCCGCACTCGCAAGACGCAAGTCGCGCACATAAAACAATTTCGTTCAACAAATCATAAATCCTTCTAAACAAACTCAAAGTTGAGTGCTCAATAAAGAAGGGTATTTGAATAAACGAAATAAGGGAATGGATATGGAGTAGAAATGGGCCAGAGGGAAAAGTTGCTGTGTATTGTTTTTGAGGGAAAGGAAGTTGTTAATTGAATTAAATGCCTCGGCAGAGTCTGATATCCGCGTTGACCAGGGTGCAGGCTTTTGGAAAACTGTGCATTAGAGAAAAGGATCCAGCTTGATAAAATAGATATAAAAAAAAAAAAATTATTTCCAAACCATATAGATGCCGTCTCTCCGTGTGAATGCTCTAAGACGAGATTGAGAATAAACCGTCCCGAACTTGGCTGGTAGGCGCAACTGAAGATCCTCCTCAGGGCAACTCCACAACCAAAGCAGCCGAAGGAACGTTGCTAATTTCTCATTTATTTGTTTATTTTATTTATTTATTTATTTATTTCCCGCACCGACACTGGCCTGCAACCCTTCCAGCTACCACCTCCCGAATATCCGCACTTCCTCATCCGACCTCACCATCCCATCATTCCCATTGAGGACACCGCACTATATCCCGAGGTCATGGGTTGTAAGGTGGAGTTTTAAAGTAATAGCCTACGCCGAATGGAAAAAATGAATATTACATCCCCATTTTTATTTACACAATTTTTGCATTCAGTAGCGTGTTATTATTATTTTTTTTTATTATTATTATTATTTTTTTTTATTATTATTATTTTATAATAAAATAAACCGCTACAGTGCACTAGTTCAGCAGCAGAATCAGAACCTCCTCAGATTGCAACAAGCTGTTGTCCACGTGGCATGATGAACTTCAACTATCGACTTCTATCAAAAATCTATCAGAACTTGTATCAAAACGATCCGTTCATCTCCGTAGTCACAAGCGGTATGCCGCTAAAGTAACTTTATATCCCCACCGAGCCAAAGCCCGCATGCGCAGAACGCCGCTATACCAACGCTCGCGTCACCGCTAAACCAACGCTCGCTACCGCTAGACCAACGCTAAAGCAACGCCGGCTTCAGCGGTGCACCGCTAAGCCAACGCCCGTGTTTTCGATTTTTTTTCCCATTTTGTGCGCGGTGACGAGCGTTGTCGAAAGTCGGCCCCCCCTCCCTACCGTTCAAGGAACGCTCCAACAAAGTTCGGGCGGTGTGACCGGGCCATAAGACGCACGTAGCTGTCTACGAGTGGTCATCAGCACTTGTAGATCAATGACGATTTCTGAGAGTGTCTAAAGTTACCATCGTTTTACAAGACACTCCAGAAACGTAAAATGCCTCGTAAGAGGGATTCTACGATCATCGTTGCCTTAAGATGCTTTTGGGAAACGGGACACTGATATGCAAATTGAAAAACGTGTGGTAGTCCGTCGTTTTTAAGATCAGAATAGGCAAATGACCATAATACACCACATGAGAAGTCGCACCTGTAGCCTGCATAGCCTCAGCCATAGCCTACTCAAAACAAGCGAGCTAAAAGTAGCTCTTCAGACTTAATCACCGCCAAGATAACACGACTGCTAATCGTTTCTGAATCACTTACATGCCCTATTATCATAGACATTTTTTTTGTCTCCAGATGCCAGTGTTGCTCACAAATCCTGCAACTGCATATTGACTGGCATCTGTACTTTTGAAAGCCTTCAGACTATCAAGGTATACATAAATATCAGGGAACGTTAGTTGGGGTGGAAAATTCACAAATGGTAACGGACAAAATAAAATAAGGGGTACTAAATGTGGATCACAACTGATTATTGATGTTTTTGTATGAATAACGGTGACTCTCCTCCTTATTTAAATGTGCCACGTTCGCTGTCGTGAGCAAGGGAGAAAAGTGGAATCGGACACAAATATGACAGCGGGAACATTGGAAGTGACATTTTTGGTACCTGTAAATAGGTCAGGTTTTTTATGTGAGCGAGGTCATCTTGAGACAGACCAAGACTTCAGAGAGAATTCCACAGATTTGGATGATTTGGAGAAGTTTCCAGAACTGGATGGCAAACCCAGCCCACAGGCTGTGAACTGAAGAACAGTCACGTATTTCCCCTTACATCTAGTGCGGTAAAGTTGAACTGTACACCCATATACAGCTCTGGAAACAACGGGAGTGAGAACTGTGATTCTCACCAAGCCATTTAACAATTCCCCAGGTCTTTATCATTTTTCTCACTGTGCGCACAGGGTCTTGTGATTTTGGTAATTTGTAATTGAATTTTATTGGGTTTATTGCTTGAAAATCTACATCCATGTCCCATGTTTCTATTTCATTATAGTCACCCATCCCCTGCCTCTTGTCATTTCTATGTTCTTCTGATACTGGTTCAAGTTCCTTGAATTACTGTTATTACTATTCATTCTTACATTTAGCCAATCAGCGTCGCGAACTGGTTACACAACATTACCGTTCCATGGCAGCATTTAACGTCTTTAGCATCATGAAAGGTCACAATGGGGCTAAGAACAATCTCAGAGACCTCCGGCTGTCGTGCCATCGTGTTTAACACTTAAAATGCTCAAAGTTCATACCACCTTATATACTGGAACAACGGACCATGAGAGGCAATTTTGTAGAATAATGTTACCTGAAATTTAAACAAATTTTTTTAGAATCAGTAATCATGGAATGAGCCTTCACACATGCATTCAGGCTATGCAAGAGACAAAAACAAGAGTTGTCAGAAAGACAATAAAGCTCGCCGGGGGGCAAGGATAAGTTTTTCTGCACGCGGACACGAACGATGGGGGTACGACAATAGCTCTCCGGACATTCGTCCCGGTGAGCTAAAAATAAAATTTGCGACACCTTTCAATAGTTATAAAAAAAATTGATGTTTGCAGTGTTTTGTTTATTACCCATATTTTTACCCCAATATCCTCCTGGAGATGATTTTTTTTTTGTGCTTTCATTGCCCATAATGGTATTTTTAAATAAATTTTCACCAAAAAAAATTGTAGTGAAGTAATATATTCGGACCCCTTTAAAATGAAAGTGGTGTTGGATAATAATCACTGCACACTACAGTATGTGCCACAATATGAATTTGGACGTACCGTTCATTTCATAGAAAAAATACTGATGAAAACATTGGCCTAAAATTTGTCATGATGTGAAAAACTGGCCGTCATTGGATTCTGAAACATTAATTTTGGCCTCACATGGAACTATTCTGGGAGATTCAAGCTTTATTTGCGTTTTCATTCATTCTGTTCTTTGATCGCTCATGGCGGTTTCATTCTTATCCCTCATTTTGAATCAGATTCGGAGTTGTGTTTTTTGATACAGGTTGATCCAAGAGGATGATCAATGAATTTAACAGTTCATATTTTAATTGTTTTCATAGATAATAATTAATTAGTGGAATTGAACAAATTAATTTCACATGTTGAGTAAGTGAGAAGTTTCAACAGCTGATATTCTTGTGTTCAGCATTTGGAGAGCTGAATGTTAAGAGAGTGTGTCAAACTGTAGAATTGGCTGGATTCGGAAATGGCACTTCATTTAATTTAATTTTAAAAACTTTAATTCCCCAATGTGTTTGAGTTTCACAGAGAGAGAATCCTGGCATGCTTGGTACTGTATGTGCAAGTT
Source organism: Gymnothorax reevesii (assembly GCA_029721435.1). NCBI lineage: Eukaryota > Metazoa > Chordata > Actinopteri > Anguilliformes > Muraenidae > Gymnothorax > Gymnothorax reevesii. The sequence goes on along the minus strand of CM056574.1, from coordinate 67,501,333 downwards.
TTTCAGTGAAAGACTCCCAGTGGGGTTAGGACTGAATGTGAATGTTTTTTTCTGTGAAAGAAGCCCAGTGTGGCCTATACTAAGTGTGAAGGTTTTCCTGTGAAAGAGGCCTATTGTGGTTGGTACTGTATGAGAGGGTTTCTCCATGAAAGACCCCCACAGTGTGGTTGGAACTACATGTGAGAGTTTCTCTGAAGACAACTAATATGGTTGATATTTCATAGAGCAGTGGTCATCAACCCTGCTCCTGGAGAGCTACCATCCTGTAGGTTTCTGCTGTCTCCACTTCGGAACACCTGATTCAACTAATTAGCTACTTAATTGCCCAGCTCGTGATCTTGTTAAGTCACTAATTACTTGATTCAGGTGTGCTGAATAGGAGGTAGAGCAGAAACCTATAGCATGGTAGCTCTCCAGGAACAGGGTTGGTGACCCCTGGTATAGAGAGTTTCGCTGTGAAAGCGCCTGATATGGTTGGTACTGTATGAGAGAGTTTCTCCTAGAAAGACCCCCAGTGTGGTCAGAATTATGTGGAAGAGTTTCTTTCTGAGAGCGCCCCACTGTGGGTTGGTGCATGTTGTCTCTGCATGTTGGTTGAGCAGAAATTTGACAGCCAAGTCCCCATGCTGCAGCACTCAGTTTTCTCTACATTCAGCGCCATGTGCGTCTCATTGTCAAGTGTACATCACAACCCCAGCAACAAGGCTTCTGGAACCTTCTCTAAAGACAGAAAAGGCCAGCGGGAAACAAGCAAACCCTGACCTCCAGTGGGGCATAGCGGTGTGCCAGACATATGCATGCGCTGATGCAGAGATCAGATTTGTAATACCTACCAGCATCTCTGCATCTTTGTCAATCAAAATCTCAGTAGAATTTCTCCAAAAAGTAGAGTGGTCATGGTTTTCCACCACTCTAGTTTGGGCCACAGGGGGTAAAACCCAGACTCAAAGTAAAAATTCTCCCCATTATTACGTTCCAACAACCAGAATTAGGCAATTAGCACAATCCTTCAGACAAAACATACAAGTAATTTGTGAAATTAGATGGGTGAAATGCACATGTTGGGATTTTTTTCTTTTTTTTTTTTTAACTTTCAAACTTTCTAACCCTCCACCCCACTGGGGACTGAGCGGGTGGTGAGGTCAGGGTTTTTTCTGCCAGGGGAGGGGAGGGATGATGTCACCTACTTGGACAGGGACACGCCCCCAGCCTTGCCAATCAGCTCCTCGTGATGAAGCACAGCATCGTTCCAGGGAATGTCGAGGAAACGGAGCAGCGTGCGCATCCAGCGCTCCGGGTGCAGCACTAGCTGCTCATAGTGCACGGGGAGGCACTTATCAGCCGCTTCCAGGCACTGTGTGTACATCGTCTCTATCGCCCGGTTCCATTTGGTCAGGCAGTCCCGATAGCTGCCCAGGTCGAAACCTGCAATGGTCACCTTACGCGAAATCATTGAGTGCACCGAAGCTCGCCCATCTCGGATCATGAGGACAAACTTGGCACGGGGGAAGATCTTGGCCAGATAGGACAGGGACTTGAGGGCGAAGGGATCCTTGTTGCAGAGGAAGGGGGCCGGTTCGCCGTGCTTCACGATGATTTCCAGAAGAAAGGCCCTCATGGCCGAGTCCAGCACCTCATCCGTCACTCCGGCCTCGTCCAGACGCATCTTCTCCCGCCCCGAGCGGCTCCACATCTGCTTCATGGCGAGGATTCGCGGGATGACGCGGGTCTCCTCCCCGCAGCGCACAGAGGGGTGGGCATCGAGCATGGCCCGCATCAGTGTGGTGCCGCTGCGGGGTACGCCCCCAATGAACACTAGGGGCATGTCCTTGCTGTACGGGGCAGGGCCACTGGCATTTTGGGCACCGTGAAGGAGTGCCACGCGAAGCGCCATGTCCGCCGCAGAGCCCGAATGCCCCCGCTCCTCGATGCGGTGGTGGCACTCCATGGCATGCCGGCCCAGGTAGAACACAGTCACTGAGCTGATGACCAGGCAGGCCACCAGCAGGTTCTGCTTCAGCTTCCCCATCATGCCGAGCGTGGGGCAGGGCTGGGTCTGGTCCGTTTAAGGCAGGTGTCGAGAGATCAAGAGGCAGTGTTTGGCTGACTGCAGCCCTCCTCGAGTGCCCGGCTCCATCAGGCCTAAAACAGATGGGGGGAAAAAAAAAAACTGTCATTCCCAACAAACACCACTGAGACATATTGGGAGTACTTCCAGACAGAATGCAGCGGATAGTAATGCTGTTGATGCAGGGATACATCGTTCCAAAAATACGGATGTTGATACTACACAAATTAAAGCGAACAATCTACACTCATTCAAGGTGTTCCCCAAGTATCAGGTCTGGGGCCTATGCAATTGATTATCAATATGCGCTACGAGTACTCATGCCAGGAACCAAACTCTCATCAGATTCTGTCAGCTCCACTGGTTTTCGACAGTATTATCTCAGCACAAATTTAAATGGGCGGCATAGTGGTTAGCACTACTGCCTCACAGCAAGAAGGCCGTGGGTTCGAATCCGGCCTGGGGCCTTTCTGTGTGGAGTTTGCATGTTCTCCCCGTGTTCGCGTGGGTTTCCTCCGGGTACTCCGGTTTCCCCCACCCATCCAAAACATGCAATATAGGAACCCTCCCTCCCTCCTGCATGTGTGTGAATGTTTGGTGGTGGTCGGAGGGGCCGTAGGCGCATACTGGCAGCCACGCTTCCGTCAGTCTGCCCCAGGGCAGCTGTGGCTACAAAAATGTACTTTACCACCATCAGAGTGTGAATGAATAATGCCTCCATTGTAAAGCGTCTTTGAGTGTCCAAAAAAGCGCTATATAAAATTGATGCATTATTATTATTATTATTAAATGTTTTATTCCCCTCCAACCTCACAGACAAACTGCCCCACACATCTTTGCTCCCACCATTAGGTTCCCAGGCACTGGATTAGTGGAGGACCTGAAAACCAGAAAAAACTCCTCAGAGGAGAGTTCATTCAGTGCCATAGATCCAAACTCTGGAAAGTAACATCTCCATGGTGACATTAGTATTTCTACATCTCCTCCCTCTTATATACCCCATTGCACCAAACTCTAGTTCCCCAACACAGAGCCGGAGGCCAGTCGTGACTTCCCATTTTCCTCCCTTGATTTCCTCTGCACATATTTTTTTGTTCAATTACTCTTCTTTTTCTTGCTGTTGCCAGGTATTCTTGTTTGTATTCTGTCATCCATTTGATGAAAAAAAAGAAAAAAATTGTTTTGAGAATTCTAAGTTGGTGGTCTTGCATTCTGTAGCACCGTGACTCTAATAAAATGATCATACATGTGCTATGAGTTGTAAAATGTCAAGAGCCAGAGTCTGTAACTATGAACCAGGGGGTGATATATCATGTTCCAGTAGGCCACTGAAGATTTTTTTTTGCGTGGATATATCTTCCAAAGTGACAAAAATTACATTTTTTATCAGAAGATCCCTTCGGGGTGGAATTTCTAGCCCCTTTTAGAGTAGGGGTCAAAAGGGCCAAAATAGTGACATGGTCAAAATCTGGACTTTGTCCTTCTAATATCTTCGTGTGCCCTCTGTAAGCCTCCTTGATCTTAGGGTATATGAATGTATGGGTAGAGTTCTTCCACTAGCATAATAATTTTCAAGGCTTACTGAGGGCGTTGCCTATAGGTGGCGCTTCAAATCATGTCTTTCTGCATTTTGGGCTATATTTGAGACCCTCCCAGGCCCTGCACCCTCATTAAGCCTTGCTAGTTTATGCATATTTGGATACATTGGGACTAGTTAGCATAAATTTGCATAAATGGCAGTGGCTCAGTTAGGGCGCTTTTGCAGAGGTGGCGGTTTTTTTGGCAAGAACACAATTTTAGGCAATTTTCATTTGGCCATTTCTCAGTGCACCCCCTATAGGTTTCAGGGAAACTTGTTTTATTGTGTTTGTCTTTATCTCCGCTACTCATGATAAAAATATCAAGACGGCATTTTGCCTCCTTAACCCCCATAAAAAAACTTCAGTGGCCTACTGGAAAATGATATATCGCCCCCTTCTATGAGCTGATCCAAATTTCCAGACTCTGGCTCTTAAAATGGAATCCCATAGTGATCATTACATCAGTAGTAGACTGTTCATATGAGACCATCCTCCTTTAAAGGGTAAAATCTCTCCTTTCTTGGCCCAGGCTATACTGAAGTATCCTTGGGATTGAGAAAGGGACAAAGTAAATACAAAGAGTTACACTTATTGTACCTCTGCCGCACTGGCCTCGCTTTCAAATGCAAAGTGCTGGAGCTCAGAGCTGAAAGGCAGAACCTGTGTTCCCATCCAAAGAGATAGACTGCCATGCATTGATGGAAGGCCAGCTTTGCCATCACAGCAAACAAAGGCTCTGCAAAACAAGCTGTGCAGACAAACTCATCTGGGGTCCGATGTGCTCCAGCTGCACAGTAGAGGAAGGGCGCGGGGATAGAGGGAGATGTGGAGTCAGTGTCCCCAAACTACCCCCCATCCCCACCCCCACCCTCCCCACAGATGTGAGAGACAGCTGCGGTTCTGAAAGCACAGGCCACCAACGGCCGCTGGGTCCGCCCCCTGGTTTCCGTGGAGATGCACATGCTCTCCGATCCCCTGCAGTGGGGACGCAGAGCCAAGCACATGACATGCCGCGGCCGCCCTGCAATTTCCCAAAGCCGAACCCAGGCCCTGCAAAGCCTGCGCTTTAACACTGGACAGGCTCCAATACACCACGAGTCGCCTGCGCCGAGCCCAGAGCCAGCCGGGTCCTGACCACCAGTTTCATTGCGGAGGGGGAGGAAACTACTCAAGGCCCTGCTCTCTTCCCTGAAACACCAGCAGGTTCTGCATTTCAGCAGCCGGGGGTGGAGGAAGGGGGGACTATTTACAGAAACGCTGACTCATTCGATGACAAACCCAAAAGCTTTGATCCAAGTCAGTTACTGTAGGCCTACAAACCGTGATTAGAAGCAAGGCTACACAACACCATATGCTTTGCTTTCTTCTTACAGCAGAGATTTCAGGAGAGCATGTAATTTAAAGGGCTGTTCTGAGATGAGGAGAGAGGACAGTGAGGACGATGGGAAGGACAGACAGGCAGACACACAGACAGAAGGGTGGAGATGCGTCACTCTACAGCAGTGGTACTCAACCTTGGTCCTCAAGGCGCACCCCCCCCTCCCAGGTATGATGGTTTCTGTTCAAACCCCAACTGCAATCACAATTTTAAAAATAGCTGGTAATTTTCTAGACCCTTTCAGTGTTTCATTTTTTACCCACTTGTGCTATAATGGCATACAGATCTAGCTATTTTGTACATCCAAGATAAAAAAAAAAAAATTTAAAAACTGTGCTTTATTGCACGCATTTCCAACTCGTGTCGACAGTCCAATCGCCAGTCAACTGTTAACTGGGACAGTTGGAATAAAAATCATCAAAATTTTTTTTTAAATCCTGGGATTGCAATTGTGGTTTGAATAAACACCAGGGGGGCTCCCCAGGATTGATGCTGGGAACCACTGATCAACAGCCTTATTTTAGTAAGTTAGAGTCCAACACCACACACACGCATACACAAACACACAAATGCACACACACGCACACGCACACGCACACGCACACGATGACACGGCTATTAACTTCCGGGTGGACAGCACTAACGGTCACAGGAAGTGCAGCAGTTGGGGAGGGGACAGGTCAAAGCAGGTCAACAGCAGGAGAGAGCAGAGCCCCCTGACATCACGCCGAGTCCAGTGTGAACTCAGTGTGAACAGCGCATTAAGGTGAGTGCATGCTGAGGGCCGGGGGTGACTCACAGCTGCAGAGCCGAAGGGGTGCTCTCCACAACAACTGCGATTCCCAGAATCACGCTCACACCTTTCTCCCCACCTCTCAGTCCATCTCTCTCTATCCCCCTCTTCTTCCCTCTTTCTCTCCCTCTCTCTCCAATTCACTCTCCTCCTCTCCCTCTCTGGTAGACCCAGATCTGTTGGCGGGTTCTTTCAAGCATGGCCGCAGTCTGCAGAGGCAGAATGGAGGGGAGCTAAAATAGGATGCCCCAGTTCTACAGAAATATTGCTTTACCAGCCGCTCACATCTTTATTGTTTTCATTCATACACAGCCTGTATCTGAGAGGGGATGAGACAGCCCCATTTATACAGCCCTTCATCCCCTCAAACACCCGACCCAGGTTTAACCTGGAGGCAGGCCTGTACTGTCCCTTTCACACGAGGACGACATCTGGCACCCGTTCACACGACACCGAATTCAACAACCATTTACACTGCACCACAAACCACTAAATACACCTCTCTACAAACCATCACACATAGAGCTAATCTAATTAAATCTCTCTGTAAATGGCTAATTCACCTCTACAAACTCGCCAACAACCACTCCAAAAAGTAAGACCAGCAGAACCTGCACATTAGTACAGACAATGGCGAGAACCTCACAAATAATGCTTCCATGCAAACAGGGAGACACAGTTGAATAAACCAGCAACCGAAACTGCTAAAAATACCCACACAAATGCAGATAATGACACCTTTACACACACACAAATTCCTCCAGACATCCACCACCCAACCTGCTGGCAAAGGCTAGTACAGAAGGCCTTTGTCTGGCATAAAGCATATTTTCAGCTTTAAAACAGCAGCGTATACACAGTATTACTCACCAATCACATCTCCTGTCCAAAACTCAGAGCTGTTCAGACATTCACCCACCTCCCACACACACACACACACACACACACCTTACGTGCTTTCCAACAATTACCTCACACACACACACACACACACACCTTACACCCCTTCCAACAATCACTCTCCTCACACACACAAACGCACACACACACAAACCTTACAAATCCCACCACAATCACTCACCTCAAACACACAGGCACATACACACACATTCACCTTACACACCCCTCCAGAATCACACCCACACTGGAGCAGAATCCCTCATCAGAACAGTGGTCGGTGGTGTGAATGGAGGGATGTGCAGCTGGCTCAAATTCCACACATGGGAACAGAGGTGTGGGGCTGGATCGGACAGATTAATATAGCTTCTAATGTTCCTCACACTTCCTACAGTCCCACATCGATCCACACGGCCCGCCAGCACTCTGTTGGGAGCACAGCCTAAAACCAGAGCACTGCGCGCTTAACACACACACACACACACACACACGAAAACACATCACACTGACTTCCATTCATACTTTGAAAATCAATAGAGCCTTGTCCTAATCTCAACCATAACTAACCCATGCCTAACCCAAACCTCACCCTAGCCTTAACCCCACCATTAACTAAAGAGTCACAATTTGCATTTCTATTTATGAGGACCACCTAAAATGTCTTCACTTACGAAAAATGTCCCCACTCTGCTGATTTTTTTTTTTTCTGGACTCAGTATGTAACAAATACAAGAACACACTCTCAGTTGCGCATAAGCACAACCAGGGCTGTACGTTAACTCTTCTTGCTCAGAGCACTGGCGCTACAGAGGTTGATAGGTTGACGGCACAGCCCACAAAACTGTAGCACACATATAAAACAACTCTTATAATCTCTAAAAACAACCACAAGTGGCGCAGCTCATCGAAACAGGCATGTGAGCGAGTGACAAAGGACAAAAATTTTGCATACAGGGCACACAAAATCCAAACCTCAACAACCAATGTCTTCAGAGAAACATTTTCTTAGTAACTCAACTGGTCATCGACCCACTGAGTGACTAAGATGGCGTAAGCTCTGTCATCCGTCATCTGTAAATAATTAGACCCGTAAACTCAAGTGGCCCCAAATATTGAATTAATTTTACAAAACAGTATGCCACATCTTTAGCACATAAAATAATCTGGGATTGCATTTCAGCCCCACAACCCCAAAAGTGAGCATGGCAGAATGGTCATGACAATGAAATTGTCTATTTTAGACATTTCAAATATAGATAGCTGAAACTTGGTATGCACGTAATATCCAACATCTCTCAACAAATAAAATGATGGGTTTTGATAATTTTTGAAAAATGGCTGTTTTGTGCCCTTTGACATTCCTTTACCCACAGTCTACTTCAATGACCCACCACCTATAGTGGTCACAATATATAAATAAAATTTCTTGAAAGAGTTACACTTGCATATAACATCTTCAGAACATGGACTAGTTTAGCATTTAATTTCAGAAAAGTGCCCCCACTCCTAAATGGGCGTGGCAGGGTGGCAGACCAGTTGAGTTTTGGGTTCACATGAACCTCTAGTCATTATTTGTAGATTGCAAATTGCAGGGACATATCTGTATACAAAAAAATCAATACATTACACTTAATAAAATAAACAGTGCATATCTAAACTTGAGAAAAATTCACCAATTATTTCCATGTTCGTTACTATTGGAAATAGCAAGTTTAAATTGTTTGCGTAGAAGTAGATGCCCATGGACATGGTGTGCCTCTATTTATGCAGGCAGTTACGCTACCCCATCAACAGGTGGCACACCCGAAACGGTTACTGAATATTCATGAGGAGGCAGTGCCTGATAGTGAATTAGAGTATAGAGGAGTCAAGTCCCATAACAGTTTCCCTGGAGTTTTATTAATTAAACTCCTCAGTGAAGCTTGATGTGCAAACTGCTCAACAAACTTGCCCATAGCATCTATCCGGCAGTCAACAAGAAGAGCACCGCCAACGGTGCATAATACGCCCGTCATGAACATGGATCAGGAAGTGGACAGACAGCATGATACCAATATCCAACAGACAACAGCCCCATGAGAGCTTTGACCTTTGTCCGTGACCTTGACCTTGGAGGGAGGGCCGTAAACATGGTACTCGACACTCTGCTCAGTGATGGTGCACGTGTGTGTGAAATATCATGGATGCATCTGAAGCGGTTGAGAAGTTATGCTCCGGACAAGCCCCATCTGGGCCCCATGTTACCTTTGACCTTTGCCAGTGACCTTGATCTTGACCGGGTGAACGAAATCATGGTGCGCGACACAGCGCCTAATGATGGTGCACGTGTATGTGAAGTATCACGAATGTAGCTCAAGCGGCTCAGGAGTTATGCCCCGGACAAGAAATTGCTAACAGACAACAGAGACGGACGGACGGGGGTGATGACATAATACGTACCGTCTTAAGATGGGCGTATAATAATAATAATAATAATAATAAAAATGATCTTGTGACAGAAAAGAGGCTGAAATCTTGAATTATAAAGCCTTAAATCAGGCAACGCATACAGTACATAGCCACATTTGGCTTGCGCATAGGGGTTATCATTCTATTGCGGGTAATCATAGCTGTAAAATCAAAGCCGTTATTTCCCAAACCTGAATTATTCACTTTAGGACAGGACTCGCAGTTTATTTTCGTTCAGGCCAGTGCAAACTGTGTGACACGTGTGCGGCAATTTCTGGCCTCGGATGGTGGAAGGAAGCAAACACTGTTTGAATCTCTACTGGCTTCAAGGTCGATAATATTAGATAACACACGCCTTGTTACAAAATAAACAAGAGAAGTTGAAACAAAAAATTGCGGGTATTCCAAGGCATTATATTTTCAGTTACATTACAAGACATGAGTCACGTATCATAACCAAGACCGCGGAAAGCTGAACAACCTCTGCTAACCAATGAACATTCTACAAACACCTCTGCGGCCATGACAGTTTCTTTTTATATGTAAATCACAAATAATAATAATAAATAAATAAAAACACCAATCAAGAAGCGGTGTAACAACTAAATACAAAGATGTGTTCCTTTTCCTTAGGCAGAATGGAATTTATGCCAATAACTACAGCCATCCATTATGCATTTTCTTTTTTTTTTTTCTGATTTTTCCTGGAGGATCCTGCACCAGCAAACGCACAAGAGCTGCTGCTTCGCAGTGAAAATCATCCACAGGAAAGCTTTTTCCATTCACCATTTTACCTATGAATTTACCCCTTCGTTTCACCCTTAATTTTATTTGGCTTAGTTTCTTCTTTTGTTTCTTTCTCTCCAGCTTGTTAAGGGTTTGGTTGAGCCCTTGAAAATACCGATGAGTGTTCCCTGGTCATCTTGCTAGCAGGTCTTCAGCTCTTCAGACAAGCAGTCCTGTCTCACATGCAGGCGAGAATGTACTGCACTTGTGCAACTGCCGTAAATTCACTCATCACTCAGTGTTTTATTTTTAGCTCTATGGCTGCGCACTTGCGACATTTATATCGCACTGTACCGCCCGACGCACGCATGCACATGCGCACATAACGTACCCACACAAGCGCCCGCGCACTCACACACACACGCAAAAGTGTGCTTACATGCGCGCATGGACACACACACCGCGCACACAGCATGTCAGCGCATCTCCTTACAGCCAGAGGAGGTAGGGTAAGGAGGCCAGCCCTGAAGGTGAACCTCCCGGGCTCAACTCAGGACGCTCAGAAAGAATTAGGCCCAGGAAAGGCTGCAGACCCAAGGGGCTAGGACTGCCCAATCCCACAATCCATCAAGTCTGCAAAGCGAGGCTTATGCAGATCATCATGTGAACGTCCAGAGAGCCCATGTGGGAACAGGCCTCAGCACACATTAGTGCCAGTCAGTCCCGTTTACTGACACATTAACATATGACACATATCAGCTCACTGCCCGTCATCTTGCACACTTCCCATAATGGATTGGATCTCTTCAGTCAACATCACAGTACTATGACCCAGGTCTGTGTGGGTTCAGTACGCCAACTGTGGACATTTAGAGTCATCCCTGAATATGTCCAGCATTGGCTGTATTTAACCAGGCAACTAAAATTAACCCAACAACTGCATTCTATCCCGCATCTCAGTTCAACCAAGCAACTGCATTCGGCCCTGAGACTGCATTCAATCCAGAGGCTACATCTTCATTTAACCCAGCGACTGCGTTCAACCCAATAGCTAGACTTAACCCAAAAACTAAACTCAACCGACCAGCGAATGCATCACCCCAGCAGCTGGATGCCCTCAGAGCTTACATGCCCGAGTCAAAATCCAGAAGCCTCAAAGCATGCCAAAAGTTCCCTCCCGAAAGTTCACCTCAATATCACCCCCCCCCCACCATCCATCCCTCCCATCCCACCCTGAAATCACGCACTGACCTAATTTGCTCCTCATTTTGGCAGCACTCCCAACACCAGGGAAGAGCATTCGCCCTCCCCCCTGCTTTCAGCTGGGCCTGCACTCATAGCCTGAAGGACCAGCCAACAAGAGCCAGTCATAGGCTTGCACTTCCTCTTCCTCACTCAATAGGAATAGATCATTGTTGCTGGAGTCACAGAGAGTGGCAACAGCTGCTCTCAGGAGTCACGCTCTCCTGATTAATGAGATCAGCCATTACCAGCTGGCTCTACGGTTATACTGCACCTGATAAACAGCACACAGATAAGTTTAACTCCCAAATGCTCTACACCTGAGCATCTGCTCTGCCGCTAATACACTAATTCAGCAGCCGTCAGCAGGATTTACCTCACATTGAGAAGCAGCAAATGGAGCAGCTGCTGCAGTCATCTTAGTATGAGAGTTTAAGGCCCCCTACCAATCTACCAATCAAATGCATTTACCCTTTGAGGAGCAGAGGTTGACTGATATAGGTTTTTCTACTGCCAATGCCAATCTTTGGAAATCAGGGCAGCCAATGGCTGATATAGGATGCTGATTAATCAAAGTTGAAGGAGGTGCCTGTGATCGTGTAGAAATTCACCAGAGTTGTCAAAACGACTCCCAGGAATCACAAGTTTGCCTGCTGGCCAGCTGTGTAAACAGGGCGGCAGTCTTTAATCTTAAATTAGGGCCAGTACCTTCATAACCCTGTCTTTGATACAGTTTTAGTTTAAAAGTAGGTTTGGCATCTTCTCAAAGGAAAAATACGCCTACTCGAAACAGAATTTCTCCATGGGCAGAATTCCGGGGAAAATCTGAGATTTTAATTAATGAATGCCAATTCCGCAATTCTGCACACTATCCCGGCATTTGCAGACTGTCGCGACCCCTACTAAGGTTATTCACATTTTTTCTCGAAAGGAACATTTCATATCCAATAAGATATATTGGGCTATGAAAGACAAGAATTTGAGCCCTACTGTTTTTTTGAAACGTCTGGGCATCACAGCAGATTTTTTGCCAGGATCTTTCAGTTGGATGGACCTCTATTCAAATCCCTTGGTATTTTGGTGGGACAACCATGACATTTGGGGGAAAAAAGGGCCAAAAAAAAATCGTGGACCATTAAAGTGGTTAGTTTGGGTAGGGATGCACCCATACCACATTTTTAAAAACTGATACTAGTATTTTATCTTGTGCACTTGTCGATACAGAGTACTGATACTGATATTTCTGAAATGTTTCCTTTTATAACAAGCCTAAAGGAAGCCATTTTCAAACAATTCACACCTGGCTATTTCCAAAAAAAAATAAATGTAAAAAAATGAAAAGAGTAGGCCTAACTGCTAAACATCTTTCTGTAAATGGGTTGAAAATTGCCTTTTAAGTACTGCCATCAAATGAAGCAAAACATTACTGAAGCCTGACTAAGGAAATTAAACTCGCTGCATAGGCAAGGTAACACACCCAACTACATAAAAAGTAGAACTATTAATTGGCACAGAGTTTCCACACACATTCATAGGCAGTAGGCATTCAATCCAACTAAACTCTAATGCTTGTGATTATTCTATAACTGATACGGGTGTGCCATCTAGAGACACAATACTGTAACTGCGTGCATAAATTTGCAGCTCCATGTCTGCTGGCAGACACATCTGTACAAATACCCAATGGGATCAAGCATGCCATATGCTCTGGAAAGCAATTTTCGTTCTCCCTTTCTGGGGGGGGGATGATTTTTGCATGAAACTATTGCTTTTACACGCCTTATCAATAATATATCTTTTCCCAGTTTCAAAAGTTGCTCAAGAAATGCTTTAAAAAGGAATGTACCACAAAATGGATACACACATAGTTTTAGCTCAAAACTACCACTATGTCCACTTCAACCTTGGTAAATGCATTTGTATAATTCAAGGGAGATGTGTCTACACTTTTGACCTTGAGAATAAGGTTTGAATTTTACAGTTAAACAAGAAGTGCTTTTTAAAAAGGAATACCACAAAACAGGCATACACAGAGTTTTAGTTCAAAACATCCACTATGTCCACTTCAGCCTTGGTAAATGTATTTTTATAATTCAAGGGACATGTGTTGACTCTTTTGACCTTGGGAAAAAGTAACGTGCACTTAAAGTGTAGTTGATGCTCTAGCATACTTTTGTGCCATGTCTACCATAGGTTTTATTTGCGTCCATTACGAAATAAAATAGTAAAATGATACAAGAAGTGAAATGCATTAAATTAATAAATAACCATAAAAGTTACACACACTTCATGAAGATTAAAGTAACCTATACTTGATGAACTGTATAATTGGTGATTTTTTTTTTTCCATTTTTGTTTTTAATGGTTTATGTTCAGTAATACCATGCTGGTGTATTGGTGCAACATTTAACCACTTCTCCAAGATTGGGTGCATTGACTATCATTAAATTTTCAATGAATAAGTTCCTGCTCCATCCAGTTATTACATGTACCACCACAAACTTGTCTTGGTTTCATGAGACCCAACATCAACGTGAAATTATATAATACTTTGAATTTATGCTTCCTAATTCTATTTGTTTCAGGTAATAGACAAATTCTACCCAAAGATCAAGACCTCTTTACCCAAGGCTGACCTCCCAAGATCAAGACCAATTGTCAAGATAGTAATTCAAATTAAATCCAAAAGGATGCATGCAGACTGGAACATCATGCAACACTTAATCTTAGTTTTCTTGTTTAGACCAAAGCACAATGACACCTTGTGATTGTACAGTAGAGCATAAACTCTGTAGTGTACGATTCCGATTATTTAGGTAGAGTGGAATATTCTTCTGCCCCCGACCCCAGCAATGACTCTAGAAATCATTGTGATATTGAATTATATAATTTGCCATTTCATGATTTTATTGCATTAATACAAAAATGTGACTAATGTTTTGTCCAAGCCTGATAGAATTGGAAAATAAAATCAGCCTTCTGGAAGAATATTCACCCCTGCCAGAGACATGTTTTTATGTTGTCAGATCTCTGTGATGAAAAAAACCATAAATAATGGTTTAAATTAAATACCACAGCAAATAAAGTAAATATATACAACTATGAAAACATAAAAATAGCAACATTGTAAATCCATCCAATTGAAACATTGCAGCTATTCGTGTTTATGAGATCGCGCATCGTAAAAATTATAGCTGCTCTATGCAGGACGGCTTGCTTGACCTTTGCACTTTTGATGGAAAAATATTTACAGATACAGCAGCTATGAGGCTGCCACATTTATCGCGCCGTATTTTTGGCAGCCACGAGTGAAAAATAATAAGCTGCTCTGAGAAATAATTTTGCTGGATTGTTCAGAAAAAGTGCGAAATGCAACGGGTTTTTTTAATTCAAATCTCTCATTAAAGTGCAACTTTTACACGTGGGAAACGTCCAAATAGTGGTTTATGTATTTCTTACTTAATTTTCAAAAAAGTTTCATGTCCCTCCAGACGGGTAGAACGACGATCAACGCTAGCGATGATAGTCTCGCGGTCTACCCTACCGAGCACAGTTGCTGTTCTCGAGCACGCCAAATCCAGATAATCCTTTAATGATGAATTACATTCATATTTTAATTTGTAACGGCTAACGAAGTGTCCAGTGTAAGTTACGAAGTAAAAGTATCGGCTTACTTTTTCTCTCTTAAATGTAGTAAAAGCCCCAGTTTAAAAAAAAAAAAAAAAAAAAAACAAAATTCAAGTACAAATCCTCAAACTACTTAAGTACTGTAATAAAGTACATGTACTTTGGTACTATGTACCTCTGGTGTTTTTGCGTGCATGCCTGCATGTGATGTGATGACTATAAAGCTCATCTTCTCTTATTTCTAACTAGCTGTACCCCCCTAGACATAGAAGTCAGATAGTACAACAAAATGTTGCCTTTGCGATACCAGATACTGGTATCGGCATGACGGTAATTTTGGGACCCTTTTTTCTGAATATTTCAAAGAGGTAGCCAAAAACTGGTAATTACATGTGAAAATTACAAGTGTAAATCTAGATATTACAATAAAACAACAAAACAGATGGGATCTTGCCTCATTTGTTTATATATTTAATGAAAACAAAAATCTTAATAGGATCTAGGCAGCAGCACTGTTCATCAACAGTGATGCAGCTGAGCCTCAAGACAGCAGGGCCTTGATACTTTTCTTCCCTCGCATTTTCAAAAGAATTACAAACCTTTTTAATATTGATCGAATTTTGATTGAGAAAGGTCAGTGCACTTGGGTAAACAAGCAGGTCACTGAGTGCAAGTGGATAAACAACAGTCATCGTCTTCGAATTTTTCTAATTTCCTAGGAAGTAGTGACAGTTAACGCGAGTTGCTAATTCACTGAAAGGGCCAAGTAAGTATACCCAGTCAGTTTGTTTTCAAATTTCTGAAGCATTTGCAATTTACCATTGTCTCTTAGAGGATGGCCCAAAAACAAATGTTGCTTGATCAAAACAATGTAAAATACTTTTGTAGGACTAAAGGTCCTGTAGCTTACTGGCAAGCAATCTTATAGTGATGACACAAGTTGGGTAATTCCAGCTCAAATCAACCAGTAGCTCCCAGGTCACCCCTTCAGATTCTTCTGCAAAAATTCACAGGTGCTCATCTACCATATTTATTCTGGAACCCAAAATATTAGCTCTATCTCAAATAGGTTTGATGTTACAGAACCTGGAAATTTTGATTTATTTTTTCCATTTTACCAAACTCGCCACTCAGTGCAAGCAAGAATATCTCCAAGTGTTTCCAAGTTGAATGTTCAGCTTCGATATCAAATATCTTGGGTTAACTTTTTCTGCAGGTTATGAAAGTGCTGTCAGACTTGCTGTAGCGTGTACCCTTTTCTTCTCACAAGGCTCTTAAAGTGGCCAAAAATTAAAAATGTTAAAAATCACTGCCTCATTTGAGCTCTAATAGCTCAAAGGGTATGCTAGCAGATAAAGCAATTAAATTAATTTTTTCTGCTGTAATTTTTGACATATTGGGCCACATCTAGAGGACGACCACGTTTATCAATACACTAGCCGCTTAGTAGCCCATTATTTTGTCGCTGTTAGATCGCATGAGGGAGAGAAGCCGTGTCTTCAATTGCCACTTGATTATTCTTCAATTGGAAAAAGTGATAATCAAGGGAAACCATCTAGAATCAGCCAGGACTAATTTTGGTCAATAATTGCCGCCAAATTTTCAGGTCTAACGCCAGCCCTGCGACTGTTCAACTGTCAAATTTAAATTTGGGAGCCGTCAAGTTCGACTAATCAGAATGCTGCATTCGTGGAAGAACGCGGTGTCCTCTCTAAAGCCTGGCATTCGTGCAGGCTCTCATCACTCCCTCGGCCCCATCGCAAACAAGATAGCCTGCTCGCTGGTTACCTCACCGCACGTTCGTAAGGACACTGCGGCTCCTAGCGGTGCAACCGAATATTGCTACGGGCATTTTTTTTGCATGCATAACCGGGCATGCAAATAAAAAAAACCATAAAAATCGGGCGACGTCAAGTCCTTCCTGGTGTCCAATTCGATATTCACACCAAATTTGGTGACTATCGGTTGAGAAATGTAGGAGAAAAACGTGTACATACACACAGACATCGACCTCAAATATATTATAGATTGGAAGAGCCAGAACAATGTTTATAATATTGGTTGAGTTCAAAATTCAAAAATAGCTTATTTTCACATCCTTATTTGGGCATTTGGTCAGTTATGTAACAATACCATATTTTTACCATGAATTCCTATATAACTAAAGATGATATGATGAAAACATGATGTTACCACCAGCCGTCCTTCTTAAGATAAGACTGCTGTGACCTTTTTTGGCCCTCTTCCCCCCGATATTCAAGGATGTCCCACCAAAATAACAAAGGACTTGAATAAAGGTCCTTCCAACTAAAAGATACCGGCAAAAAAAAAAGAAAAAAAAAAAAGAAAGGCTGCTGGGATGCCCTTGAAGTTTCAAGAAAATCCATGACAAACTTGAGTATGGCTCAGAGCATTTTGAGCTCTCCCTATTGGCAAACTTCAGTGATGCCTCAGGTGGATAATTATGTTAATGTTACTACCCTCCCTATAGACTCACGCTCAATAACCTTTGACCTGGGACACCATTGAACTTCAGAATTAGACAGGTGGGAACTTGCAATTTAGCAAAGTTGCCCAAAAAGGGCCAAAAAAAGGGATGGCTGTAGCTGGGGACAAAGGGGTCAACAGAGGAACGATTCAGGTTTTGAAGTTTAGGTTCCATACATCAAGAATAAAATCAGCCAAATCCAGAGGGGTCAACAATTCAAGGTCTCGGATTTTATCTGAATCTCTCAAAAATTGGCTCTTAATGAGCTTGACATGCACATGCGTTATTTAAAAATGGCAACAATCGGCCCATATGAATCAGCCTGTTGATCAATCAGTCTACCTCTACTGAAGCTTTTAGATTTTTTTTTGGTCTAAATTCAAAGTCCATGCTCTGAAAAGCTGCACTGCATTCAGTTAAGAACAGTCTCGTCCTGACATGTGAGCTCAGACCTTAAAGGCTAAAGGGGAAGAATCAGTGGCAGATGGGAACACTTTATTCAGCTTAAGACAGGCTGTTTAGACAGGCTTAAAAGAGCCCTTTGAAGGAGTGTTTCCACACATCCTGCATGTGTATTTCAGGGCAGCCTGACACTGATGTGCATTTTGGCCTGATTTGCGTGACTCAGATCAGTTGGTTTGTATGTTTGACATGCTGCCATCAGAGGGTGTGTGCCACATCACCACTGAGATTACAGGGCCAGAGAAGTGCCAACGCTGCATCCAACATGGCTTCATCACATCTCTCTGCTCTACACTACATATGCATTCTCCACAATGCTAAGAGTCAGCCAACACCAAATATCCACTGTCCAGAACTACATTTCCCACAATGCAGAGAATCAGCTAAAGCTGCATTATCCACGGTCCAGAACTGCATTTCCCACAATGCAGAGAGTCTGCTCACACTGGATGCATACAACTGGTCACGTACAGTCCGCAATCTTTAAGCTTCGCTCACATGTGAGGAAGATAAATAATGTGAACTTAAAAAGGTAACGGTTAAATGGGACGGATGTTTGAATAGTCGCCATGATGGATTTTATACTCAAGGCCAACCTCTGCAAGTGAATGTCACAAAATTTCTATTACTCCTCACCTTTAGAAAGTTTGCATACAACATTTATATTCATGCATTCAACTAGAGGTCATCGTTTAACTACTTTTATTGTTAAATGTCCTCAAACAGGTCCTATAGGATGAGTAATATCAAGGTCTACCAAAAAACATCTGCAGACCTGGTCACTCTCCAAGGAGGATTTGCAGTCTCCTCTAGGACAGCATATTGGCGGACAACTCTAAAAATAGGACCCTGGCTCAAGAGAAATGGAGGGCGGATCACAAAAATGAACTGATCATCTAGTCCATCCCCCAACTAGAGGGACGCCTGCTCAACTCAACACTTTTACATGCCATGAGAGTGTGTATATGTGGTTCCTTCTTTCAGTATTTGTGTTCAGTTGATTTTGGCAGCAAGCTGAGTCCCATTTTCCTTTAGTTCCGTTCCCACTTCAAGCTGACTAAAAAAATAAATATTTGGACTTAAAGAAACTGATGAAATATAGCACAGGCAAAAAGTTTAACTCATAAATCCTGCCAGTTTAAAAGTGTATCCCGCTTTTATGTCGGACTAATTCATGTGAGGTCGAGCACTTGTTTGCGTCACATGCTCTTCAACGTGGCGCTGTGAAAGTTTGCAGTGCAGCTTAGCTGTCGCAAGTCCCCGTCTTGCGCTGATCTGTGTGCCAATGTAAACTCCGTGAACATTTCACAAACCAGACCAGAGAGGCACTTTCATGATGATGATGACGATGAGGATGATGCCATGTTGGAGTGAGAGACAGCAAGGAAATTAGTGATTCTAGAAAAACTTAAACATTAGCTAAAGTTATGTCCATTTGCCCTGATAACTTTTTTAAATGTTTCTTTATGCTGATAGCAAAAATTTCACCATTGGTTGCTTTCATTCTTCACTTGTGCAGCATTTCTCCTTAAAGCATTATAGCAGGATTACTCAGAAGCATTTTTAATTGCATGACTACTCGACCCCATTTAATTTTGACATTAAATCAGTTGCAAATTGATTACTAAAGGAATAAGTCCCGAGAACCAGTGGGTTACAGTGATTTTATAACGGCGGAGGGGCGTACTAAGGCACGACGCGCAGCGGAGTGCCTTAGTGCCCCTCCGAAGTTATAAAATCACTGTAACCCAGTGCTTCAAGGGCCTTATTCCATTCATAAAATGGTTACCCTACATATAGCCCATTAAATAAACACACAACGAGAAAAAAAAAAAATTAAAAAAAAAAATCGACAATTTATTGGTAATAATGTAACAATAAAATTGAGAACTTCTTCCACCAAGCAAGAAAGAGTGGGCAGAATGGTTGGCCAGCAACACAGATGCCAAGATTGCTTTTTCATCTAGCGCCATTAACATGTCACATCAGGCTATTTGGGCTCGTTAATGTAAATAAACTATGAAAGCAGGCCATTTTGAATGTCTCCTTCGGTCTCCCAAAGACCCCGTTAAATATTTTACGTTCGTAGGTTTTCGAGTTTCTTTTTTCTCAACTTGTGCCAATCGGCCAAATCATTACAACCAGCAGCGGGATTAGGGAACGATTGACTTTTGTTCTCCACACTTGCCGGTGTCCAGGAAAATGTTGAATTGTGCGTTAGTTTGCTAGCCAGCTTGTCAACTAGCTAGCGTTCACTACAATGGATGAGGTTACCCTACACACAGCCCATAAAATAAACACACAAGAAAATGGCAACAATTTAGCTAATAGGCTACTGAAATAACGAGCAAGTTACCAACATAGCTTGCAACACAAAAGTGAAATCGAACGTTGTAATGCAATAGCTAGCTAGGTAGATAGCCAACTGGTTATCTGGTTTAAAGGCTAAACTTCGCGGAGACTGATATAGCAGACACTTTATTATATCATTGCAAAATGAATTAAAGCTGCAAGCAGCGTTGAAAGGGCCCTCGCACCCCTCGTGCATGTTGGGGTGGCGGCAAGATCTTGATGGGTGCAGGTGTCCATTCAGAGCCATTAGACACTGCTGGACCGCGTACAATGTGGTTTCCTGAGGGGAGTGCAAAAATTTTCTGGAGGGCGCTATGATACCATTTTGACTTTCCTGTGCGCAAAATCTACAACATAGTAATCGTAATACCGAGCTCCATGAGTGTGTTGATTTTTGTAAATTTTCCAGCATGTTTAGACCTTCAAAAGAGCAATTCTTTTATAAATCTGATTGGGGGTGCTATAGAGCCATTATGCCACATTGAGTGCCAATTGATGGATGACATTGAAGAGAAGACAATTATAATTGGTACAAGATTTTGCAAGTTTTGGAGCATTCTAAGGCCTTAAAACGTGTGTTCGTAAAATTTGGAAAAACGCAGGAAATAGCTCATAGCTCACTTCCTGTTTGGCCAAAAAATGTCAAAAAATAAACCCTGGACTGGAATGCCTAATGCTATGATCACACCAAGATTCAGGAACATTCAATCACTTTTATCTTAACATGGCCATATCTAGAGGGCGCTGTGGAGCCACCTGGCACCTCCCGATCCAATATTAGCATATATTTATACTTGGGAGGACAACTTTATCAACCTTGGAAAGTTTCAGCCAAATCCCACAAAGTATGTGGGAGTAAAACCAACTTCCTGTTTCATGGCGGGACATCAAAATTCGCCGCGACGAGACATTATTGTATTAGAAATCACAGGCCCCTCCGAGGTGAAAGCGAAACTGGTTTTCTAGTCACATTTCCAGCCCTCATCTTGCGGCCTAATTGTAGCCCCCAGACGAAGTCGGGCGGCTACTATGGATTCATGCGTTTCATTTTTTAGACCTATTACTTTCATAATTGGTATGGACGCGTGTTACACTTCACTTATGACACCTATTAATTTTGGTTGCCGTGGTGACAGTATCCGCCGAATAATATGTAAATTGGTGGAAAAATAAATTCTCTTGTGGACGCAGTACAGGCTGCAATTTTACTATCATATTTGGCATGTACATGTGTTATTCTTCACTTATGACGCCTATTGATTTTCATTGCCATGGCGACAGTGTTGGGCAAATAACGCACACATTAGTGGCAAAACAGAGATTTCCTTGTGGACGCAGTGCAGGCTGCAATTTTGGACAGATTACCTTCATATTTGGTACGGACGTGTGATATGCTCCACTTAACACCAGGGTTTTCCACAATAGAAAATTTAAAATATAAGCAGATGAGAAGTTGACATTATGAGCATGAAGTGCAAAGTCCTTGCGGCCGGGATCCCGCTTCAGGGCCCTGGAAGCTCTAAGGTTTTGAGATGGCCTCTAGCGCAATCCTGACCCATTTTTCAACGTAATATGTTGGATTAAGAATCAAGATTTATGGAAATAATTTAGCAAATTCATGCTTTTTTCCTCATCAAAGTGTGATGCAATGAATTACTTTCTTTGAGTGATCAAATTTTAAGTGAATGTGTGATTCGCAATTTGACAATAACAAATAGATTCTTCAATAAATGATCAGAGATAGCCATATAACACAGCCCCGCACTTTTGAAACTTTTTCGCTGCTGATTTTATAAACAGTGTTGATTTTGTATCATTCAAAAGTGCTGATTTCAAATTTGCCCTAAAAATCTGTGCATCACGTCAGGTTTTTTGACAAATCGCAAACGCTTTTTTCCATATTGATATATCTAATACACAATGATAAATTAAAGTAAAATGGCACAGTTAGATTTTAAGCATTCTGCAAGATGTAATAAAATGAAATGCAGCTTACCTAAATAAAATTTTCAAATTATTAAATTAAATTAAATAATTAAATTTTCTTTTCTTTGATTTACAGGAATAATTTAGTTCGGGCAGTCTCTGTCGGCACCAACAGTTGTACCAAGGGCAGTGATTTGTGATAAAACCTTAAGTGATAGCCAAATACTCATGTGATATTGGGATTCAGCGCCCCAAAATTACTTAAAATCAGGTGTCAGCAAAATTTCATGCAGGGCTGTGTAATAGATTTCCCAGTAGTTCCTTCTTCCAAGTAGAATTTTTGAAACATCAAGATTAATACAAATATACATATTGACGGTTATAAAAAAAATAAAACATAAAAAAATTACTCAGGAAAAGTGAAAGTTAATGACCATTAAAAATATTAGTCAATTTTTTTTTTTTTCTGGGCAACACGTGTGCTTAAAAAATACAAAACCCCGCTCATGTAATCTCAGGGTTTCCGACAGCGCTTTTTTGGCCAGGCGCCCCGCCCGGCCTGAAATCTGTAGCGCCCGGGCTAGAATGTCGGGCGAAAAAAACCTGTGCAGCTGACCCAGTGCAGCTAATGTCATTTGGATAGTAGGCCAACTTAGAGTAGGCCTGCCCTAAACAAAGTCAAAGACGCAAATTCCAGTGAACCGGCGTGACATGTCTCAAATGAAGTCAGTACACATAGGCCCAGTCTATCCGGGTTTTAGGCAAATGTTTTTACGCACTGTAGGACCCTGGCAGGGTTTCATATGGGGGGTATGGGGGGAATAAATCCCCAGCATAACTTGGGACTCGTGTCATGGCCTAATCTATGGCTGGATCCAGGCGCGGGGGGGTGGGGTTCTAGGCTGAGAAATCGCCAAAAATAGAAAAGAATGGACGAAAGAACGAAAAAACGGGCAATAATAACAACGGGTCTACACACAACCAGTCCTCAACACACCGTGGCCAGGTGATAACGGGTTGACACGGGTGCACACACAACCAGCACTGGCTGGGTGGAAAAATGAGGTGCGCGCAGAAGAATTATGATTAATACGACAAGAAAACCACCGATTTGCTAAGATATGCACAGATTCTCCACGATTCTTCACCAGACAATTTTTTGTCTACGACAGGACAAAACAGGTGTTCTCACACATTACGATTTCCTGCGACACGACAAGAAAAAAATTGTGACGAGAAAAATTTTCAACATGTTGAAAACCTTACGATTTTCACGACAGATTCATGTCGTGTGCAGTTGCGTTGGCCAACCTCTCCCACATTACGATTACCACCGACAATACAAGAAAATTTGTTCTGTCTTGTGGTATTTCACATTCTTGTTGTGTCGTTCGAAAATCGTGTGGTGTGAGGCAGGCCAAACCTAGACGGAGACGACCGCAATCACGGCAACGACGAGCCCAATAAGGACTGCAACCATAGATTACAATGACCCCGAAAACGATTACCCTATGCGACGAGCAGCACGACCCCCGATACCGACGGAAATGTCACACCATGCATGATCCGGTAATTTTGAGGTTATTTTCAGTCCGTACATTTTGCCATGAATCGAATGGTGCCAATTTCTGCCAATTTTTCGACTAAAACACCTCGTTATCCCATAAATGGACGCAACCGAGCTTGAATTTCTATCTTTAAAAATTATAATATAGCCGTTCATGACATGAAATGGGTAAAGCCAGTGCCACAAGCTAAATGAAATATTTTCTTGATGTACCTCCTTAACGCACTTTGATTTTTTTTTTTTTTTTAAAAGTAGGTTGAGGTGGTCACACATTTTAACGCACTTTGAAAAAATTTTTCAAAGTGCCTTGAGTTGGTCCCAAATGTTAACGCACTTTGAAAAATTTTTCAAAGTGCGTAATTTTTTCAAAGTGGGTTGTTACAGGGGTCTATTCTCCCATTTGCACGCAAGTCCTTTTTTTACACGATTCGAGTTAAGCGCTTTTGAGTTACGCGTGTTCTCCCCGACGCGCTTCGATCACGCCCACAGCACATAAGTTCAGAATGTAGGCAGCCTTATGAAAGAGGTGTAACTAATGCGAAAGAGAGGCAGACTCAGTACCAAGCTCATTGATTATGGCTATCAGGAAAAAATGGAAAAAGGATTTTCTGATTAACCATGAAAATGCATTTGTGGTCCATGGAAAACGCAAACCAGACTTTAAACCTGAATATCGTCGGCCTGCTGATAAAACCTCGTATCTCAAAATTGATAAGAAACAAAAACTTGTATGTCCACTATTCTTACAAGCAAAATTAAACATTTTTTATTTCAAACTAAACTTATCCATTAATATCATTTTATTATTATTGTTTTATTTAATATTTCTAATTTATTGTCCTGTGAAGTTTGTCATTTTCGAGATAAGAGGTTTTATCAGCAAGCCGACAATTTGCCGCTGTAATAGTAGGCCTATGTATGTCTGTGCCAAAAACTCATGCAGACATCTTTTTTATTTCTTACTCTAGCCACCATGGCATTAAAGCTATACAAACAAAGAAATTGCAGCGATAAGGACATAAAAAATAAAGAATTTAGCGCTTCTCAACCAGCACGATCAGAGCATTGAATCTGTGCCCCTCCTACACCAGCCTGTTTGTTCCGTGGAAAACAGGGAAGAAGACAAATAAAGAGAACATTCTAGTCACACGAAAATAACAATCGAAGACAGTTTATATGATCTCATTTAGAAATTGTACACTTGATCATCACAAACTTTTCAAATGTCAGGTTTGCAACTAAAGGACATGGAAACGCTTTAACAAGGATTCTTACCCCGCACGCAGTCATCCCCCCGCCCCGAAACCGCCTCAGAATGAAGGAATTCCATATCCATAGCCTATCATATCCTATTTGATTTTAGCGACACATTCACTTGAACTTGTGCCTTATACTTTATTATAATCAATTATCCCATTTACTGATAATGATTCTTCCCATGTCAGCTATTCTTTATAGGCTAAAATTGATTAACAAATGGGTAGTGTTTTGGTATTGGCCAGGGTAGAGCTCAATCTAGAGTAGCCTATTTAATAATATCTTTACTCACACATTAAAATGCACAGTATTATCAATGGTAAAGAAAAATTACAAAGACACGAGTTAGTTAATACAGATATCCTCAATTAGAAAATCAATTTCCTCACTCGTGAGAATATCACAACTTTTTAGATTATCAGGAACATATAGGGCAGTCGCATTTGTTAATAGAACATGAAGACAATGATGGCGACGTCGAGCCAAAGCCGAAAACCAAATTTCACAGATGTTGGTGTTGTATGGCAAGCGAGCACTGAAGGCTGATCCCCGGAATTAAGCTGCGAATCGTTCTGGATGTGGCTTCGGTGGGGAGATTTAAGCACAGTATCCCCGATTTAAAGCATAAATGGAGAGATCTGCGGGGCGCTGTAAAAGCCAGGCTCTCTGCACACCGAAGAAGTGTACACACAACAGGTGGTGGGCAACCATCATCCCCCGTGCATTTCACTGCACTGGAGGAGGAGATGGCATCCACTCTTTCTGCAGTGGAAGTGCATAAAGAAGAACTTGGAGCGTCAACAAACTGTGTCAGACACCTCGACACAGACGCCTGTGAGATGTGTATGACATCACCAGCCACTCTCTGGAACGACCCAGATGCCAGAAGCGACAGCGTAGTTCTGACGTTGATGACCACGGGTACGTTTTGTGGATAATTGCTGCGGCTGGATAGCTGTTCATCCAGAAGTCGGCAAAGATAGAGGATTGCCTGATGCACGGTCCAGACGAAAGCGCTGGATGCACTCGATGTTTGTTAGTCCAAACAAAGCCGATATATGCGTGTTCGTCTTCGAGCTCGGCGCGCTCCTCTTACTCTTTCCCAATCACGCAAGAGTGCAAGCTAATGTAGGACTGGCATTTTGGTTTTAGATTTTGAGGGCATGGTAGAATGATGGTCTTATTTATACTCGTATTAAAATCATTGCTATGCGTTTGTAATTGGACTAATTGGAGAAGAGGCTGTTGCATAATATCATGTGATGATTTTGTTTGATAATTTATTATGGTTATGAGAAATGACGTTTAGAAAAAAAGATGAATAATCGAATATTGAATGTCTCAACCTTTACCATGTTAAATAAATTAATGTTAAAATTCGGCCGATAACCAACATAAAACACAATATTCCATTTCGCCTTATGTTGGCGCTCGACCTTAATACAGCCCTCAAAAACTCTTAACAGAAAAAGCACGTAAGCCAGGGGGAGAATATGCGCAAGTCTTTTTTGCCTGAGAAATGCCCGGAAACGCCCCGATTTTGGCCTTGCTCCGCCCCAAGTGCGTAACTGCCTTAAGTCTCTGCATTACGCGCCCTGAAGTGGAGGGGAGAATACGCTTAGGCTGAAAAGCGCGTAGCTACATGGGAGAATAGACCCCTTACTCTCAAAGTTGAATGAGAAGAGCTTTTTAATAAAAAAAGCAGCATGTTTGATTGCTGCATTTTGAAATTTAAATGGCCATAGAACAGCACAGCATGAACACGATTGCCATTGCCACGGCATTTTGTGTGACTGTGCATAGCCTAATTTACACCTCACATTCACATTTCATCCGCTTCACAGAATGTTTTCCACCTTGTGTATTTTTTAGAGGCTTGAAATCCAAGGTGATCTGAAAATAAATATCTTCATTTTTATTTTATCATTATAGAGCTCCTAAAAATGCTACAATGAGAGATGAAATGCTGAACTGGGATGTGGCGATATTGAACGATGATTTTTTTTTTTTTTGGATGAGACAACTTGCAGTGTGTAGGCAGTCGAGTGCAATTTCTTGAAACATACACACCTGAAGCAGCTTAAAATGATTTAAAATGCCGTCGGGAAGAAGCCCGAGTTTATATTTCGCCAATTGCAGGTGCTCCGCCCTTCCTGAAATCTGCTCTTGTGTACTTGGCCTAAATAACAATCAAGAAATTTAGCCAGTAGCCTATAACAATTAAGATGCGATGGTGAAAAGCAGACAAACCTAAGTGGGCTACAGTGTTAGATTGACAGAATACCAATTTGAATCATTAGGAAAAAAAAAAATCTTCCTCTGAATTACATCTCTAATTGTAACATTTTAGGACAATATTCAAGATTTATTTAAAACAGATTTGTTACAAGATCGTCTAAAATAGCCTACATAAAGGTGGAACACATTCTGAAAAGTGGATGAAACGTGAATGTCAGATACAAATTATCATAGTCCCACGAAATGGTGTGGTAATGGCAATCGCAATCGTGTTCATGCAAATCTGTGCTAGTCTATGGCCATTTGAATTTCAAAATGCATCAATCAAACATCTTGTCTTAGAGTAAACGAATCCACTATTTGATTGGTAATCAAGCAAAGTAAACGGGAACAGGTATACTTTTCTTTGAGTTGCCTGATTGATTAATTGGAGACGATTTTGTTTTCATTTGCTAAGCTCCTCTCAGCATGTAGCCGAAAAATACTGATGTCAGTCAAGTTTTTTCCGGAAGCATTTCCCATGTCCTTTGATGTTCGGCACTTTCGTCGAGGACAGCACGGGGGTTAAAGGAAAAGGGAAAGCTCGGATGTTGGCCCCATGGTAGCAGCTAGTGTTATTTCGCGTTAAAAAGCATCGATTCAGAATCGTAACACCATTAAGCCCGTGATCCACTTACGTTTTTTAATGGTCTCCGATTGTCCCGATTCTCCCCTTCCGACCAGTTACGAGTGATTACGAGTGGAAATTTCTGTCATGCCTGTGATGCACTTACGCTTTTAAGGCTTCCGCACTCAAGCAATCATGGCCAGTCAGAAGCCAGTCGGAATAGGCACAATGATATTAATCTCCCTCTTCCACTGCCTGAGATATTGGCAGCTGAAATCCTAATTTCTTTCATGACAAAAATGTTTGGCAGTTTTTGAAGGTCTACCAAATTACAGTAATTAACCGGTAATCAACTGCCAAAACATTGTATAAATCAGTGATTCCCAAAGTGTGGGCCGCGGCCCCCTGGTGGGCCGTGGTGGTACTGCAGGTGGGCCGTGAGAGGTCATTAAAAATATGATTCATTTTTGCAAATATGATTTTTTTTTATGATTTATTTTAAAATATTTATTGCACGATTTTAAAAAATATATATTTTGAAGTAGTAACCTATTGAGTGTTATAGACCTCTCAATATTTTAGGAACCTTATATAGTTTATGATCGGAACATAGCTTTCTGGTCATCATGACCGGGGGTCATAATCGGAGGAGCATGTTCTGTGCTCGATAATTAATTCTGTCTTGTGTGTACACCACAGATTAAAAGTTTGGGCTTCCTTTATCCCCCTGCTTTTATTTCAATCCTGAATCTTTATAATAAATAAAAAACAACAACAATTATTGTTGCTGTTAAGTGTTCTGAGAATGCATAATTTCGTCTATGTACTGTTTATAGGACAAAGGTGGGCCGGGGACATTTTTTAGATTTTCAAGTGGGCCCTGATTTGGAAAAGTTTGGGAACCCCTGGTATAAATAATATATTTGGGAACTGTACAATAGGTCTAAAGAATTTCAGATTCATCATTGCCTCAATTTACGAGTTAGTGAGCAGTAAATCTTGTCACAGGCCACTCAGGGTATCCAGACTTTGGCCACCCAAGGATAAACACCTCAACAACCTTTCCAACAAATTTCATCTTGCTGTCTCAATCCCTTCTATGAAAAATTTTTTTTTTTTGTTGAATAAATCCATTTTCAGTTTCTTTTCCTCATTGTACAACATGCTTTTTGTCCATGTACTTCCATACTGATGAAGCATTGATTTTACATAAATGCCTAATGAATGAGATTTCACATCTACACATTTTATGAGAATAATCAGAAATATTATGCAGCTGTAAAATCATATTTGCACATAAAATTCATGTCATTTATGCAATGCATGAAACAGTTTGCAAATCCAGTGTCCTTGAGAACAGAATGTTATACTTTTTATGCATTAATGCACGAGTCCGCACAAAGTAAAAATGTAGAGTATGGATAATTTATAGTGTCTGATCTCAGCAATGGTGAATTACATGTAAAATTGATTCTTTTTTAGATGTTATTGTCATGTTGCTTATCCATTGTAACCAAATAGGCGGTAACGCTCTAATAATTTATTACTAAGTGGTTTGTCACATTAAAATAGGTGTCCATGATGCTGAAATGAATGATTTAGTTATGTTTTTACATGATTTTGCTTATATGCAAAGACCATAGAAAGACCATAGACCAGAAAGTGGTTATTTCACAACATACTGGGAATCTTAACTGCAGAGGCTTTTAAAAGACAATGACTGAAAGTTCTGTGGACATTTTAACTTGGCGTACAGATGAGTTGGAGAGGGTGCAGGACCTCCAGGGTCAGTGATTTGTTCCATGACAGTCTCTCTTGCATCATGTCTGTCTTGCCTTATAAGCAGAGTGTAAGAGCCGAAACTGCATTTTGTTTTCAATTATATGCTCCAGCAATATTTAAGTTCAATCGTATTAGTTGTATTATTAATTTTACATAAATAAATAGATAGTGGAGTGTTTTTGTAGCCTCCCAAATTAAAGAGCACACATTTCTTTATTATACAATTGCAATTGTGCGCAACTGCATTCATTTCATACGGGGCTTGGTGCTCCTAGAGGAAAAGCTATACATTGGGTGCTTACGTGGCCTTTGGGTGCTCTGAATCATGGGCTGTGCATGGCAGTTTTGAGCGCACAGTTTTTTGACCGCAGTGTTCGGATAATTACAAGGAAAAAGTGAATGGATTAGATCTAACGTTCGTATGTAAATAATTGTTGAACGAACAAACATATTTTCTTTAAAATAAAATTTTGTTTGACCTTTTAAATCTCTGGAATCCGTGGAATTGTTTGGAGACACGCGAGTCAAGTAATTCTCAATTACTGCCGCAACACCAACGAAACAGAATCTACACAGAGGATGCACAGCAGGAGGATTCTAAGCCTCTTGCCAGTTACTTTAGCTCAAACCGATCTTGCCAATATACTCATTGTTGTGCTAATGAACACACGATGGACATACAGATACATACATAACAGGAGCACATAATCTTTTGTGGTATAACAAAAATGACCTACACATGAATATAATTTTATGGTTGCATAATATTTACCATTATTCTTAAATGATGTGTGGAGGTCAAAGCTCATTAATTAGGCATTTACGTAAAATCAGCGCTTCATCAGAATGGAAGTACATGAAAAAAAAAGCATGCTGTACAATGAGGAAAAGAAACCAAAAATTCAGTTTTTCTAAAAAAAAAAAAAAAAAAAATATCAATAAAAAAAATCCCTTCTTTGAAAAACAATCTGAGACATCGAAATGAAATTTGCTCAAAAGATTAATGAGGTGTTTATCCTTGGGGGACAAAGTCTGAAATAGTGTGAATTGACACGGAATGGCCCAATAGACTGATCATTTTTCATGATTTGTTCTCATTCTTGCTCATCAGACCTCGTCGCAGCCATATTTCTTCTGAATTTGGCGGGGTTGACGGAGCCCCAACCTGCCGTCCGCATTAGTCAGAAAAATGCAGACTGAAATAAAGCACAGCTCCGAGTCAGGCGTAAACTCCTCACCTCCATCACAGACGTTCAGGCGTAAGAGCACAGTCAAATACATCCACTGTCCAGAACGATATTAGCCACGATGCATAGTCAGCTCACACTGCATATTCCTGCCCAGAGCAAGATTTCCCACAATGTAGATGGGTCAGCTCACGCTCCAGAACTACGCATCCCCCACAACAAAGTGTCAACTCACACTGCACTTTCACCGCTCAGAACTACGTTTCCCACTACGCGGCTCAAAGTCAACACCGTTCACACATCAGTCGCCGTCAATTTCGCCTGCTCATGAATCAATAAAGGTGTGATCCCGCTCACTCACACATCAATGCACATCAAATCCTTCCCACTCCTACATCAGCAACTATGATCCCACTCACTCACCTATCAATCACCATCTGACCCCACCCACTCACACATCAAGCACTTTCTGCAGAAAACTCACACACCCAGCCAAATACCACATTAGCATGCAGAACCAATAGCCAACTCATCACACCACATGTAAAGACCAGAGATTGTGTGAGTGTGAGTGTGAGTGTGAGTGTGAGTGTGAGTGTGAGTGTGAGTGTGAGTGTGTGTGTGAGTGTGTGTGTGATGACAGAGAGCACATGTGTGTGCCTTACAAAAAGATCAGTGGAGGATTCTACAGCGGCATGTCAAGGTCCAGTGCTGGGTACACAGTGTCCTGTATGAGGCGACACTCAGAGCAGAGAATGAGGGAGACACAGATAACAAGAAATCAATAGCATGTGCTTCTCCCTCCCACTCCGCCAATCGGACGGGTGTCTCGCCACACAAGGGAGAGCTGAAAGCGCCAGGCCAAATATCCCAGTGGGGAGCAGTCCTCACTGTCCATAGCTGTCGATAAAGGGGGCATTCACAGGAGGAGAATGAGGTGGATGCTGCATGGTGCCTACCTCTCTCCCACCACTGTCCCCAGAGTTTCCCCTCACCTCGTACACCTGGCCAACCCCCTTCTCCACAGAGAGCAGGGCTCCGTTTATACCCCCAACCCCCGCTACAGATGGAGTACAGTAGCATGACAAGGCGACAACAGCAGAAAATGGCTTGTTCAAAGCATAACGTTCAAAATACCTTTCAAATAAGATAGAGTTACAGCAGTAGCATCAGTCACAAAGGTCAAATGTACATAGTGCTGTGAAAAAATAAATAAAAAATAAAAATCTTTGAATAGTCCAAACAATTATCCACACATTTGTTAGAGCTAGTCAGAATTAACCTAAAACACCAATTCATTTGCTGCTTTTTATACTGAGTACAAATGAAAACGCACCACTTGAAAAAAGTCAATATTTAAGTTCAAATGAACTTCAATATAATTTTCATACAACAACAACACTACAGTGACGTCAACCGAAATGCCAGGTGCAAGAAATGCGAGAATGTCAAGTTCACTGTAACGCTAGGCAATTCTTTACAAAAACGCAGTATCTTGCACGCACACCACGGAAAAATGAATTTCACTCTGAATTTGTGCACACATCGCCTTTAAAAGCATGTGAATCCGAATAAAATTTCACTTCTTCACTGACACTTGTCAAACGTCGACACTATGCCGCGACTTACAGCCCCTGAACGGGAACGTGCCATAGGCATGCTTGAAATTGGCGCCAGCACCAGGGAAATTGCCAGACGACTACACTGCGCACACACAACGATCACAAGACTCCATCAAAGGTTTCTGCAAACGGGGAGCACTCAGGACCGTCCTCAACCGGGTCAACAACGTGTGACAACGGCACGTCAGGACCGTCAGATCGTAAGGGATCATGTCCGAGACCGAACACTACCAGCGACAAGAACGGCTGCTCAAGTCCAAGGACGACGTGGATTCATTCACCCCAACACCGTACGGAACCGTCTGCGACCTGCAGGCCTGCGTGCACAACGTCCTTATTTCGGCCCCATATTGATGGATCGTCACCGAAACCAGCGTCTACAGTGGGCAAACAGGCACCAGAATTGGCGACTACGACAATGGCACAGTGTCATCTTTTCTGACGAGTCACGATTTCACTTAAGGAACGCAGATGGCCGTATACGTATTTGGCGGAGACGTGGTGAACGTTATAACGCCGATTGTGTCGTTCCAACAGACCGTTGGGGTGGTGGCAGTGTTATGGTGTGGGGTGGAATAAGCTACCGTCACAGAACCCCTCTCCAAATCTGCAGAGGAAGGGTGAACGGCGTCTACTACCGGGACCAGGTGCTGCAGAACCATGTTGTGCCGTTCTTCCACCAACACCACGATGTCCACACGTTCCAACAGGACAACGCTAGGGTACACACTGCAAGGGTGTCTATGCAGTACCTTGCACAGCAGAACATTCCCGTGCTTCAGTGGCCAGCTCTGTCACCCGACCTCTCCCCTATCGAGCACTTATGGGATGAAATTGGACGACGTCTTTCACGTCAACACCAGATAGACAACATCCGAGATCTTGAGGTTGCCCTTGTTCAGGAGTGGAATGCTATGCCTCAGAACACTATCCAGAGACTGATCAACTCCATGCGACGAGGATGCACCGCATGTGTCAATGCAAATGGCGGTCAAACCAGTTATTGACTTTCCTGTTTGACCCCTACACCAGTTAAACCTCTCTCGTGCATTAACATTATCGTGAATGAAATTGAATGATGTTTACATGTCTTCTTAAATCATTCATCATCTCAAATGCATCATACGTGTATACTTCACATATCAATCCGTGGAGCTATTCCACATTTCGTGAGTGGCGCGTTTTCATTTGTACTCAGTATATAATCAATCTTGCCTGAGAATGCCATAACTTTGGTAAAATCAGTCACGGTTCAGCGCAACAAGTTGCAAGGTTCCATGAAAACTTCTCAGAGAAAAGTATTTTTTCTTTAAAACAAGGGATTAGTGTTTATCATCCCTGCATGGCAACAGCATCAAGATGAATATTCATGATTTTTCCATGAGGCATTACCTCAGGAGATTGCAAAAAAAAAAAAAAAAAAAAAAACTTGAAAATCTACCTCCATCCTTGATCAGCAGGTTTGTTAAGTACTCCGATTAATTTATCCCAGATAACTGAATAAGTATTTTTACCTGGGGCAGAGGTCATGTTTTCACCCCTTTTTGCTTGTTTGTCAGTCAGTTTGTAAACAACATAACTCAAAAAGTACTGCACAGATTTGTCCAAATTTTGTGGGTGGATTGCCATTACATCAAGGATGAACCCTATTGATTTTCACCGAGATCAGTGAAACAATATGGCCACCACGGCAGCAATCTTGAAATCGTATGACAAGCGACAACTGAACTTTGCTCCCACTCATGAAGATTTGGATTGTGCTGCCTTGACAGAGGTTTGCACTCTGACTGCCTCTAGTTCATTAACCTGACAAACTATCGCCAGATCTCGCCAGTAAATATAGGTTAATACACACAAAAGAAGATTCTCTCATCATGTACATAAAGTAAATGCATACTGCTGACCATGCCACATGCATGGAAAAAATTTCAGGCACCCCAAAGCAACCTCTATGCTGCAGAGCAGCCAAGAAAAGATGATTTAAGCGAAATACAAATGCCTGGCCTTCTAGAATGTCCAATACCAAGTTACTAGAGAGTGGCGCACACACTCCATGCCCTGCTGCAGAGTGGCGCACACACTCCATGCCCTGCTGCAGAGTGGCGCACACACTCCATGCCCTGCTGCAGAGTGGCGCACACACACCATGCCCTGCTGCAGTGTGGCGCACACACTCCATGCCCTGCTGCAGTGTGGCGCACACACTCCATGCCCTGCTGCAGTGTGGCGCACACACTCCATGCCCTGCTGCAGTGTGGCGCGCACACTCCATGCCCTGCTGCAGTGTGGCGCGCACACTCCATGCCCTGCTGCAGTGTGGCGCGCACACTCCATGCCCTGCCGCAGTGTGGCGCACACACTCCATGCCCTGCCGCAGAGTGGCGCACACACTCCATGCCCTGCCGCAGAGTGGCGCACACACTCCATGCCCTGCCGCAGAGTGGCGCACACACTCCATGCCCTGCCGCAGTGTGGCGCACACACTCCATGCCCTGCCGCAGAGTGGCGCACACACTCCATGCCCTGCCGCAGTGTGGCGCACACACTCCATGCCCTGCCGCAGTGTGGCGCACACACTCCATGCCCTGCCGCAGTGTGGCGCACACACTCCATGCCCTGCCGCAGTGTGGCGCACACACTCCATGCCCTGCCGCAGTGTGGCGCACACACTCCATGCCCTGCCGCAGTGTGGCGCACACACTCCATGCCCTGCCGCAGTGTGGCGCACACACTCCATGCCCTGCCGCAGAGTGGCGCACACACTCCATGCCCTGCCGCAGAGTGGCGCACACACTCCATGCCCTGCCGCAGTGTGGCGCACACACTCCATGCCCTGCCGCAGAGTGGCGCACACACTCCATGCCCTGCCGCAGAGTGGCGCACACACTCCATGCCCTGCCGCAGTGTGGCGCACACACTCCATGCCCTGCCGCAGTGTGGCGCACACACTCCATGCCCTGCCGCAGTGTGGCGCACACACTCCATGCCCTGCCGCAGTGTGGCGCACACACTCCATGCCCTGCCGCAGTGTGGCGCACACACTCCATGCCCTGCCGCAGTGTGGCGCACACACTCCATGCCCTGCCGCAGTGTGGCGCACACACTCCATGCCCTGCCGCAGAGTGGCGCACACACTCCATGCCCTGCCGCAGAGTGGCGCACACACTCCAT
This sequence comes from Gymnothorax reevesii, assembly GCA_029721435.1. NCBI lineage: Eukaryota > Metazoa > Chordata > Actinopteri > Anguilliformes > Muraenidae > Gymnothorax > Gymnothorax reevesii. The sequence continues at coordinate 67,465,915 of CM056574.1, read as the reverse complement.
GCCCTGCCGCAGAGTGGCGCACACACTCCATGCCCTGCCGCAGAGTGGCGCACACACTCCATGCCCTGCCGCAGAGTGGCGCACACACTCCATGCCCTGCCGCAGAGTGGCGCACACACTCCATGCCCTGCCGCAGAGTGGCGCACACACTCCATGCCCTGCCGCAGAGTGGCGCACACACTCCATGCCCTGCCGCAGAGTGGCGCACACACTCCATGCCCTGCCGCAGAGTGGCGCACACACTCCATGCCCTGCCGCAGAGTGGCGCACACACTCCATGCCCTGCCGCAGAGTGGCGCACACACTCCATGCCCTGCTGCAGAGTGGCGCACACACTCCATGCCCTGCTGCAGAGTGGCGCACACACTCCATGCCCTGCTGCAGAGTGGCGCACACACTCCATGCCCTGCTGCAGAGTGGCGCACACACTCCATGCCCTGCTGCAGAGTGGGGCACACACTCCATGCCCTGCTGCAGAGTGGGGCACACACTCCATGCCCTGCTGCAGTGTGGGGCACACACTCCATGCCCTGCTGCAGAGTGGGGCACACACCATGCCCTGCTGCAGTGTGGGGCACACACCATGCCCTGCTGCAGTGTGGCGCACACACCATGCCCTGCTGCAGTGTGGCACATATACCATGTATTCTTTTTTTAATGTATTATTATAAGGAGGCGGTCAACCAAGGGTTTCAAAATAAACGCAGCCCAAGATTGTCAAAAAGTCTATGTCAGAGGACTCAATATTGAAAGAGATGCTAAGTCCGTTAAGACTATTAAATTATCAAAACAGACTTCCGATGGGCTTGCGCACAGTCCACATCGTTTATTTATGGTCATAAGATATTTTTATTAGACTCACCATTCTCCGTGTAGGCATGGTTTTTGCAAGTGGACCTTAGGGGCACCTATTGCAGCGTCTAAATAGGCTGCGGCCCGGCCCGGCCACTGGCCCGCCACCTAGTGGCGAGGAAAAAATCTTGGCCCGCAGCCAAAGTTACTTGCCGACCCCAGACATACACCATGCCCAGCTGGAGTATAGCACATACGCTACGGCTCAAAAGTTTGGGATCACTTGGTAATTTTCTTGTTTTCCATGGAAACACATAGAATTAGGCTGAATAGGAAATATAGCAAAATGAACAGAACATGCTGACATTGTCTGAGTTAGAAATAATGATTTTAAAGGAAAATGATGAATATGTACTTCAAACTTTGCCTTCAACAAAAAAAAAAAAAAAAAAAAAAACTTCCTTCACTGTTGATACTGAAACTGGTGTTTGACAGGAGCCATTTAGCGCAGCTGCTAGTTGACAACCTGTGAGGCTTCTTTGTTTTAAACTACACACTCAGATATTTGTGCATCGGGGCCTCCCACTCCTTTTTCTGTCCTTGTTAGTGCCAGTTTGTGCTGCTCTCTGAAGGGAGTAGTTGACAGCATGGCAACAGATTTTAACTTTTCAATTTCTCACATTGAATAGCCTTCTTTTCTAAGCACAACAATAGACTGACGGGTCTCTAAAGGAAGTTCTTTCTTTCTGGCCATTTTGAGCCTTTAAACAAACAAACAACTGCTGATGCAACAGGTACTAAACCAACCTCAAGAATGCCATGCTCCCTTTTGCGCTCCCTTATTAGTTCAGTTTTCAGCTGTGCAACACATTTGCAGAAGGGTTTTCTACCAATCAATTAACCTTATAAAATGCTTAACTTGGATTAGCAGCCATACCAGGAGATTGATGCAGAGAACTGAAAGTTGCTGATAATGGGCCTCTATGCAAAAATGTAGATGATTTTCAAAGAATGATCCGATTAATTTTAATAGTTTGTGAAATAGATAAAAATGTTCGTGAAATGGAAAAAAAAAAAAATGTATTTTTTCTTTGACAAACAAAGAAATGTGTAAATGATCCCAAACTTTTAAGCAGTAGTGTACACCATGCGCTGCTGGAGCATAGCACATACACACCATACCCTTCTGTGATGTAGCGCACAAACCATACTGTGCTGCAGTGTAGCAAATACACCATGCCCAGCTGCAGTGTAGCACAAATACCATGCCCTGCCTTAATGTATCACAAACATACCTTGCGGCAGTGTAGCACATATACCATACACAGATGCAGTGCAGTACACATACAGTGGGGGAAATAAGTATTTGACCCCCTGCTGATTTTGCAGGTTTGCCCACGAACAAAGAGTGCAACGGTCTATAATTTTAATGATAGGTTTATTTTAACAGTGAGTGACAGAATATCACCAAAAAAGTGGAATAAGACATTGTATGCATTTTATGTTAGTTGTTGACAAGGTTTGTGCACATTTTGGCAGGGATGTTGGCACACTCCTCCCTGCAGACAGCCTCCAAATCATTCAGGCCCAAAGGCTGTCGTCATGCAACCCGAATTTTAAGCTCCCTCCAAAGATTTTCAATTGGATTCAGGTCTGGAGACTGGCTAAGCCACTCCAGACCCTTGATGTACTTCTTCTTCAGCCACTCTTTTGTTGCTTTGGCGGTGTGCTTTGGGTAGTTGTCGTGCTGAAACACCCATCCTCGACCCATGTTCAGCTCTCTCACTGAGGGAAGGAGCTATTGGTCCAGAATTCCACAAAATATGGCCCCGTCCATCCTCCCCTCAATGCAATGGAGTTGTGCCGTCCCCTTGGCTGAAAAGCACCACTGTGCTTGACGGTGGGGATGGTGTTCTTTGGGTTGTACTCTGTGTTCTTTGCCCTCCAAACACGGCGAGTTGAGTTGAGCCCAAAAATTTCTATTTTGGTCTCATCTGACCACATCACCATCTTCCAGGCCTCTTCGGAGTCATTCAGGTGGTCAATGGCGAACTTCAGGCGGGCCTGGACATGTGCCTTCTTGAGCAGGGGGGCCTTGCGTGCGCTGCAGGATTTCAATCCATGACCGCGTAGTGAGTTAACAACTGTTTCTTTTGTAACTGTGGTCCCAGCTGCCTTCAGTTCATTAACCAGTTCCCCCCCCTTGTGATTCCTCACCGTTCGCATGATCAGGGACATCTCACGAGGCGAGACCTTGCATGGAGGCCCAGACCGAGGGAGGTTGGCGGCAGTGTGGTACTTCTTCCATTTCCTGATAAAAGATCAACTGTCGGTGCAGTTCTCTCAAAGTTGCTTTCCGATTCTCTTGTAGCCCATCCCAGCCTTGTGTAGGTCAACGATCTTGTCCCTGATGTCCTTAGACAGCTCTTTGGTCTTGCCCATGGTGGAGATGTTGGAATCTGGTTGTTTGTGAGTGGACAGGTGTCTTTTATACAGGTAATGTGGTGAGGCAGGTGTATTTGATGTAAATAATTATTTGGGATTTGGGGTGCATCTTAAAGAAAGACTAACTGGCTTGTGGGACCCAGAATACTTGCTGTTTGGTAGGGGGTCAAATACTTATTTTTCCTCATCAGATGGTTATCAATTTTTATAAATTCATATGATGTGATTTTCTGGAATTTTCTTTGTGATTCTGTTTCTCACTGTTACAATGTATATACGATTAAAATTATAGATTGTTGCATTCTTTGTAAGTGGGCAAACCTGCAAAATCAGCGAGGGGTCAAATACTTATTTCCCCCACTGTACCATACACTGCTCTGGTCCAGCACACACACCATGCTCTGCTGTTGTGTAGCACATACACCATGCCCAGCTGAAGAGTTGCACATATACCATGCGCTGCTGCAGTGAAGTTCCAGTGTTTCAACTGCTTTTGGAAGCAAAGTTGGAAATCTTCAGAAGTCAGGCCTATGCAAACTCATTTTGCTTTCACTTCATTATAGATGGCTGAAATGTCATCCAATCAATTTCCTTTCAGCTTGATTTTGATTTTTGGAAACAAAAAAACGTCACACAAGAGCAGAAGAATAATGGACAGAAGATGTGGAATCAGAGCTTTGGCTTCTCTCTGCCAAAAATTCTTGGGCAGGCAGCATTGTGTGAAGCCGTGATGTCATGAAGAAACTAGAGATCATTCTCCCCGTGTTCGCGGTGGTTTCTGCCTTCACTCTTAATTCACACACGGCTCTTCTTAACTGTCCATTTGTTACAACCTCAGGAAAACATGCACCAGCCCTTCAACACATTTTTTGCTACACAGGTACCAGGTCTAGACATATTGCTTTCTGTGGCGCTGGTTACCAGTTGTAATGAGTAGACACATTAGTGCAGCACACAACCCAGCTACTAGCATCTGCATCAGAGGTCCCTCAGGTCAATCCTCTTACACCATGTTCTGCTGTAGGACATACACCACTGAGGAAGACTGCTTCTTCACACAGGATTGCGAACAGCTGGGCTGAGATCACAACGGTCATCCAACATGCCCTCGCTGACTGCCCCTCTGCACTTGGCCTCGGGGGAATCCCCGTCGCAATCAGAAGTGTCGTTCCACTTGTCAGAAAAACTAAAGTGAACTTGGTGCAATCGACCCTCGGAGGGCTGAGGGAGCACATCAACAGCGATGATGTATATCACACAAAATACATAGCAATTATGCATTCGGTGCAGCAAATTACAGCCACAATTAGGCAGCAGCAATGCACGCAAAACTCTGGTTGCTTAATTCTTACCATTGAAGAAAGAGTAGAATAAATTGAGCGGAGTGAATAAATTGAGCAATAAATTAGACTAAACTAGTCAAAGTTTAACTTTCCTTATCGAGCAACCAAACCTTAGTTAATAAATTGCGAATTTACTCAGTTACTACCGAATTGCACTGCCTCAACGGAAAATACCACCACTCAGCAAAATGACCCCAGAGTCTCCGTTTTTACCTTAACCCCTCTGTGCAGATAAAGACTCCAGCAGACATGGGGGTGCACTATTTATGCACGCAGTTACACTATTTCATCACTAGATTAAATCTTATCGCTAAATCTCGGATCAGTTATCGAATATTTACTAGCAAGTGGAGCTCGAATACAGTTTAGAAAACGGACGAGTTCAGTCCCATCCCCGTTTTTTTAGGAGTTGCGTGAATTTAACTCCTCAGCTATGCCTGATGTGCAAACTGCTCAATATACTTGCCCATAGTATCTACCCAGCAATTCAAAAAAAATTGCTTGCGACAGAAATAATTGTTGTTCTCTGCAGCAACCACTTCACCTACAGCAAGCCAATGGTATCCCAATTAGTAGGTAGGAAATATCAGTTTTCTGAAGCAAAAATTCAACATGGTATTGATACCATGTCATTCTACTATCAATTATAGTCATCACGTCAAAAAAGCGTAGTTCCCTACCGTAAATTTACGCGTAGAGTCCTTTGATTGACGAATTCCACGTTCCTTTATATCCTCATAAGTACTGATGTTGATAGCCAATCACCCAATTTTTTTACTTAGGCTCATCTGCGTAATGCACACTTATAGTTCACGCCCTCGTGAAACTTCCCCGGTAATAATGTATTGATTGACTCCTTTCTTACCCAATCCCAGAGAGTTTAAACCTTCCACAGTAATTGAAAAAGACATTGGACAATAAGAAAAGTACACAAGCTGGGGGCGCCCCGGTGGCTCATCGGTCTAAGCGCACCTACCATAAAGGCTGTGTCCTTCCTTCGGTGACCCAAGTTTAATAAATCTTTAGACAGAAAAGTATACAAGCCTTCGCATAAAATCAAGATAGGTTGCATTCTCCTAACATTGTGCATGGCTGTGCAGCTGAAAATGATGCAATTACAAAGAAAAATAGACTTCCAAAATCCACATGAAGTGTTCAGTTACATTTATCGGATTTAAATGAAGTATGGACATGGTCAATGGAAATTATTCCAAATAAAACAGGACTGGAGGGTTCCTTCTACCAGATACATCTGTCTCTGGAGGAGGGATTCAATGAAGAAATAATACTGGTACTGTGGTTGCATTTTGCTCAACTTGGCTTTCCGTTTAAGAATTTATACTGTATTCAATGAAATTGAATGCAGAGTTTTGGCAAAGTGCAAACCGCTCAAGCACGTTTGTTGACCCTTTGTTCGTTCATTGCACCATCTAGGGCAGAATATTGCCTGATTGTTCCTGATATTGGCATGTCGGTTTTGTTTAAATGAGGTACATTTCAGATATTACGGAGTTCGTGAGTTCTATAAGCAAAGGTTTTGGGTCAAGTGATAAACGACAGATAAAGCTGTAACCATAATTTAATTCGTGGAATAAGACATTGTATGCATTTTATTAATTTATTTGCATATTTTTGGTCAAAAATAAGTAATTGACCATCTGGACAGACAGCATGTTCATATTTTGTAGAAAAGCCATTATTGGCCAGCACAGATGTCAAACAATCTTTATGGTTGTTGACAAGGTTTGTGCACATTTTGGCAGGGATGTTGGCCCACTCCTCCCTGCAGACGGCCTCCAAATCATTCAGGTCCCGAGGCTGTCGCCATGCAACCCGAATTTTAAGCTCCCTCCAAAGATTTTCAATTGGATTCAGGTCTGTAGACTGGCTAAGCCACTCCAGACCCTTGATGTACTTCTTCTTCAGCCACTCTTTTGTTGCTTTGGCGGTGTGCTTTGGGTAGTTGTCGTGCTGAAACACCCATCCTCGACCCATGTTCAGCTCTCTCACTGAGGGAGGAGCTATTGGTCCAGAATTCCACAAAATATGGCCCCGTCCATCCTCCCCTCAATGCAATGGAGTTGTGCCGTCCCCTTGGCTGAAAAGCACCACGGTGCTTGACGGTGGGGATGGTGTTCTTTGGGTTGTACTCTGTTGTACTCATTGCACCATCTAGGGCAGAATATTGCCTGATTGTTCCTGATATTGGCATGTTGGTTTTGTTAAAATGAGGTACATTTCAGATATTACAGAGTTAGAGTGTTCCACAAGCAAAGGTTTTGGGTCAAGTGATAAACGACAGATAAAGCTGTAACCATAATTTAATTCGTGGGCAATTACACAAAAATGGTTTGCAAGTGCAAAAAATAAAATTTACATCAAACCTCATGTATCATACATCAAATGAAAGTTGAGAAGCTATATTTTCAAGAACTATAACTTTTATGAAGATTGTTTCACTGTGTGTTTAGTAATCCACTGCAGAAGTATTTGTTGAGACCAAAAGAACAATGCAGACTGCTTTTTTCGAGCGAACAATATACCCCATCCTCATTTTCACCAAAAGGTCTGTGGGATGGTGATCAGTGGTTTCTGGTATTTGACCTAAGGCCTATTATTGCATAAATCCCAATACATCACTCAACATTTCTTTTTATTGACTATATAGCTTGATTTGTTAGAGAATGGCAATATTGATTCATAGGAAGCCCCTCCGCTAACGAAAAATATTTACCCCCTGCCTTTGAGTATTCCCAAGGATTCTCCCAGGATCCTTCAGAATCCCTAAGGATTTTACCCGGATCCCCACGGAATTTGTCAGGAATTTTGAGGATCACCAAGGATTTGGCCACGATCCTTTGTGATCCAGATAGATTTTGCTAGGGTCTTCAATGATATTGTTGAGGATCCTTCAGTATACTTAAAGATCTTGAGGGATCCTGCCACAGGGTCCTTGAGGGTCCTTAAGATTTTTTCAAAGGATCCTGTCAGAATCATGCAAAGGGTCTGAGCAGGATTGTTGCAGAATCTTTGGGAGGATTCTTTCCAGGGTAACATCACAATGCATCGCTTTCATTCAGTCCAGATCTTTCCATGTGAATAACACCACAACAATAATAACACTGAGAAAATTACCTGGGGGGGGGGGGGGGAGAAACTTACTTAGCAGCCATGATAAGTCTGTTTGAATTGACTAAATATTAAGGAAAGGTGCTTCCCAACCCATCTCCATTAGCATAGAGTACACTGAACCAAACCTTTTCAACAAGAAAGGAGACAACACAACCCCACAATTCAACCACTTAACACATCACTTTCATTTGGTCCAGATCAGTCAGTCAGGGCTTACTCACAACACAATGCTTTCTGTCAGTCCAGATTTTTCAGTGTGAATATCATCCACAACACATCACCTTCATCCAGTCCAAATCTTACAGCATAAAAAAAAGCTCAATACATTGGTTTCACGCAGTCCAGATCTTAAAGTTTGACCAATACATCAAAAACAAAAAGTGGAGAGAACAGGCCATACAGCCCAACAATGTTTAGCCAGTCCCAACTACTAAATTGTACATGACACTTAAGCGTTTCTGCCTCTACAACAAGACCTAGCAATGCAATTCCACTTTCAGACGGCATACTGAGTGAAAAATACTTCCTAATATCTGTGCAAAATGTAACCGTTGCTTAACACCAATCAGCCGTTCCATTGAAACTCGCATAACGTTTTTACAAAATTTTTTGATAAAACAGCTGATGAATTTTTATGAGATGGTAACAAGAGTTGCTGAACATGGAATATTTATTTTCTCAGAAGTCCTTTACTATTTGATGTGAAGAAAGGTTTACTATTTGATGTGAAGAAAGGTTGTCTGTTGTAGACAGTTGGTGAGGAATAATCACTTTAAAAAAAAGTGACTTGCGTGACCGGCTTATTTTCAAGTATCACCACTACTGCTCAGTATTGCTCAGTTTTCGTAGAAAGTCATGCCCTTTATCTAAACTGTTCCTTTTGATGTAGGAACCACATACACATTTGTATCATATGATAAACTTATTCCAAGTGAATTGGTCATAGTGTCACAGTCAGGGGTCTGAATATGCGTGACTCTCGTGACAGGCAAACATGATTCACGTGACGCAGTAGAAGTAACTTTTTATAATTTCAAGTAAAAACCTGATAAGGTTGAATTGCACACCCAAAACATCAAACTATAACTGAGATTTCTATTTTCACTGGTCATTTATTGACAGCAATTTGCTACAGAATACACTTTCTGTGAAACTAGTGTGAAACTTTTACACTAGTGAGGTAGAACATAATAATAAAAAAAAAGACGCAGTTGCCACAAGGGCATGCAGGGCCCTTGCCATGTACATGCCTGTAGTAGCCTGCACACATCAAGCCCTTCCAGAAAACTGCTTGAAATTGAATGGCTGTACCTTTGTGTCACAATCCCTTCACTACAACTGTCTTGAAATATATTTGAACTATTTGAATAAAGTACTGAATCACAACTAAGAATCAGGCCCACGTGGTCGGCTGCCGACAGCAAGGGGTATATCCCCGAAATTCCCCAATCCTCGAAGCCCCTTTTATTAGATTCCCCTTTACGAGACCTACAATATGGAGGCAAATTTGAGGTCTGTGTCCGTAACTGTTCCAGAGATATGGTTTAAAAAAAAAAAATAAAAAAAAACTTTTTTTTTTTTTTCAATATATAGCAACACCTGGTGGCAAACCTAGCAGTGCATACTTGCCCAAAATCTAATCCATCCATCCTCTCTACCGCATCTACCCATATGCTAAAAATGAGGAGCCAGTGTAAAGTATTTTGTGAGTTATTGCGCTAACGGCCAAAATCTGCGGACGCTGCGGTGGCGGGTAGGGCGAAACCATGATATCCCGAAACTCGTATTTAGGGGATATAATTACATTAAAAAAAAACTGAGAATGAAAAAAAATGCATGTCTCCCTCCAACAAAGCCTTGATTCATCTTTGCAGGTTCGGAAGAAGTTTTCCATTCTACAGGTGGGCCAAAAGAATGTCACTGAAAGGCCTTCAACATGATCAAAGCCAAAGGGAACCAGGTTATGAAAGCCAAACTGACTATTGAAAAATAAGGCTGAAAGAAGACTTTCCCTGTGACCACAGCCGGTCGATGATTATGACTAAAGCCCTTCAATCCTGATCTTATGGTTATTGCCCAACCATTTAATGCAAATCTTGTATGCATCTCACTTCCCAGATAATTGTGCATATTGTGGTTTTTCCACCTTCACTGCTGCTATTCCTGTTGTGACAGATTTGTACTTCATACAACCTGGTCCCCGGCAAAGAGGCAGGGACACGTTTCTGGCCCACCTTGCATAGGCCTCTGTCCGCATGGCACTTCATCAATTCACAGGAAAAAGGGTGACAAGACAAATTTAGGAATTTAGATGAAGATCATTTTGATTTCACATGAAAACAAATGAAGTAAAGAAATAATGCCTTGTGCTTCATCAAAAGGACGCATGAAGATCATGTGTGACTTGCGTGACATGAGTAAATCATGTGACGCGTGACATTGAAGAGGTAGTTTTTCCCAGCCAGGTTAATGACTTGCATGAGATCTTCAGTACTTCTAAGCTTTTATACTGTGAGGTTACCAACATACAACCAATTTTTCATGAAAGTTGGTAATAAAGTGTGAACCTATACAAAACCCAAAATCAGTGAAGTTGACACGTTATGTAAATCGTAGATAAAAACAGAATACAATGATTTGCAAATCCTTCTCAACTAATATTCAATTGAATACACTGCAAAGACAAGATGTTTAATGTTCAAACTGAGAAACTTTTTTTTTTTTTTTTTTTTTTTTACAAATAATCATTAACTTAGAATTTAAAGGCAGCAACACATTGCAAAAAAGTTGGCACAGGGGCCTTTTTACCACTGTGTTACATCGCCTTTCCTTTTAACGACACTCAGTAAACGTTTGGGAACTGAGGAGACCAATTTTTGAAGCTTTTGAGGTGGAACTCTTTCCCATTCTTGCTTGATGTACAGCTTAAGTTGTTCAACAGTCCGGGGTCTCGGTTGTCGTATTTTACGCTTCATAATGCGCCACACATTTTCAATGGGAGACAGGTCTGGACTACAGGAAGGCCAGTCTAGTACCTGCACTCTTACTACGGAGCCATGCTGTTGTAACACGTGCAGAATGTGGCTTGGCATTGTCTTGCTGAAATAAGCAGGGGCGTCCATGAAAAAGACGTTGCTTGGATGGCAACATATGTTGCTCCAAAACCTGTATGTACCTTTCAGCATTAATGGTGCTTTCACATATGTGTAATTTGCCCATGCCTTGGGCACTAATACACCCCCATACCATCACAGATGCTGGCTTTTGAACTTTGCGCCTATAACAGTCCGGATGGTCCTTTTCCTCTATGGTCCGGAGGACACAACGTCCACAGTTTCCAAAAACAATTTGAAATGTGGACTCTTCAGACCACACAACACTTTCTCACTTTGCATCAGTCCATCTTAGATGAGCTTGGGCCCAGCGAGGCCGGCGGCGTTTCTGGGTGCTGTTGATGTAGCGACGAACTGTAGTTACTGACAGTGGTTTTCTGAAGTGTTCCTGAGCCCATGTGGTGATGTCCTTTACACACTGATGTCAGTTTTTGATGCAGTACCGCCTGAGGGATCGAAGGTCACAGGCATTCAATGCTGGTTTTCGGCCTTGCCGCTTGCGAGCAGTGATTTCTCAAGATTCTCTGAACCTTTTGACGATATTACGGACCGTAGATGATGAAATCCCTAAATTTCTTGCAATAGCTTGTTGAGGAATGTCGTTTTTAAACTGTTCGACAATGAGCTCACGCATTTGTTCACTAAGTGGTGACCCTAGCCCCATCCTTGTTTGTGAATGACTGAGCATTTCAGGGAAGCTGCTTTTATACCCAATCATGGCACCCATCTGTTCCCAATTAGCCCGTTCACCTGTGGGATGTTCCAAATAAGCGTTTGATGAGCATTCCTCAATTCTCTCAGTCTTTTTTGCCACTTGTGCCAGCTTTTTTGAAACATGTTGCAGGCATCAAATTCCTAATGAGCTAAAATTTACAAAAAATTACAAAGTTTACCTGTTCGAACATTAAGTAACTTGTCTTTGCAGTGTATTCAATTGAATATAGGTTGAAAAGGATTTGCAAATCATTGTATTCTGTTTTTATTTACGATTTAGACAACGTGCCAACTTCACTGGTTTTGGGTTTTGTACATTGATACTTGCTTGTGACTTGCGCGACACTCACCGAGGTACTTTTCAACTGTTGAAATCTAAAATTTCAAAACAGATGAGCGGCACATTCTGTTTGCTCCTTCACGCCAGAGGTAAGAGCCATTTTACAACTTTGCAGAGAATGGATGAGGCATTGCTCCGTTGCCGCAAAGTGAACTCTTTTGTCTTTCGGGAGAACCAAAAATCATGAATTGTTCAATGTGTGCCCAGGGCTAACAAGTAAACGTAACTTTACCATATTTGAGCTGTCATTTACATACCCCTCTTCCCAAAAACAAACAATAAAGGGCACAGTTACAAACTTTATATTTTTATTATAATGGATCCATTTACATGGAATGGCTGCAAAGCATTGCTTTAGATCATTCCTGATCTCAACAGATGGGCTTTTGCTCACAGTCTCAGGGGCGAGACACATTTCCAGCGCTGCTGGCCATTCATCACCCGTGTGAGCAGTTACAGAGCAGACGCAGAACCCTTTTCATCACATTTTTATTTGCTATTAAAAGATGGCAGGAATGGTCCTGCTGTTTCATAGAGTGCAGAGTACCAGCATGACAGAGTATCAGTTCATCTCGTATCACAGCGAACGCAAACCCGGGCAGCCAGCGTAAAATGCTCAATACAGCACTAAGTGACACCAGCATCAGCATCTCACCAGAGTCTCTGATCTCTGTCTGCCTGCTGTCAACACAACTCCAGCACGCACACACACACACACACAACCCTGTTGAACTAGCAAACTCCAGCAGTGGGACAATGGCACAAGTGTAACTCCAAGTAACCATGTGGACTGGGGCCAGGAACACTCATCTACACAGTCCAATTGACTAAATAGAAAGAAGAAGACCAAGTCAGACACCATTAAACCTTCAATCGGGAGGGTAACACAAACAGGAGCACCACCTCACCTTTCACACACTACGAGTGTCTCAGCTAAACTCCTCACTTCATGAAACGGGGAAGCACAGAGTGAGGATCACAGGCTTTTCAACAACAAAGGAACACTGACATGACCTCTGTGCCAAATCTGGCCATTAACAAACAGATTCAAGGTATAAATGCATTCCTGTGAAAGTTGTAATTTACATGTCCTTACATTCCATGCAATTGAGGAGGCAGGAGTTTGCATTCAAGCTCCTCTAGAACGCTGTCTGAATGCATGAGAGTGTTGAGGCTGCATGACTTAACTATTGCCAGTTGAACATGAAACACCAATCTGAATATTAGGGGTACATGAGTCTGAGGAAAGTGCCCAATTACTCTACCAATCTTAACATAAAGAAAAAGGATATGAAATATAACCCATAATTAAAACAATGTATACAACTGAAACAGTTATTGATGCAGGCATTATAGTCTTTTATGGAAATGCAAGACACACTGATAAGACAATATTATACACTTCTATCAGATAGTATTGCATATGTACAACATACGCGCACATAATATAATGCACTTCTTTAAATAATGTTAAGCCTATTTCACATTGCAAATCCTGATTACATCTTCTAGTGTATTAGATTAGTGTGATAATGTACTAGATTAAAATCACTGCCAATACATTCAAACAGGTTATCATCATTTGTTTAACCGCTAGGCCACGAAGGTAAATTCTGCTCGCGAAAAAAAACTTCATCGCATTGATACGTTGTAATAAAATAGCCAGCATTTAAGACATGCGCCTGTAACTGCGCCTGTAAGTAGTAAAACGTGCATAAACGATAGCATGTTTGCGAAAGGAAACAGCCGATTATCGTCATTGCCTAGTTGGAAATGACAGATCACCAGTGCCTCTCATTTTTACAATTCAAAATTCAAATCATGCTTGGAAAAACACAACCAAAGCGCACCGGGGTTCTAATATGACCTTCCATATAGCGGAAAGGGAAACATGCATTAAGCAGTGATCACAACAACTTCAGTTTTTTTATTTATCCAGATCCCAACTCTGTGGCCGTGCTGCGTGACACGTGCCAGGATTAATCCTAATTCCATTCGCGAGTGAGAGCGGTTACATTGTTTCAAAGGGCTATTTTACGTAGACCCCATTCACAAATATCGCAGCGGGATACCCGCGGTCGCTTAGCTCAGCTAGCAAACGTAGCCAACAGTTTTCGGAGTCCGATTGAGTCAATTACAAGATGACCCAAACTGCGGCGATGTTGCGATGTTACAATAACGGAAGAAAAGCCATGAACACCTTCCCCATTCACCAAATCCCGCAAACATGAAATGCCTCACTCACCTCGCGACAGAGACCCGTCGCAACAGAGAATTAGTCAGTTAACGGGCGCAGACTTCCTAACAACTTGAACACCACCGTCCGTACATTCCATTCGTGTTATTTTCTAAGCGCTGTCCGCTCTGCGATGTACGAAAACCGCCACGGCAGTCTACCACACAGCCCGTAAACCCTCCAGCTTGGGCCCCGCTGTTATATGGCCAGAAAAAGCAGGGAAATAAAAAAATAATGTTTTTATCTCATTGCTGATTGGGCCGCTGGAGAAAGAAACCGAGAAACCAGCCTTACTCTGAGCAGACGATTGGTTCACTACGCGGAGAATGGGCGTAACTACGCGGAGAATGGGCGTAACTGCGCGCCCACACTCTTAAAGCGGTAGAGACAGTGTTCGCCAGATCTACATCACACTGTCTCAGACGTTTCACCGCTGTATTTCTGCGCACACCCCTTCTTTGTATCAACATTATTGCAGTAGATCCTGTCCTGACTAGACCTACGAAAGATCAGTTTCGTCGAAATATATCGATTCGAGACAGGCGAAGTCGCACGTGATGGTAAATTCGAATACCAGTCAGTGCCAGACAGTGGCGTGTCTAGAACTGGGAATCGGGGTGGCACAGACACGTACCTTTCAGTCCTAGCAAGTTCTCAATCCTTTTCCTTTATTGACGCGTTTTCCAACAAGGCAATCAGAGATAGCAGACCTGGCCCCAGCCACGAGCTGTCAGACAGGGCTGACAGACAGAGTGAGTGACAGACACACAGACAAACACAGACACGATCATACATACAGCACAAACGTTCACAGAAATTTTACGTAATGTTCATTTCGCAAAATTAATACAAAGACAACCTAAGAAGACATAGAAAACAATATAATACACGACAATCCAGGCTCCTCAGGCATCAAGCAAATAGGCCTACGAGCCACAGCGGCCTCCATTTTAATACGAAGAGCGGTGAACTGCGCTGGTCCCCGAGGCATGGCGTACTTTATCCCGGGCAGCTGGCTAGCTAGCTAACTCTCCTTGTAATATAAGTCAAATTCATTCATTGTGCACTAATGACCACAAAAATGCTTAGCTGTGTCCAGCTAGGTAAAACAAAATTCTAACTAGACACAGAAGACGATAGAACACATTATACCAAGTAAAAAAAAAAAAAAAATTGGTGATTTCAGCAAGCCCAGCTGGCTGGAAAGCGGACCCCGTGTGCTATATGCAATTCCAGGCAAGATCCTTGTCAACGCGATCACTTTGTCCGCAAACAAAAAACAGGCAGTATGCAGCGAAAGTCTGCGGAATAATGCAACGCAAATAGAAATAAAAGCACAAATTCAATCGTAACATCACAACCGACAAGTCTCATACAATTAGGAAACATAATTATTTAATGCAAACTTGCATACTGTTTTATGAAAATGCATCGCGATTATGGTTCACTGGGGTCCGTGTCACAACACGGAGCTCCATGTAGGTAGCTAGCATGCTAGCTACACACTTATGACGAAATAATTACATACAGCACAAACTTTCACAGATATTCTACGTAATGTTCATTTCGCAAAAATAATACAAAAATTACCTAAGCAGACATAGAAAACCATATAATACACGACAATCCAGGCTCCTCAGGCATCAAGCAAATAGGCCTACGAGCCGCAGCGGCCTCCATTTTAATACGAGGACAGACGAACAATGCGCTGGTCCCCGTGGCATGGCCTAGTTTATCCCGGGCATGTCGCTAGCTAGCTAACTCTCCTTGTAACATGATCATTGCTTTACCTGGCTTTCCCTGGGGGGGGGGGGGTCAGGTAATGGCCACGGGCTGACAGACAGAGTGACAGAAACACACACACACACAGACATGATCATTGCTTAAGGTAATTATCATAGGTAATTATCATAATTGGCAACTGAAGACACGGTTTCTCTCCATATGCGATCTAACAGCGATGAAATCATGGGCTAAATTCAGTAGGCAACAGTGGCGAAGTGGGAACTGAGAATTGGGTGCACAAAACATCCGTTTCAAACAATTATTAGTCCTGACCTGTTCCCAGTCATTTTCATAATAAAGAAAAGGATCACTTCAAGAGCACTCCACACTTAACAGGTGCTGCTTGTTCTCCCCAATTAGGTAAGACGGTAATCATTCACCTGGACATGAATTTGCTGTATTTAAATCAACGTAGTTCAAAATTGCAGACCTGTCGACTCTCAAGCAAACAGTTAGAGCCGCTGTCTTTTTATAGCCTATTAAACTGCCGAGTGCCACTTTTTTTTTTTTATCAACCCACACAATACCGAGAGTGAAAGGCAATATTTCATTGGAATGCGGAACATTTCAATCAACAAGCATTGGCTTGTTAATAAGTAAATTATTTTTCTGTACTGAATTTAGGCCCCGATTTCATCACTGTTAGACTGCATATGGAGAGAAACCGTGTCTTCAGTTGCCAATTACGATAATTGGAAAACGCGTCAATAAAGGAAAATGATTGAGAACTTGCCAGGACTGAAAGGGACGTGTCTGTGCCACCCCAAATCCCAGTTCTAGACACGCCGCCGGTGCCGGATCACTGAAATGTAAGTGTCCAGTCACAGATGCTTTAAATTTCCTTCAATTCACCAAACTTTCTGACTTGAAGTATGTAGGCCTTAACGCATTTTGCATACTTTAACTTTTCTTGCAGTAAATGTCAACAATCACATTAAGTTTGGATATTTTTATAAACGCGGTGTCTCGAGATACGGCAGTTTTTATTGGTACAGCTATCGACTTTAAGGGATCAGGATAAGGATTTGGGATTATGGTTAGGGGAAGGGTTAGGGGTTGGGGTTAGGAGTTAGGGGAAGGGTTAGGGTTTAGATAGGGCAGGGGTTGAAATGGGGACTGCCGTACCTGTCCACATTGAAATGCACTGAAAAACTACCATACCCGTAGCAACTGCCTTTTATGAAACAACTCCACGATTAGAGTAATATCAGACATGTACGCTATGAATAGCTACCTTATTACCTAAATTACCCAAAATAAACATATTTACCTGTTGAGATAACAGCAGAAATCACCATGGCCAAACAATTTTTTTCTGCAGTTTAGTTAATTAGTACGTGGAAAAAATCACGACTAGCTTTGATTTCCTCCTTTGGCTGCAGTAACTCCATTAATCATGTTCACAAGCTCTCAGAAACGAAGGACAAAATTTGTTGTATTTCTATCAAGTGTTTCAGATCACCACTGAGATGGCGTGAGAGATCGCGGGTCGTAGTCCACTAGGTTTGTTGACTCTAATTTTGCATTTAGTGGAAAGCCGCGGAGGAGGGTGTAGTCGCGATGGACTAACGCATCTTCCCGCATTCACGGGTGAAAACTCGTTGCATGTAAATGACTTCACCGAAGTCAGTGATAAATCATTTGTATACCGGTTTGCAAATAGATTTTTGTTTTATCACCGTGTAGAAAGCACAGCTGCGTTAATTCATTGGGGCACATTACTCTTTGTTTTGACACAGGTACACTGAGGGTGCATATTTATGTGTGTGTTTCTGGGGGGTTGAAGGTCAGGGCTGGGTGTGGGAGTCTCCGACTGTGGATTCCCGGGGAGGTACATTTTTTAGCATTTATTTTAGCGTTCAGAAAACCCGAAGAGGAAGGTAAATCTATGCTCTGGTCGAACAGTTCTTGAGCATGGATTGTTCTGAACTTTCCTTGCAGACAGTGGTCTAAACTATGACTCCTGCCTGAGTTATTTCCCCCAGTAAAACTAGTGGGTGATGTATTTAACTTTTCCCACATGTCCACAGTCCTCTAACACTGGTCCCCTTCTGTTTTGTGCATTGTGATTATGCTGCCTTTTGTCCATATTATCTGCTCTCATGGCCCAAAAGGCTGTCTATCTAGAGAAGACACTCAAGTTTGTTTCTGTACCTAATCCGACAGCACATCTTTACTGGCCTTACTCAACAGCTACCTTCGGGACATTAAAACGTGGATGCATAGCAGCTTTTTACAACTCAACTGTGACAGAACAGCAATCATTGTAATTGGATCAGAATCAGACATCAATAATTTCAATAACTTTTCCCTCACCATCACAGTGACACACAGTTTACTGCCTCCCCTGAGCTCCCATAAAAAACCGGGGAGTCCTCCTTGACTTAACTCCGTCATTTACTTAAATGAAACACTGCAAAAAATATTGTCTAAAAAACAATTACTACTGCTTCTCTGATGCAGAGAGAGTCATATATACACTCATCTCCTCTCAGTTATACTATACCGTGCTTCTCACTGGTCTCCCCATCTCTGGAATCTTCTTCCCAAGAACATCAGAGCAGCTCAGTATGTTTCACTCTTTTTCAAGTCCAAATTGAAAGCATTTCATCTTACCACAGATATTGACAGCAATTGAATTATTGCTTGCTTTTTTGCTATGTGTTGTTATGGCCATGTTTGTAATTTCGGATGTTTTTCAGGTGATTTTGTGAATTTTTTTTTTCTTGCTAATTAAAAAATACTTTTATTCAGTTGTTATGAGTTGGAGCACTTAGGGACTGCCCAGGTGGGCACACGCTGGTTGTTATGTGTTGTTGCAATCAGAGAGTCAACACTTTGGCACACAGTGATTTTTGTGTGATGCTGACAAGGACAGCGCAGTCGGGCATACTGCAGTTGTTTTGTGTTGTAGTAGAGAGAGAATGCTTAGTTGCCTGCAGATCAGTTATTGTACCCTGTTGAAGACAGTGATGGTGGAAAGTTGGGCATTTAGTGTTTATGTTTTAGCAGAGAGTTTGCACAGATAGGCACATGCCAGTTTTATGTTTCATTATACAAAGACGTAGAGCAGTCAAGCACTGTGCCATTTTTCCTGTAGTTGCTGAACGAGACGATGCAGTCGGGCACAGAGCACTTGTTTTGTGCTGTAGCAGACATAGCACACAATTGGGCACAGAGCAATTGTTTTGACTGGTTATTTTTGACTGGCTTCCCAGCAGCAGGCTCTGCATGGCTATGCCACAATCGATAAAGATAATCGCATCACACAAAACACCAAGGTGGAGTCAGACTAGCCAGAAACATTATCAGCCACGACTCAAATATTTATTTCTAATGTTTTCACCACAGTTACAGCGTATGTACCAGAGCATTCTTTCAGCTTCTGAACTTCACTAGTCTCACCTGTCAATCACACCTGTCCCATCTGTCCATTCCTGTTTCACTGAAGTAATTATCATCTTATACTGATTATGGAATAAAATGCAGAAAAGTTCATTATTATTATTTTTATCTACGCTACTGTTTCATCACTAGGGTCGCGGGGGAGCTGACATGGGGAGAGCATGCAAGCTCCATACCAGGCAGAATTCAAACCCTCAACCTTCTCGCAGTGAGGTAGCAGTGCTGCCCACTGTGCCACCGTGTCCATTATTGTCATTGTTACTGTTGTTAAATTGGTACACCACTATGATAATTCACCAAGTCCATGTCACAGAGGCAGAGTTGTCTGCATTAAATTGAGAGCAAGGATGAGAGCTGATTTTTGGGTTTAACAGGTGGCAGCTGAACTGTTTCTATGGATTTACAGCCTGATATGTCTTCTCACTCAAATCATAATCAAGCACACCTCGTTCAAAAGCTACAACAACCCTGCCCAACCATATTCTTTCAGAAAGATCCAGTAGGGCTTTACTGCAACACTTCTAAAGCATGACTCCTTCAAAAGACCGAGATTCAGCTTTGCTGCAAAGTGATGTTTACCCATAATTAGAGTTGAAGCCTTCAGCATGGTGAGGATAGTCTAGAGGATTAGGGTCCTAGCACAATTACTGTCTCTTTAAGGGACCATGGTTTGGTGTGTGTCCTGAAGCGGATCAGGTTCTGTACCACAGACACTTCTTACGGCAAAGGTCCAGAGAACATAGAAGCTGATGGGAAGGGAAGAAGGAGAGTGATGAATGAGCCCATTATTGCAGGTCCTCCAATTTCACTGCTGCAGAGTCCCCCATTACTCGCCACTCATCTCCTGCACAGTTCAAAGGTCCTGTTAAGAGATCCGATTCTTCCTGAGACACTGAGAGGCAGGTCTGAGACCTTCCTGCCTGTATCACCATGGTGACTGACAGGACATGGCTGCTACTGTGCTGCCAGAGTCTTTCTGTAAGCAGCTGAAACAGAACTCAGCTGACTTACGTTATGCTTACGTTTTCATAGTGTTCCACGCATGTTATCTCCATGTTTTCTTGGTTGCGTGAGTACAGGGCAATCAGAGCTGGCTCATGCCTACCGGCATCTGCGTCTGTCACAGTGATTCCACCGCAGAGTCCATTTTGGGGTCATGATGAGGCCATACAAACAGGCCACAATGCCATCCAGCCGCTGACACGCCCCAGATTTTGTACCAATTCTCGCGTCAGACCTCTAATGGGAAGAAATAAGAACCTGTGCCTACCTGCTTGAACACAGTATCACTTACTTCACCACTGAACTGCTGACTCTTCATCGCATGGAAGTGCTGAGCAAACTGAAATGCTGATGCCCTTTGAAAATAAAAGTCGAACTTTAGTTCTTTGACTGAGCAATCAATAAGCTGCCCGCAATGAAATTCAATTGGGGAATGAACAGGTACCTATCTTCGACTGAGTCTTTCAGCAGCCATTTACAAATATGCACATCACGATTTTCAGGTCCTGGCAAAAAGCAGGAAATTAAGGTCAACCCCCCCATCCCGCGATGAAAAGAGCTCCCCATGCAGTCAGGGCCTGTAATTCATGGTGATAAAGTACTCTGGGTCTTTTTGTTGACACTGGAAGATTGAGGCCTCAGTGTGCTAATGCAATCGGCTGCATGGTGCGCATCTGTCACTGTGTGTTTGTGTATGAATGCATGTGCGTGTGTGTGTATGTTTGTATATGAGTGGGTGAGTGTGAATCTGTGTGTATGTACACGTATGTGCATGCCTATGTATGCTGTGTGTGTGTATTTGTGCGTGTATGTTTATGTGGAGTGTATATGTGTGCATTGTGCACATGCATGTGCTGTGAAAAAGTACAACCCCTATTCCGAAATAGTTGCGATAAAGTATAACTTGTGAATAAAATCAAAACGCAATGTCTTTCAAATCACACCAGCTAGTATTTTATTCACAATAGAACAAAGATAACATAGCAAATGTTGAAACTGAGAAATTTTACCATTTTATCAACAAAAAGACCTCATTTTAAATTTTATGGCCGCTACAGGTCTCAAAAAGGTTCGGACAGGGGCCTGTTTACCGTGGTGTTACATCCCTTCTTTAAGACACTGAGTGGAGGCGTCTGGACATTGACGAGACAAGTTTCTTGAGTTTAGCTATTGGAATTTGATCCCTCTCTTGTTTATTACAGGCTTCCAGTTGCTGGAGAGTTTTGGGTCTCCTTTGACAGACTTTTCGTTTAAAGTGCCAGTAAATACCTTGCATGTGTTTTTTTTTTTAAATTCCAAAAATCAAGCTATCTGTAATATGGCCCAAAAAAAATATATAAAAATTATAAAACCAAAAATAACCTTAGGAAATGCAATTTTTCAAAAAAGGGTTTCCCAGTCTAAAGCTAGATCTGCTAGATTATTTACCGCGCAAAGCATTGTGGGTCGAAATCGCGCACTGTAAACAAAGATGGCGTCGCGCGGACGAAAAAGAAGACAGACAGGAACGTTTTTGGAGAATGTGGAGGCAAACACGATAAGCAAAACATAATTCCCCCATTCGAGGCACACTACCATTTACGTTGTATACTTTTATGAACTCGAGTGGCGCGAGAAATGTTGCTAAGAAAAACCAACACGGTATTTCAACTTACTAATCCATCAAAGTTAGGGCCAACTCATCATTGTCAATGCCCAGTCGCTCTCTCAGACTCTTCCACCGATCAATAGCACTCCCAATATATACTAGGGATCGTCTTCTTTTGGCATCAAGGGCAATTTTCCGGCGTTTTCTCTCCGAGGCTGTCAACTTGATTCTTTCCGCCATTGCTGTTGTGTGTGCTACGTCACATGTCACGTGGTACACAAGAAAGGGAACTTACTCTAATGACATCACATTTTCGCTCGCGCGACAGTTTGAGGGTTGAGTGAGTTTTTAACATCAAAATCCATATTTTTCGATGTCGTAAAAATTTGTATAATATATCGATGTGAAGATGAATGATTTCCCTACCTACTGACACCATTTTTATATGTTGTCACAATTGAGATATCACTTAAGACATGCAAGTTACTTACTGCATCTTGAATTATGGGTCAAATTTTCTCAATCGGTGAAAGATCAGGATTGCAGGCAGGCCAGTTCAGCACACAGATTCTTCTACGAAGCCATGCTGTTGTAATAGCTGCAGTATGTGGTTTTACATTGTTCTGCTGAAATACACAAGACCTTCCTTGGAATAGATGTCGTCTGGAGGGGAGCATATGTTGCTCTAAAACCTTTATATACCTTTCAGCATTCATGGCACTTTGTAAAACATGCAAGTGTTCCACACCATATGCTCTAATGCATCCCCATACCATCAGAGATGCTGGCTTTTGAATTGAACACTGATAACAGGAGGGGTGGTCTTTCTCCTCTTTAGCCCAAAGGACACAACGACCATGATTTCCAACAAGAATGTCAAATTTGGAATCGTCAGACCACAGGACACTTTGCTACAGTCCATTTTAAATGAGCCTTGGCCCACAGAACACAGCAGTGCTTCTGGATCATGCTCAACAATGGCTTCTTTTTTGCATGATAGAGTTTTAGGTGGCATCTGTGGATGGCACAGTGAACTGTGTTTACAGACAATGGTTTCTTGAAGTATTCCTGGGCCAATTTAGCAATATCAATGACAGAATCATGCCGGTGAGTGATGCAGTGGCGTCTAAGGGCCCGAAGATCACGGGCATACTGTAAAGGTCTTCGGCCTTGTCCTTTACGCACAGAGATTTTCCCAGGTTTCTCTGAATCTTTTGATGATGTCATGCACTGTCAGAGATGAGACCTTCAAAGCCTTTGCAATTTGGCAAGTATTACACAATGTTTTTCATGGGTTGGAAAGCCTCTGGCCGTCTTTACTTCTGAGAGACTCAGCCTCACTAAGACATCCCGTTAATAGCCAATCATGCTGCACACCTGATACCAGCTAATGTAATTACTTGCTAAATGTTCTTTCAGCTGATCTATAATATATTTGAGGTCAATGTCTGTCTGTCTGTGTGTATGTACACGTTTTTCTCCTACATTTCTCAACCGATTGTCACCAAATTTGGTGAGAATATCCAATTGGACACCAGGAAGGACTTGACGTCGCCCGATTCATACACGCAAAAAAAATGGCAATTTCACTCCGGGTAGCGGGTAGCAGCTAGTTCTTTTATATATTAATTTCTTTTTCAGCCAATTTTTGCCTGTGTCCCAACTTTTTTGAGACCTGTTGCAGCCAGAAAATTTGAAATCATCTCATTTTGTGAATAAAAATGTAAAATGTCACAGTTTCAACATTTGAAATGTTATCTATGTTCTATTGTAAATAACATTTTGGCTCATGTGATTTGAAAGTCATTGAATTTTGATTTTATTCGCAATTTTCACTTAATTGCCCAACTATTTCAGAATTGGGGTTGTAGTTTCCCCCTTCCAGATTTCTTTTGTTTGATTTAAATGTTTCAGATTATCTAACTAATTTTAATTCAAAACAATGGCGACGTGAGTAAACACAAAATGCAAATTTTAACGGTCATTTCATTCATGGACGCTAAAGGGTATAATACACTTATATCATCCATGTGAAAAAATTATTGCCATTCTAAATCCAGTTACTGGTTGTGCCACCCTTGGCACCAGGAACTGCTGTAGAACATTTGCAGTACCTCCTAATGAGTCTTTTAATTTGTGGAGAAATTTTGGCTCTCTCCTCTTGGAGGGCTTTGAATCTGACTTATTGTCTGATGTCATGTCACAAATCATAAGTCAGGATTTTGACTAAACCACTCCAAGAACTTCATTTGTCTCTTTGAGCCACACTGGGGTGGACTTGCTTCGGTGATTTTGATCGTTGTCCTTTTGTATGACCCAACTGTGTAAGAGCTTTTAGGTCATGAACTGATGGCTGGACATCCTTTAATATTTTGCGGTAGAGAGCAGAATTCATGGTTCTATCACTTGTGGCAAGTCACCCATGTCCTGAAGCAGCAAAGCAGCCCCAGACCATCACACTACCACCACCAAGTTTGACCGTTGGAATGACGTGAGCTTTAGCTTTATGCCAGATGTAACAGGACTGATGTCTTCCAAAAAGTTCCACTTTTGACTCATCAGTCCCATCAGTCCATAGAATATTTTCCCAAAAGTCTGGGGGGTATTCTCCGAAGCCTTTGTGTCCTTTCATGTGAGATCAGCCTTTGTGTTCTTTTTGGGCAGCAAGGATTTTCACCTCGCGGCTCTCTCATTGATTCTGTTTTTTTTTACCAGTCTCTTATTATTGTGGACTCATGACATAGACTTTAATTGAGGCATGTGAGGCCTGCAGATCTGTAAATGTTACTCCTAGTTCTTTTGTGACCGCTCGAATGAGTCATTTATGCGCTCTTTGAGGAATTTTGATACACTGGCTACTCCAGGAAAGATTCATTACTGTTTCAAGTTTTCTAATTTTGTAGATCACGGCTTTCATCAAAGTTTTCAGGAGTCCCAGTGCCTTAGAAACAGCAGTGTAACTTTTCCAGACTGGTAGGTGTCAACAACTTTGTTTCTCATTTGTTCTTGAATTTTTTAAAATTGCGGCATTATGTGATGGTTTTGGTTTATTTCACATTGCCAGACTGTTTCTATTTAAGTGAATTATAGATTTAACGGGGGTGCCAGTAATTGTGCCTGGGTGAGTCTTGTGAAACTGAACCCAATCTCATTGAAATAGTTTAACGGGTAATGAAGCAGGTGACTACTTTTTCATATAAGGTCAGGTCGGGTTGGATAGCTCTTTTTTTCAATAAATGAAACATATAAGTGTGACAAATGTGCAAAAATGGTTATGGTTATGGTTTTTGTCATGTTTATGTAAAACTTAATGGTTTATGATTTTGTGTTTTATTTATTCTTATTGGTTATTGTAATTCTCAGGTTTTGGTTTAGTCCATTCTTCAGCTCCATTGCACATGTCTCCCCTGTCCTGTGATCTAGTTGGTTCAGTCTGTCTGCCCGGTCTGTGCGCTCACACCCTTCGGGTGATTTAAATGATTTCTAGTGTTTAATATATTCCTTCAATTATCATTTATTTCCTTTGCCTTATTGTTCTGATTACTATCAAAACTAACATTCCACCGGTAGGTGTCGGCAGCTTTTTCAGAGTAGCGCATAATTGGCTATCGCGCTACAGGGTTTCAAATTGGGAAGGGACTGCCGGATTTGGGTATATAATAACAGCTTTGTTCGTTGCTCCAGCACTTCCTGTTGGCCAGACGGGCGCTTGTCAGGAAGACTCCGGGTTGGTACATGTCCGGGTATCCTCCGCCCTAGTTCTGAACTTGCGAAGATTCAACCAATGAGTGTATAAGAATCAGTGGCTGACAGGCACGTGCTTCGGAGGAGAGCCGTGAACTGTCTCACTATCCCGTGTTAGCAGCAAGGGGTCGCATACGAGCAAGCTTTGTACATAGTTCCCCAATTGGGCATTCCAGATTCGGGTGGGATTGGAGATGCCAAATTTGTAAAAAAAAAAAACAAAAAAAAAAACTAACATTTGTATTTTCTATCATAGTCTACTAACCCAACTAATCCATTTATACATGTTACTAACTTACTAACAAGCACTCAAGTTAAATCTGTTGCACCGCCACTAATTAGAACTAATTCCCTCTCAGCAGTCGCCCTGTTCTAGTCTCTGCCTCTTGCTCAGCTGTACTTCTCTCCCCCTGCGTTTCTGCGAGATCTCTCGCACGTGCTTAATTACTTTCCTGCACTCTGTGCACTTATAACTCCTTGACCGGAGCCGTTTAAATGTCAAAGGGTGTTTGTGTGATTCCCGTCCATGTCTTGGCTTTCGCCAATTTTCGGGGTAAGAGTTTCCCTCCTGTGTTCCTCCCATTGTAATTAGCTTGATCCAGCTCACCTGTTTGCTGTATAGCATGTGACTTCCCTCTCGTCTATTTAAAAGTCCTCACTGCAGTTCTGACTGTGTCACAACGTTGGTCAATATTTCTTTGTGCAGAGCGCCTTGTATGCCATTGAGTATTGTTTTCCTTCGACTGGTTTGTCCGACTTCGATTCTTGCCATAGTCCTTCTTGTATTGTTTTATCTTTTTGGATTTCAACCTATTTTTCTATGACCACGATTTCTGTGTTTGGATCCCCTGTGTATGACCCTTGGCTTTGTTCATCGACTACGACTTTTTGCCTACTGTCTTTGTACCTTTGCTCATCTGTTTTTCTGGTTCTGACCCCTGCCTGTCTAGTCGACTCCGTTTTTGGAATTCGAATTGTGTCTTGGCAATTGTTTTTCGGCATTGACCTGGACTTCATTAAAGGCATACCTTTTTTTATGGATTTCCATCTCTTATGTGTGGTTCCTGAACGCTACGTCACAAAAACCGATGAAATCAGGATGGGGGGCAAATACTCTTCTCATAGACATTCACAGGGTGCTGAAAAGGTATGTGTCTTCATGTGAGCACAGTGCATGTGTGTAGTGTGTGTATAGTCTATGCATGTGTGCATTGTTTGTGTGCCGTGTGTTGTACAAAAGGATATACAATATGTGTGCACTGTTTGCATGTGTGTGTGTGTGTGTGTGTGTGTCCTGTATGCCTGTGTTGTATAGGAATTTGAATGAAGTTGGGATGTTGTGTAAAACGTGAAATAAAAACAGAATACAATGATTTGCAAGTCCTTTTTGACCTATATTCAATTGCGTACACTACAAAGACAAAATATTTATTTAATGTTCAAACTAAAAAGTTTTTTTTTTTTTGGCAATTCACTCATTTTGAATTTGATGCCTTCAACACGCACCAAAAAAGCTGGGACCAGAGCATGTTTCCAACTGTGTCGCATCACCTTTTAATAACACACAGTGTTTGGGAACTGAGGACACTAATTGGAGAAGCGTTGTAGATGGAAATCTTTCCCATTCTTGCTTGATGTACAACTTCAGTTGCTCAACAGTCCGGGGTCTCAGTTGTCGTACTTTGCGCTTCATAATGCGCCACACATTTTTCAATGGGAGACAGGTTTGGACTGCAGGCTGACCAGTCTATTACCCGCACTCTTTTGAAATTGTCTTGCTGAAATAAGCAGAGACGTCCCTGAAAAAAACATTGCTTGGATGGCAGCATATGTTGCTCCAAATCCTGTATGTACCTTTCAGCATTTAGGGTGCCTTCATAGATGCGCAAGTTACCCATGTCAAGGGCACTAACACATCCCCATACCATCACAGATGCTGGCTTTTTAACTTTGCGTTGATAACAATCTGGGGTGCGTTTCCCGAAATCACACATGCTAACTTACATAGTTCGGCCCATTGACTGTGAATGGACAAACTATGTAAGTTAGCAACTACGCTTTCGGGAAACTCGCCCCTGGATGGTCCTTTTCCTCTCTGGCCCGGAGAACATGACGTCCATGATTTCCAAAAGCAATTTGAAATATGGACTCGTCAGACCACAACACTCTTTTCCACTTTGCGTCAGTCCGTCTCAGATGAGCTCAGGCCCAGAGAAGCCAGTGGCGTTTCTGGGTGTTGTTGATATATGGCTTTTGCTTTGCGCGGCAGAGTTTTACCTTGTAGATGTAGCGACGAACTGTTAACTGGCAATGGTTTTCCGTAGTGCCCCTGAGCCCACATAGTAATATTCTGTACAGAATGATGTCGGTTTTTAATGCAGTGCCACCTGAAGGGCCGACGGTCACGGGCATTCAGCTTTGGTTTTCGGCCTTGCAGCTTACGTGTAGAGATTTCTCTGGATTCTCTGAATCTTTTGACGATATTACGGAATGTAAATGATGAAATCCCTAAATTCCTTGCAAGTGCATGTTGAGATACATTGTTCTTAAACTGTTGGACTATTAGCTCATACAGTTAACAAAGCGGTGAACCTCAACCCATCCTTGCTAGTGGATGACTGAGCCTTTCAGGCATGCTCCTTTTATACCTCATCAAGACACTCACCTGTTTCGAATCAACCTGTTCACCTATGGAATGTTCCAAACAGGTGTTTTTTGAGCATTCCTCAACTTTCCCAGTCTTTTGTTGGCCCTGTCCCAACTTTTTTGGAACGTGTTGCAGGCATCAAATTCAAAATGAGTGAATATTTCCTAAAAAACAATGGAGTTCATCAGTTTGAACAGTAAATATCTTGTCTTTGTTGTGTACTCAAATGGGTCGAAAAGGATTCCCAAGTCATTGTATTCTGTTTTTATTCACGTTTTACACAAATTCCCAACTTCATTGGAATTAGGGTTTGTATTCTGTATGTGTTTGCATTGTACACTGAACAAAAATATAAACGCCCCATGTCACATATTGATGTCACATGGGGTAAACAACTCTAAGTGAGCATATGCTGACTTTTACTTGCACAACAGGGACATGTCTCTTGATGTGTGTACCATTTTTTAATCCATCTCTCTTTCAATGAGCATTTTCTCAGTGATACAGTGATTTCACTCAGTACTTGGGTGTGGCATTTCCAGACGGTGACCAGACAGAATGAGTAGTACCCAGACACTCCTTATACTGGGGACAATAAAAGGCCACTCCAAAATGTGAAATTTTGTCAAAAGTCATCATGCTTCAGATGTCTCAGGTCATGCGGGAACGTGCCATTGGCATGCTGGATGCAGGGACGTCCACTAGAGCGCTCTGCATGCAGTTTCTTGAAGCAGAACACATTCCAGTTTTGGACTGGCCTGCATACTCGCTGGACATGTCGCCCATAGAGCATGTTTGGGATGTTCTGGATTGATGTGTCCGCGACCGTGTTCCAGTTCTGGATAATGTGCGCCAGCTCCGTTAGGCCCTCTGGCGAGAATGTAATAACATTCCACAGGCCACGATAGACAACCTGATCAACTCCATGCGAAGGAGATGTGTTGCTCTGTGAGATGCAAATGGTGGACGCACATGATATTGAACATTCAATTTCTTCAACCTGACCCCCAACGTGTTCAAAGGATTGTCACCCCTTTGCAGATGCCAATATCAAGATGTAATGGACGGTGATCTGAAGATAAGTCATTAACAAAAATGAATTGATTCGCTTCATATATTGCATAACCCTAACGTTAGTAAACACTCAAAAATTTTTCATGGGGCATTTTTGTTCAGTATATATTTATGCATAGTGTATGCGTGCATTGCGTTTCTATAGGTCTTGTGTTTGTGTATATAGTGTATGTGTGTATGAGTCAATGACAAAAAAGCCTTTTAAAAATGTTTTTAAATAAATCTTTAAAAATGTGCAGAATAAATTTATTTGAAGTTGAACGAGTGCTTTTAAACAAGTATAAATAGTTGCACTCTGAGCAAATGGAAATTACATAATGTAAATATTCACATTTCTTGTTTCTTCAATCTGACATTTCTTATGAGTTTTAGTAAAATAATTATGACAAACAATTATTATTACCAATTTGAAGAAGATAAGTGCTAAATTAAGTCATATTTTACAGTATGAGCCAAATTAAGGTTGCATCCAGCAGATGTGAATTCATAGTGGTTGTATGGGATAACTTTTAATCCATTCCACACCCTGAATTACACAGCAAGCAGAGTGCCTCAGTTGCATCTGTTCATGTTGTTATACATGTAATAATCACTTGGCCACAAGAGGGGATTACAAAATGACAATCTTTAGCATGGTAAGCTGGCCCTACTAAGTTAGTAATTCAACAACTATTTTTCATCAAAGTGATATGAGACTTCTATCGATCAGTTCCCATTTATCTAAAGTAGCAGCCAGATAATCAGACTGGATGATGGCCTTAAAAGTCCTTCATACTTACCCAGCACTCTTGCAAAGCTGGCCCTGGAATCAGCTCTCCGTCACCACAATATTGTTATACTATGTGACTGTGCGCAGTTTGTCGTAAAGTTTTGGTGGGTGGTAGTTATACAAGTTCCTTAACTACTTTTCAGTGAAAAATATACAGCAATTCCATTTTCTGAACAACCTTCTATTCTTTTAATCTCTAGTAGCATGCAAACCACATTACGGCTGCAGGAAAGCCAACACCGACAGACGTCAGGGTACTAGTACAGTGTTCTCTCACCACGCAGTTTGAACAGGGTTGTCCCTACCTGGTCAAAAATGTGTGATGGATTTCCATCCATGTTTGAATTTTAATCAAAATTTAAAAATGTGGTTTTTAATGCATTTTGCAGCCTGTACAAATTTCACTGCCACTCTATCTGATGATTTCTTGTAACTGCCAGTAACCACCCTGATGGGGAGAGAACCTGGCCAGAACACTATAGTACAGGTGTCGCTGAGAAGATGATGCAGACCTACTATAGTCTCTGAATGTCCTGCCTCCCTACTTGGACACCTGTATAACCTTTTGACTTTGCTAGCAAGTTCATTTGTAATGTAAATATAGGCCACTAGATGGCAGTATTTACCTTTTTTTTGTTAAGCTCAGACTGCAGTCATGTTTAGACATGTCCTGGACATGTCTGGGGCAAGTCTCAGAAAATTAAAAAAAAAGAGGTCTAAATGTGGGTGGGGTCTGCAAAAGAGTATATAAGGAAAAGAATTGAGACAGTAGAGTAGTAGGAGAAATTGCAAGAAGATGACCAGACCTGCCATTCTGTTCAAGACCTGTGACGTTTCTTTTGTGGATTTCTTTGCCTGTGTTTGAGCATTTTCTTCATCCAGGACATCACCAAGCCACCCCACCAAAAAGGGACTGTAATTATTTCTGTTTTTTCTTATTTATCAATCTTGGTCTTTAGTTGTAGGTTGTTATTAGTCTTTGTCTTTGTTAAAAATTAAATGTGTTTTAGTTGTTAAAACTGTGTTTGTCATCCCTTGCTGTTGCTGTTGTGTTATAAATGTAATAACAAATTGGGGCCATAACAAATTGGGGGCTCAAGGTCCGGGATAGACCATTTTGTGAGTCATTTATTAAAAATCTAAGATTCCAAATTGTGAAATTGTTTTTGTGAATTTTCCTAGATATATATTGACAACAGCAATGGATGATTTCTTGGCATCACCAACCGTAGGGGTTTTGAAGTCTTTTAAAAAGACAGAACTGCTAGAAATTTGCAGACAGTTGGAGCTGACAGAGGTAAAACCAGCCATGCGAAAAGCAAGACTGGCTAGAGAGATAGTTGAATATTACATTGATGAAAATGTGTTTGCACCAGGAGATCTGGAACAGTTTCCAGTGGAAAATCCAAATATAGAAATGGAACTTAAATTAAAAATGCTAGAGATTGAAAGGGAGGAAAGAGAAAAAGAAAGGGAGGAAAAAGAAAAACAAAGAGAATTTGAGAGGGAATAAAAAGAAAAACAAAGGCAGTTTGAGTTAGAAAAATTAGCAAGAGAAGAAAAACAAAGAGATTTGAGAGAGAGAAAGAGGAAAGAGCAGAAAGAGAGAGACAGAGACAGAGAGATTTTGAATTAGAGAAGTTGGATGGAGAGGAAAGACTCCAAATGGAGAAACTAAAAATTAAAATTGAAACTAAAAATAAATTTTGTGCCAGTCAGGAGGTAAAACTGGTGCCTCCATTTTCTGAAAAGGACGTAGACAACTATTTCCAGTGTTTTGAAAAGGTAGCAAAGAGTTGCCAGTGGCCAAAGGAACACTGGCCTCTGATGTTGCAAACTGTCCTCAAGGGTAAAGCTCAACAAGCCTATTCGGCTTTGTCTGCAGATGATTCCTCTGATTATGAGGTTGTCAAAAAGGTTATTTTGAGAGCTTATGAGTTGGTTCCAGAGGCTTACCGACAGAAATTCAGAGGTCTGAAGAAATCTGAAAATCAGACTTATGTTGAATTTGCTAATGAGAAGCAGGTTTGCTTTGAGCGCTGGTGTACTTCTATGGAGGTCAAGGATGATTTCAACTCACTAAAAGAGATGGTGTTAGTTGAAGAATTCAAGAACTGTGTTAAGGATGATGTTAAGACCTACCTTAATGAGAAGCAAGCACTGAACTTGCAATCAGCTGCCAAATTTGCAGATGAATATGTTCTCACTCATAAGTCCAAATTTCAGTCTAGCAGTAACAATAAATGGTCCCAATTTCAGAAAAAGGGTTACGGTGATACCCAAGATTCCTCACCCAAAGACAAAGACAAATCTGGTGATGGTGCTCAGAAATCCAGTAACAGGTCTGATCAAAGTGTGAAAGCTGACAGTGACAAAAGTGGTCTAGTTTGCAGTTATTGCAAGAAATCTGGTCATGTTACAACTAACTGTTGGTTCCTTAAAGCTAAGAAAGAAAAAGAAAAGGATACCAAACCAAATGCCTTTGTGAAAACAAGGTTAGAAACCCCTGTAGTAGATAACCAATCTGCTAAATTGCCTGCTTCTTGTGGGGCTAAAAAGCCTAATACAGCTGACTTTGTGAGGGAGGAAATTCTTCCATTTGTGTCAGAGGGATTTGTGGCTCTGAATGAGCATACTACTCCTGTCCCCATATATATCCTAAGGGATACCGGAGCTTCTCAGTCACTTTTGTTGATGGACTCCTTGGAGTTACGTGATGAGACCGCTTCAGGGGATTTCATACTTGTACAAGGTATTGAAGGGAGGACTGTATCTGTACCCCTGCGCTCTATATTCTTGAAGTCAGATTTAGTTACAGGACAGGTAAAGGTGGGACTTATGTCAAGTCTACCTATAAAGGGTGTTTCTCTGTTGCTAGGCAATGACCTGGCTGGGGGCAAAGTAGTTCCCCCTGTACATCTTACTTCACAGCCGAGCACTGAAAATGGGGATGAGGACCCATCTCTGTATCCTTCTTGCGCAGTGACTCGTGCTATGGCCAAGAAGGCTAAAGAAGATGATGTTGTGGTGCCGTCCAGTACATTGAATAGTCAGGACTCAGGTGGTTCGCCTCATGACTCTGATTGGCCTACTATGGTTTCTCCGTTTGAGGACTTATCAGATACTTTTATCAGTTCTCTATTCAGCCAGCCGGATGGGTCTGGTGATTCTGATGTGTCTGGAGACTTGTCTCTGTCCAGAAAGCGGTTGATTGAGGAGCAAACTAATGATCCTGAAATTGGTGTACTAAAGAGGAGAGCCCTTCCTGAAAAAGAAATAGATGCAGTTCCAGTTGGGTATTATCTCAAGGATGGTGTGTTGATGCGGAAGTGGCGCCCTCCTGATATCCCTGCCAATGCAGATTGGGCAGTGGTCAGGCAAATTGTTGTTCCGAAGGTCTATAGGAATGAGATCTTAACAATGGCTCATAGTTTACCTTTAGGAGGTCATCTTGGTGTTAACAAGACTGTTGATAAGATCATGAAACACTTCTTTTGGCCTGGGCTTCAGAAAGACGTTTTCTAACTTTTGCAAAACCTGTCACACTTGTCAGGTAGTTGGAAAACACCAGTTAGACCCACCTGTAGCTCCATTGCAGCCTATCCCAGCATTTGGGGAGCCATTCTCTAGGGTCATTGTTGATTGCGTTGGTCCATTACCCAAGACTAGATCTGGAAATCAGTACTTGTTGACAATCATGTGTGCATCTACCAGATTCCCCGAAGCCATACCTCTACGTAACATCAAGGCAACTGCAATCTCGAAGGCTTTGATAAAGTTCTTCACGTTGTTTGGTCTTCCCAGGGAAATTCAGTCAGACCAAGGTAGCAATTTCACTTCAGGATTGTTTCAGCAGGTTGTGTATGAACTAGGTGCAAAACAGATTCTTTCTAGTGCCTATCATCCAGAAAGTCAGGGTGCCTTAGAGCGGTTTCATTCCACTCTCAAGACAATGATGAGGACTTATTGTTATGACCATGAGAAAGACTGGGATGAAGGGGTTCATTTGCTGTTGTTTGCAGCTAGAGAAGCAGTGCAGGAGTCTACTGGATTCAG
Source organism: Gymnothorax reevesii (assembly GCA_029721435.1). Lineage (NCBI taxonomy): Eukaryota > Metazoa > Chordata > Actinopteri > Anguilliformes > Muraenidae > Gymnothorax > Gymnothorax reevesii. Next base: position 67,431,730 of record CM056574.1, on the reverse strand, counting down.
TCCATTTGAGCAAGTGTTTGGTCATGAAGTGAGAGGACCTTTGCTATTATTGAGTGAACAATGGCAAGAGGAAGAGCCGCAAATCAGTCTGTTAGACTATGTTAGCAAGTTCAAGGAAAGATTGCGTGCAGCTTGTGACCTTGCCAAAGAGAACTTGAAATCAAGTCAGGGAAAAATGAAAACTTGGTATCATAAGGCTAGAAGCCGTGAGTTTAAACCAGGAGACAAGGTCCTTGTGTTGTTTCCCTTGCAGTCCAATCCATTGCAGGCTAGATTTCATGGTCCTTATGAAATTCTGACAAAACTCAATGATCTCAATTACATTGTGAAGACTCCAGATAGGAGAAAACCAAAACAATTGTGTCATATTAACATGCTAAAGCCTTATCATGACAGAAATGCTAGGGTTGCAGCTGTCACTTCAGATTCTCCAATGGTCGAAACGTGTGAAGATGAGGGGGAGTTTCAAGATGATGAACCAAGAATTAAAGCTGAAGTTCTTTCATGTAAATTATCAAACACTGAAGTGTTGCAAAATCTTGATGTAAAACTCCAGCACTCAGAACCCTCACAGAGAGATCAGTTTGAAAGGTTGATCAAGAAATATGAGGATTTGTTTCCCGATGTTCCAAAGAGAGTTACTATAGCCTCTCATGATGTAGATGTTGGTGATGCCAAACCAATAAAACAGCATCCGTACCGGATGAATCCTGAAAAGAGAAAGATTGCTGAGAAAGAGGTTGAGTACATGTTAAAACATGATATTATCAGACCCTCCAACTCCGATTGGAGTTCACCCTGTGTGCTAGTTCCAAAACCTGATGGAAGTACTAGATTCTGTACAGATTATCGCAAAGTCAATGCTGTAACTAGAACTGATGTGTTTCCAATACCTAGGATTGATGATTGTATTGATAGTGTAGGGCAAGCAAAGTTTCTGACCAAGATTGATTTATTGAAGGGTTATTGGTGTGTGCCTTTAACTGAGAGGGCCAAGAGCATCTCTGCTTTTGCCACACCATCTGGATTGTACCAGTTGAAGTCCTACCCTTTGGCATGAAAAATGCCCCTGCCACGTTCCAAAGGATGATACAGTCTACAATCGCCGGATTGCCACACACGGGGGCGTACATCGATGACCTGATCACATGGAGTGACTCCTGGGAAGAACATCTAAAAGATGTAGAGACGTTGTTCCAGCGCCTGACCCAGGCTAACCTGACTGTTAACCTGAGCAAGAGCGACTTTGGTTGTGCTACTGTCACCTATCTTGGCTATGTCATAGGCCAGGGTAAGGTGGCACCCATAAATGCTAAAGTCCAAGCCATCATGGACTTTCCAGTTCCTGACAGCAAAAAAGCTTTGCGCCGCTTCCTTGGAATGATCGGGTACTACCGCAAGTTCTGCAAGAACTTTGCTGAGATTGCTCTCAGTCTAACTAACCAACTGAAGAAAGGCGTAAAGTTCACCTGGGATGATGCATGCCAGAGAGCCTTCGATCGCCTGAAGTCTCTGCTGTGTCACTTCCCCGTGCTCAAATCTCCTGACTTCAACAAACCGTTCTCCATCGCGGTCGATGCTAGCGACCAAGCTTGTGGATCTGTGCTCCTACAGAGAAGTGACTCTGATGACATTGAGCATCCCGTGGCATACTTCTCCAGGAAGTTCAATCGCCACCAAAGGAACTATTCCACAATAGAGAAGGAACTGTTGGCTCTGGTCCTTTCTTTACAACACTTTGAGGTTTATGTTTGTACAGGGGAAAAGCCAATGATTGTGTACACTGACCACAATCCGTTAATGTTTTTGAGTAAGATGAAAAACAAGAATCGGAGATTGTTGAATTGGAGTTTGATTTTACAGGAGTTTGACTTGGAAATTAAGCATGTGAAGGGTACAGACAATGTAATTGCTGATTGCTTATCCCGTGTTTGAACGTGTATATATATATCATGTGTTTGAATATTGTATGATATGTATATATAGACAAGTGTTCACTTAACCTTTTTGTATAGAAAAGAAAAATTTTGCCTTTATGAGTCAAAATTTTTCCCTTTTGGAATGGAGGTGTAATGTGAATATAGGCCACTAGATGGCAGTATTTACCTTTTTTTTGTTAAGCTCAGACTGCAGTCATGTTTAGACATGTCCTGGACATGTCTGGGGCAAGTCTCAGAAAATTAAAAAAAAAGAGGTCTAAATGTGGGTGGGGTCTGCAAAAGAGTATATAAGGAAAAGAATTGAGACAGTAGAGTAGTAGGAGAAATTGCAAGAAGATGACCAGACCTGCCATTCTGTTCAAGACCTGTGACGTTTCTTTTGTGGATTTCTTTGCCTGTGTTTGAGCATTTTCTTCATCCAGGACATCACCAAGCCACTCCACCAAAAAGGGACTGTAATTATTTCTGTTTTTTCTTATTTATCAATCTTGGTCTTTAGTTGTAGGTTGTTATTAGTCTTTGTCTTTGTTAAAAATTAAATGTGTTTTAGTTGTTAAAACTGTGTTTGTCATCCCTTGCTGTTGCTGTTGTGTTATAAATGTAATAACAAATTGGGGCCATAACAATTCATTCATTTTTACGATACAATAAAGAGTTTTAGAATAAAATAACTTTTTCTTAGTTTCATATTGGTTGTACCACTGTAAACTGAACATGACTAACTATGAAGAGAAAATAGCAATTTATCAATATTTGAGAGAGATAAAAGTAAAAGTCACTTGGGTTCCTTTTGATGATGCAATATCCTGTTTACTCATCTCTCTCTTCAATTTAAAATAAAAGTTGTATGAATGCCTGACATTTCAGGTATGCAGATTTCCGGACAAATTTGTTTTTAATATTCCAAACAATTTAAGAACAATTAAACTAATAAACTTTTTTATTTGAAAGGTTTTCAATGAAAATTAAGCCTCCACATTAATCTTATATTTATTCATATTTTTAATTACACATTTAAAACATTTCACATAGTGTTAACTTGCTCAGACGGTTGCGCCACCTTACATTTTGAGGGTTTGAGATGGCAAAACAGAAAATATATATCATTTTTATGATAAACTGGAAATATGTTAAAATTCAACAGGTTTAATAGAATAAAATGATACTAATTATGAATCATTTAAAATTATTTTAAACCAAAGTAGTGCACTCGGACACAAAAATCTGCATGTAACTTCATTTACCCGAATACTCAGTGCCGTATATTGTATGTGTGCAAGTTTTGTATGCGTATATAGTGCATGTGTGTATTCTGTATGTGTATATAGTGCATGTTTGCGTATTGTGTATGTTTATTTAGTGTGAAGGTGCATGCTGTATGTGTGACATAGCGTTGAGGAACCACACGCAAGAGATGGAAATCCAAAAAACATAGGCCTTTAATGAAGCCCGAGTCAAAGCCAAAAAACACAAGAATTGCCAAGCCACAATACGAAATCCAAAAACAGTGTCGACTTGACAGGCAGGGGTCAGAACCAGGAAGACAGATGAACAACGGTACATAGACGGTAGGCACGAAGGGCACACAGGGCATCCAAACACAGAACTCGAGGTCATGCAAAAAGGGTGAAAATCCAAAAAGACAAAACAGTACAAAAAGGGCTAGGCAAGAAATAAAGTCGGACAAACCAGTCGAAGAAACACAATACTCAATGGTATACAAGGCGCACAAAGAAATATTGATCAACGTTCTGACAAAGTCAGAACTGCAGTGACGAATCTTAAATAGACAAGAGGGAAGTCACATGCTCCGCAGGGAACAGGTGAGCTGGATCAGACTAATTACATCGGGAGAATCACATGAGGGAAACCCTAACCACGAAAACTAGCAAAAGCCAAGACACGGATGGGAATCACACAGACAGCCTATGGCATTTAAACCGCTCTGGTGTGGGAGTTCTAAGTGCACAGATAAAAAGTGCAGGAAAGCAATTAAGCATGTGCGAGAGATCTCGCAGAAACGCAGAGGGAGACAGGTAAAGCTTAGCGAGAGGTGGAGACTAGAACAGGGCGTTTGCTGAGAGGGAATTAGTATTAATTAGTATCGGTGCAACTTTACAGATTTAACTAGAGTGCTTGTTAGGGAGTTAGTAGACAAAATCATGTACAATGAACTTGAACATAAACATGAACATAAACATGACAAAAAACCATAACCCATGACAGTATGTGTGTGTATTGGGTACATGCGTGTTAGTGAGGAACTTTAAAGCTTAATGAAAAAGCCCCCTTCCTCAGATGAGGAAGGGTGGGGTTGAGAGTTGGACGAGAGAGACAGTGACGGGTTTACCCTCACTCTCTAACACACGGCTGGCACATGGGAATAATCACATCCATTTGTTGATTCATTCAATATTTATACAGCACATCCATTTTGGAGGGCTGGGTCTGTGGGAGGACGGCTGGTGGGGGATTTTCATGTTTGGTTCCTCCGCCAAATATCACAAATGTTCCTGGGTCCTGGCCCAGTTTTCCTAGGGAATGACAAGCCACGGGGGTGGGGGAATGGATGGCTGGGGGGAGTCCAGCCAAAATTTCCTCTAAGAGACCAGCCGAATTAATATGCTACCCTCGAGAAATGTGAAACGGGGGGATACTTGCAAAATATCCTACTGCAAAATACAGGCTAATCCCTGCTGCACTTTTCTGGGGCCATTGCTTCAGAAGTTTTCAAAATCTGAGTTTGAGTATTCCAGTTCCAGATTTGAGCTCACTGATTTTAAACAGATTTTTCCTCCAAGATTTTAAAGAGATATATGCATCATGTTCTACCAATCAGATTGCAGGAAGAACCGTTCTGAGTCAGTGCCATGGGGCACCAGCTGGCAGCTGGATAATTTAGCGGTGTATAGCTAAATGGCTAACAGCTAGCATTTTTGCAAAAGATGCATCCGAGGATTTTAAGGGGAGGTGGTGGAGGCGCCGTAGTTCTACTGGGTTCCACAAGGTTACGTTTGTGTTCTAGTTATGTTTTATATCCTATATGCATACACATTGTGAATGATAAATGATAACCATGCGTTGTGTAAATGTTGGCAAACGTATACTTTCTGATCATATCACAGCATGCTCACAGGCGCCTACACTAACTCACCCCCCACACACACCCTCGCACTTACTGTAAAACACTCCCTGTCCCAAACGCCTACACTAACACACTTGCCCCACCTAATATGTACTCTACATTTACATTTCAATCTGCCATTTAGTAATGTTCCTATCCAGAGTGACTTGCATTAGTGTGCAAAATGGTTTTTAGGATGACGCCAAGTCATGATAGTAATAGCTCATACTTAATACATAATTTACGGAAAGGCATTAAATACATAAACTAACACCATTAAGTTAAGTGCCATAGTAGGTGGCAGAAGGATATATGAGCGTAAATCTTTCAGAACCAAAAGGCCTGATGGTTTGGTTTAGATGAAGAATAGGTGGGGCAGGTGGCAATAGAAAAGCCAATCGAGACATTTAGCCTTGCCCTTGGTGAGCTCAGATGTGCATTTAAACCGGCTATTTCCTTGAGCGGTGTTATATGTATGTATACGAATGCTGCATTGTCGAGTGTATGTTTTGTGGAACTATCTAGAAGATTCTATATCTTTCTCAAATATTCCAGAAAGTTCTAGCAACAACTGGATTATACTGATAAAAGATAAGAGGTGATTAGGTATGTATAAGAGGTTCTCAAGCAAGACATATCAAGTACTGTAGACTGTGGAGACTTCTGGTAAGTTCTATTGGGTATATAAATACTGTTGGACTCGTGAGACAGTTAATCTTATAGACTGGGAACCTGGAAGGTTCTAATGATTAATTTTAGTCCAAAAGGTTTGAGACCTGGAATGTATTGAGGGTAGGCGTGGCTATTGTGATTCTGATCTGTCATGATTTTGATCTTCTTTACCATGCCCCTGATCTGCCATACTAAGGCCCGTATTCAGAAACGACACTCACACTAATTGAGTGTGAGCGTGTACTAAAACTTAGTTAGTGTCAGGTTATACTAAATGAGTCAAAGGTTGCCCCGACACTCATTTACTTTCATAGACCTCACTCACACTGAAAATAGCGTCTCTTTCTGAGTGAAGGTTGAGTGCAGGGAACACCTCCCTAGAGCCGCACTAACTTGCGCCGGTATTTCGTTGTCATTGCTTTAAGGTGGTTACAAACATTAGAAACTCTGCAATTATTTACAGCCACCTGCTCGACGCAGTCACAACTACGCAAATTTTAACTATAATGATGATAACGATGCCGGAAACTTACTTACTGACCACCGGGTTTCAGTGTTTACGAACTGCACTGTGGTGAACTCAAGGTTAGCATTTGTGTACCCACCAGTGGCTACTGGTGAACTGGCAATAGGGGAAGCTCAAAACTATCCCTTAAAAATAATGGTTGGACATGAACTGTTTTCAGTTCATTTAAATTACCATTACAAGAACTCTCAACATTATCAGGTTTGGCCAGTTTTCATTAATGACGCATACCTGTCAACTCTCACGCATTCGGATTTCTAGCGCTTTTCTTTACTCTTGGGTTAGAAAATGCTGCGCACAGCTGGCTCGTGCGGCGCGCGTGGATTGGTCTGTGAGGCTCGTGTAGCTGTAAGTCATGAGAATCCATTCTTTTCTACATTTTTAACCGCTGAATGTAGAAGGAAATGTCCGGCACATTTCGCAGCTTGCTGCTTAGTGAGCCTCGCGGGCTGTCCTGCGCCTTTCACGAGCCGCTCGACCACAGAATTTATGAAGACATGCTGACATTTCCGTCATCATTTATGTTGAAAGGCCTCAGTTTTGTGAAGCAATGTATAACAACGCTATTAAAAATAAATTTGATTGTCGTTTTACCAATTTGTCTGAGAAATTTTCTAATCAAGAAAAGTAAACTGCCCCAGGTTTAGGTCATTCAGCACTGAAGGGTGAGGATTGAACGTCCCTTTACAGCAGCCGATGCACCGCCTGTTTTACCCAGTGCCCACTACTGTCAGTTATGATCGAGTGGCATTTATGAATAGCAATTGGCGAGGAGTGGGATCGCTCTCTCAGTTAGTGGTCGGTCAATCTCTTTCTCACACTCCAGTTACATTTCAATCACTATATGGTGAGTGGAGGGTGAGTGTGAGTGTCGTTTCTGAATACGGGCCTAACAGTTTGTTGTTTTGATAAAGTTACCAACCTTAACTAACATTGTATATAATACTAACTCACTAACGAGCACTAGGGAGTGTATAGCTGCACTCTACTAATTGACTAACGATCTCTCAGCATTTGCCCTGTTCTAGTCTCCGCCTCTTGTCTTCACTCAATTTACTTTGCTGTGCTTCTATCAGATTCTCTGCACCTGTCTAATCACTGTTCTGCCACTCACTCTGTGCACATAGAAATCCCTAACTGGATCTGTTCTGTCTATAGGATTATCTTGAGATCCCTGTCCGCGTTTTTGGCTTTTGCCTATTTCATGTGATTAGGTTCTCCCTCATGTTCCCTCCTTTGTATTTAAGTCTTACTTCCTACACCTGTGGTCTGTTAAGCATGTGACTTCCCGTATGTGTATATTAGGAGTCTTCTCACAGCATTTCCTTGTCAGAACATTTCTTTCAGTTTGCTTGTACCATGCTTTTTCTCACCTTGTACTCTCAGTGATTCTATTCTGACTGCACCGTCCCTGTTTACGGTTTTTGGCTTTGTGTTTTGGATTATTATTGCATCTGTGTTTTTGAACCCTTTTCTGCCCGACTACGAGTCTTGTTTTTGCTGCCCTGTTAACAGTTTGGATTACGCCCACTGGATTTTGACCTCTGCTTCTCTGACTTTCTTGTGCCTGTGTACCAAACCTATTTTTGCCTGACCACGAGTACTGTGATTGCTACCCTGGTTTTCGACTCTGTTTTTGCCCAACTCGATTGTGTGTGTGTGCTTTTTTTTTTTTTGTGGACCTTTTGCCTTCTGCCCTGTGGGGGTTTTTCCCCTCGCTTAGTAAAATCACATCTACTGCACTGCTTGGTTCTCACATCTGGTTCCTGAGCGTATCATCACAGTGGCTCCAAGTAATGGGGATTCTTAAGGTTTGCATATCTTGGATAAGGCATGGGGTGCCCCTCAAAGTACCCCCAAAATCCACTTTAATTAGCAATGTACGTCCATGTGAATTTTCTTCATGGACTAATAGGTATTGCTCTTCGAATTAAGAAACTGCAACTTAAGAACACCATTTCTATGACAAGGTGTGCTTAAAGGAGCTGATTCACGATAACTGTGCCTGCTTAAAACTTTTAAAAGACGCTCAAAGCAGCTAGCTGCTTGAAGGTGGTTTCACGTCCATATGACTTGGAAGTTTACTGAATTGGAAGCATGCTGCTCATGTGGTATATGATTTGGAAGCTGCTACCAAATATTAATGTAAGGAACCGATCTGGAACCAATTGCGAGGACACGGGATTGCAAAAAGTAGGTGCTTTGTTGAATAAGGGGGGTAACCCCCGCAGGGAGAAAGGCAACAGTACAGAGTCCGTAATCCAAAGCTCGAAATCCAATGGGACAGAACAGAGTTCGTTACCAGGGCACCAATCACAAAAATCGTAGTCAGGCAAAACAGATTCGGTACACAGGCGTTGGTTTGAGGGAGAAGCAAACTCAGAAGCTCATAAGCTCAAACTCATAAGTCCGAATCGAAACCAGGGCAGCAATCCACAAAATCAAAATCAATCCACACACAGATGCAACAATATCCAAAAAAAGGGCAAACCAAGAATCAGGAGTCGGGCAATCCAGTCAGAAAGATAAATACAATGAGTCGAGGCGGAAACAAGCTTAGCACAAGAGACAAGGAAGTTACGATCTGACATGGAACTGAATGTGAAGACACCTTATATACACATCCGGGGTGAACACGTGACAGGGGAGAACAGGTGTGATCAATGAAACAATAATCAGGATTGACACATGAGGAATAATCTAATTACATAAATTTGGCAACTGCCAAAACACAGACAGAGATCACAAGACATTCCTATGAACGAACAACAGCTCCGGTGAAGGAGTACTAAAGTGTACAGTCTAAAGAAAAGGGAAAGCCTGAGATATACCTGGAAACTGCAGTAGAGATAATTAGTGATAGGCAAGGAGGGCGGAGATACAGATTGGGCGATTGCTGAGAGACTGTTAGTCTATTAGTATGTGCAGCTATACAATCCCGAGTGCATGTTAGTCAGTTAGTAGAAATATACAATGTTAATCGGTGTAAGTAAATTATTGAAAACAATAAACTGTTAGTACGGTTAGTAGATAGCGAAAGGAGAGAGGAAGGAAGAACACGAGATATGAAGGAAGATTGAAATCCCAGAAACCAGTAAATCACCTGAATGAGTGGCACGCAAGACTAAACCGTGAGCAAAGACCTACACAAGACAAGACGGGGTAAACGTAGTGCAAAGCATGGCATGGCAGAAATAAACAAGACAAGAGAATGAAAACATGGCATGATAACTAATCTGATCTGAACATGAAAAATAATAAAACAAGAAATCTAAATACCAAAACACAAAACACAATCCTAAGAATAGTCAGACATATGCAGAAGTCACTAAAACACAGAAATCAATAAACATGGCATAGCCAGGCACAAAACTTAAACATGGAAAAGCAGGGTCCTAACAATTAAGTTAAAGTAGTGGGCAAAAGCAGATCTCCATAACCTTTCATTTTGCTCACAAATTTTGTTAACTAAGTAGCTAGCTACTGAACTCACTTCATTTAGATAGCGTCATCAGACAATTAGCTGAATTACTAGCCAATGTCCCCTACGTGGCTATCGCGGCTACGCTATGTAGCTAGCTATAAGATATCCACAAAACCTTTTATTTCACGTGCAGCATTGTTAGCGAAGTTAGCTGGCCAGCAAGGTAAATGTTTCCTTCAATCATTTAGAACAAAAAAATCATCAGCAAAATAGCTGAATAGCTAGCAAATGTTAGCAATGTAGCTATAGTGGCAATGCTTCGTTGCTAGCTACACTGATGTCCACGGTAGCTTTTTATTTCACGAGTAAATTTTATTGAGCAGGTGTTTACTTAGCTAGCTAGGTCTGCTTACAGTGACGGATTTTTTACGGAACCTGTCTTCCTCTTTTGGCGGTATTACTGCATAATATTACCATTTATATTAGGACTGCCAAAATATATACTAATTCACGCAGAAATTAATATTAGCAGAAAATTCAACATACCTCTAAGTTCATTATGCTGAGACATCTTGCAAGATCAAACAAGGCTTCAAAGACTAAGAAAACTGTGTTGGTGTATGTAATAGCCAGTGGGATGTGTGAACTGACGTAAAGATTTGAGAAATGAAAGACGAAGTGACTACATGTCAGTGACTCTGCTTTATATCCCAAATGAGTGAATAACACTTATTACAGAATATACTTGCAAAGTATATGCCAATTTTCTTGACACAAAATAACATTACACGGAATCCCAAGTAGCCTCTTGGAAAAGTATAGGTCAGACATTTAATAATATCAGGGCATCAAGTTCCTATTTTATCCTATTTTTGAGGCAATTCCTATTAACTCTTGTTTTCCAAAAAAAATTCCTATTATCCCCCATTTTTCACACTCATTACAAAGAAAACTCTATGCGTTGCCATTTATATCCATGAGTACGTTGTGTTGTGTACGTTTTTACGTCTTAGCAGGCAGTTTTGAGTGATAAGGATATTTTATGCCTCATGTATGGATTTTGCAACTGTGGTACCATTGTGATCCATAGGTTGTTTGTAAAGACGATATGTCTCCACTTCCTAGCGCTGTACAAAAATGGGGCCAAAATATTCTTCGTACGGAGGCTGCCATCTTACACATTTGGAGCCAGAGTCCGCGCAGTTGTGATCAGGAGCTTGAGATGCATTATCGAGTCCAGCCCATACACCCGCTTTGCTTAATGGAAGCAAGCACATCCCCAGTACTTTCTTATATCCTGGATGGCTGCTTGCACCAAATAGAGCTAGCTCCCTAAGCCAGCAAGCTATTTTCCTGGCTTTAGCGGTTAATCAAGCCTATAAATGATGCATATAAATGACGTGTGGTCGAAGGTTAGTTTGATGAGGCAGAATCCTTCCCTTGGTTGATTAGCAATCAGACAATTAACTAATTTAGCAAGACTATGATGATGATGTCCCCGCACAAGCTGCTCGTACTACTCACCAGTGATGTTCTGAGCAGCGTCCTGGTTTTCTGCGCAAAGAGGAATGGCCACCCAACTCTTCGGACCTCAACGCAATTGAGAACTGCAGGGATATCCTGAACAGTCGGGTCTTCCACAGCCCACCCCCTACCACCATGAAGCAGCTCAATGCGAGGGCTGTGCAGGAGTCGGGCAACTTTGAGCCTTCTGTTCCAAACAACTTTGTGCATTCTATGCCACACAGGCTGAGCGCAGTAAATAAGATGAAGGGGAGATACAGAGGTTTTTGAATAAATGCATTCTATTGAAAATTCACAATCTGAGTTGACTTTTTCTGTGGTGCATGAACTTTTGGGACACGGTGTATACTGGATTGTTTCTCGTTTCGTTTGTTTATGCATGTACCCTGTAGTCACCCTTTGCGGTGAATCTGCTGGTAACATGAGCCCTGCGGGCAGGTTCAGATGCAAGTCTCTATAACTGTGTCCTCTAGCCACCCCCAGCTGTGAGTTTTTTTGACAGTAGCATGTGCCTGCAGTCAGATTTAGCTGTGTTTCTGTGGTAAAGTGTGCCCTGCAGTCAGGATCAGCTGTGTTTCAGTGGTAAAGTGAGCCCTGCAGTCAGGATCAGATGTGTTTCTGCGGTAAATTGTGCCCTGCTGTCAGTATCTGCTGTGTTTCTGATGTAGAGTGTGCCCTGCAGTCAGGATCAGCTGTGTTCCTGTGGTGGAGGGTCCCTGTAGTCAGGGTCAGCTGTGGTTCTGAAGTAAAGAGTGCCCTGCAGTCAGTATGAGCTGTGTTTTTGAGGTAAAGTGAGCCCTACAGTCAGGATCAGCTGTGTTTCTGTGGTAAAGTCAGCCTTGCAGTCAGGATCAGCTGTGTTTCTGAGGTAAAGAGTGCTCTGCAGTCAGAATCAGTTGTGTTTCTGAGGTAAAGAGTGCTCTGCAGTCAGAATCAGCTGTGTTTCTGAGGTAAAGTGTGCCCTGCAGTCAGGATCAACTGTGTTTCTGTGGTAAAGTGTGCCTTGTAGTCAGGATCAGCTATGTTTTTGCAGTAAAGTGTCCCTGCAGTAAGGATCAGCTATGGGTCTGAGGTGAAGAGTGCCCTGTAGTCAGTATGAGCTGTGTTTTTGAGGTAAAGAGTGCCCTGCAGTCAGGATCAGCTGTGTTTCTGATGTAGTGTCCCTGCAGTCAGGATCATCTGTGTTTCTGTGGTAAAGAGTGTCCTGTGGTCAGGATCAACTGTGTTTTTGCGGTAATGTGTGCCCTGCAGTCAGGATCACCTGTGTTTCTGAGGTAAGGAGTGTCCTGCAGGCAGGATCAATTGTGGTTTTGCGGTAATGTGTGCCCTGCGGTCAGGATCAGCTGTGTTTCTGATGTAGTATCCCTGCAGTCAGAATCAGCTGTGTTTCTGAGGTAAAGTGTGCCCTGCAGTAAGGATCAGCTGTGTTTCTAAGGTTAAGAGTGTCCTGCAGTAAGGATCAACTGTGTTTTTGCAGTAAAGTGTCCCTGCAGGCAGATCAGCTGTGTTTCTGTGGTGAAGTGAGCCATGCAGTCAGGATCAGTTGTGCTTCTGATGTTGAGTGTCCCTGCAGCCAGGATCAGCAGTGTTTCCATGGTAAAGTGTGCCCTGCAGTCAGGATCAGCTGTTTTTCTGTGGTAAAGTGTGTCCTGCAGTCAGGATCAGCTGTGTTTCTGAGCTAAAGATTGCCCTACAGTCAGGATCAGCTGTGTTTTTGCGCTTAAGTGTCCCTCCAGTCAGGAACAGCTGTGTTTCTTAGGTAAAGAGTGTCTTGCTGTCAGGATCAGCTGTGTTTTTGCGGTAGTGTTCTGCAGTCAGGATCAGCTGTGTTTCTGTGGTAGAGTGTGCCCTGCAGTCAGGATCAGCGGTGTTTCTGTGGTAGTGTGTCCTGCAGTCAGGATCAGCGGTGTTTCTGAGGTAAAGATTGCCCTGCAGTCAGGATCAGTTGTGTTTCTGTGATGAAGTGAGCCCCGCAGTCAGGAACAGCTGTGTTACTTAGGTAAAGTGTGCCCTGCAGTCAGGATCAGCTGTGTTTCTGTGGTAGAATGTGCCCAGCAGTCAGGATCAGCGGTGTTTCTATCATAAAGTGAGCCCTGCAGTCAGGATCAGCTGTGTTTCTGTGGAAAAAGTGTGCCGTGCAGTCAAGCTCAAAATCCAGGATATGAAAGAAGAACAAATGCCAAGTATTTTAATCAAATCACCAGAGATTTTTCTGGTTTGCATGACTCTTCAGCTTTGAGGTAGATCTAGTATGTGACATTAGCTGGGTGAGCTCATGGGTGTCAGGAAAAGCATCAGGACTTTTGCTTTCTGACCCCTGGGCTTCCTGTTTCCGAGGTGCTACTGCAGAACTTTCCATTTTTGTTGGCTTACAGCAGAAGGAAAGTCCTGTTGAAATATGAGAAATATTAGTCGGGCCTCCAGGGCTGCTCTTTGTCTGTGGTTTGAGAACCAGCCAAAGGATCAGTCTGAGAGAGGGAGCAAAATGGAAGGAACTTTTTGGTTAATAGAATGAGTGAGTGATACACTGGGGGGGTTAATGTTAGGCTGTGGTCATGTGCCAAGAGCCAAGGCATTAAAACCTGAAACACAGAGATGCAAGTCATAGGATCCTAATCTGTTCCATTTGGGAATGTGGTTATGGAGTCCACCAGACTGGCTACTGTCCCGGTTTGGCTTCGGGACTTTGAGTGCAACCAGAATGGTGTGCAAGTCTTGCCTGCGCTGATGATGTGTGATCGCGTGTAATTGCACAGTCTTCTCTGTGTGGATGATGGTGAGTCAGTTCTTTCACATTTTAAATGAGACAAATTCTGCCAGTTTTTAATAGTTTTCTTGGTTTTGTGAATTAACCTAAGAGCTGTGTCCCAGTTTTCGTGGTGAGAGAAAATGCACAGTCCATTAGTATCTGGACAGCACCACTGTTTAAAAAGGTTACAATTTGTTCATGTTTCACACAATACGGAGTTGAATTTACAGAAATGAAAGCTGACAGACTCCTGATAAACCTAATGTACATTGTTTTGAAATCAAATATACTGGAATGAAGAGCCATAAAGGAATACTTAATAAATGCTCAGGGAGAAATACCTCATTTATCCACCTCTCCCGGGCTAGACGCTGAGCTTTCAATAAACTTCCGCAGCAAGCACAAAGCTGTGTGAAGAAAACCATTTAAAAGGGCCTTGTTTAAGGCAGAGGTCAATGGCTGAATCTCTGCCCATAGACTCTGAACATATGAAACTATAGCCAAAGGTCAGTTTCTGTTTGTATAAAGGATAGCGGGGTATGAAGGTGGTTTTTGTAGGACATGGCTGGGTGCAGTGCTCTGTGACAGACACGAAGAAAAACACTAACCTGGAGTGATAGGTGGGGACCAGCTCTTACGCATTCACGGACACAGCACGAATGCCCACACACACAAACACACACACACTACTTGCATGCATACACACACACACGCACACACACACAGAAACACATTGCCACACGTGCGCACACAGACACACACTTGTTTGCCAAGGCTCAAGGTGACCTGAAAACGTCAGGAAATTATTGAGCATACTGCAGCTCAGACAGCCTTGACTGTGAGTGACTGAGTGAATTGTTTTATTATGTTAGTTTCCATTAAAGCAATTTTGATAAAAGCTTTCACTCCTCTGTCCAGTACAGATGGCCTGATTTGTCCCTTGCAGCAAAACAGTAGGATATTTAAGTCTTTCTTGTGTCCAACAAAGCAGCAGCACTTAAAAATGCCCTAGAAATTAAGTTTAAAACTGTACCTCAATCACCTGTATGATGAAAAAGCAATTCTTGGTTTTCTACTGGAAAACCCAAGTTTTGTTGTCTGTCATCTCAAATGAGAATAAAAAAGAAACGACCGCACTGTTACGACCCGGTCTAAGGAGGGCGGCCACAGGTAGATCAATGCACAAGAAGAGAAAACTGTGGCAAACACACAAAAAAAAAAACTGCAGCTGAACAGAACTCTGGTCCCTACGTTGCCTAACCAGAGCTGACTTAAACCTACCACTGGTCTACGAAGGCTTACCGGGCACGGGGTGGCTTTTAAACACGTAACACTAGAACACTCAGTCCACAAGCGAAGACTGAGAGAGTGAATTGTGTACCCCTACCTCCAAAAATAACAACGGGAAAATAACAAAGCAAAAATATAAAGAAGTATCCCGATGCAAGGATCGTGAAATCCAGCAGGGAACACTAATTAACCAGAACAACCGAACAGCGTACAGAAGGGCGAAATGAGCGAGGTAGTCAGACAAGCGAATCAAAGTCAACCACCAGGAGTCTACTGAACAACCAGATTGAAGGACAAAGACAAAAATCAAAGTCAAAATGCAACAAGCCTAGGGGTCAACCACAACAATCCAAACGAACCAAAAACAGGGCAAGGCGAGAATCGTAGGTCAAAAGCAAACCGGTCCAACTCAGAGGGCAACAAGATACTCACAGTACAGGAATGCTAAGAGCAAGGTTGAAGGGTTGAATTCCAACTGGCACTTACAAGCGGCAGCCTTAAAAAACACAAATTTTTGAGAGGCTTGTAGGTGGTTAGTGAGTGACGAAACATCGGACAGAAAATTTCTACGGAAACCTCTGTAATATCCAGCCATTCCAAGAAAATGCCGGAGTTACCTTCTGGTCTTGGGGATTAGGAAGCTATTAATAGCTTCAAATTTAGTGTCCACAGGACAAACAAACCCCTGACCCACCTTTTTTCCTAAATATGTAATTGTTCCATGGCCGAACTCACAATTCTCAAGGTTCCGGGTTAAAGAAGCTTTTTAGAGGCGTGAAAAAACACTCTAATGTGCTGTGGTGATGTTCCCAGGCAGCAGAATAAACTACACCATCATCGAGATAAGCCTCACAATTATCAAGACCAGCCAGAACTTTGCTCATTAGCCACTGAAATACGGCAGGTGCATTCTTCATTCCAAATGACATTTCTGTGTACTGCAGAAAAGCATTGGAGTGGTAAATGCTAACAACTCCGAAGCACTTTCAGTCAAAGGAACCAGCCAGTAGCCTTTTAATAAATCAAGCTTCGTGAAAAACGTAGCATTTCCTATTCTATCAATGCAATCCTCCACTCATGGAAGAGGTAAGGAGTCAGATTTTGTCACACCATTAAGTTTGTGATAGTTAGTACAAAAGCAAGAGGTGCCATCGAACTTGGGCACCAACAGAAAGGGAGAACACTAAGGACTCGAACTGGGAACAGCAAGACTAGGGCTGCACAATAAATCAATTTTAAATTGAAATCGGATTATTTCATTTTGACGATGTTAAAAAGGGGGAAATCGTCAAATCGATTTTTCATCCCATGTCCCCGGGCTGCGTGCCTCTAGGCCACCTTAGCCCCTTCCTCTTCCCACGAGAGCGATTATACACCAGTTTGAAAATGGCTGAGGAGAGCAAGGATCCTGTGGCGAAGAGGGGCAAAAGCAAGTCCGTTGTGTGGACTTGGTACAGCTTCGCTGTTGCGGTTGAGAAGCTAACTACTCCCCTCTGTAAAGTCTGTCTGAAGGCGGTATCTTCGAAGGACAACAGCACAACCAACCTGTTTCAGCATCTTGAGAAAAATCACAAGCCAGAGTGGGAGCGCTGCGTAGCATTGTGGGCTGCACAAGAAAGTGAACTACAGGCCAAAACACCACCACCTGCTCTGAAGCAGATAAAATTAGCGGCTTCATTTTCCCTTGGTGTCCCTTGCGTCAAGACCGAGGCCAAGTGGAAAAAGACTACGGATGCAGTCGCGTTTCATGTAGCGAAAGATATGGTCCCAGTATACACAGTTGAAAAAACTGGGATCAAACACATGCTCAACGATATAGACCCCGTTATGAGCTACCAAGCCAAAAGTATTTTAGCCATGTCATCTGGCCCTAAATGTACCACACCACATGAGCCAAAGTGACAAAGCAGCTAGAGGATGCGCCATATACCTCCGCAACGACAGACCTGTGGTCCAGCCGGAAAATGCAGCCATACCTGAGTTTGACGGCGCATTATATCACTGATGAGTGGCATCTGGAGAAAGTCTGCCCACAAACCTCCTTCTTCCCTGCTGATCATAAAGGTGAAGAGATCACCCAGGGCTTGAGAGATGCACTTGAGTCATGGCATCTGTATGAAGACCGTCTCGTTTGTATGATGACAGACAGCGGCACCAACATGATAAAGGCCCTAAGAATAATTAAGTGGCCCAACCTGCAGTGCTTTGGGCACAAACTGCACAACACCATTGGTAAGAGTCAAACATGGCAATACATAATTGTATTTATTTCGGGCAGTATGCATGACACCGGGATAAGTGACTTATCTGGAGGATAGAGACTATTTCCCGGATAGCGAGGTTGAAGTAAGATGCATGTAGAGGGGATAGCACTATCCGCACTCCTTATCTGGGGATAAAGTTATACCCCGTTTCAACTGGGGATAGTGGCTTTAATCCACGGATTCTGCTGGTCTCACTGTCTGTTTAGTACAGCTGCTTTCAGAGACTTTCACTTATTTTTCAATTCTGAAATAGTGTGTTCTGTGCAGCTGCACAAATTCACCTATGCAGCAATTCGGGTCCAAATTCCAGTCTTAATTTTGTTTGTTACAGCACATTTATTAGCTGTTCTCAGCATCCTATAAAATCCTATAAAATCATCCTATAAAACAGAGGGAGTCCCCCTTTCTTGGAATAGTGCTTGCGTGTTAACCTGGAATAGCTATTCCCTACCCTATCCTTATGTGTGTGGGAAACACTTCATTTATTAGGGTATCTCGAATGCTCAGGTTCGGCTAAGGTAGCAAAATAATTGTGAGACAAATCTATAAATCATGAAATCAATGTAAACCACATATCAAGTTAAAATATAGGGCACTGGCGGCCCCAGAAGCTCCCGCCGTTAAGATAAAGAAAATGTCAAAGTTTTGTTAACGGATGCATGCATGGACAGATGCATGCATGGACGTAGCCCGATACCATAGCTCCGGTGCCACTAATTAGCTCCTGTCGCCCGAGTGGCACCGGAGCTATGGTATCGGGCTCCATCCATGCGTGCGTCCGTCCATGCATGCATGGAGCCTGTAACTGAAAATGTTGATAAGATAAAGCAAATTGTTGAAGTTTTTTGTGACCTTGAAAAATAGGCCAAGGTCACCTTAAGGCACGTCATTTGCAGGACTTTAAGAAAAGCATGTCCAATAAAAATTAGGAGCCTGTAACTGAAATAGTTAATGAGATAAAGCAAAATGTCGAACTTTTTGGAGATATTTTTAGGCCAGTAACCTTGAAAAATAGGCCAAGGTCACATTTAGGCACGGAATTTGTAGGCCTTTATGAGATGCATGTCCAGTAAGAATTATGAGCCTGTAACTGAAACAGTTGATGAGATAAAGCAAAATGTCGAAATTTTTGGCAATATTTTTTGGCCAGTGACCATGAAAAAATAGGCCAAGGTCACCTTTAGGTAGGTAATTTGTTGGGCTTTATGCGATGCATGTCCAGTAAAAATTAGGAGCCTGTAAGTAAAATGGTTGATGAGATAAAGCAAAATGTTGAAGTTTTTGGCAATATTTTTATGCCAGTGACCTTGAAAAAAATAGGCCAAGGTCACCTTTAGGCACATCATTTGTAGGTCTTTAAGAGATGCATGTAACTGAAAAAAAATTTGGAGCTTGTAACAGAAATTGTTGATGAGATAAAGCGAAATGTGTTGACCGCACGCATGCACGCGCACACACACACACAAGCACGCACGCACGGAGCCCAATACCATAGCTCCCAGTGGTGACAGGTAATAAACCTGTTAAATTTCACTGCTAGACGCACATCAAATAACATTAAGACCAGTGGGATCTGAGGTTTTCCAACCCCCAAAAGGGAATGGGGCCTTCAAGCTTTGCAAAGTACCCGGATGTGCCGGTCTGGTCTATGCTGGTGGTATAAAGATGAGTTGTTGGTGTATTCAGAATGCAGTTCAATCAGGTTTTTAGCCTCAATTTACTACATTTCTTTGTGTTTTTTTTTACGTGAAATGCCATGGGTTATCTTTGTGTGGTGAAGTGATGTAGTAACTCTACGGAAGACAGAGGGGTCTTTTCATGTTCCATCGAATTCCGGGGCTCATAACAAACAGAGGGGAGAAAGTTCACTGGTGAATATAGTCAAAGACAGTGGTTGACCAATACATGCAGAAAGGGGCTAGGCAGCAGAAAGGTCACTTACACCAGTGTGTATAATACACATGTCAGGACCGGTATGAAGAAATTATTCAGGGCTATGCAGCAAGCCAAAACAGTTCCAATTACAGCATATTAAGAGACAAAAAACCAGAAGGAGTAGCCGATCAATTGGTCTCTAACAGTACTTTTTTATCATTAAAACTGTCATTTTAGGGTTTAAATAAATGGTCTGTTTACTGCAAACAGGCTTACATCAAACCTTTAAAATGAAACTTTAGCGTCCGATCTGAAAATGATCTGATACTTGTAAAGATGCAGCTCAAGTAATTTGCAAGTCTTCGTATTGATCGCTCCACTTCCAGATAATCAGTGGATCAGTCACCCTTGCCAACAGGTCTTACATAAATTTTTGTCAAGTTCCGACATAAATAATTGCTGGAACTATTTTAATTTGGCACCAACTTTACACCTTAGTCATGGAAATATAAAGAATCTGTCCATTACGATCGAAAAAAATTCTTGTTCTGAAGCCAGAAACAAAAAAAGACACAAAATCAACTAAATAACCACTTCGACACAGAGTGCTTTTGAGGAGGCCATACACCAAAATGAGGAGGAGATTGTTCGACTTAGTGTTCGGTGTGAAGTCCTTTAGCAGAATCTAGCACTCTTAAGCCAGTAATTTACGTTGTTTTCTTCAATCATGTCTGCTTTAGCACAACCAAATTACTCTATGGAATCTGTTTTCATATTTTATTACTTCTACGAGGTCTGAAGCACCAAGTAGTGTTGTGATTCTGCCTTTTTGCCATGTCTCTGCCCTGCTTTGCCATGTCTCTGTTCTGCTTTGCCATGCCCACCATCTGTTTGCCTTGTTCATATTTGGATTTTTGCTATATCTGACTATTCCTTGTAATGTGTATTGGGATTTGGTTACTTTGATTTATTCATGTCTTAGTTTAGTTTTTTCATGTTTTACTTTTTACCGTAGTTCATTCCGTTCCATGTTTTGCTTTCTCCCACGCATTGCACTTTGTCTCCCCCTGTCTGGTCTCTTGTCTTGTCATTGTTCACAGCCCCAGTACTGCTGCCACTCTTTCGGGTGATTGAATGGTTTCTGGATTTCAACCTTCCTTCCCATCTCGTTTACTTCTTTCACTCTACTTTTCTATTTTACTAACCAATACAAACAGTTTGTTGTTTTCGCTAAGATTACAATGAATTTATTGTCATTGTTACAGAATAACAACGAAATTACGTTTGGAGAGAAAGTGCTCAGGGCTGTTGAAACGTGCGTCGCGCTGCCAACTCCACTTTCTTCTTCGAAAATGAAAGGTTGCAGTTAAACACAGAAGAGAAACATATTGCTGACATTAGACATAACAGTACACATCAGGATTTAACACGACACGCAGGAAGCGCGTAGGAATTTTTTCAAGGGAATGGGGGGGATGAGAGGTGGGGGAAGAAGGGATTAAATGCTTTTGATGTTTGGCTCTGCTTTTCTTGGATTTCTGTTGCATCTGTGTTTACAAACCTTTTTTGCCCGACTACGATTTTTGTGATTGCTGCCCTGGTAACGATTTGGATACGCCCACTGGTTTTTGATTTTTGCTTCTCAGACAAACCTGTGCCTGTGTACCGAATCTGTTTTGCCTGATTACGAGTTCTGTGTTTGCTGCCCTGGTTACGACTCTGATTCTGCCCTACTGGATTTTGACTTTTGGATTATGGACTCTGTACTTTTGCCTTCTGCCCTGCTGGGGTTAACCCCCTCGCTCAATAAAATCACCTCATCCACAATCCTGTGTTCTCGCGACTGGTCCCTGAACGATACCTCACAAAAAATTACTCACAAAAAATAAGTGCAATTTCAATAACGTTGCACTCAAATATTGTACAACGTAGATATACCACATACTAGTAAAGTATATTCACTGCTAGTATGTGCTTTAAATATGATCGTGAGTGAACTAGAACTTCAGTGATTAAATATCATCACTTCTGCCTTGATTTCAAGTGAATAATGTTCATTACAAATTGGGGGCCGGGAAGCTTCAGGACCCTTGGTCCTATTTTTAAACTTCACTACTGTATTTCTGGCACAATTATTGCTGATTCACATTATATTTATATGGCGACCGCAAGCTCTCTGCTTCTGGAGATGTCACAGGCAAAACTGAGTCAGGCGCTCTTACCTAAATGCAAATTTCTCTAAAACTGGTTCTTACATGCAAGTGATGCAGGTATTATTCTTACCTCAAAGTGATCCACTTTTGATATTTTATGTGTAACCTTCGCCGTTTGGGTATACCTTTAAATGCAATAAGCACAAAAAACAAATTCTCAGAACTTCGGGCTGCTATGATTAGCAGGGGCTATGACATAGTTGAGATATCAGAGACATGGCTCGTTGAAGGGGATGGGGATGAATGCAATATAGAGTGTTAAAACCTCATAAGGAAGCATTCATCCAATTGGAGGGTAGGGGGTTTTGCACTCAGTATGAACACAAAGCTTAATATGCTGGAAATTCAAAAAACCAATCATCTTTCACTGTGGGAAGGTATTTAAGGTCAGGCTCAGAGGGAAACACAAGACAGGTCTAAATACAGGAGTGTGTCTGCCAGCTTCAGACGGTACTGGAAATTCAATGCTCTTTGAGAAGGTTGGGCAAGCTTGAGGAGGAGCGACTATTATGATGGGTGACTTCAATTACCCTGCTATCAATTCAGAGATGGTCAAAGGACAGGGTATTGGCAAGGAGGAATTTATAGATGTTACAACTGCAATTTTTTTGGTGCAGAATGTCAGTAAATCTACAAGAGAGAGAGAGCAATTTTAGAATGTAATGACCCTGATGAAATTTGCAGTGCGGAGGTAATGGAACCACAATGGACTGGTGATCACTCAGTCGTTAGTTTTGGTGTTTAAAGGCAGGTTAAAACTGTCTCCTTAATTTAAATTTTAGGCGAGTAAACTTTTAACAGGATACTTTTAGCACTCATATGTAAGTGCCATAGATGGGAAGAAACTCCTTGATTAATCAAACCCTACTTCCAATGAAGTTGGTACGTTGTGTAAAACGTGAATAAAAACAGAATACAATGATTTGTAAATCCTTTTCGACCTAGATTCAAGTGAGTACACCACAAAGACAAGATATTTAATGTTCAAACTGATAAACTTAATAGTTTTTTTTAAAGGAAATTTTTACTCATTTTGAATTTGATGCCTGCAACATGCACCAAAAAAGCTGTGACAGGGGCATGTTTACCACTGTTTTACAACACCTTCCCTTTTAACAACACTCATTAAGCGTTCGGGAACTCAGGACACTATATGTAGAAGCTTTGTAGGTGGAATTCTTTCCCATTCTTGCTTGATGTGCGACTTCAATTACTCAGCAGTCCAACGTCTCCATTGTCGTATTTCGCGCTTCATAATGCGCCACTTATTTTCAATGGGAGACAGGTCTGGACTGCAGGCAGGCCAGTCTATTACTCACACTCTCTTTGTTACGAAGCCACGCTGTTGTAACACGTGCATAATGTGGCTTGGCATTGTCTTGCTAAAATAAGCCCCAGATAGCAAGCTCATCCGCTCCGGATCTGCCGCGAATCTGCCCCGCATCAGCTGGAGCCGGGGCAGATCCGCGGCAGATCCGGAGCGGAGGAGGTTGCTATTTGGGGCAGGGACATCTCTGATAAAGATATCTACTGCATGGCTGCATATGTTGCTGCAAAACCTGTATCTTTCAGCATTCATTGTGCCTTCACAGATGTGCAAGGTACCCATGCCATGGGCAATAACACGTGCTTCTACCATCACAGATGCTGGCTTTTGAACTTAGCGCTGATAGCAATCTGTAAGGTCCTTTTCCTCTTTAGCCCGGAGGACACAACGTCCGTGATTGCCAAAATCTTTTTTTTTTTTTTAATTTGGCATCTCCAATCCCACCGAAATCTGGAATGCCCAATCGGAGAACTAAGTACAAGGCTTGCTCATATGCGACCTCGTGCTGTCAATTCAGGAGGTTGAAGACAGGTTGCGGCTCTCCTCCGAAGCATGCGCCTGTCAGCCACTGGTTGAATCCTGGTAAGTTCAGGACGAGGGCGGAGGATACACAAACGTGAACAAGCTTAGAATCTTCCTGACGAGTGCCCGGCTGGCCAACAGGAGGCGCTTAAGGAATGAACAAAGCAACCATTTGTATATTACCCTTCCCGGCAGACCCTTCCCAATTTGCATCCCTGTAGCGCAATGGCCAATTGTGCACTGCCCTGGAAAAGCTGCCGACCACTGCCGGTTGGTATGACTGGGGCTCAAACCCGTGCTGTGATAGACACTTCTGCTTCGCAGTGCGATGCTTTAACTAACTGAACTATTCAGCAGCTCTGCCTTAAACAATTTGAAATGTGGACTCGTTAGGCCACAGTACAGTTTTCCACTTTGCGTCAGTCCATCTCAGATGAGCTCGGGTCCAGAGAAGGTGGCGGCGTTTATGGTTGTTGTTGACATATGGTTTTCGCTTTGCATGGTAGAGTTTTCCTTGCACTTGTAGATGTTGCGATGAACTGTGTTAACTGATAATGGTTTTCCAAAGTGTTCCTGAGCCCACATGGTGGTATCCTGTACAGAATGATGTTGGTTTTTAATGCAGTGCCGCCTCAGGGACCCATAGTCACAGGCATCCAATGTTGGTTTTTGGCCTTGCCATTTATGTGTAGAGATTTCTCCAGGTTCTCTGAATCTTTTGATGATAATATGGACTGTAGATGATGAAATCCCTAAATTCCTTGCAAGTACACATTGAGAAACGTTGTTCTTAAACTGTTGGCCTATTCGCTCACGCAGTTGTTCACAAAGTGATGAACCTTGCGTCATCCTTGCCTGTGAACGACTGAGCCTTTCGGGGAAGCTCCTTTTATACCTAATCATGACACTCACCTGTTTCCAACTAGACAGTCTGGTCGGCCGCCACCGCATAGATGTAGTCCCTGAAATCCCTCTCCTCCCCTTTTTTGTGCATTATTCGGCCAATACTGTCGCCATAGTGACCAAAATCGATAGGTATAATAAGTGGAGTATTACACATGTCCATACCCAATATGAAAGTATTATGTCCAAAATTGCAGCTTGTAGTGCCTCCACAAGAAAAACTATGTTCCAGCACAAATCTGCACATTATTCGGCTAATACTTTAGCCATGGCAACAAAAATTGATAAGTGTCATAAGTGACGTGTAACACATCCATACCAAATACAAAAAAAAAATGCAGCCTGCACTGCGTCCACAAGGAAATCATTATGTTTTGCCACTAATTTGCATATTATGCGGCCAATACTGTCTCCATGGCAACCAAAATTGATAGGTGTCATAAGTGAAATGTAACACATTTCCAGATATGAAAGTAATCGGTCAAAAATTGCAGCTAGAATTGCATCTACAAGGAAATCTGTTTTGCCACTAATTTGCATATAATTCGGCCAATTCTGTTGCCATGGCTAGCAAAATCCATTGGTGTTATAAGAGAATTATAAGACATCCACATAAAATATGACAGAAATCAGTCGAAAATTACAATCTGTGGAGTGTCCTTGAGAAAGTGTCTACGGATGCGGCGGGGGCGGCGGCGCCGGAGACGTCACACGTGAATCCATAGAAGCAGTCCACTTTGTCCGGGGGCTACAATTAACCCATTCACCTGAGGAATGTTCCAAACAGGTGTTTTTTGAGCATTCCTCAACTTTCCCAGTCTTTTGTTGGCCCTGTCCTGGCTTTTATTGAATGTGTTGCAGCCATCAAATTCAAAATGCGTGAATATTTCCAAAAAAAACCCGATAAAGTTTATCAATTCGAACATTAAAGGGGACCTATTATGCTAGGTTTCCAAGTTTATATTTTGATCTTGGACTCCCCTAGAGTACTCCTGATCGTTCAAAGTCCAAAAGTCCTTATTTAGCTCATACTGTCATCCTCAAAAAACCCCATTTGTAGTCCATTGTCGTCTCTGCCTGGAACACCTCGTTGGGTGGCTCTTCCGCCATGGCCCCCCCTCCCCGTGTGCCCAATTTGTTCTGATTGGTCAGCTCTGTGGAGGGCAGAGCTGGGCGGGGCTCTGCAGAATGCAGTTTTTCAGGTCCGTCTCCCTAATGTGAAACGTGAGACATGTCTGCCATTTGAGCTAAGGAATCAGTGGGGAAATTCCGCAATCAAACGCGTTACATTTGTATAGATTTAATGAAAAAAACTTCTTCTAATTAACACAGCGGTGAATGTGGAGGACGCAGTGCAAAAGTCTAGCAGCTCAATCTTGAATTTGCTATCTACCTACCGCTACTATGGTGAGTACACCGGTGTTTCAACTCTATAGCTAGGATTGAGGGAAAGCTAGGACATGCCACATACAAACACATTTGCAGAACAGGTCGACATAACCAAGTGTAGACCAGAGACTGTAGCAACCCGGTGGGTCTAAGTTTAGAGGGAAACATGGACAGTGAGAAGCAGCAAAAAGTGGACCACCTATGGACTGCTTAGGTGTGTATTATAAGGACCTGCTGGTTTGTGTGCATAACTGCGGTGTGTTGTTAGTGTGGAGTAACAAACAGCCTCTGCCCTGGTATATGACAGAGGAGCGAAAGCTCCAGACTAAACAACCTTTTCGGAAATTGTCCCTAGTCATAGTTTACTTATTGGCCAGAATGACCAGTGTTTGCTCGCAGAAAATTAGCGCATTAAGCTGCGTTCATACCAGACGCAAAACACATTTTTACATTCAAAGTCAATGCATTGTCTTTGAATTGACTTTGAATGTAATCTTTCGTGAGCAGAATTCGTTTCACGTTCGGTGTGAAAGAGGCGTAATGCACCTGTAATGCGTGTATTCGCATCTTTGCATTGACTGTGAATGTAACCTCTTGCACGAAAAATTTGTTTCGTGTTCGGTGTGAAAGCAGCTTAACGCGCCCATAACACGTGTATTTGCATCTTTGCATTGACTTTGAATGTAATCTGTCGCGCAAAAAATTT
Source organism: Gymnothorax reevesii (assembly GCA_029721435.1). NCBI lineage: Eukaryota > Metazoa > Chordata > Actinopteri > Anguilliformes > Muraenidae > Gymnothorax > Gymnothorax reevesii. The sequence goes on along the minus strand of CM056574.1, from coordinate 67,405,282 downwards.
GTTTTGCCTCTGGTGGGAAAGCAGCTCTATGGATAGTACACGACAGCTAGAGAGAGTTTCGGTTATGTTACTGTATGAACATAATACAGGTTTTACAGACCGTAAGTTTCTTTAGTGTGGACAGTTGCTTATGTGGAGCTAGCGAATCGATCACTTCTACAGGAAAGAATTTCCTATTCAATCTCCGTCTTTTTGGGTTTTTATTTAGCCAAATTTTCTCAAGGGGAATGAAATTACCACGGCAATGCAGAGAAATTGTTTGTAATACCAGAAACATTAGAGCTTGTGTGTTTCGCATTGCTTTCACCGCGGGAGATCAGAGAGCAAGTCCAGATATTGGTGAAGTATCCAGTTGAACTCGGTCATGGATAAAAGAAGCGATCACAAGCAGCCGTAAACAAACCCAAACACGTATCCCAAGCTCTGCAAAACCTACGTCTGGTCTAGCTGCGGCTTTTTCAGCACAACTTTGCAGACAAACAACACCTCTCCAGTTAGCTTCAACTGTAGTGGCTACAATCAGGCAACATTATGATGAAAGTGCCACACTGATGCTTATTGAAGTAACACAAGCATCCCGATCAGAATTACTGCATATAAGTTAACCAGGAGCATTTTTAAGTAGCAGAGCAGCGGTCATAACAATCAGAGACAAACCCTTGGAATACAGGTTTTACAGACAGTAAGCTCCGTTACCGTGGACAGTTGTGCCAAGCATCCAAATTACAAATAAGTACAAAAAGAGGTATCAAATGAGGTTTATGTTCACACACCTTCTGTTGAATGTCCCAAGATATTACTTTTGCATATTTAGGACACAAACATTAGCAACAGTAACTTGGCTATGTTAACCGCAGTGCTACAGCCACAATCAACAGGACGTCATGTTAGGTAGGCTTATGCCGTGAAAGCAACTTACAGCTTCTGCATCTTTGAGTCACAAACATTCGAAACCGATCCAGGCTTTATCTTCAGATATTTTGCCCAAAAATACACAAAACCTATTTCTTCAGCGTGACTGCATGCAGCACTCCAGAAGTAGGATGTTATTACAATCAAGCAAGGTCAGAACGACACGTAGGGAGCATTCCCTATCTGTGGCTAGAGTCAGGGCATGGAATGTACTTAATGATAATATAAGGATGGCTGGAGAGCTGAAGGTCTTCAAATATTTGTTGAAATGTGCATATCTGAGTAACTATAAACATGTTCAATCTTGTTAATTTGTATCTTGTCACTGGACGCTTCAGACTAACTGTCCGAAAGGCAACTCACAGCACATTATTACAGACAGCTGAACCAAAATGGATCTTATAAGCTGGTCGTTAAATGCAATCGACAAAAATATTTCCGGGAGGCGGACAGGTTCTGGAGAACCGACATGCCCGGATGGGACATTCCCAGCTGGTTACGTCATGGATTCATGGGGAAAGTGGCGTTCGCTGTGTTTGACAGTCCTGGACATCGAGGATGTAGAGGATGTCTATATAACTGGATTCATGATAGTGGGTCTGCTATCATTGGGGTTTGGACTGCATTTGATTGACCAAAGGATAAAATAATCTGGAATGGCATGGCCACCTTTGTCAGAAAGCTCAATAATATTGGGCTTGACGTCAAGGAAGGCAACGATGGACTGGACAAACTGCTAGAAGTCATTACATCCGATATGGGAAGGTTGAACCCAGGTGATGAAAATGAGGACTAATCAAGAGATCCAAGCATAGATCCGGTATCCTTGCTTCCTCTCATCTACTCCAAATTAGCTGGAACAAATCAAATGATCAAGAATGGGGTTTCGGGATAATGTCGCTTTGGATCAAGAGTGGCATTTGAATCTAAGTTATATGAACACTCACTTAATCTGCAATTATAATTCTTATGATATTCATAAATTTCACGATCTTACTTTCTAACGTTAAAACGTAGCGTACATGGACATTAGCTCTGCTGTGATTTATAATCCTTATGATATGTTAACCATAATCAAACTGTTTTTTCTGAAAGCTGGGGGCGGGACTCTGATAAGCGATTTCGCTTCCCTCGCGACCCTTTCGGTCATGTTGTGTCGTGTTGAAATTGTCATGAAATGATTTACAATCATGCTAGTGCTAGTGTTGTTAGTGCTAACTATCGTTAGCGGTCCTGCTAGCCACTCGTAACACGTTAGCTTCACTTACATTATTTGCTATTATATCGTTACTACAGCTTGTGGCTCCGTGCGCTTGATCAATGCAACTTATTCAGGCTTGAGAAGCAGCTGAAACGCTTATTCGGCATCGAATTATCCTTTATTGACAAAGCTGTCTTTGGTGAAATGCTGAGCACAAACAGCTAACGTTCCCTGGGGCCGTGTCTGTTTGCTGCCAGCAAATGAAAAAGCTACCAACTAATTTTTGGTGGCATGGTCTTTTGGAAGAGAAATGGGTGCTTTTGTTTGCATCCAAAAATAAATGGACGAACAGCTTTGGGAGAGATACTGTCAAAACTGCACCTCAATCTGTGGTGGAATCTGTGGTTCTTCTTTTGTATTTCCATAAGTGTAGAAGCTACTAAGGCATAGTATGATCCGCGGTTGTTTGTCCCTGCCAGAATTGTTTCTGGTGTGGGCAGGTCCAGCGCTGTGATTGACTCTGGCCAGGTCTGAATTAATTGGACGGCACAACCTGACGTCAGGTTTTTCCCAGATCTCGTGAAGATCTTGGGACGTGCTGTTCAGAGAGGAAATCAAGCTCACAAAATCACGTTTTTGGATTACAGCAAGACCCCTGTATCTTATGTTTAGAAACTTTCTCATGTACATTAATGTCCTTGACAGGAACAATGAAAGTAATGCAGTTAAATTTGCATGTGATTCTTACTTCTCTGGTACAATACATTCTTCACACCACAATAATGCCCTTTTCGCCCCACACAAGGAAAACTTGCAATGATTAAGATTAACCACAGCGGTGTTGGCTGTTTATCTGTTGTAATTCTGCCTTTTTGTCACGATTATGTTCAGCTTCTGTGTTCATGATTTAGTCTTTTATTTATTCTTTTTGGTTATTGTTATACTCAGGTGTTTGGTTCATTCCATTTCTCAGTTCCATTGCACTTGTCTCCCCTGTCTTGTGATCTAGTTGGTTCAGTCCGTCTTCCCTGTCTGCGTGCTCACTGACTTCAGGTGATTTAAATGAACTCTGGTGTTTAAAATCTTCCTTCGATTGTCGTTTTCTTCCTTCGCCTTGCTGTCCTGATTACTAACAAGACTAACATTTGTATTTTATTTCATAGTCTACTAACACAATTAATCCATGTATATAAGATTACTAACTTAGTAATGAGGACTCTAGTTTAATATGTAAAGTTGCACCGCTACTAATTTAGACTAATTCCCTCTCCGCAATCACCCTACTGTGAGGTATCGATCTGGAACCAAATGCGAGGACACGGGATTGGAAAAATTAGGTGCTTTATTGAAAAAGGGGGATAACCCCCGCAGAGAAAAAGGCAACAGTACAGAGTCCGTAATCCAAAGCTCGCATTCCAATGGGACAGCAGGGCTCTCAAGTTTTGAATGCAGGCCAGAGTGAGATTTTCTTTGGGGGGAGGGAGAGAAATACCTTTATGGTCTATGTGTAGTGCAGATTGTCGCCTACAAAAGTTATATCGATACAATCTCAATATAAAGTATATTGTTGTCACAATATTCAATTTTCGATATATCACAAACATGCCGAAGTGGGTGGGGTAAAATTGACATAGTTGGCAATCAGCTGAAGCTGAAAAAGACCAATACTCTCATAACAGAAATGGTGAGAACTGTTTTATTTTTACAACGAACCAAAACAAGCTAAGATTTATGCATAATCACCACCAGAGTAGCAGTTATGACATTTGTAGGCGAGCCCACTGACATTTGCACAGTCCTCATGTGCCCACCCTTTGCATGAGAAGCAGTGGACCCACTCCTCTCCACCTTTGGATGATCAGTAAGGACCAAGGCACCAAAGAGGAGCAGCAAACACTCCCACTGAAAAAGGAATGGAATGAAATGCAGAGGTCCCAGGGCTGGCACCTGCCAACCCCAAATACTCTGCCAACACCTCCACTTTAATGGGCCCCACCTGTGGCCCATTCAGATGGAGGTGAAAGAGTGAGAAAGGGGAGGGGCTCCAAGGAGCAAACCCTTACAAACCCATACTTGTGTCCTCCAAACAAAGGCCCTAAAAGGTTCTCTATCATAAACATAAAGTAAATGCAAATATTTGAATTAAGACACTATAGGTGTCTGAAAAACAATAAATCGGCTCCTATATTTGACTTTGGAATATTTTAATATAGGCCAAACGCAGGACCCACAAGTGGTGGAACCTCAGCACCCTGACAAACTAACCCCATGTTGCTTAGCCAGTGTAGCCCCGTGCTCCCATTTTGGAAATCAGGCCACATATCTCATGATCGCAGCAGGCCTTTATCTTATGTGTTGTTTATAACTCTAGTTACATGCGTTTATGAAACAGTAAAAACACTGTGGAAATCTTTCTCTTCAAAGAAACTAGACACATTTCTTTCAGACACTTAAAGTTTGGAATTTGGGCCAAAATTTAGCTATTTAGGCAGAAAACACTTACATGTCACATAATTTGTACATTTTCGTTTCCCGTCAGTGCGTTTGCAATAAAAAAAAAAAAAAAAAAACGGGTGACAAACCTAACCCCGTGACCGAAGTAACCCCTTCTTTCAATTCGTTACTTTGACACAGGCAACTTACTTTCTCGTTTAAAATTAAAATATCAATTTAATTCATTTACGGATTATCTGGATTCGGCGTGTTCAAGAAGAACAAGGCGTATCTTTGTGCAGATGTGTCGGCCAGTGGACGTGGAGCTGCAAATTTATACACGCAATTACAATATTCTATCACTAGATGGCACATCAGGATCAGTTTTTGAATATCACCGCTGCCAGTAAACTGAAATAAGAAGTGACTCTCATTCCCCCCAATATCTGTGCTTTTTTTTTTATTTCATTGGGACTCCCCAGTATTATAAAAACTAAATTAAATAATTATTTTGTGTATTTGTATCGTTTTGTCAGTCACAAACGAGATTTTGCGGTACCACCTCTGACACCGGATCGGAGCAGGATCCTGATTTCGGGCTTCCACTTCCGGCTCTTCTTTGACGTGTGCACACAATGGCAAAGACGTGATTACGGCGCTGCTATTTCACCTGGCAACAAGAAATCCTATTTTCTGATTGGCTGATAGGTTGCGGATTCAAACAGAGGCTTTTGCCTTCGCCTCATCCATTTATAGATTACTAATTTGTTTTACAGTTCATGTTACTAATGTGCGGCGAGTTTTATCACTTCTCAGCGTGAGAAATGTCATGTATGGCGGGAAAGCGTGTGAACTTATTGAAATGCGTGAGTGTCACGCCCAATGCGTGAGACTTGAGAGCCCTGCGTTATCCCCTGGGTTACTCGAGTACATGAAACACGCGAGTGGTCTGTGCTCATGCACAGTGGGCCAAACCTCGCATGGGATGTTGTTCAATTGACAAAGGTTTGTTTCATGGATTCACATCCGTTCCATGCGGAATCTTCTGCTATTGGAAGATTTTGGTGGACAGTCTCTCAATGTTTTGGACAAAATAGCCTGGAATACCTGTTACTGTGAAGCGTATTGGTCTCCTTTCTCAAGAGGCCAATTCTCAGACACTGAGAGTTATCACTCAATGCTCAATGCAGTGTTTTTGATGTCATTTGAAAAGGGCGGAAGAATATTGTGAGTTATCGTTCTGGAACCAAATGCGAGACCAGGAGGTTTCAGCAAAAATGAGATTTATTGAAGTTGGGGGGTAAACCTCCACAAGGGCAGAAGGTTACAGAGTCCACAATCCAAAATCAGAATCCCAGGAATGTAATCCAAACTGTACACAGGGCAGCAAACACAAAACTCAGTCGGGCAAAACAGGTTCGGTACACAGGCACAGGTATGTTAGTGAATCCAAAGCCAAAGTCCAGTAGACGTAATCCGATTCGTTATTAGAGCAGCAGAGACAAAACTCAGGGTCAGGCAGAACAGGTACGGTACACGGGCAGAGAAGTATCAAAGAAAAAGCCAAAATCAGAATCGGGGACAATCCAGTCAGAAGTATAACACTATGAATACAATGCATAAACGATCGCAGCACATGGAAAACATTCTGACAAGAGCTGTGAGTGAAATGACAGCTTATATATACGTAGGGGAAGTCACATGCTACGATAGGGAACAGTGAGCTGGATCAGCCTAATTAACAAAGGAATGAACAAGGTTCCTAAACACATAAAATTGGCGAGACCCAAAACGCAGACAGGGATCACAAAGACAACCTATAGACAAACATACGGCTCCGGTCAGGGAGTTGTAACGGGCACAGATAAGAAGAGAGAACAGAGTTTAACAAGTGCGGAGGTTCTGCTGAAACTGCAGCAAAGTAGATTGAGTAAAGCCAAAGGGGTGGAGACTAGAATAGGGCGAATGCTGAGAGCTCGTTAGTTAATTAGTAAGTGCAGCAATACAATCCCTAGTGCTCGTTAGTAAGTTAGTACATAAACAGTGTTAGTTTGGGTTAGTATCTTTAACCAAAATAATAAACTGTTAGTCTGGTTAGTAATTATAGAAGAGCAAGGTGAAGGACATAAACGAGATTGGAAGGAATGATTGAAATGCCAGAAACCATGAAATCACCCGAAAGTGTGGCACGCAATACTGGGGCAGTGAGCGATCACATGGCATCAGACCAAACAGGGGGAGACAAAGTGCAATGCATGGTATGAGACAAAACATGGACATGAATATAACTGCAAAGGTGGAATATGGAAAGACAAACAGAGACAAGGCAAAAACAAAACAAGGCATGGAATCCAAAACACAATACAAATCATGGTCAGGCAAAACAGAAATCATAATCCAAACATGGAATCATAAAGCAGAACATCGTCAGACAAAGCAGGACCATCACAAATATTGTGTGCAGTTCTGGGGACCATACTTCAAGAAAGACAAAGAGCAGGGCTGCCTAACCCTGCCCAACCCGTGGTGAGCTACAATCCTGAAGGTCATCACTCCAACCAAAGAAAACCACACCTGCTTTCCCAGTTACAGATCTTGACTGACATCTAATGAGCTGAATCAGGTGTGCAAATTAGAGCTGGAGCAAAAACCTACAGGCTGGTAGCTCTCCAGGAACAGGGTTGGGCTGCCCTGACATAGAGGCTCTAGAAGTGGTTCAAAGAAGAGCCGCAACGTTAATTCCTGGTATGAAAGATAATAGTTGTCTGGAGAGGTTCAAGAATATTAATCTCTTCAGTTTTAGTAAAAAGAGACTTAAGGGAAATTTGATTGAGGTCTTAAAATATGTTAAAAGGATTAACAAAGTCACCCATGCAGAATCACTTGGGTCTGTTAGCAGAACTCATGGTCACAAATGGTGAATTTAGCACTGATATTCTGAAACATTTTTTCACACAGAGAGTGATCACGTGTTGAATAGCTTGCCTGCCCATATTGTAGAGGCAGAAACCCTGGGAGTTTTCAAGTCCAGGCTTGAAATAGTGCTAGATACCATTTAGTCCTCAAGTATCTGATGTATTAGGTTTATTTTAGTGATGGAAAAATGGCGAGCCTATTTAGGCTGAATGGTCTGTTCTTGCCACACATTATTATCGGCAACACGAAGTGGGAGGAAGATATAGGTTTGACCTCCGTCCATCCGACCTTCCGTCTGTCCGTCTGAGATAAAAGGGACAGCTTTACTCTGAAACTACTGCAGAAACAGTAACCAAATTTCCGTGTGTAGCTTCAGACCATAAAGGCCTTGATCGAGTTCGAAAATAAGAAGCGCACGATTGGCAGGGGATGTTGTAGACCATATCGACTTGTTTTATATCATGAAAACACCTGTGGTGTTTCTTGGTCAACCGAAAGTTCATCCCCCATTGCCACCCTGCCTGATATCGGGAGGTGTGTGGAGGAACAAGTACGATGCAGCTGCACTGTTCATATTGCATATGAGGTAAGGAAGAGGAACGTGACTGAAAAGCCGCTGTAGTCGGACGACACACCGATCGCACTGTGATGATTGCATGATAGTATTGCGATCCTCTGCTGAATTATTGCTGCTATAACTGTATACACTGTGATAACAGTGCACGTATATTTTACCTCCTCACACAGAATATAGCATGCGGTGTGGTCTTGTGACAGCATTGTGATATCACAGCTGATCTGTCTGAAAATACCCTGCCTGGTGCGGTCACGTGACTTGTTTGTGTTCCGTGGGGCGGCATTGGGTGGAGAGGGCAAAAATGTAGAGAAAGGGGTAAACATGGTGTGGCAGGGGTAAAACTGATACTTGTTCCTTTGCTGTTAGGGAAGATTGCCACTGTCCATATGGATCACTGAGGAAAGCAGAAGTCAGCTTCGCATAGGACAGCTGCTACATTTTTCACTGCTGTAAATTTCAGCTGAATCAGCTCACAGCTCCACTGCACACCTGACCACAAAGAACCTAACACCTCCCTGCCCTTGCCAAGCTTCAAATGGAAATAACTCTGTGGACTCTCTTTCCCTCTACAAACACACACCCTTCTCATGTTCACTATCTGACTCACATACTTTGATATGCGTTTGCAAACATGTCATATTATGTGAACATATTCACAGTTTTTGAAGAGGTAAGGTTGTTTTTGATAATTTTTTATTTGCAAAAGCTGTTTTTTTCTGTGAATTACCTGACACATCAGGCTGCACTGGGATCAGCATTAGCTTGAATTAGATTCTTTTTCCTGCTGAATTGGGTTCTACATCAAGCTGAGATGGGTTCTGCATCAAGCCGAGTTATGTTCTGTATCATGCCGAATTGAGTTCAATGCCAGACTGATTTGGGGTCTTCATGAGGCTAATGTAAGTTCAACCAAATACTCTGCCTGACTCAGTAGACCCCAACTCAGCCTGATACAGAAGCCACCTCAGCTCGATGCAGAACCAAAGTCAACCAGATGCAGAACCCATCTTAGCCTAATGCAGAACTCATCTCAGCCTGATACAGCACCCATTTCAGTCTGATTCAGGGCACTGTTCAAAATGATCCAGATGGGTTCTGTATCATGCTGAATTTTGTTCAACATCAGGCTAAAATGGGTTCTGCATTAGGCTGAGTTTGGTTCTGCATCAAGATGAATTAGATTCTGTATCATGCTGAATTTGGTACTGCATCAGGCAGAATTGGGTTATATTAGGCAAAGATGGGTTCTGCATCAAGGTGAGATGAGTTCTGTATTCGGCCAAGTTTAATTCTGTATCTGTGATGGCGTTGGTGGTAGGACGCCAAGAGCAGTGGCCAGAAATAAAAAGGACAAAACCAGCAGCGAGATTAAAACAAATAGAAATCACGAGACTCGCACTACCAACGGACCTGACGCCATCCGTGGTAGGAAACAGACGAGCTCGACTAAAGACAAGAAAAGGGAAATAAACCAAATGAATCCCTTTCTCACTAACACTTTTCCTGTTATGCAGCTAAGATCCTGACAATACTCTCTCTTCTCATAAGACCTTACCGGCCAAGGTGAAAATGACACTCTAGCAACCCAAACGAGGTAGAACAGGAGCTTAAATAGAGTCCGGGTAACGCCCCCAGCTGGCCCAGGAATCCGATGGTGAGCAAAACGATGTCGTCCCGGACGAGAGTAACAAAAGGAGCTAACAAAGCTCCAAAACCATGACAGTATCAGAATGAAATAGGTTGTATATCAGGCTAAAATGGGTTCTGCATGAGGCTGAGTTTGTTTCTGCATCTGACTGAAATAGGTTCTGTAGCATGCTGAATTGGGTTCTACGTCTAACTAATTTGGGTTCTGCTGCAGGCTACGATGCGGCTCTGCATCAGGCTGAGTTTGGTTCTGCATCAGGCAAGATGAGTTCTCCATCAAGCTGAATTAGGTGCCACATCAGGCTAGGATGGGCTCTGCATCAGGTTCTGTATCATGCTGAATTGTGTTCCACATCAGGCTGAGATGGGTTTTGCAGCAGGCTGAGGAGGGTTCAGCTTCACACTAAAAGCAGTTTCACATCGGGCTGAATTGAATTCTGCAATCGGCTAAAATGGGTATTGCATCAGGCTCAGACAGGTTATGCATCAGGTGAAGACTGGTTCTGCATCAGGCTAAGATGGGCTGTACATAAGTCTAAGATGGGTTCTGCTTCAGGCTAAAATTGGTGCTGCATCTGGCTTGATTGGGTTCAAGGACAATCTGGCTGCATTAGACTGTCCGGGGGTATTCCTGCTCCTCCAGAGATTCACACCACTAGGCTTCACAACACTGACAGTAATTCAGTGGGTTAGATAGTGGATGGGTGGACCTTCCTCTTCTCTCTGCCGTCAATTTCCCATGCCTGAATCAGGGTCCCAGAATCCCTGCCTTTCTGACTCATAACCGAGGCTCTGAGCTGAGTGGTGGTGAGAGAAAACACCAGCTAGCGACTTCACGTCCTCTATCGGTGAAGTTATGAGGTATGAGTGCAGAAGGCAGCTTTTTGATGAGATTACACTGTGATCTTTGGATAGGGTTCGCCTGCAGGGCGGTGCTGGTGTGCAAATGCACAGTTCATTAAAAGCAGAGGGACTGCTGGATGTGCCGGACTGGAGCAGAGATAATTACCTTCCATCTCTATCTAATCTGCAGGAGGGAGCTGCATTACTCCCTGCTCACACACAACTACAAACACAGACCTGGATAGCATATACATTCACTTGAACACATTCTCACCTTCATAAACTTGTAGACACACACACACACACACACACACACACACATCTCATCTTTCTACCCCTTACTTTCTTACTCTCGGTCTCTCCTTCTCAACCATTATCTCTGCCATTCTCACTCTCTCTTACTGCACCTTTCATATTTACTGCCTCACTGCCCTCCCTTTTCTGTCCTCCTCTACACCTCTAGCTTTTGCCCTGTCCCTGTCCCTCTCTGCCCTTTTTCAACCAATCCAAAATTCAGTCAATTAACCTTTATTTATTTAGCATGTTACAAAGAATTTGTCACAATAAGCTTCAGTGTTTACCCCAGGCTTATTCCTACTGAGCAAGCCAGTGGCGTCAGTGGTAAGGGCCCTGATTAAGCTATAGAAGGACACCTTGGGAGAAACCGGAGAGAGTAGGGGAGCCCATGGTCTGCTAGTGCCCTGGTGATGGGTTTGCAAGTATGAAGCCAATTAGTTTGTATGAAGCAACCAAGATGGTGTCCATGGGTAGTACAGTTGGCTGGAGGGGTAGGCATACTGGAGGACAGACAGTAGGTTCTGAGGACACTTGGGAAGTGAAGGCCATTTCCCCCATGGGAAAAGGGAGAGTTGGGAAAGTTATGATGGAAAAAATTGTGAACTTCAGTCTCTCCATTCCTGAGGGACCAGATTCCTGCTGGATGAGATAAGCTTCAGAGTTTAATGTGGCTTTAATTGCCTCATATCCTTTTGTAATAGGTCTCAGCATGCTCTCTGTCATGCTACACAGCTTCACTCTCTCAGGTGTTGTGCAGGCAGACTGGAGCATGTCTGTGTTTGCCTGGGCATGGCTCTGCCCCATGGCGCTGCCGTGCGTTCTCCACACACACACACACACACACACACGCACACAGAGCTCTCTCTTACCTGTGCAGACGGTGATACAGGACGCCACACGCTGTTTATGCCAGACTACACTGCTGTCAGATCAGAGTTGGGCCCGAGGGGTAACTTTGCCTGAAGACACCTGAACTCCCTCTGTCTGCGTGTTGACTGAGTGACAGCTTTGGCTCCTCCTCAGCCTAGGGCTGCCTTATCCCAAGGGCAGGGAAACACAAAAACACATCTCAAACAGGAAACGACAAGGCCATGCAGTGTCTGGGCCAAAACTCCAGAGATTAAAAATTTAATCTCACTCATGCTGAAAGAATGAATCCTGTGGGGGCCATGATTCATGGGCATGTATGCGCAGTTGCAGCTGAATAAAAATACCTGTGGTCACACAGCTGCCAGGTTCTGAGTCTGTCAGGAGGCCAGCATGGAAGCCCCTGCAAGTTCATAGTTATGAATCCATCATAACTGTAAGCTTGAATCTTTCTTTATTATAAGTGCAAATTGCTCATAACTGTGAGCTTTGATCTGTCATAACCATAAGCCTGAATTTCTCATAACCATGACATTGAATCATTCATAACCATAAGCCTGAATTGCTCATAACTTTGAGCTTGAAATGTTCATAACCGTGAGCCTGAATCACTGATAACCATGCACCCAAATTGGTCATAACCATGAGCTTGAATCATTCATAATCATTCATTCGTTAGCCCGAATCACTCCTGACTTTGAACCGGAATTTTTTAATGACTGGGAGCCTGAACCCAGATAGCAAGCACCTCCGCTCTGGATCTGCCGCGGATCTGCCCCGGCTCCAGCTGATCCGGGGCAGATCCGCGGCAGATCCGGAGCGGAGGAGCTTGCTATCTGGGAATTGTTCATAATCACAAGCCTGAATCATTCATAACTGTGGGCCCAAATCGCTCATTACTGTGAGCATGAATCATTGATAACCATGAGCCAGAATCAATCATGACCATGAGCCCAAATTGTTAATAACCATAAATGTGAGTCATTAAAATAACCTTGAGCTTGAAGTGCTCATAACCATGAGCCAGAAACATTCATTACCGTGAGCTTGAATTGTTCATTTGTTGAAGCCCGATTATTCATTTTCGGGAGCTCACATTGTTTATATTCCTGAGTCCAAATCGTTCATAACCATGAGTGCAAATAATTCATAACCATGAGCCCAAATCAGTCATAACCTCGAATCCTTCACAACCATAGGTTTGAAATTGTTCATTACCATGAGCTGAATCATTCAAAACTGTGAGCCTGAATCATGACTATAAATCATAATGTTGGCAGAATTATGGATGTATATAGCTAATAATATTAAAATGAAAATGCATTCTTAGTAATGCGTTTTCATTTTCGAGATGCAAGCACATTATTTGTATCATAATGAAAATGAAAAGTAATCCTCCACTTTGCATTTTCATTTTCAAGTCCATGCAAGCAATTTTTATAACAAATTGAAAATTGAAATACATTCCTCATTAGTGTTTTCGTTTTCAAAAAGTACCCCGCAATATCACCAACAAAACGAAAATGCTAATCTTATAAGGCAAATACACTCTCGGAAATGCTTTTTCTTTTTTCGAGGAGCAAGCATGTTATTTGTATCATCATGAAAATGATAACGTAATCTTCCACTTTGTGTTTTCATTTTCAAGTTAATGTACTTGTCATAACAAATTGAAAAATAAAATACATTCCCCATTTGTGTTCTCATTTGCAAGAAGTGCTCCGTCATCGCTAACGAAATGAAAAGGAAAACGGTAATCTTATAATGCAAATACACTCTTGGAAATGCTTTTTTCTTTTTCAAAAAGCAAACCCGATATCTGTCTCATAGTTAAAACGGTAGCTTGCCCCTTTTTCTTTTTCATCTTCATTAGAAATTGCCGTGCCTGGTTTTGCATTTTCGATATGGTGGTCCAATGCCCTTTTCCTCGTAAAATTTAAATGAAAATACATTCCCTTATTGGCTGTGACCTGTCAGTCATTCTGTGAGAAGGTGGGACTTCCCTTCCTCAATTTGGTACAGATTAGATATTTACAAATACAAGCAATCTCATTGGTTATCAATCAGAGGAAAATCCTTGCTGTACTTGGCAAGGAAAGACATAGGGGAAGGATGAGCTGGATGTCACAGAGTTTCATTGAGAATATAAAGTTTTCCCCAAAAGATGATGCTCTCGCACTAAATTAGCCCCTGCGTGCATTAGGATTTGGGCTATTTCTACTCCACTCTTCTCCTTCGAACTGCGTGTGTGATGATTCTGCTTGTCTGCCATGTTCCTGATCTGTTTGCCATATTTGTATTTGGATCTTTGCTGTCTGACTGTGCCTTGGATTATGTATTGTGATTTGGTTACTTAGTGTTCATGTATTGTCTTAGTTTAATTTTCCCATGTTTTGCATTTTTCCATAGTTACATTCCAGTCCATGTTTTTGTTCCAACCGTGCATTGCACTTTGTCTACCCCTGCCTGGTCTCTTGTCTTGTTTCTGCTCACAGCCCCAGTATTGCGTGCTACTCTGTAGGATAATTTAATGGTTTCTGGATGTCAACCATGCCTTCCAGTCTCGTTTACTTCCTTCACCTTACTTTTCTATTTTACTAACCAATACTTACAGTTTGTTGTGTTCGATAGAATTACTAATCCAACTAACATTGTATATAATACTAACTTACTAACGAGCACTAGGGATTGTATGGCTGCACTTACTAATTGATTAACAAGCTCTCAGCACTCGCCCTGTTCTAGTCTCCGCCCCTTGTCTCTCCCTAATCTTCTCTGCTGTGTTTCTGTGGATTCTCCACACCTGCTCACGCTGTCCTTTCTCTCATTATCTTTGCACGTTAGAACTCCTTGACCAGACTCCTTGACCAGAGCCGGTTTGGATTACGCCCACTGGATTTTGGCTTTACTTCTCTGACATGCCTGTGTACCAAACCTATTTTTCCACGACCACGAGTACTGTGATTGCTGCCCTGGTTTTCGTCTGTTTTTGCCCAACTGGATTGTGGATTTTTTTTTTTTTGATACTGGACTTTGTACCTTTTGCCTTCTGCCCTGCGGGGGGTTCCCCCTTGATCAATAATATCAGATCTACTGCATTGCTTGGTTCTCGCGACTGGTTCCTGAGCATATCATAACAGGTGCAGAAAATCTGCTGAAACACAGCAAAGTAAATTGAGTGAAGGCAAGGGGTGGAGTCTAGAGCAGAGTGAGTGCTGAGAGCTTGTTAGTCAATTAGTAACGTGCAGCTATACAATCCTAGTGCTTGTTAGTAAGTTAGCACTATAAACAATGTTAGTCTTGGTTAGTAAGTTTAACTAAAACAACAAACTGTTAGAAAAGCCAGGTGAAGGAAGTAAACAAGATTGGAAGAAATGGTTGAAATCCCAGAAACCATGAAGTCACCCGAAAGTGTGGCACACAATACTGGGGCAGTGAGCGATCACATGACAAAAGACCAGACAGGGGGAGGCAAAGTGCAATTCATGGTATGAGTCAAAGCATGGACCGGAATTTAACTGAGGGAATGGACTATGGGAGAATATGCAGGAACAAAACATGGCATGGATCAAGACATGGTAAAACATGAACAGAACAAGGCAGAATCATAACAGATTCTTGAGGAGACGGGTGGTCACAAACCCTCGAGTGACTGCAGGAGACCCACAGCAAGACTTGGAAGCAGGAGGCATTGAAGTTTCAGTTTGCACAGTGGGGCGCATACTGAATGTTGAAGGTCTCTATGCCCGAACTCCAAGACATACACCACAACTGATCCAAAACCACAAGCTCCAATATGCTCAAAACCATATAAATAAGCCACAGCAGTTTGGGGATACTGTTCTGTGGTGTGATGAAACAATACTGGAATATTTTGGGCTTATGAATCAGTGGTATGTCTGCAGGAGGAAAAAAAGAAGCATATGCTGAAAAGTACACCCTGCCTACAGTGAAGAATTGTGGGGGCTTTTTGATGCATTGCGGCTGCCTTGCTTCCTCTGGCACTGGAAACCTGCAAAGTGTGGAGGGCAAGGTGGATTCAGTAAAGTACCAGGATATCGAAGGAGAAAATGTCATGCCGTCTGTAGGGAAGCTGACGCTTTGGCATCATTGGACCTTCCAAAAGGACAATGATCCGAAGCATACTTCAACAGTGATCCAAAGGCTTGATTTCAGAAGACGTCTGGGAAGATTCTACAGCCCCCATCACAGTTGCCTCACTTGAAACCGCATAAAAATCTCTAGTAGGAATGTAAGAAGGCAGCTGCAGCACAGTGCACACAGGTTGTGGGTTCGAATCTGACCTGGGCCTTTCTGTGTGGAGTCTGCATGTTCTCCCCGTGTTCGCGTGGGTTTTCTCTGGGTACTCCGGTTTCCCCCACCCACAAAAAGATGCATCATAGGAACACTCCCACCAGTACCCCTGACCAAGGAACTGGAGTTGGTCCCCGGGCGCCGCTCTGTGGCTGCCCACTGCTCCTAACTATTGGATGGGTCAAATGCAGAGGACGAATATACCCCACGGGGTTCAATAAAGTGTATCTTATCTTAAACCCTAGAATATTAGAGAACTGGAGGCTATTGTCCATGAGGACTGGGCTAAGATTCCTGGGGAATGCTGCCAGAAGCTGTTGTCTGCCTATGCATCACATCTCCAGCAGGTCATGACAGCAAAAGGGTGCTCTATTAAGTATTAAAGATGCTTGTCATGAAGGGGTTGAATAATTTTGAGCCTGCAGTAGTCATTAAAAGTGGCATTTTTCGTTGAATTTGGAGAAGCCACTCGTAATATTTGTTGTGTTAAGCCATTTTAATTGATTGTTTGATTTGTTCATTGCAAACAGCTGAAAGTTTGTAAATTTTGCCAGTAAACCTAATTTGCAATGGGGAGTTGAATAATTTTGATTGCGACTGTAGCTAGTTAGCGTACACACACAATACCTTTTCAAAACCATTATGCACCATTTGTAAGCTAGCAAGCTAACATTTACACTGGTGTATTAATATGAAATGTCCTTTCACTCCAAAGTCGTGAGGAAAGCAATGGAAGTATGGGTGAATTCCAATTCCTGGAGTGAGTGGTGCTTACCTAGCTTGCTACAGCACTGAGCCATACCGATTTAGCCAAAGTTACTCTCAGTATTCAGCTTGGCTTAGTATTAACAGAGTGACATAACGCAAAGCGATTTTTCCCCCACGCTCTCAGCCAATTAAATTTTTGCAAAAGTCATATTACCCTCAAAAATATGTCCTTAGCTGGGCTATGGGAAAGTACTGCAGTTATGTGATAAGACTGGTTTAGCCATGGTTTTGGACTTCCGTAGGCAAACAGACAGGCAGAAGGAAGTGTAGTTTGTAGAGTTGGAAAATCCAGGATCTGTGAGGTATCGTTCAGGAACCAGTGGCGAGAACCAAGCAGTGCAGTAAAACTGGATTTTATTAAGGGGGAGAACTCCCGCAGAGCAGGAGGCAACAGTACCGAGTCCACAATCCAAAAATCAAAATCCAGAGGGCGAAATCCGAGTCATAAACAGGGCACCAATCACAGTTCTCGTAGTCGGGCAAAACAGGTTCGGTACACAGGCTCAGGTTTGTCAGAGAATCCAAAGGCAAAATCCAGTGGGCGTAATCCGAACCGTTAACAGGGCAGCAAACACAAAACTCAGAGTTTTTTTTTAAACTGCAAGTATACTTCAAAGTCTTCTTTAAGCTAACGTAACATCATACTCACAGCTTATGATTATTGCAATCTAAAATATATTACTGTTGCTATTCAGATATTACATGTATTTAACATGAGTAAACGAGAGGTTACCTCATGTACTCTACTAGTAGACAATGCTTAAGTGCATTCTGCTTTAATTTACAGATGAAGGTACTTGTAAGAATTTACAATGAAACACATACTCAGGATTGAGAACAAAATTGATTCCTTTATAAATTAAAATTTCAAACACAATATTGTATTGGATGCCAAAGTATAAGAACACAGCAATGGCAACTCTTATTGAAATCCCAATTCAAAACAAAACAAAAAAAAACTCTTTCTCTCATATGGAACCAGAAATATGCATTAAATATTAATTAACAATGCCTTCAGCTGAATAATTCATCAGGCTAATTAAATATTCCAAATGAGTACACTGATGTTTTTTGGTTAATGTAGCTGTATCACAGTAAAAAATGTGACTGACTAAAGAAAAGATGCAGCAGTGCTGTAATACTTGAAAGATGGTACATTCTTTTTAATCAATGATTTAATCTTTTTAAACAAGATTGTGGACATCAAAGCCCTGCGTATTGTACCTGTACCAAACATTGCTGTGTATAAATTGAGATAGCAGTTCAATCTAGCTGGCCATTATGTGCAGATTAACTGAAAAATGTACACAATGTTTTCAAACACGAGATTAACTGCACTGACTGTGTTGTTGAGGCTAAGCAGGTGTGGCCTTTGGTTAGTGCTTGGATGGGAGATAACCTGGGAAAATTATTGCTGCTGGAGCAGGTGTTGGTGGGCCAGTAAGTTAAGATCTTCCCTCTGGTGGAATAATACACAATACCCCAATGCAGTGATGAGAATGTTGTCTGTGGTCATTTAACATCCAATGACACTCTTTAAGTTTCCTAGCAGTATACCCCACAGTATACTTACATGAACTGAAAAAGTATACAACTAATAAATAAACTAGTAGTATATCTGTAAGTTTACTTGCAGTATACTTTAATATATACGGTCATCAATTCAAAAGTATACTAGAAGTGTACTACTAAAAAGTTCACTTGTAGTGTACTTGCAGTATAGAATAAAACTTGTAAACTAGATGAGTACTTTCAGTTTACTTTGCTTAAACTTGAAGTATACTTAAAAGTATACTTTTATAAACTCACAATGTTCCAATTTAGTCTGAAGAAGCATTAAATTAGTATACTTTCTTGTACATAACAAGTACATAGTCCGTAATATACTTGCTATACTTACATCCAAGTATACTTAATAAAATGAACTTCAAGTATACTACTTTTTGCTAAGGGTCTGTCCATCACTTCTCTAGCACTTGATTCGCCAATCCAACCGGTAAAGGGTTTTATGCATGCGTGGAACACATTGGGCAGTGTTGCAAATATGAGTTAAACAATGCACATGCGCAGATAGTTTGTGCATGGGCAGAACCGATCGGGCAGGAGGTATGGATAGGGCACTGACAAAAAGCATGGCAGCAGACATTTTGTTCCAATTAAAAACTACCCAGAATACAGTGCAGTAGAGGTCTGAGAGCTCTAGAGGAACTACAGTGTGAACATAAAGAGGACTGAGGCCCTATCAGAGCTGAAGTGGACCTGAAAGAGAACCTAGTCCTCTTTGAAATAAACTCACAATGTGAACACAGAAAGAACTGAGTTCATTTTCTGTTGGTCCTCTTTTTGGTCCACTTTTAGAGGACTGAGCTCAGTTCTTTTAAACGGACTGTGTGAAAAAACCATAGGAGTAACTTTGAGATAGGTGGGAGTAAATCTCCGTTGCGATGGATGACGTCAATTCTCATGCACGAGTCTTGGGACAATGAGCACGGTGATTGGTTGTTTGGTGACGTGGCAGCCCATTGAAAACAATATCCCACATACAACCCATGGAGGAAAAAATGAGGAAATTGCGGCTGATTTGTCCCATAAAATAATAACACGTTGAGCACTCCTGAAAAAGCACTATGTGCAGTCCGCACATATCACGCTGTAGGCAAATAAACATACACAGAAAGAGATAATTGTAAAAACATCAATAGCGTAAAACGAGTCAATAATAAAACACGTGATTTGCCCCAATAATTAGCAACTTATTACCCAAAGAGAATATGTTGCAGTCATTTAAATGTCGGGCTGTTCAAGTTTGTTTGACCTAAACTGACATAGATGAAAGTTCAAAAAGGACGTGAAAGCCCAACTGGTGCTGGCCCAGTTAGTGCTGGAGCGAAAGCATGTAATCAAAGGGAAATTTGGCTCAGAGGTGACCAGCAAATCCAGGCGGGATGCGCAGGATAATATCAGCCTACAGATCAGTGCTGCATTCCCCCGGTGTCTCGGACGGCAGACGACTGCAAGATTCGGTGGTATGGGCTGCAATCGCAGGGGAGGTCTGAGATTGCAGCCTATAAGCAGGCTATCGTTCAAAGAGGAAAGCATACTAAGCTTGGTTTGTAATTTATAGCCTACAATTTAAATATGCATACAAAATATGAAATAGGCTGGTATTATCATGACGATCTATTAGAGGGGACCAAACATGCTGATCCCTTTTAATACATATTAGTAATGCTATAATGTTGGCTGTCCATGCACAACCTCTGAAAAGTTTCTAAATATAAGTAATATAATAATACACAGGGATTTTGCCGAGATTCAAGGACATGATTTTGTGAACGTGATTTCCTCTCTGAACAGCTCCTCCCGAGATCTTCACGAGATCTGGGCAAAACCTGATGTCAGGTTGTGCCGTCCAATTAGTACAGACCTAGCCGGAGCCAACCACTGCGCTGGACCTGCCCACACCAGAAACTATTCTAGCAGGCACTAACAACGGCAGATCATACTATGCCTGAGTAGCTTCTATGCTTTTTGGAAATACAAAAGAAGAACCGCAGATCATTTCTGGTGCAATTTTGTCAGTATCTCTCCCAAAGCTACTTGTCCGTTTACTTTTGGACGCAAAGAAAAACAAATATTTCTCTTCCAAAAGGTGATGCCACCAGAAATCAGTGGGTTGCTGTTTTTGTTTGCTGGCACCAAACAGCCACTACCAAAAGGAACGTTAGCTGCTTGTGCTCAGCATTTCACCTAAGACAGCTTTGTCAAGGATAATTTGACACAGGATAAGCGTTTCAGCTGCTTCTCAAACCTGAAGCAGTTGCAGTGTAGGAGGAGACTCACTTTGTGTAAAGTGTTCAAGATGACGCTGCTGCATGGCGCCGCTGCAAGAGCTTGTATGCGTCTTCTTTTGCTATTTGTTAAATGTTTTCGTTTTTTAAACTTTCGCCACTGGATATGACCGTGAATCACTACTGTAGATTCGTGACAAGGTTTGGGGGGTGTCAATTGTAAACCCTGAGCTAAGATGCAAGGACTTTGCTGCATGTCCCACTCAATGCGGTGGAAGCGGGGACGGATAGCAGGGAGACCGGGACCGACGAGGTGAATTCGGGCCGCGCCTGGAGGACCCACATGGAGGCGACGAGCAACCCGGGGGCGGTGAGAACTGCCGGAGACGCCGTCATCGCGGCTGGCGAGGCGGAGTGCTTATCAGACTGCGTGAGCGCCCCTATAAGATCCCGCTGCCGTCGACTTATTTGGCAAAAATGCAATCTCTGCCTAACAAAAATGACGACCTGCTCAGCCGGATTCATTCCCAGCGCGAGGCCAGGGAGTGCTTCGTGTTCTGTTTGACCTGGCTTGACGAAAACACACCGGACTCAGCTTTTCAACCACAGAATTTCTCAGTTTTCCGCTCCGACCAAAAGCAAGAGAGTACCGGTAAGGGAAAAGGTGGAGGTGTGTGTTTTCTAGTTAATCGAAATTACTGCATGGACACTGTTATCATGGATAAGACTTGCACTCTGAACTTGGAATGTCTTACGATTAAGTGTCGCCCGTTTTACCTCCCAAGGGAATTTTCTGCCATTTTTATGTTTGCTGTTTACATTCACCCCAGGGCCGATGGCGACGCTGCCTTAAGCGAATTGGCTAACATTATACAGAAATATGAAAACGCGAACCCGCACGTGGTCTTTGTTGCAGCTGGAGATTTTAATCATTGTCGCTAAAAATCTGTCCTCCCTCATTTTTATCAGCATATTAAACACCCTACCAGGGGCAGCAAGGTTCTAGATCACTGTTATAGCAGTGTCGAGGCTGCTTATCGGTCCTTTCCCAGGCCAGCTTTTGGCAGATCAGATCACGCTGCCGTTCTCCTCACGTACATGCAAAGGAACAGGATAATCAAACCGACTGTCCGTTCTGGACTGCTGGTCTAAAGATGCTTTGACAAAACTTCAGGGGTGCTTTGATTTGACAGACTGGTCTGTCTTTAAATCGGAGGACTTGGACGAATACTGCGATGCTGTCACTGGTTATATTAAATGTATTGATAGATGCATCCCGTGCAGGACGATTAAGCAATTTTCGAACCAATAACCGTGGCTTAACACCCACGTCCACATGAAATTAAATGAGCGAGCTGCGGCTTTAAAATCCGGGGATCCTACGAGGTACAAACTTGCTAGGTACTCCCTGGAGCGATCTATTAAGGCCGCCATGCGCCCCTATGGAAGACGTATAGAGGAGTGCTTCAGTGGAAATGACCCCCATCGCATGTGGGAGGGACTAAACAGCATGACATCCCGCAAACCCAGAAGTCAAGCTTGTGTTGCCAATGACCAGTCACTGGCAAATGAACTTAATACTTTTTTATTCCATATTAGACTCCATGAACACTGGCCCCCCTGCTTTTTTCCCCGTCAACAACGGTGACCAGAGACGCTTTATTGTGACCGAGAGAGAGGTCCATAGGGTTCTGTCTGGGACTAAAGTGAGAAAGGCCACCGGGCCGGATGGCATTCCCCCCGGGTTGTTGGAATTGCGGAGCTGCTTGCTCCTGTGCTCACAAACTTATTCAACTCATCTCTGGAGCGTTACTATGTACCAAAGAGCTTCAGAGAGTCCGTCATCATTCTGGTACCAAAGAAGACTCTTGTTTCTTGTAATAATGACTACAGACCTACAGCTTTGACCTCTGTATTAATGAAATGTCTGCAGCGTTTAGTGCTGGACCATATTAAGGGTGAGTTTCCTGCTTCTTTTAACAACTTGCAGTTTGCTTATAAAAAGAACAGACCTGTTGATGATGCTGTCTCCATAGCTCTTAATACTGTCTATTCACACCTAGATAAAGGAAATTCCTATGTTCGCATGCTGTTTGTTGATTAAAGCTCTGCTTTTATATCAATTTACCCCTCAAATCTGATAAGTAAACTACAGCCATCTGTAAATGGCTTTTAAGCTTTCTTATTTTAAGACCTCAAAGAGTCCGGATGGGAAATGCACTATCGGATGAACTTGTTTTAAGTACAGGCCCGCCACAAGGATGTATTCTCAGCCCATTACTATTCTCTCTTTGTACTCACGACTGTGTTGCTTCACATCCCAACAATTTGATAGTGAAGTACGCTGATGACACTACTGCTATCGGGCTTATTAACTCTGGTGACGAGACAAATTATAGATCTGAGGTGCAAAACCTTGTTAAATGGAGTGAGGCGAATAACCTTATTCTAAATGCTTCAAAAACTAAGGAGCTAGTAGTCGACTTTCGCCGTGGTAAGGCCTCTCACTCTCCAATCAAAATAAATGAAGTTGAAGAAGAGATGGTGAGTAGTTTTAAATTCCTTGGAGTCACCATTTCTAATGATCTTAGCTGGCGCGCTAACACTAAAATTCGTGTTAGGAAATCTCATCTTAAGGAAACTTAAAGATTTTACGCAGAACAGTCAGATTTTGATCAATTTCTATCGGTGTATTATTGAGAGTATTCTTACCAGCTCTTTTACTGTTTGGTTTGGTAATCTTCCAGTCCAGGAGCGAAGATCCCTGAACAGAGTTATACGCCGTGCACGCAAGATAATTGGGGTTGACCTTCCAATTTTGGAGGACCTGTACAGCTCCAGGCTCCTGTCTCGGGCCACTAGTATTATAAATGACCCGAGTCACCCTGCTGCGTGTCTTTTTGTCTCCCTTCCATCGAGCAAACGTTATAGATCAATGAAATGCTCTACCTCTCGTTTCGTGAGGAGTTTTTTTTTCCAAGTGCAGTACGTAGACTCGGTTTTTAAATGCGTAAAGACCGTCCTGATATGTAAAGTCGGTTTTTACTGATGATGTGCACTAGGTAATTGTGTCCATGATCTTTGGCCTCTTATGCACAGGCACTTTAACTTCTAAGCACTTTTTTTACTGTCTTGTGTCATATGACCGCTGGAATATCCATGTGAGCTTGTTTTATCCATGTGAGCTTGTTTTCTTATTATTTATATAGATTCTTAACCTGTTTTTTACTATTTGTATTTTCATTTTTATTATTATGTTTCTTTCTTAAGCTTTTGCACCCATTTCCAATGCAGTATTACTGTAAATGGTAATAAACTTGAACTGAACTGAACTGAACTGAACTGCATTAATCAAGTGCTCGGAGCCACAAGCTGTAAGTAACCATATAACTGCAAATAATGTAAGCGAAGCTAACATGTTACGGGTGGCTAGCAGGAACGCTAGCGATAGTTAGCACTAACAACTGGCCTCAAACGCAGGCTTTGTAAAATATCTGAAGATAAAGCCTCTATTGGCTGCGACTGTCCGTGACTCGCAGACACAGAAGCTGCAAGTTGCTTTTACTGCATAAGCCAACCTGACGTGATAGCCTGTTGATTGTGGCTGTAGCACTGCGGCTAACGTAGCCAAGTTACAGTTGCTAATGTTTGTGTCCTAAATATGCAGGAGTGATATCAGGGGAAATTGTACAGAAGGTGTGTGTAGATAGCTTCAAATGAGGTTTAAGTTTTAATACTTGTTTGTAATTTGGATGCTTGGTTCAACTGTTCACAGTAACAGAACTTGCTGCCTGTAAAACCTGTATTGCAAGGGTTTGTCTCTGTAGTTATGACCGCTTAGTTACCAGCTACTGCATGTTAGTTTAGGTGCCATGCTAATTAAAAATGCTCCTGGTTATCTTATATGCAGTAATTCTGATCGGTATGCTTGTGTTCCTTTGGCAAGCATCAATGTGGCAGTTTCATCATAACGTTGCCCGATTGTTGCCACTACAGTTTGTGATTGCTTCACTGTTCCATGACTGGGTACTTAACAAATGTCTGAGCAAGCACTCTGGTACTACTGGTGAAAGCAATAGGGAAGCCCACAGGCTATAAAGGTCCAGTATAACAAACGCTGCATTGCCATCGATTGAATATTAAATTCTTTCCTGAAAATATGATCGATCCGCTAGCTCCACATCAGCAACGGTTCACGCAGACGGAACTTACGGTCTGTAAAAGCTGTAATATATTCATGACATAGCCGGAGCTCTGTCTAGCTCTCGCACGCTATCCATAATGCGCCCATTTTCCGCGAGGAAAAGCTGGTCGTTCTGGTGCACTAAGTAAACCATTACCACGGGCGATTTCCGAAAAGGCTGTTTAGCTTGGAGCTTTCACCCCCCCCTTCATATACCAGCGCGGAAGCTGTTCGTTTCTCCATGCTAACAACACACCACAGCTATGCACACGAACCAGCAGGTCCTAATACACATCGAAGCAGTCCATAAGCTGTTAGTCCTCTTTTAACTGCTCCTCACTGTCCATCCCTCTAAACTCAAACCCATCGGATTTCTACGGTCTCCGGTCTACACTTGGGCATGTCGACCCGTTCCACAAATGTGTCTATATGGGGTGGATTCTAGCTTTCCCTGCATCCGAGCCACGGAGTCGTAAAACCACTGTACTCACCAACTGTTGCTGTAGCAAACTGTAGCAAGTTTGTGCTTGAGCTGCCAGACTTTCACACTGCGTCCTCCACTTTCGCCGTTGTGTTTATTAGAACAAATTAATTTCATTAGATCTATACACATGCACTGTGTTAGATTGCAGAATATACCCGTCGATTCCCGTCAGTTTCACTCTTTTTACCCGACCAGGAAAACTGCGTTCTGCTGCTTCGTTCCGCCTAGATCCGCCCTCCACGGAGCTGGCCAGTCAGAAGAAAGTGGACACACGGGGAGAGGGGGCCATAGCGGAAGAGCCACCCCAATGAGGCGTTTCAGGCAGAGACTACTATGGACTACTAATGGGGTTTTATGAGGATGGCAGTATGAACGAAATAAGTACCCTTTTTTTTACTTTGCGCGATCAGGAGTACTCTAGGGGAGTCAAAGACCAACATTTAAACTCGGAAAAATAGCATATTAGGTCCCCTTTCAATGTAATCCTCGCTCAATAGCCTAATGAAATAATTCATGCATTCCATGAGGTACAGCACCAAAGCCACTGTTCCCGAGCAAGTGGCATCCTGCAGACACATAATGCCTGTCAAATAATTGGCATAAGCTTGCGTGGATCCTGACCATTTCGTAAGAATGTCCAAAATATTGTATTCAGCATCAAATACTATCTGGGTGTTAATAGATTGAACTTTTTTCTATTTACAAATACCTACCTCTTCATCTTGAGTCGGATAAATAATTTGAATATGGGTCTCCTCAATAGCACCGATGGTACCGGGCATACCGAAGATTTGCATGAATTAAAGTTTGATTCTGTGTTGTTGGCGAATGTCCATTGGAAACTGGATAAACTGTCAGATGATATGGGGTTCACAAAGCACATTGATTGTTTGTTGAATTGAGTGACTGACAGATGATTGTGAAATCCCTAAATTGTCCACGTTGCAAACTTGCATTTTTCTGGTGGCTAATTAACAAAGTGTTGTCAAACATTTTATTTTGGGGCTTATTGGGTGTTTTTTTTCTCATGCTTGGAGACGTAATCCTCTCCTTCACCAAGTCAACAACAAATAAAATCCCTTCACGGTCAATCCGATATCTTTTCAACAACTGCGCATCATTCAGAATTTCCAAGTCATTCTGTCTTTCAACAGCAGCAGCCATTTTCTGATATTTGTGAATAGGTT
Source organism: Gymnothorax reevesii (assembly GCA_029721435.1). Taxonomy (NCBI): domain Eukaryota; kingdom Metazoa; phylum Chordata; class Actinopteri; order Anguilliformes; family Muraenidae; genus Gymnothorax; species Gymnothorax reevesii. Next base: position 67,378,862 of record CM056574.1, on the reverse strand, counting down.
TTAGCAAGTTAGGAGTCCTCTTGACTACATCTAAGCTCTCCCAGACTTAGGAGCTACTTTTAGGCCTAAAATGCTTTGTGGATAACGCTTAATGAAAATAATTAGGAGTCTTAAATTTACGACAGACACGCCCATTTTTTTTTTAGGAGTTTCGCCTAAATCCGGCAGTTAGGGCCTACTTTTATTGCTGAGATGCTTTGTGAATATGGGCCCAGGATCAGATGGGGTAAAGCTATTGAGTGAAATCAGGAAGCTAAGATGACAGGTGGAACACAGAGCAGGGTTGGTACCGTCTGACACTCAAGAGTCCACCTTTGATGGTTGGCAACCTCGCTACAGAATACCCCCCCAAACCCCCTCCTACTGATAAGCTTTGCTGTTAACGCTCAAAATGGGCCTTCCAGAGAGAAATTGCCCCTTCATAAACAGCTGAAAGACAAAGACCGGTGCCTCACTGCCGATAAAGACTCACCGCTATGAATAGAAAGCAGCGCTAAGTAAACCATGGCCAGGTGTTCTGCATGTACACAAACGCAATCACCGCACTCAGTAAACAAATCCATACGCACACGCATCCTCCATCCACTGTATCTGTAGAGTGAGCTGTTATGGCAGGAGACGCCCTGATCGATGTTCCTCCATAATTACTGTATGTGAGACGCTCATTTATCTGAAATCCATACCCTTCCTCTAATTTCACTATTCATCCACAGTCCAGTTCTGGGAGTGCTCCATGGCTGGCCGTATCTGGGCCCTCGCCATTTCTTCTGTCTTCTATAGCAGGCTGGTGCTGAGCATCTCTGCAACTGTTCTATTAACCATTTGGGGGATTACGGACACTAAAGCTCCAGCGTCAGTGGAGGACTATAGATACCCTGGCACAGGTCCAATGAGTGACAAGGGACATCAAGGTCTACCAAATGACAACAGTGGACCTTGTTGCCCTCAGGAGCAGACTACAATCTCTCCTCCAGGATGGCGCTATTGTGCACTTTAATAAAAGCATTATCCTGGCTCAAGAGAAAAGGGAGGTAGACCATTGACAAGAGCTGGTCATTTAGTCCTCCCCCCACTAGAGAAACACCTGCTAGAAGATTAAACCTGGGGACATGTAATGTGTCATTAGCTGCGTTTCCATTACCACTAGATACGCGCAAAACCTAAATATTGCAATAAAACGCTGGTAACACCCAATTTTCGAAAAAAGTCAAATATCGATAAAAAGTTTTTATGCTCTCGTGAGGTGCACTGTAAACCCTGATAGTGAGGTGAACTCAAATGTTTTGTGGAAACCGATTACCTCAAAAAAATTGTGTATGCCAACTTAATGATCTTGTGTTTACAGCACTTACATCATGTAAAAAACAACTTTACCTTATTTTCTTTAAGTTCCTTCCACACAATGCAATTAAGTTGGCCTACACAATTTTTTGAGGTAATCCGTTTCCACAAAACATTTGAGTTAACCACACTAGCAGGGTCTACAGTGTGGTTTTTCAGACCCGTCAATAAACAACTTTATTGCAAAAGTATAATGGAAAGGCTGCACGTGATGTCACCGGTGCAGGTTGTGAGTTCGTAAAGGGCAACAGCCACTTGCTTCCGAGCCGGAACCGCCTCTCTGGGACGGGACACGTCTGCTGCCACATCTGGTCCTATAACCTCCCAGAGCTGATGGACCGTTTCGCGGGTCGTCCTGAAGTTCTGGATCCAGAGTTCATCTGTGAGCTGCTCGGTCACGATCACCTCCCAGAATCCCTCATTCCTGGCCGCTGGCACACATAAGAACTCTGCCGCTGAAAAATGACCCGCTGCCTTCACCTTCTGTTAAAAATCACCATGGCAACAGCAGTAGCAGCAACAATTACTGTACCAACGTGCACAATGTCTTGGCCGTCCATACTGTGTGCAGTATCATGGGACACGCGACTTTACAAGAATTACGGTAAATTACGCAAACACCTTTCAATGGAAACGGCAGCAAGTCGAAACTTGATAAATATCTATTTTATTTTGCGCAAAACTGTAATGGCAACGCGGCTACTGACGTTTGATTTCCCCTTGAGATGCATTCTTGGACCTTTTTTCTGCTTTGATTCTAATTTTTTAATCCCCTGCCAGGAAGCCGTTTGATATGTAGTAGAGAGTGTTATCCTTCAGCGCATCTGCCCGTCCAAACGTCAAGCTTTTTTCAGGCCAGAACTCCTAAACTGCACAATATTCTTCAAGGATATTCAATATGGTTACATACTTATTGTGTATACTTATTGCGTAGCTGTGACTTTTGATACTTCCGTCCAACCTCCTGTCTATCTGTCCATTCGTCCTCCATGTTTTGTTTCCAGATCAGGGATCAGCTCTCCCATGGCCTGTATTTCATGCTTTTTCATTCCTTGTCTTTGTTTTATCTTTCACTTTAGGATGAAGCTTTGTTAGTTGGTTATATTTGATTTTGTTGATGCCTTAGCACTTTGTGAATTATGATGTGACTGCTTTTATTGTATTTATTATCCCCCGCCAACACAAAGTGGGAGGGGGATATAGATTTGACCTCCGTCCGTCCGTGTGTGCGTGCGTGTCTGCGTCTGTCCGTCTGTCCGAGAGAAAGGGGACAGTTTTTCTCAGAAACTATTACAGATAGGACAACCGAATTTGGTGTGTAGCTTCAGACCATAAAGGCCTTGATAGAGTTCAAAAATAAGAAGCACACGATTGCCGGGGGATGTTGTTGACCATGTCGCCTCGTTGATTTTATTTCTAATGCAATGTAACAGCCAATAAAAGGTACTCATCGACCATGTTCGCTGAGCAAGTAGTCGCAATCCACTAAGACAGGGGTGTCAAACTGACCCGTAAACGGGCCAAGAGGCTGCAGGTTTTCACTCCAACAATGCAGAAGCGCACCTGATACAACTAATCAGTTGTGCAGGGCTAGATCAGTTGATTAAATCAGTGCTTTCAGGTGAGCTTCTGCTTGGTAGGATTGATATTTTATATTTGGGTGTGGGTGTTCGATTGGCTTTTCGCTCATACTGATCAAGTTAGGATTCTGCTCTGTTTGCCATGTTTGTTTATGATTCTGTCCATGTTTGGATCTTGACCTCCGCCTTCTCTGACCATGCTTTGCATTTTGTATTGGGATTTTGATGTCTGGTTCTGTTTATGTTTTGTCTGTTTAGTTCTTGCCATGTTGTTATTATTGCCATGTTTTGTATTTTGCCATTGTTACCGTTATTATTATTCCGTGATTATTCCGGTCCTTGTTTTTGCTTTTGCCATGCATTGCACTTTGTCTCCCCTGTCTGGTCTTGTGTGGAGCAACAGCTCGTTCCCTTAGTACTGCGTGCCACATTTTTAGGTGATTTCATGGTTTCTGGGTTTCCAAACATTCCTTCCAATCTCGTTTTCTTCCTTCGCCTTGCTTTTCTATTTTACTAACCAATACTAAGTTTGCGGTTTTTGTTAAAACTACTAACCTAGACTAACATTGTATATAATACTAACTTACTAATAAGCACTTGGGATTGTATAGCTGCACCTTATTAATTGATTAACAAGCTCTCAGCACTCGCCCTGTCCTAGTCTCTGCCTCTTGCCTTTACTTAATCTTCTTTGCTGCGTTTCAGTGGATCCTCCACGCCTGCTCACTCAGTCCTTTCTCTCATTATCTGTGCATGTTAGAACTCCCTAACCGGAGCCGTATGTTCTGTCTATAGGCTGTCTCGCGATCCCTGTTTGCCTTTTGGCTTTTGCCTAATTCATGTGATTAGGTTCTCCCTCATGTTTGCTCCTTTGGAATTAGTCTGATTTCCTACACCTGTTTTCTGTTTAGTATGTGACCTCCCGTATGTATGTATTAACAGCCTTCTCACAACAGTTTCTTGTCAGAATGTTTTTCTCAGTTTGCTTGTGCCAGGCTTGTCTTCCCCTTGTACTCTTAGTGATTCTATTCTGACTGGACTGTCCCTGATTACAGTTTTTGGCTCTGTTTTGGATTACTGTCTGCATCTGTGTTTTGAACCCTTTTCTGTCTGACCATGAGTACTGTGATTGCTGCCTTGGTTTTTTCGACTTGGATTCTGCCCAACTGGTTTGTGATTTTTGGATTGTGGACTTTGTACCTTTGCCTTCTTCTCTGCGGGGGTCCCCCCCACCCCCCCTGAGCGTATCATCACAGATCTGTGTATGGGACATTATGAAGCAAAATAAGCAGCCAAAAAGGAAACACTGGGAAGATTCTGAATCGACTCTTTTTTAAGGCGTCGTACCACTGCCTGCTGCCATGGGGTGAACATCCAGCTCTCCCTTTTCCTTTATTAAACCCGGTGCAGGTTGAACGAAAGTGCCAAACATCAAAGGGCATGTGAAATGCTTCCGGAGAAAAACTTCACCGACATCAGTTTTTTCGGCGACATGATGCATGGAGCCAAGTAAAGGACTACAGAATCGTCTCCTTTTAACCAATTAGGCTACTCTAAGAACAGTAAGCTGTTCCAGTTTACTTGCGTTATCAGCAATCAAATGGTTGATGCGTTTACTCTCCAAGTTGAATGATTATAGCTGTTTATTAAGACGGCGTGTTTGATTGCTGCATTTTTAAATTTAAATGGCCATAGAACAGCACAGCATGAACATGATTTCCATTGCCACGCATTTCGTGAGACTGTGACAATTTATATCTCACATTCACGTTTCATCCGCTTTTCAGAATGTTTTCCACCTTGTTGGGGAAGGGAAGTTAACCGAACACCATAAGACGTCTGAAACGGAGGCTACTGCAGTCATCACATTGCACATTTTCAATAGGCAACTAGAATGAGAGTTTAAGAAACTGAGTTTGCATGTGATAGCACACGTGTATAATGTGATGTTTATTTTTGCATTGTCCTGCACTGTGCTGTATGAGAAGGTGCAAAGTGTCTTCTTTACTGATAGGCAGGTATGATAAACTATGATGACTATCCATTGCAAGTGACCAGGGCATATGTATGTTAAGGGTTAATTTAGTTGTCAAGCTACATCATTGGTATGTAGCATAAAATTATTTGGATGATGATCTGTATTGTTGTTGGTAATGGTTCAGGTATATATATTTTTGTTTTACATAGCTATTGATGCACTATCGTTATCGACATGTTGTTCACAGCATATGATTGTAATACAACTATGATTCATCTTAAGTCCAAATTGTTGTGCTGGACGATACATGTCTGACATTTATGATCATTCTGCTGCTTTTATCAATATTGTAGAACAGACATTGCTAAAAGATGTATTATGAATGTATATATGAATATTAATTTCCTGACTGGCAGCATCACTACCTTGTAAAGCAGCTGTAGTAATTGAGAGGCACAGAGTTCAAAGGGTGGTGCAGTCAGCACAGCAAGTTATTGGTGCTGTATTGCCCAATCTGATGGACTTATACAATATGAAGTGAGGACCCCGGTCACCCAAACCATGACCTCTTCTATAAGAAGCCATCCAGATGGAAGCCAGGCTCTGTGAACATTGCAGCAAAGACCAATTACCAAAGCCACAGCTTCTACCCCCATACGATCTGTATGCTGACATTGTTGTGTTCTGGCCTTTGGCCAGGACAGCATTTATGGTTTTAACAGTTTCATGTTCAAGTTCATGTTCATAGTCACAGTTTTAACAGTTTCTTGTATTAGGATTTTACATTTCATAATTCATGTTCCTTGTCCATGTTTTTACTTTTCCATGTTTTTGTTTTTGCCAGGTCTGCCATGCCACTCCACCGCTTGTCTGCGTTCCGCCCCGTGCCTTCGTTGTTGCACATTTCAGAGCTCTGGGTTGGCTTTGGTATTTCCCTCTTCCTTCTGTGCTGTGCTGATTCGGGGCCTTCTAAGCTTAATTGGCAATTAACTGTTTTTAAGTTACTGACATTTACTAACACTCACTGGGTGGTGTAATTCTTAGATAGGCACATTACTAATACTACTAATTTAGACAAGGAGTTTATTGTCATGATTCCTGCTTTGCTATTTCAAGATCTTGCTGTGCTTTTCTGTTCTGAACATTCATGCTTGCTTCCAAGCTGCATACTTAATTGGTACTTAAGCTGAGCACGCTCATTCTCTTAATGAGCAGGTCATGTCATCCAATCTCTGTCCATGTCTTGATCTTGCCATGCCTCTTGTTTCTGCTTCTCCAGGTGTTGCCCCTCATGTGTCCTTGATTACCAAGCCTTTATCTGGTTGCGGTGGAAGGTGGCTGGCAGACAGTGTCTTGCGTCTCGTTGCATGTTCAAGTTTTGCCAAGTTCTTGTCAGTTCCCTTGCATATCTAGTTTCAAGTCTTGTCCTAGCCTCTTGTCTTGTGAATATATATAGTCTTGTTATTTATTTTTCTTGAGCTTCTTGCCTGGAGTTTCCAGTGCCTTTTTGTATTTTGCATTCATTGTTTATTGCTCTGTGTAGCATTCTTTAGTTTGTTTTTTGCAACCCTTTGGGCCAAGTTTTTTGTTGGCCCTCGTGCCTGTTTTGTTTAAAATAAAATCCTCATTCCCTTTTCCTGCATCTGGTGTCAACTGATTCCATATCAGACATAAGACCAATAAGATGTGCTTTGCTCTCTCAGTACGAATTACTGAACTGCCTCCAATTGCCTTTATATTATCTTGTAAATACACTGCTCAAAGGGAACACTAAAATAACACATCCTAGATCTGAATGAAATATTCTTATTAAATACTTTGTTCTTTACATAGTTGAATGTGCCGACAACAAAATCACACAAAAAATGATCAATGGAAATTAAATTTATTAACCCATGGAGGTCTGGATTTGGAGTCACACTCAAAATTAAAGTGGAAAAACACACTACAGGCTGATCCAACTTTGATGTAATGTCCTTAAAACAAGTCAAAATGAGGCTCAGTAGTGTGTGCCCTCCACGTGCCTGTATGACCTCCCTACAACGCCTGGGCATGCTCCTGATCAGGTGGCGGATGGTCTCCTGAGGGATCTCCTCCCAGACCTGGACTAAAGCATCTGCCAACTCCTGGACAGTTGGTGGCGCAACGTGGCGTTGGTGGATGGAGTGAGACATGATGTCCCAGATGTGCTCCTTTGGATTCAGGTCTGGGGAACAGGCAGGCCAGTCCATAGCATCAATGCCATTCCAGCCACATGAGGTCTAGCATTGTCTTGCATTAGGAGGAACCCAGGGCCAACCGCACCAGCATATGGTCTCACAAGGGGTCTGAGGATCTCATCTCGGTACCTAATGGTGGTCAGGCTACCTCTGGCGAACACATGGAGGGCTGTGTGGTCCCCCAAAGAAATGCCATCCCACACCATTACTGACCCACTGCCGAACCGGTCATGCTGGAGGATGTTGCAGGCAGCAGAACGTTCTCCACGGCGTCTCCAGACTCTGTCATGTGCTCAGTGTGGACCTGCTTTCATCTGTGAAGAGCACAGGGCGCCAGTGGCAAATTTGCCAATCTTGGTGTTCTCTGGCAAATGCCAAACATCCTGCTCGGTGTTGGGCTGTCAACACAACCCCCACCTGTGGACATCGGGCCCTCATACCATCCTCATGGAGTCCGTTTCTGACCGTTTGAGCAGACACATACACATTTGTGGCCTGCTGCAGGTCATTTTGCAGGGCTCTGGCAGTGCTCCTCCTGTTCCTCCTTACACAAAAGTGGAGGTAGCGGTCCTGCAGCTGGGTTGTTGCCCTCCTACGGCCTCGTACACGTCTCCTGATGTACTGGCCTGTCTCCTGGTAGTGCCTCCATGTTCTGGACACTACGCTGACAGTCACAGCAAACCTTCTTGCCACAGCTCGCATTGATGTGCCATCCAGGATGAGCTGCACTACCTGAGCCATTTGTGTGGGTTGTCGAGTCCGTCTCATTCTACCACTTGAGTGAAGGCACCGCCAGCATTCAAAAGTGACCAAAACATCAGCCAGAAAGCATAGAAACTGAGAAGTGGTCTATGGTCACCACCTGCAGAACCACTTCTTTATTTGGGGGTGTCTTGCTAATTGCCTATAATTTCCACCTGTTGTCTGTTCCATTTGCACAACAGCATGCGAAATTGATTGGCAATCAGTGTTGCTTCCTAAGTGGACAGTTTGATTTCACAGAAGTGTGATGGACTTGGAGTTACATTGAGCTGTTTAAGTGTTCCCTTTATTTTTTATGAGCAGTTACAAAATGTTTATTAGAGCCTACTTTGTCTTATATTGTTATTATTACTGTATGATAATTACATTTTTATTATGTTTTTTTCTAATTATTGTTATTGGGTTTGAATTTTGTAAACTTAAAAAGATGCATATTAATTGCATTAATAATAAAATTGAGCAATTTGAATGGATCATATTTGTGATGTGCTTTCATAAAGATGTATAATTATACACACCAGTGCAAAATATACTTGTAGGTCTTATTGCAAGGATCATTTTGTATATTCACAGTGTTTGTTCTTTTATAGCCTACTTTGTCTTATATTATTTGTTTTTTATCATAATATTGTCTAAGTATTCTAATTGGGTTTGAACTTGGTATACTGAGAGAGATTCATTTTGTAATTTTCTAGTGCGTATTCCTATCCCTGCATATGTTTTGGGCAAGAGGCAGGAATATATCCCAGTCCATCGCAGGGCACACACCATACGCTCATATCTTTGGGCAATTTAGAGTCTCCAATTAGCCTGATATGCATGTCTTTGGACTGTGGGAGGAAATCGGAGTACCTAGAGAAAACCCACGCTGACACGGGGTGAACATGCAAACTCCACATAGAAAGGCTGCAGGCGGATTCGAACCCACAACCTTCTTGCTGGGAGGCCGACCACGGTGCCGCCCTACTGACTAAGATGAATAAGGGAAAACCAAATCTTACTGCTTTAAATGGCATGTGGATATGATGAATCACAAAACTTGAACAATTTGATTATTATGTATGTATTATTATAGATGAATGATTTTTATTATCCCCCACCGCGTGATTAGTGCGAAGCGGGGGATATAGCATTGGGCTCTGTCCTTCCGCACGTACGTACGTACGTCTGTCCGACCGTCCGTACGGACACATAAAATTGAGGCGGCGGGGGATATTGCCATGTTAGTGGCAGACACTCGTTTTCATTATTATTGTTGTAATTATTGTTATGATTCTCATCATTTTTTAAGATGATAATACTATCACAATAATATTAATATTGATTAATAATGCTATGATATTAATATCATACAGAACCCTCCCCAGGAATGCAAAGTGTCTTTTATTCTTTCTATGATGGTAATCATAATATGATTATTACTGAAATTGTCATCACCAAATAAATATAATCAAGTATTCTTGGTTGTTCAGTTTTCATGTCAACACAGATTTCGTGCTAAAGTAAATAATGGGCTACTCTCGCAGATTCTGGCGTTGGTTTCGGGTCACACGTTGTTTTCATTACAGAGCTGGAAGTTGGAGATTTGGAGCAGCTCTTAGAAACAAGTGTTATTTTCAAAATAATATGGATGATTAGTTTTCCAATTTAGAGTTCTTTCCAGATCGGTTGCTTTTTTGAAGGAGCTATAACGGATTATTAGTCAATATTTCTATCAGCCTCTGTTGTGTTCGAGATGACATGGATTTTCGCTGCTCAACAGGGATCATTGACTTCTCGACAATTTCTTAAGATCTAAACATCATTTCAGAGGCAAGTGCTAATATAACTTCATTTTAAAGTGAGTACAGGACGCAGTTAGAGTGAGGTCATGGTGATAGTTAATGAGCAATGGACAGTCAGTGGGTATACATATGACCATTGCCAAATGTGACAGATTATTGTCTGCTGAGGTTATCTTTGTATTATTTCAGCAAAATGAATATAACAAAGAATTTTTGTGAATGTTTGTGCTCTATTTAATTATTTTATTATAATATGTACCTACCATGCTAGCTAGCATAGTTGTGACATGGAGCCCTGCGAACCATAATCATGATGTATTTTCATAAAACAATATACTAGTTTGCATAACATAATTATGTTTCATAATTGTATGACATTTGTCTGTTGTGATGTAATGATTTAATTTTTGCTTTGATAGCTATTTACTTTGTATTATTTGGCATATTTTCACTCGCTTCGGAAGCAAAACAAGATAACAGTGTTTCAATTTTGTCCCGATACTGTTTTGCCAATAGGAAAAGAGAGAGTATGGTTGTGCAAGAAAGTCTTGTTCCCATTGAAAATGAATGGGCTCCATTCATTGTCAATGGGAATATTTTCATTTTTAATTGCCAATAATTCATAAACTATAATTAATATCGATGTGATTTTGAATAGCAATGATCTGCAACTATAGTAGAATCATTTGGTATGTCGGTTGTATGGGTAGTATGAAAACTGTTGGAGGAGATTGTGTTTACAAAATGGGAAGAAAGAGAATAATAAGTTGAAAGATCCTGAGAAATAACAATTAAAGCCACATCTTAGAACATCAAATAACATGTTTATTAATATATTAATCTGACCATTCACTTTCCTTTCTCTATGTTGGTTCGGTTCTCTCCCTTTCAGAGACTAAATTCTAGGGATAGCAAATCTGAAGCTTCGAAACGTTTCAAAACATTCAAACCATCGTTTTGAAACATTTCAAAACTAGCTCGATCAACATTGGCATCCTCTAGCAGAAGTTGTCATTGCAGCCATTTATTATTATTGTTGTCGATGTGCTGAAGTCCCCCTTTTCACAAATCCAAAAATATGAATAGTTTTCACACAGGCGTAATTACTCAATTATTTAGTTTGTGTACAATATGACTATTTCTTATTGTATGGCATTGTTCGTTTATTCTGCAATTAAATTGTTCTCATTCATTGAGAATGATTGTGTCAGGTCAGCCTTTTATATATAAATGGAATTGACAATTGATATTGCACCTCATTATGATTATGCTCATCAATAAAATGTGGTATAGAAATTTAGATTCAGAAACATTTTGCTCAAAGAATTTTATTCAGAAATAATATTTCCTGCTCATTTTTTAAAAATTCAGCTGGCTTCTCTGCTTCTCTACCATCTGAAATCAAATTACAAGTTTATTTAAACAAAAACAAGCAAATAAACAGACATGCTTTAACTTATTGACACATTGGAAAGAGTACATGGCAGGCTTTAGAAAATCTATCTACGTTGTATCTATCCAGTATATTGAACAAACTGCATCGAAATCATTGCAGAATTCCTGAATGCAGCTAAACACCTCAAACCTGTAATTTTCCTGCGGCTTTTTAAAGCCTCTCGCTGTGGTCTGATACAGATCACGTGATGCTTCAAAACATCTCTCAAACAACGTTTCGGAACGGGAAGTGATAAAAAGCTTAGAAACCATTCAAGTTTCGGTGTCAAAATTGCCATCTCTACTAAATTCATTTATAGAGAGCTTGCGCTGAAGCGCATGTCTAAATTTCCACTTCTAAATTTAACTCTAATTCAGAGTTCGCGTATCTACTTTTCTGTGCTTTTACTACCAATATGGGTGTTGCTTAATTCTCCTTTTCTGTAGTTTGTAAGCTTTGCCTCTTTTGTATTTGCCATTTTCTTTATTTTCTGTGTGCTTTTTGTAAACACTGTGCAATTACAAATAAACCAGTTGTTTTGCCTGCTACTCTGCACTTGGAGTCTCCCTCTATTCCTGCATGTAACAGTACATCTATTCTATTTAGGTTCACTTTTTATTTAGTAAAGTTGCTGGATTGTAAGGATTTATTCCCAACAAAGGCTTCCTGTCAGTTTGTATATTCTAGTTTTGAGTGATGCCCTCCTTCTGTGTGTTTTTGGTAAATTAATGATAAAGACAGTCAATCTTTGGAATCTCACTAATTGGATCAGGCTCCCAACCTTTTATCCTGGTCTGCAGGATTGGGACTGAGTTGTTTTTAACCATCTGTTCCTCGGAGTCCTTTTATTTGGAAAATCTTCCCAAGCTGTCATTGTTCTCCAGGAATTAGGACTAAATTACTACTAAACCCTTCAGCTGAAGGAGAATGTGCGACCATCAGTTTGTGACCTCAAGCTCAAGCGCACTTCGGTTATGCAGCAGGACAATGATCCAAAACACACCAGCAAGTCCACCTCTGAATGGCTTAAAAAAAAAAAAAAACATGAAGGTTAGGGAGTGGCCTATTTAACGTCTGGACTTAAATCCGATTGTGATGCTGTGGCATGACCTCAAACAGGCTGTTCAATCTAAAAACCCTTCAATGTCGCTGAATTAAAACAATTCTGCAAAGAGTGGGCCAAAATTCCTCCTCAGCAATGTGAGAGACTCATTGCCAGTTATTGCAAATGCTTGGCTGCAGTTGTTGTTGCTGAGGGTGCATAACCAGTGATTAAGTTTAGGGGGCAATTACTTTTTCACAAAGGGCGAGGTAAGGTTTAAATAGTCTTTTTGCGAGGTACTGTTCAGGAACCACTCGCGAGAGATAAATCAAAAAAACGTATGCCTTTATTGGAGTCCGAGTCGAAGCCAAAAAACACAGGAATTGCCAAGCCACAATACCAAATCCAAAAACAGTGTCGACTAGACAGGCAGGGGTCAGAACCAGTAAGACTGATGAGCAGAGTTACAAAAACGATAGGCAAAAAGTCGCAGTCGATCAGCAAAGCCAAGGGTCATACACAGGGCATCCAAACACAGAAATCGTAGTCATACAAAAATGGGTCGAAATCCAGAAAGACAAAAATGATACTGTTTAAATAGACAAGAGGAAGGTCACATGCTATGCAGGGAACAGGTTAATTGGATCAAACTAATTACAAAGGAATGAACATGAGGAAGTACCTCACATGAAAAAGGCAAAAGCCAAAACGCGGACAGGGATCACAAGACGGCCTATAGAAAGAACAAACAGATCCGGTTAGGGATTTCTAAGTGCACAGAGTGAGTGGCAGAACAGTGATTAGACAGAGAATCTGCAAGAAACACAGCAAAGTAAACTGAGTGAAGGCAAGAGGTGGAGACTAGAACAGACCGAATGCTGAGACATCGTTAGTCAATTAGTAGAGTGCAGCTATACAATCCCTAGTGCTTGTTAGTAAGTTAGTTCTATGTACAAACCCAAAACCAGTGAAGTTGGCACGTTAGGTAAATCGTAGATAAAAACAGAATACAATGATTTGCAAATCCTTTTCAACTTATATTCAATTGAATACACTGCAAAGACAAGATCTTTAATGTTCAAACTGAGAAACTTTATTTTTTTTTTTGCAAATAATCATTAACTTAGAATCTAAAGGCAGTAACACATTGCAAAACAGTTGGCACAGGGGCCTTTTTACCACTGTGTTACATCGCCTCTCCTTTTAACGACACTCAGTAAACGTTTGGGAACTGAGGAGTCCAATTTTTGAAGCTTTTCAGGTGGAACTCTTTCCCATTCTTGCTTGATGTACAGCTTAAGTTGTTCAACAGTCCGGGGTCTCCGGTGTCGTATTTTATGCTTCATAATGCGCCACACATTTTCAATGGGAGAATGGTCTGGACTACAGGCAGGCCAGTCTAGTACCCGCACTCTTTTACTACAGAGCCATGCTGTTGTAACAAATGCAGAATGTGGCTTGGCATTGTCTTGCTGAAATAAGCAGGGGCGTCGATGAAAAAGATGTTGCTTGGATGGCAACATATGTTGCTCCAAAACCTGTATGTACCTTTCTGCATTAATGGTGCCTTCACATATGTGTAAGTTGCCCATGCCTTGGGCACTAATACACCTCAATATCATCACAGAGGCTGGCTTTTGAACTTTGCGGATTGTTCTTTTCCTCTTTGGTCCGGAGGATACGACGTCCACATTTTCCAAAAATAATTTGAAATGTGGACTCGTCAGACCACAGAACACTTTTCCACTTAGCATCAGTCCATCATAGATGAGCTTGGGCCCAGCGAACCCGTCGGTGTTTCTGGGTGCTGTTGATAAATGGCTTTCGCATTCGCTTAACTTGCACTTGCAGATGTAGCGACGAACTGTAGTTACTGACAGTGGTTTTCTGAAGTGTTCCTGAGCCCATGTGGTGATGTCCTTTACACACTGATGTCGGTTTTTGATGCAGTACCGCCTGAGGGATCGAAGGTCACGGGCATTCAATGTTGGTTTTTGGCCTTGTCGCTTACGTGCAGTGATTTCTCCAGATTCTCTGAACCTTTTGACGATATTACGGACCGTAGATGATGAAATCCCTAAATTTCTTGCAATAGCTCGTTGAGGAATGTTGTTTTTAAACTGTTCAACAATCAGCTCACGCATTTGTTCATTAAGTGGTGACCTTCGCCCCATCCTTGTTTGTGAATGACTGAGCATTTCAGGGATGCTGCTTTTATACCCAATCATGGCACCCACCTGTTCCTAATTAGGCCGTTCACCTGTGGGATGTTCCAAATAAGTGTTTGATGAGCATTCCTCAACTCTCTCAGTCTTTTCTGCCACTTGTGCCAGCTTTTTTGAAACATGTTGTAGGCATCAAATTTCAAATGAGCTAATATTTGCAAAATATTACAAAGTTTACCTGTTCGAACATTAAGTCTTTGCAGTGTATTCAATTGAATATAGGTTGAAAAGGATTTGCAAATCATTGTATTCTGTTTTTATTTACAATTTATACAACGTGCCAACTTCACTGGTTTTGGGTTTTGTACAATGTTAGTCTTGGTTAGTAATTTAGCAAAAACAACAAACTGTTAGTATTGGTTAGTAATATAGAAAAAGCAAGATGAAGGAAGAGAACGAGAATGGAAGGAATGGTTGAAACCCAGAATCCATTAAATCTCCAGAAAGTGTGGCACGCAGTACTGGGGCTGAGCGCAAAGACATGACAGAAGACCAGACAGTGGGAGACAAAGTGCAATGCATGGTAAAAACAAAAACATGGACCGGACTGTAACTGCAGGAATGGAATATGGAAAAATACAAAACCACAGGACACTTTGCTACAATCCATTTTAAATGAGCCTTGGCCCACAGAACACAGCGGGGCTTCTGGATCATGCTCAACGATGGCCTGCTTCAGAGCAGTGAAAATCACATGACATCTGACGTTCAAAGCAGTAACTGCTTCGCTCTATGAATGAATCACCTGAGTGGTCCGAGTGCGCCAATAAGCTGATTCACTGACTGACAGGTGACCGGATGGGACAGTTTTGAATTTGAGCGCCATAAAGGCTTAACAGTCGGGAAGAATGCAGAATTTGTGGGTTGTAGTAGGTGCGTTTTTGCTTTCGAGTTATTTGTATTGCATTGAATCATGATGGAGCCAGCCAGGAGGAGAGGTCGTTCTGATATGTGGGAACACTGCAATCTGATAGCTCCAGAAAATGTAGGTGTGCTGGCTATACGTCAGAAAAGTAAAGTTACATAAACAACAGTAAATATCAGTACTGTACTAGCCTATAGTACGGTCTATCTCAAGTCTATTTTAAGTAGCATTACAGTAAATATATTCATGATTAGTGTTGCCATAAGGCTATAGGAATCTATTCCATATTTCCCCAGCACACTCCTCAATAACACAAAACACTCATTCAATCTTTATTTGTAAATACAACATACTATACTGTGTGTGTGCGCGCACGCGTTTGTTTGTGCATGCATGTGTGTAATTAACCCCCCTCTCCACTGACTAGCCAGCCTAATTTTGACTGCAGCCTCACACTTGGTCAGGAGAGGTCACCCTTCGAGTACTGAACCAATTTGAGGCAATTGGCTCAAGTGGTTCAATGCTTCACAAAAGCTTCATTTGCCCATCACTGATGAGACCTTCAAAGAATCGTAACCAGGGTATCAATCACAAAAAAATGAAAAATTAAATTGCTTTAATTCTCAGCCCACGAATTTCCTACAAGTCCACACCCCATCAGACCACTGGTGAGACTCCATATTTCTTGAAAAATGAAAAAAAAAGGGGGTCGATTGTCACCGGCCAGCATTTTAGAACGTGGTTTTGTTTGGTTTTGGAATGATCACATACTTTCCCCAGCCCTCTTTGAAGTGGCTCCCTGATTAGGTAATTTCCTATAAAAGTAAACTTACAGGTTTCTTTTGGGATTGCTTCCTGCTCTGGTGCCCACCTGTTCCCTTCGGAGTCTTCCTGGGGCGCATGTGTAGCGATGCGTGTTGTGTGCTACTAATTGCAATGTCAGATAAATCATCCATTGTCTTTGTATTTGGAGTTGCTGTTGGTCTAATGGGTTGCTGTACCCTGCGGTTGGTGAGCTGTTACTGCTGCGGTTGCTGATAGGTATGTGGGAGAGACTGCAGTTTAAATTGTGTGTTTTACCTCTAAATAACTCCCTTTTTCTTTTATCTGTAAGTGTGCATGCAGTTGATTTGCGGGGCTGAAGAACTGCTCGGGAGTGGTTGTTTTGGCAGCTTGTAATAGGCTGGCGCTGTGGTAAGGGGGATGGTGTTATGGCAAATTCTACCTGGTGCAGTGGGGTGGCTCCCTTTCGTTAGCGCAGTTGTTTTTGTCCCTTTAGTGTTCCAGTGAACTGCGGTCTTGCCTCTTTATGCATAATAAATTTATGCATAGGTTTTAAGTGTCCTTTACATTTCCCCGTGTGTGCATGTTGCAGAATGAATTTCTTTGTTTTTGTTTAATGGTGGTGCTGCAGTTTGCGCACCTACCTAATAGGCAGTTTGAAGTTGCCTCATACTAGAGTATGGACTACCTGGTTCGTTATTTTATTCCGTTTTAATTAGGTTTATTAAATTTCCGAGCCAGCGAGTATGGTGGGCCCAGTGAGTCTTCGGTGGGAAGGTTAGCTGGTGTGTTGTCCCCGTCACTGTTCTTGTTAATGCCAATTGCAATTCCCTGTCGTAAAGGGAGTTTGGAGGTTATATATGCTACTTTTTTGAATAAAAAATTGGTATTTTGCCTTGTATTGCTTTGCATTAAGTCCTATTTTTTTTGAAGTGGTTCATCCATACAGGTACTTCCGGTCTTAATAAAAGTTATTGTTATTTGAACTATGTCTCTGTCTTCCCTCAGTAAAAAGAACCTGGGAATTGCTGCTCTACCAGTGACTTGAGTGGTTATGTCCTTGGGGGATTGTTACATAAGTGTACGTTACTTAGCTAGATAGCGTGCATGCACTACTTTTTCAAAACTTTTTAAAAAAAACGAAATATTAGTTTGTTAGCTAGCGAGCTAACATTAGCTAGCTACTCAGTTGACTGAATTTACAAACCGTTGCTCGTTCAGCCGTGAATGTATGTGACTAAGAGACTAAGAAGAGCGATGTTTGCGCAGTACTAACATACACTAGGCGCTAAGGAAATTACATTTGCTTTCCATTAAATTACGCAATTCAATTTTGAGATAATCAGAATCTTATACTCTTTGTCATGTCATGAGAAAGTTATGAAACTCGGTGAGAACATTTTTCAACTCGTTTCATAACTTTCAAATGATACGTCCACTCGTGTAAGATCCTCTATATCTGCAACTTAGGATTTCAAGATGGTTGCGATGGTGGCTATATTGTTTGTCCGATCGCCATCAATATCAATCTGGTGCATCCCTGATGTAATAGCAACCCACCCAAAAAATTTCAGAGATAACCATTCTTTTTTGAGTTTTCTTATCCACAAACAGACAGACAGACAAACTAACGCCGACGAAAACATAACCTCCTTGGCGGAGGTAATTACTGACAAATTCATCAGACTTACTATCATGCACAAGCAGTGTCAAGTATTTGTAAAAATTCTTGGGGAGATGCTGCTTCAACATTGTAGGCTTCTCCTGTGCTGCGGGTTCTAACTTTATTGTACGGTGGCTGTTTTTGTGACCTTGTTGATAGAGGAAGGGGGTTTCCTCACTCTCTCTCCTTCTGCCTCACAGGAAACAGTTCAGAAAAACCAAAACCCAAACCAACTCAACCTATGTCTTAAAGGACCTTCTCAACCACTTGGCCACAGTAACAACTGCATAAAAACATTCATTTGATGATCAATTTAATGATTGTCAACTGATGTTCAGAACATAACTTCTAACCTCAGCTATTTTTATCTTCAGTCTAGTTGTTAGTTAGTTAATCCAGTAACCTTGTTGTCAAATGCAGTCGTAGGTTACTGTTTGTATCCAAACCGAATTTCGCACGTGTGCAAAAAAAAAAAAAAACTGTTTCAAATAAGTCAAGGTTCGGACTCCCCAAGTTCAGTGAGAGCGCATCTGGACATAGTAGACCACGAGATTCTCAGGCTATTGGGTGACATAGCTGGATTTGGGCGGTGCTTGGTTTTGGCTCAGCCGCTTTCAACATGGCAGCTAGGTCTCAAACATGGTCGTATTACAGCTGAAGAGAACACTTTTTAGAGGCAAGAAATAGGCGATAACAAAATCTTGATTCATATTTGATGAACGCTGCCTTTTTTGATCAATTGAGTCAGGTTTCACATGCCTGCCACTTTGCACTGACGGACCTCATTTGTACAAAGTTTAGGTTGATTCGTGATCATGCAAATTCAGAGAAAGCAAATGACCAGTGACATCACCGTGTTGTGTCTATCATGCACTGCATGGCCGGGTCTCCTGCTCTCCATTGAAAATTCAAATACATTGAAGGACTTGGTGTGTCTACACCTCATCCTCCTGTCAAACACAGCACTGCGGGGAAGTAGCTCAGTTTTAGCGGGTTAGAGAGAAATGTGGAGCCTAAAGCAGGGGTTTACAGTTCCATGATGGAGGTTCTCTTTCAACCTGCAACTGAGACTCATTGTATCTCTCACTGCAAGTCAAGGGTTTGTCATGCCAGCCAACACTAAGAAAACCTGTCTAATGTGGAACTTGCTGTGTAGCGCCCCCCTCTGATCCTTCAGAGCAGCAACCCTGATGTCTGCGCATCCTGGGTGGGCTGCGAGATATTAGCAGCTCATATTTTAGTGGCTCATATTATTACCGGTAGAGACATGAGCCAAGTTAGATGGTGATATTTTACTGCTCTGCATTTCCAATTGGTGAGCATTTGTATTTTTTGTTATTTTTTCCCAGTGCGTGAGAAATGTTAGGTATGGTGTAAGAATGTTCCTGTGAGCCTCATGTTGTATACATGAGAGTGGACAGACATGTAAATTACAGTTACAACACAAAGTAAAACAGATCAGCTCAACATGAACCATTACAAACTGATACTTAAAAAACTTGTGGTACAAACCACAGTATAAATACATACAAAGTAATTAAACACTAAACAGCGCTATACAACCCCTGATAACATGTTGCAGCTTTCAACATGGAACAACACGAACCAAAACAACCCATAGCTTCTCAATCCCTCAACTTTAGCTGAGGCTTTAGGACATTTTTGGTTCAGCTGTGGCAGCTGTTGTAATCTTTTTGAGCAACATCATAGTTTTTGGAAATGCTGCTCCTGTTCAGCCAGATATAAACCTGAAGCCTCAGGGAAATGGTGAGTGATCTATGTCGGCCCAGGCTGATTGATACGGTCAGAATCGGACTCTGGTACCGATGTATGCACTGCTTAAGCTGGCTGGAACACTCTGGCTGTCTGACGGCCCAAAAGCTTTAAACCAGACCTACTGGAACGGGAGGGGAGGTGGGAAGGGGCACCAAGGTAGTGTGTGTCCACTGTAAACTCATTCTTTTTATATCATATCCCTGAAATGGCCTGAAACGCTGTGGAAAAGTGGCCAAACAGGAGCCCAGTGGATTTCAATACAGATCGCTGGGCTGTAAACAGCAGAATAAAAGAGGAAGAAGCTTCTCTAATTAAAACGCGGTGACTGTGAGCAGACCACATCAAAGACTGAGGCTTGTGCAGACTGTACAAATGAATTCTAAATTGTGTGTTGATCTGCCTTGAATTAAATTAACTACTCTAATTAAACTAATTAACTCAGTATGTCTGAGCTTATGGGGCTGATTAGGGAAGAAGCCTCTCTCACTGTAAAAGGTGACCTTGTGCATGGCCTCTGCACGCCGTCGCCCCCGCTCTGGGTAGGAGGGGTATGACTCACTGGCCTGTGAGCAGATTCCTCTGTGGTGAGCTCAAACTCATTCTGCAGAAGATGCCAGCATAAACCAACTGGTTGCCCTAGTTCAAGCTATGCTTTCCAGTTGGCTTTGAATACTGGACCTGCTGTTGACCAACACAGCAATCTGTAGTCAGACAGTCCATAATTCGGCCTCTGGCACGTTGCCAACATTGTCAATTTGTTCCGCCAGCTTAAACAATTTTGTGCAGCTGCAGGTCAGCTGTGATCAGCAAGCACTAAAATATGCCTTAAACCTGCTTATAATGCTAGCTGTTCTTGGCTGGATGTTTTAAGCAGGCCAAATCAGTACAGAGGCTAAGTTCCACTGGGATGTCAGCGCTCGCTTTGAAACATAACCGACATCCTAACCCTCCTCCCAGCCACTCTCAAACCACTGGAGGTGATGACTCTGTCCCCACTCTGCCTGTTCATCAGTCTGCTCTGACTCGCTCTGCCCTGTGAGTGTCGGGCCTGCAGCTGAGCAGAAAGGTAAACTGTCGTCTGGGAAGGATGCATGGCTCTCAGGGGTGTCCATGGTCTCCAAGACTCCCCATAAAATACGCTGCCAAAACAAAAACTCCCAAATATGATACAGCTGCTAGACCATTTGAGCCTTTTTTTTTTCTACATACACAACAAACCATTAAATCAGCTGCCGACCGGACCTCCCGAGGAACACAGGAACCTCTGCACTAAAGCTCATGCAGAAATACACAAACATAAAAAGATTCATGTTTTTCAAATACAAAAGCACATTTCAAAATCAATTGCATGTCAAATCCTGATTCATATGAAATTGAAATGCATATTAGGTTCACACGCATATCAAATTTACATGCAAGTCAAATTCACTTGGATTTCAAATAGATATAAATCAAATACATTCCAAATTCACACGCATGACAAATTCAAACACATCTAAAATCAACATGCATGTGTATCAGTTACAAGAATCAGAAATGGAAATTCTCATAAATATATTCACTTGCACATGGAATAAACAGTTAAAATTTGTGGATTTATCAATTTCACATTCTTGTCAAATTTCATTGCTAAAATTTAAGAAATATTGATTGGTATGACAAAATAGATCTTAGGTAGAAAAAGCACATAAAAGAAAACTGAAAGAAAACGGTATGCAGTTATAGTGATGGCTGGTGAGCTGAAAATATAGGAAGCACAGAACATCCTTTCAAAACAATGATAATGTTGAGTTTTACTAAATGAACCAAAGTGAAAACCAGTAGAATACAAAAAGGAGGCTTTATTTCTGAAGGGGGAAACCCCCCAACAGAGCTGGCAACAGTACAGTGTCCGCAATCCAAAATCAGAGTCCAATGGGCGAAATCCAGAGTCATTCACAGGGAACCAATCACAAAATCGAAGTCGGACAAAAAGAGGTCAAAAAACAAGAATGCAGCAAAAGTACATGGAATCGGCAAAACTCTGTGTCTAGGGCGGTCCAGTCAGAAAGATAAATCACTATGAATCAAGGCGAGAGAAGCATAGCACAGGAAACAAGGAAGAACGATCTGACAAGGAAGTGAATCAAACATCTTATATACACATCCGGGAGAACACATGATCAGGGAAAACAGGTGCAATCAATGGAACGATAATCAAGGAGTGACACATAAGAATAAACTAATCACATGAATATGGCCAAAGCCAAAACGCAGACAGGGATAACAAGACAAACCTATGGACGGACAAACAGCTCCACTCACGGAGTACTAAAAGTGCATAGTTTAGAGAAAGGAAAGGACAAAGCATTTGTGGAGACCCACAGAAATTCATTGCAGAGATAATTAGGGAAAGGCAAGGAGGCAGAGACTAGAATCGGGCGACTGCTGAGAGATCGTTAGTCAATCAGTAAGTGCAGCTATACAATCCCGAGTGCTTGTTAGTAAGTTAGTCAAAATATACAATGTTAGTGTGGGTTAGTAATTATCGAAAACAACAAACTGTTAGTATGTGTTAGTCAGACAGTAAAAGAGAGAGGAAGGAAGAACACGAGATAATGAAAGAAGATTGAAACCCAGAAACCAATAAATCACCCAAATGAGTGGCACGCAAGACAAGGGACCATGAGCCAAGATAAACACATGACAAGACAGGGGAGACAAAGTGCAAAGCATGGAAATGAAAACATGGCTATGAAAACAAAACATGGCATGGAGATTATGATAACTAAAACATGAAAATAATAAAACAAGAAATCCTTAATACCAATTACACTATACATAATCTAAGAATGGTCAGACAAAGTCAGTGATCACTAAACACAAGAATCCATCCATCATGGCACTAGGCCAGGCACAGAACGTGAACTAGACATGAGAAAAACATGGAGCATGGCGTGGCAAAGACAGAAAATGCAGGATCACAACACATTGGTCTTGACCTCTTTTCAATTTTTTTAAATTAACATTGCGAAAACATCCAGCCTGAGTTGAGGCTAGTTCATCTCATTGGGGTAAGACGAGAAATACTGTATAACATCATTTTGATGTGAAATCACCTCTCTATCAATGTTGTTCAGCCGTGTAGAGTTGTTAATCTTTTATTATTAAGAGAGTTTTTTTTTAAAATGGAATTTACAAACATACTTAAATACGACATCACTGCCTTAAAGAAAGCTGTTTATCTGCCAATGGATTTTCTAATCAGTGGAAATCAAGGAAAAAGATTAAAAACAGGACAAGATTACTTATGTTACAAACTGGCAGAGGCGAGCCAATTGCAGGATTGATGATGAGCCATTAGGGCGAGTATATAATGAGGAAGATGAGGAGAAATAGAGGATAGCTTGGAGAACCCTCTGTACTTAACAATTCACTCACTTATGACTTTGCTCCCTGGAAGAGAGACACGAGTGAGGAAAACTAGAATTTAAACAGAGAGGTTAGAGGTAGGTTATACTCTGCTAGTAAGATGATCCAGCCTTGACTGACAGAAAACCAGTAGCCTACATACATATTACAATCAGTGGCTACAAGTGATCACACAAACAGAATTACGAGACAATCAACCAATTAAGGTCAAACGATACTGTGCTTGGGTAAGGGAGATATCTGTCCCCAGCCAGTGGCATCCTGAGGCTAAAACCAGATGGAGATCACCCTCACCAGAGCAGAACTGTCAGAAGGCAGGCTGGGAGAGTTTAGCAGGAAGGCAGTCCCTATCCTGATGACCGTAGAAGGCTTGGGAGGTGTTCCTAATAAACTGGACAGAGGAACACACTGGAGATGCATGTTAACATAAATGCAGTCCCAATCCTGGGGAATGGAAAATATGCTTGGGAGCTTGATCCTATTTGACTGAGTTGAGTATTTCCGTATTTCACTATCATTAAAAATTACTATAATTTTTGCAGATGATAAATTCACATATTAGGAAGATTACTGCCTGGTTGCTGAAGGGCATATAGCAAGAGACGACCCAGATATGTGGCAGACTCAAAGAAAGGTTTATATAAGCCACAGAGACACATGGAAGTGGGGAAACACAAATGCATACCACCTGGCAGGGAAGTCACACAAGACGCTAAACCAATCAAAGGAGAGAATAAATCTCATCAACATTCCAGTTGCTGGATGGGAGGAGGAACAATGCAGACTCACACTAGGGTTGTTACAGTTCACTGAGGGAACGTTTTTGAATGATGTCAAGTACATTTTTTGTGAGCTGGCATTTGAATGTTCCTCAGAGCATCAATTGTCCCTGAAAATGCACAGCAGCGATACAGTATGAAATACTGTCATCTGGATTAGAGTCTTAATGTTGCTATTTGCTATTCTGAGTAAACTGCAGACCCAGGTTGCATGTGTACTCTGTTCACACTTACCCCCATAATCCTGAATGAACCCCTTCTTAATGAGCAAGAGGGGTCAGTGCTGAATCTGTGGTTCATGAGGTCACTGGCGCACGGGGTAGGGGGTTGTGAGGTCACAGTCACCATTGTGGCGATCGGGCCCCTCGATGTTCACCTACAGCTGAAGGTTCCTGGTCATCCAGGAGTACACAGTCAGCTCGCTTCAACTGCCTCCACACATGGTGCCGGAGGAGAGAGTCACTGACCATGCAGCACAAGACATGCTGCCAGAATGGGTGGAATCCTAATAAAGTTGCTCAGAAAACTTGGGTCCGAGTGTCAAAATACCAAACTGCCTGCCCTGGGAAAGCCCCATGATGGGCTCAGTTAAGCCTTGCTGAGAATTGCACTCAGATGCAAAACCACCGCAGTGTACTTTAGTAACTATCCCAACCGGTGTCAGAGTCTGTCACCACTGCAATGGGCTACAACATCCTCTCGCCTCTCCCTGGAGTTAGGGGGGAGAGACTAACTTCATAAAAACCCATCATCCAAGCCTTAGTCAACATGGACAGCAATAATTTGACCATTGGCCAAATTCTAAAAGAGACAATATTTCAATTAAGGTGTTTATATGAGTTGCTTATAAAATATTCCATTCATATTCTTGTTTACATGTTACAGTCACACATACCCCTCCTCCTCCACTCGGTCAGCAACCTTTTTAAAAACGTCCTCAATGAGATGTTTGAGCCCATACAAAAACTTTACAATATTAATTTCCTGCAGAACATGTTGCATACAGATAGTTTCAGCCTCACTCCAAAAATGTAGGGATGTTTTTTTAACAGCAGCAGTCATATTGTAAACAAGCTAGGGCTACGTTGTGAAGTTTTACTGCTGTGCTGTGAAAACTTCCAGAAGGACGTTATAGTGCGGTTAAGGTGTATACACGTCAACAAAGGAGTCCAATATTGCAAATAAAATTGGAAGACTCCACATCCTGATCCAATTGTTGCTTCCTCCGACAATTACCTGATTCAGGTTATCAGAATATGCTGTTTACGTGAAAGTGTCATATTCAGAGTATTGTCTTACTCGGGTTCATATCGGATTGCCGTAAACAAATGTCATGCGTGAACAAACTGTTCTCTCATTGGTTAAAAATCTAATCTGGAAGGGGAGGGGCATTTCTTCATCTTTTGTTGGGAAACAACAACAACCCAAACTACATGAGTCAGTTGTGCCAGTTGCTGAGACGATGGTGTTCTCACTGCAAACGAGCCGTTCCGTTTTTGGCCCGCTTGTTTTGTTCTGCATCAGAGTGCGTATGCTGTGTTCACACCAGCCCAAATGAACCGATCTCTGGAGGAAAATGCCTCCTGTGTCGGAAGAATTGCTCCAAACGAGCCAAGTTAGTCATCAAACCCAGATGTCTGAGAATCAGCTGATAGCAGCTGCAGTATCTGAAAATATTACAGTTAATGGGTCAGCATTGTCATGTTGTCCACAATAAGGATAAGGGGAAAAAAAGCCCTCCCTATTTCTCAAAATGCTTAAGAGCAGAGAGTGGTTTGGGTGTTGTACAGCAGTCAGCATGGACTGTACAGACAGCAATGGTGGTGACAGAGTTAGGGGGTTTGGAAAAAAAAAACAGTAACAGGGATGAAAGCAGAGATGACTGGTGACTTGTGGTTTGCGAATGAGGCTTTAGTGGAAAACGCTAGCTCTTGCATTTCTTCCACCTCCTCTTTTTATTTCTTCTTTCACTGTGATAATACAAACCTGAAAATGGCTCCTCAGAATGATCAGGGAAAATTATTAACGAGGCCCAGCTTAGCGGCGTAGAAAATCTGATCATTCCTGGGAAAGTTCCATAACCTAACAATAGTGTGTTGCTTCCTGCCAAGAGAGGAACGTTCTGGCAGCCAAGAGTAAGGAAAAAAACCATCTGGAAACAAGTTTCCTCATGGCGCTCTTCAAAGTCTATCATTTCCTCAAGAGTTTCCATCATAGAGCAGCACTACGGCTCATGAAGGTGTTCAACCTCAATCACAACTACTGCCTGCCATGACACAGAACAGACTGCGCCAACATATGTTTTGAACTAACATGTAGAGCCTTTTTCTGAAGAGTTTGTTGACTAATTTTTAATGCCGGTTTCTGTGCGATGTCTGCTGGCTAACTTGAGTCCCTGTTTCTGTACTGTCAGTTTGCTAACATATAGCACCCATTTTTATGCCGACTATGTTTACTAACGTTGGCAGCTTTTTCTGGACTGAGTCTATTTGCTGACATTTGGGCCCATTTCTGTGCTAAGTCTCTTTGCTAACATTAGCGCTTGTTTCTGTTGCCTGAAGAGTCAGTTTGGTGACTTTTATCACTGGTTTCTGAACTGAGTTTATTTGCTAACACAAATCACCTGTTTCTGTACTGAATTTATTTGCTAACACACTGTACCTGTTTCTGTGCCGAGTCTGCTTGTAAATATGTACGACCAGTTTCTGGACAGTGTTTGCTTACATGTAGCACCTGTTTCTATACAGTCCATTTGCGAAGATAGAGCACCTATTATGTTGGACCTGTCTCTGTACTGACTCATAACACATAGCACACATTTCTGTACTGAGTCTGTAACGCTTAGTGACCCTTTCTTCACTGAGTGGTGCTAACATGTTGGGGCAGTCTCTGTACTGAGCTTGTTGGCCAAAATACAGCACTCGTTTCTGAACTGCGTGCTAGCATGTAACGCCTGTCCCTGCACTGAGTCTGTTTGCTAACATGTAGCCTCCATTTCGGAGTTAGTTTGCTAATGTAAGCGCCTGTGTCTGGACTAAGTCTGTTTGCCAACATATAGCACCAATTTTTGTACTAAGTCTGTTTGCTAGTATGTAGGGCCTGTCTCTGTACTGAGTTTGTTTGCTAACATGTAACATCTGTGTCTGTACAGAGTGTTTGCTAACATGTAGCACCTATTTCTGTAGAGTGTCTGCTAACATGTAGCAACTGTGTCTGTGCAGAGTTTGCTATGTGGGGCTAGTTTCTATATATCATTTTGCTAACAAACAGCACCCATTACTGTTTTGACTCTGTTCACAAACATGTAGCTCCTGTTTCTTTACAGAGTAGCCTAGTTGGCAATTGGTAGCACCTGTTTCTATGCAAACTGTTTGTCAGCATGTGGTACCTGTTTCAGGATGGTGTGATCACAAACACTTAACATCCATTTATTCCCGGAGTGTTTGTTAACATGTAGTGCCTATTTCTGTAGTCTGTATGCTATCATGTAGGGTCTGCCTCTGCACTAACTCTGTTTGCAAACACATAGCACCTGTTTCTGTGCTGAGTCTGTAACATGTCATGCCTTTTTCTATATGGAGTGTTGGCTAACATGTTCACCCTGACTCTTTACTAAGTCTGTAATGTTACAATATACACTCTTGAGCAAATTAATTAAAAAAGCTTTGATAAAGGAATTAAATAATGGATTTATTTTTCTCATTTTAAGTGGAATTTTACTATGAGTCATACTGATTTATGAGCATTAACCAAACAGAGACACAGTCAGCTGGCACTCAAAGACAGTTGCCCCATGTTAGCAAACAGACTCAGTATAGAGACAGGCACTACATGTCAGCAGTACGCAAACCAGTGCTACATCCTTCTGCAAATTAATTGAAACAAACTGCAATTTTTAAAATCTTTTATCCCAATTTACGCTCTCAAGCAAAAAAAAAATGTATTTTTTCTATATTTCTGCATTTTTTACTCAGCGGAGAATAAAATAATTCTGTATGAGAAATTTCATAATATTTTTGGGGTGGGTGACACCACAATTCCACACACAAAGTTGGTATTGCACCTGTGTTTCTTGTTTCTTTCTTGTCTTTCATTTCCCTGGTTAGTTATAAATCATCGGACATTGCTCGTGATGGATGTGAGGCAGTGAAAGCATAGAAAGACAGTGACTTTGCACAAACACACAAGCGAAACATACAGGGACATAGCAGGTACAATTGGGGTCAGTTTTTAAGACTTAAAACTGAGGAGGTCATATTATGTATTAGACTTCAGGTTTTTAATCCGAAGGGAGAGTGAGCACGTGTTAACTGCAAAAAACAGTTATAATAACATCTTTTACAGAGGTACAAGACACTCACTCAAAAAACTAAGGCATTGATTCCCAGAAGTCTTGAGAGCAGATGGAAAACACTAAGAGTTGAATGCATTAAAAATTAAAAATCGTAAAAGTTAATTTCGGGTAAGATCTTCCCTTGTGAATGAAATGGGTGTAGACTGTAGCAATCAGAGCTCTCTAAGTTTATGGGAACTCTTCCACATTCCCGTAAAATGATTCACCCAGGCTATGTTCGAAAGCTGCAAGGGTCTGAAACTGTTTTTCCAAGGGTCCAGATTCTCAAACGGTGAATGAGGGGGCAACCTTTTAGGAAATAGGGAATAACATATACCATAAATAACAGAGGTATCAAATGAATGTAGTCATAGTAGATTCAGATTTAAATTATGGACAGCTGTTTTTGATAATCCTATCATTGTGGAGGTGGGGTGGAGAGGCTGGGGGAGGTTGCTGATGTAGCACACATGTTGCCTTGGACAAGTCCTACTTTTCCTTCTCTGCCAACACGGGTGGGGGGTGCGGTACAGGTCAAAACGTACACTTTAGTCACGTTTCTTTTAACACTTTTATTTGAATTCATGAGCTGTTTTAACTTATTTAGAAAAGGCAGAGAATAAGAGGGCAATAGTGTTAAGTCAAAAATGGATCTGTATTTCACAGCATAGTTGAGTAAATCGGTCATCTATAAAGACAGAAAAGCAATTATTTGCTATTATACAAGCTAATTGATTGTTAACATTTTCCATCTATTGCAGTTAATATAAAAGACCAGAATATGGGCAGAATAATTCAGAAGGATCCCACGAGAGTAGCACATCCATGGGAACTTCCGCCATCTTGCTGAGCGTCAACTTTCAGAATCATATGACCCTCCTACTCAAAAGAATATGATGAACGTGCTCAGCAGTACCAGAGAAAGATGTTTATTCTGGTGAATTTAAGATTTTGATTTTTTTTTTTTTTTCGAACAATAGCCATCTATATATTTTCTTATTTCATTGCTCTCTGCTTGCGGGTGTTCAAGAACTTTTAGGACAGTTAGTGTCTGTCAAAGTACGGCGGCACTGGACCCTGACATCGACCCCCCAAACCCCCCACTTACTCTCAAACATTCATTCCATACAAGTGCATTGTGGATCAGTGCTCTGCCTCCTGTCCTGAGAATTATTCTCAGCCTCGAGCTCAAGCTGTGAGGGAGAGTTTTGGCTCCCTCTCCTGGCTGGCGATGAACCTCAGACTGCACCGGTGTGGTTACAGATGCAAACAAACCCACCTAGAGAACCTTTACACTGATTCTGGACGGAGTGGTAGTCATATGAGAAGCTACCTCCCTTGTGCACTCAATTCATGCCAGTATAGTACAGTCCTTCCTTAAAGCTACACTAAGCAATACCACGTGCATTTTTTTTTCAGTAATATGACCCCTTGCAATGTGGGTGTCATCATTAATAGGTCGCTTTCCACCATACATTTTATAGCTTACCTGCTGCTCTTACTGGTTTTTTTTGTTGTATTACATTTTTCCCTGGCCCTACAATAAGCTCCTTCCCTGCCCCTCACATCACCAGTCTCCTCTTAGTTGCACGGGACTCTCTAAAAAACCTGTTATTCACCCTGGGGTGTATTTTCCACAAGCAAACTTGCAAACTAAGTTAGCAATTTATATAGCTCGTCTATTCACAGTCAGTGTTTCCAACTATGTAAGTCAGCACCTGTGATTTCCGGAAACGCACCCCTGGATGGGCCTTGTTTTCCTGAAAGCAGCAGTGAGCATCTCAGCCCCTGCCCTGCATAGTAAGTGAATGTACATGGCTAAGCTTATGTTCGGAAGCATTTTCTGAGTAGTACTTGAAATAAGTGAAAAGCTCCACAAATTACACAGATTTAGCAATCAGTTCACAAGAAAAACTGAACTGACAGTTAGGGTATAGTTAAATTACGATCCCCTTAAACAGCATCAAAGCTTATTAACCATTGCTAGCTAAGTTAGTGGGCCAGCAACGGACATTGGGCCTCATTCACCAATATCTTCCAAAGTATCATCTAAAATTCCTTAAATTGTTCTTAAGAAAGTTCTTACAAAGTCTACGTCAGATTTACAAACGTGTTCTTAACCCGCAGAATCCTTTGAACTTGTGTTCTTAGATTGATGAATGCCGTTCTCCTCATAAATTGAAAGCGCATGCCAGTTGTCCCTAATTAGCATATGTAAATGCCCAGAAATGCCCTTAAAATAGCATGAAACGGAAGGGCCGTGTGCAGACACAGCCAGAAGTTACAAAGTGATTCCTTGAGGGAAAGTAGAGGAAATGCAAAAACGGAAATCTAAAAAACGGAGCACCAGAATCAAAACGCAAATAGCAGGTTTGAAGGAACTTCCTGCCACAGGAAATGAACCGCAAAAAACTTTGATATTTAGTGGTGTTAATTCTGGATATAAAATAACACACAAAAAAGATGCATGGGATGCAGTCACCATTTCTGTGAATGCTTTATCTGCAGAGGGATGCACAACAGATGAGGTTAAAAGAAATTATTTGACTTGAAATCTGACACCAAAAAATGAAATAAATTAATAAATAAATACATTCAGATGAGAGGTCCGCAGCCTAGGAGGAGGACAGCAGGCAGAGAATTGTCTGAGCTGGACCAGCGCGTCGGGGCCGTCATCGGAGAGATGACACTATCAGGTGTGCCATCAGCTGAGTGTCTGCACATAGACCTGGGCCCTGAGTCAGCAACTTCATCTCCTCCTTGTCCATCTCCTATCAAAGAGAGCAGTACCTCCTGTCTCCCAGCTCCCGCTATAAGGTCCCAGTGGCTAAAAAACCCCAGGTGGAGAGTACCTTCACATTGCGGTGGCACAAGGTTATATTGGCCTGTATGGCTCCGAAGTGCTGGCTCCAAATGATCATGAAGGTCCAAGAGGACAGCTCTGGGTAGTCTAAAGATTCCCAAGAACTGTCACTCTCTTTATGCTCATGGAAAATTTGTTCCCTCCATAGGGCAGTAGCCCTATTTATATATTTATGCATTTACTTGCAGCAGCTGTAAATATACCATTGTGTGAGCAGGGTGCAGAAGTCCTTCTTTTTGGCCAATAAATGAGGTGACAACCACTGACAAATGGATGGAATATGGTTCCCAGTTAACATGATTGATATAAGTTGAAGTGCAGTGTAACGTTCATATTTTTCATAATTCATTGAAAACCAACAACTGTTATTGAAAGATATTATAAATTACAAAAATGTTATTGTATTTCAACTAATATAATATTACACAACTCTAGAACAGAAAACAATGCAATAACCATGTATCTTGCTCAAATATGTCAGCACCCGAGTATTCTTCAGCGTGCGTTGATTCTGTTCTTACCCAAGAACAAATTCCAAATAAAAAAACCTTAGTAAATGTCAGAATCTTTGTAAAAAGTGCATAAGTGGCTTTTTAGAAAAAATTTCCTCTTAAGAATGGTTGGTGAATGAGGCCCATTGTTAGCTAGATCCAATATTATTTGCTGGCTAAAAAAGTAATAATCAGAATTAGTATACATTTTTTCATGGGTAAAGGCATAAAACTTGTGCTTTGCATGAACTTGTTTGACATTGGATCTAAGGGTTGTAAAACGTAACACTTTACTTGAAGGTATCGTCATAATAGGGACATGAGACAGTCATGAACATGTCATAAACATTATGTCCATGTCATAAATGTTGTCATCAAGTGTCATTTGGTTTTTGAGATGATAAGTTGACATTGTTTGGGTTGTCTTGATTATGACAACTTCGTCATTAGAGTGACATGAGACTGTCATAACTGTCACATGACACATGTAACAGTTATGGCAGTGTCATGTCACTCTTATGACGGTACCTTCAAGTAAAGTGTAACCAGTTAGACGAACTAGAAAATTATACACTCATACAATATGAGATCACTTCATTTAATGCATGTCAAAGTATGAAAACATTCAGAGTATACAGTGCTGTGAAGAAGTATTTGTCCCCTGACAGATTTTTAACTTTTTTGCGTATTTTTCACATTTCATGTTTCAGGTCATCAAACAAATATAAGAAAAAGATAACACGAGTAAATACAAAATGTAGTTTTTAAATGATGACTTCATTTATTAAGGGAAAAAAGCTATCCAAACCTACCTGGCCCCATGTGAAAAAGTGATTGCCCCCCCCCCCCCCTTTTTCAATCATGAATTAACTGTGATTAACCACATTTTTTAAGTTCAATTTTACTAGCCACACCCAGGCTTGATTACAGCCAGACCTGTTGAATCAAGAAATCGCTTCAGTGTAACCTGTTTAATAAAGTGAAGTAGGCTAAAAGATCTCAAAAAGTAACACGTCATGTCACAAACTAAAGAAATTCGAGAACATATGAGAAACAAAGAAATTGACATCTATCACTCTGGAAAGGGTTGCAAAGCCATTTCTAAAGCTTTGGGACTCCAGCGAACCACGGTAAGAGCCATTATCCACAAATGGAGAAAACATGGAACAGTGATGAACCTTCTCAGGAGTGGCCGGCTTACCAAAATTACTCCAAGAGCACACCGATGACTCATCCAGAAGGTCACAAAAGAACCCAGAACAACATCTGAAGAACTGCAGGCCTTGCTTGCCTCAGTTAAAGTCAGTGTTCATAATTCAACAATAAGAAAGAGACTGGGCAAAAATGCCATCCATGGGAGAGTTCCAAGGTGAAAACCACTGCTGGCCAAAAAGAACACAACGGCTCATCTCACATTTGCCAAAATACATCTTGATGATGCCCAAGACTTTTGGAAAAATATTCTGTGGACTGAAAAGACAAAAGTTTTACTTTTTGGAAGGTGTGTGTCCCGTTACATCAGGCATAAAACTGACACAGTATTTCATAAGAAGAACATCATACCAAAATTGAGACATGGTGGTGGTAGTGTGATGGTTTGGGGCTGCTTTGCTGCTTCAGGACCTGGGTGACTTGTCATAATTGATGGAACTATGAATTCTGCTCTCTACTGGAAAGTCCTGAAGGAAAATGTCCAACCATCAGTTTGTGACCTCAAGCTCAAGCGCACTTGGGTTATGCAGCAGGACAATGATCCGAAACACACTAGCAAGTCCACCTCTGAATGGCTTGAAAGAAAACAAAATGAAGATTATGGAGTGGCCTAGTCGAAGTCTGGACTTACATCTGCTTGAGATGCAGTGGCATGACCTTAAATAGGCTGTTCATGCTCAAAAACCCTCCAATGTGGCTGAATTAAAACAATTCTGCAAAGAAAAGTGGGCTAAAATTTTTCCACAGTGATGTGAAAGACTCATTGCCAGTTATTGCAAATGTTTGATTGCAGTTGTTGTTGCCGAAGGTGGCACAACCAGTTATCAGGATTTAGGAGGCAATTACTTTTTCACATAGGGCCATGTAGGTTTGGATAGCTTTTTCCCCTTAATAAATGAAATCATATAAAAATTGCATTTTGTATTCACTCAGGTTGTCTTTGTCTAATCTTGAAATTTGTTTGATGATCTGAAACATTTTAGTGAGACAGATATATGCAAAAAAATGAGAAATCAGGAAGGGGACAAATACTTTTTCACAGCGCTGTACTATTCATGTTTTCCTATAATTTGCATTGCAAGCCCATTTGGGCTGGCCGTATATATATATATATTTTTTTATTAGAATATTGATGCAAGACTGGCTCACAAATTTGTATTATGTTATGATACTCCATTTGAGAATTTGTCAACAGTCAGGTAAAGTCATTTGAAAGTCTCGTCAAGGCTTAAGCCACCAGCAGCTACGAGGAGCAAAAATCTAAGTGCATCTTCGTCAATTGATGATCACAAATAATAAAAGAATCATCTTCACATAACATTAAAGAATCATCTCAGTTTAAAGGTGCAAATGCGCATGAGGTCTCTTGTAGGTTTAATCTTGGGGTTAAGGCAAAAATTACTTGAATAAACAACTTTTTTGTGTATGGTTTTGCAAGCTTACCCAAAATCCAAGGGGATCACCCAAATCAATCTGAGCCGAAGAGCGTGCGCATCGCGGTCAGCCTGTGCAACACAGGACCTAAGGCACTAACCGCAGGAGTACTGGGGGGTATAGTACAAAGCAGGATTAGTCAGTTAGCAAGGTAAGTTGAGCCTAAAGCCAGGCTTTTCAGTGTCAAGAAGCTGGCTCTCTTTTAACGTGGGTAGATCACCATGGTAACTTATCCTGCAAACTTAACCTGGTTGGGTGCAGAGGCTTATTGCATGAATGCAGGATAGGGGATTAGCCCAGGATCAGCATGGTATTAGCCTGATTTCAAGCACCATGTCAGTTGCACAGAGCGTGGGGGCTCTGCCATGGCATTAGTTACCATGGAAAGCAGGTATGTGGAGCTAGCCACTAAGCTCCTAGCTCCAGCCAATTTCACCTCACCTCAGTCAGCAGTCACCCAAATTGAAAATCAATGTCCTTAACAGTCATTCTAAATTGCCCACCAGACATTGCTATCTCAGTTGTAGTAGGCCCAATTATCTGAAAAAAATTATGACCATTGATGTCAGTAAAATATTCACTCATTATATTCAAGTATCCACCTGACAGTCACCATCACAGTTCAGCCAATCCCCCGTCCATGTCACATTTTTAGAATCTGTCCTTATCAAATTTGTCTTTATTCCCCAAGTTGAGTTCCCCAAATCATTTCTAGTTCAGTGTACAGTGTTTCAGCGCGGTTATTAATAGCTGTGGTAACTGCCTTCATACAGCATTGAACTGGTGCACTAGCTGATACTTTTCTCCATCTTATTCAGATTGCGACGGGAACGGTAGAGTCGTCGCCTTGGCGCTGGATACATGTGCAGTGCCACTCATGTCGTGATACTGGAATCAAACATTCTCAGGAGGCTTCTTGACATTATTTTCTGAAGTTAACATTTTACTTTTTAATTGGAATATGCGTGCATCAGAAGTGATTAAAAGCACAAAATAAAGTCAACTGGTCTGAAAACTTCTAGATTGGGCTTCTATTTCACAGTTTGTGCAGGACAAAAAAGGGCTTGTAGCAAAATTGTGGTAGGCCTATGTAGGAAAAATAAATGCTTGTTAAAATTTTAAACCACTTGGGTTTGCTCGGCAGCTCATGTGTGCATTTAATGCACAATCACATCTGCCTGTTTTCTTGTCTCAATGTTATATCTTAAATATGCCTTGCAACGACGACTTCTCCCATTATCCCACACAGACGTCAAAGCGCATCAGTCACTCATTTTCGACAGCGCAGAAACACCTCCTGAGATGTATCAGAAACGGCTCACTTTGATATCCCTCTCAAACGCCTTGCACCATTCAGACAGAAACCAAAGGCATAGCAGTGGCGTTTCAGAGACAGCATCATCCCTCTGTCGGAACCCTGGGCTATATAGTCTGAACGCGATATTATAGCGAAAGCTGGCGCATGCATCTGCTGCATCTACTGAGTATCCATGGTGACGATCAGTGATTCTGTGATCAATCTTGGGGTTTATATAAGGTAGCCATGTGTGCGCACTCAGCAGGATCAGCTACAGCTGGCTTGACTCATTGAAGTACCTTGTACGTGACGCGCCAGCGCAGTGGTCAAGAAGGCTTGACTTAAGATCATAAGGTCCTGAGTTCAAGCCCCGGCCATGGTCTTTGCGGCGTGCTCTTTGGTAAAACACTTCACTCCTCACTCCACCCAGGTGTGTAAATGGGTACCAGTAAATAGTTAGGGAAACCTGGCTAAGAGCTGGGGGAGTACTTGCGTTGGACTGGCATCCCACAGTAGCAGTAATACTCCTAGTGATGTGTGATCAGGTAGACACCAGGAGCGAGGTGAAGGGGAATGAGGATTTTATTTAAACAAAATAAAACAGGCATGAGGGCCAACAAAAAACTTGGCCCAAAGGGTGGCAAGAGACAAACTAAGGTGAGCTTCACAGAGCTATGAACTAAATAGCAAAAACGGCAAGAACAAAAAACCACTGGAAACTCCAGTCAGAAATCCAAGAACAAAAATAAACAACAAGACTTGCAAACATGAACTTGATCGAGACTTGGAAACATGAACAAGAATTTCAGCAGAAACTTGAGACACTGTCTGCCAGCCAACTTCCACCGCATCCAGATAAAGGCTGAGAAATGAAGACATGAGAGGCAACACCTGGAGAAGGAGAAACAAGAGGCATGGCAAGGTCATTGGACATGGACTAAGATTGGATGACAAGACTTGCTCATTAAGAGAATGAGCGCGCTCAGCTTAAGTGCCAATTAAGTATGCAGTTTGGAAGCAAGCATGAATGTTAAGCACAGAAAAGCAGAGCAAGACTTGAAATAGCAAAGCAGGAATCATGACAAACTTCCTGTCTAAATTAGTAATATTAGTAATGTGCCTATCTAAGAATTACACCAACCCAGTGAGTGTTAGTAAATGTTAGTAACTTAAAAACAGTTAATTGTCAATTAAGCTTAGACAGCCCCGAATACAGCACAGCACAGAAGGAAGGGGGAAACACCAAAGCCAACCAGAGCTCAGAAATGTGCAACAACGAAGGCACGGGGCGGAACGCAGACAAGCGGTGGAGTGACTTGGCAGACCTGGCGAAAACAAAAACATGGAAAAGTAAAAACATGGACAATGAACATGAATTATGGAATGCAATGACTGGATACAAGAAACTCTTAAAACTGTGACAATGAACATGAGCTATGAACTATGAAATCTTGAACATGAAACTGTTAAAACCATAAATGCTGTCCTGGCCAAAGGCCAGGACCCCAGAACACAACACCTAGTTGCTTCATGCCACAAAAACTGGGGTTAAGCACCATGCTGATGGGCCACTGACTCAAAACAGCCTTACTTACTACTACTTTGTCTAAAAATCTTTATGGAACCAAACAAAAGAACCCCAAGTTTCATGTCAATATCTCCAATGGTTTTTTTGTGGCACCCTCATAAAATATGGGTGCCATGCCCCTTTTTGACTTATGTGAATTGGTCATTTCATTTTATAGCATTTCAGAAGGACCATAACCTCTCACATAGAGATAGGAAGCTAAAATTTGACATGCTGGTGTATCCCAGCCCATAAATCAGGATTCTGCGGCCAAAATCGCCATGAGCCATCAAGGGAGGAGAGCCCCCAAAATCATAATTGATTTTAAATGGCAAGTGATTTTTTACTTTTGGGGGGTCCCTAGGATTCATTTCAGTGAATGTTTCTGTTGGAAATGTGGTTCTTCCTCATATTTAGGAACTTTCCCGCCACAAATCTAAGTTTTAGGATAATATAGGTTTTCCCGGTCAATTTTATAATTTTGTCATTCAAGTTCATATTCCAAGCATTCAATTTCGCGCAGTTCACCCTCGCAGCACTGAATCATTCAAATTCAATATCCAAGCAATCAATTGTTCATTAGCATCATTCAAATTTAAAATACAAGCATTCATTTCAGCAATGAGCATTCAAATGCATTTCAAGCCTACAGCAGAACCTCGTTGGTCATTCATATTTGCAAAAAGGCAACCATGTTCCAAATAAGTGCATTCAATTTAAATGAATCATTGCATTTAGTGAGCTTGGGGTCAATGTCTGGCTCCCCCCCCTCCCCTCCCCTCCCCTCCTCCCCTCCCCTGCTCCCCTCCTCCCCTCCCCTCCCCTCCCCTCCCCTCTCCCCTCCTCCCCTCCCCTCCCCTCCCCTCCCCTCCCCTCTCCCCTCCTCCCCTCCCCTCCCCTCCCCTCCCCTCTCCCCTCCTCCCCCCCCCTCCCCATTTAGTTTTAAGCAAGTTGCTCGCTCGACAGGAGATCGAAGGTTGACAGAACAACCCCATCACTGTTTTGGTTTCTTTTTTTTTGTGGCATGACTTAAGTGTTCGTATCTTCGTTGGACAGTTTCAAGCTGGAGACATCTTTGAACATGTTGAGCAGAGTATACTTGATGTTATTTCTTGTTTTAAGTTGAATATCTTAAAGAATTATGCAATAAATATTTTCGTTGAAAGTCATAACACGAACATTTGTTGTTGATTGGTATCTTATTTACTTTCCACCCGTGAGATTGAGATATCATGTTGTTTGTCAGTTGGTCTTTGGATTGACGCATTGTGTGGAGGTTGTCTTTGTTATGTGTGGCGTTATCATGGAGTGTAAGTTAGAAAATGACATTGTGTTGTTTGGATGTACTGCTTACTTGGCCTTATCATTTAAAATTTCTTGAAATGAAACAATGAGAATACATGAACATGTGAGGTAGCGATCTGGAACCAAATGCGAGGACACAGGATTGCAAAAATGAGGACCTTTGAGTAAGAGGGATAACCCCCGCAGAGAAGATAGCAACAGTACAGAGTCCGCAATCCAAAACTCAAATTCCAATGGGACAGCAGAGTTCGTAACCAGGGCACCAATCACAAAAATCGTAGTCAGCAGAAACAGATCCGGTACACAGGCAAAGGTTTGTGGGAGAAGCAAACTCATAAGCCAAAGGACAGTCCGAATCGCAATCAGGGCAGCAATCCACAAAATCGTTGTCAGCAGAAAAAGGTCAAAATACACAGATGCAACAATAATCCAAAAGGGCAAACCAAAAATCCGTTGTTGGGCAATCCTGTCAGAATCAGAAACTCAATGATTAGCAAGGCAAGAGAATAGCAGCACAGGAAACAATCTGACAGAGAATGGCAGTGAAAAGACACGTAATTTACACTTCTGGGAAGATCACATGGGGAGAATCACAGGCGCTGGAAGTCAGACTGATTACAAGGGGAAGGCACATGAGGGAAAACCTAATCACATGAAATTGGCCAAAGCCAAAACGTGGACAGGGAACACGAGACATTCCTATAAACAAACATACGGCTCCAGTCACGCAGTTTCTAACGTGCGTAGATAATGAGAAACAGGACAGCGCGATCAGGTGTGAGCTTTCACAGAAAATGCAGCAAAGGTAATCAGGGAGAGCAAAGAGGCGGAGACTAGAACAGGGCGAGTGCTGACAGCTTGTTAATCAATTAGTAAGTGCAACTATACAAATCCTTGGTGCTCGTTAGTAAGTTAGTATTATATATAAAGTTAGTTGGTGTTAGCAATCTCAGGAGAAAATAATAAACTGTTAGTATTGTTAGTAGATAGAAAAGAAGAGTGAAGCCAGCAAACAAGCAAATCGGAAGGAAGATTGAAACCAGAATCCAATAAATCACCCGAAGAGTGAAACACAAGACTGGGGCTGTGAGCAATGACAAGACATGAGACCAGGCGGGGGAGACAAAGAGCAAAGCAAAATGGAAAACATGAACCAGAATGTGATTATGGCTAAATGCAAAACATGGAAAAGTTATCTAAGACAAAACATGACAAATCCAAATACCAATACACAATACACAATCCTAAGAATGGTCAGGCATTGCAAAGTGTCAGGAAAACAATAAAGAAAATATCAAAATATGACAAGATCAAGGCAGGCATGGCAGAATCATAACAAGAACATATTCAAGGACATGATATCACCGTAATATCACGGAGATACAATAACAGAACAATATAGAACCTTAAAAAAACAAATATATACATAGAAGACTATGGAATTGGAAATACAAATTTGCGTGTGTGTGTTAGGGGGAGGGTGTGCCGGTGGGTTCTGTATGTGTGTTCGTTTTATGAGAAACATTCGCCCCCTTCTTCCCCCAATAGCCCCCTTCTTCAAAAATCTATCCTGTTTTCTCCACTAAATTGAGTGCACAAGGTAGGAAATTGATCACCTGAAAATGAAATTGAACGCCCCAAACATGCTCATCGTGATTATCGCGCGAATTTGAATGCGCAAGTAGGAAATGCAATGCTCGCATTTGGAA
This sequence comes from Gymnothorax reevesii, assembly GCA_029721435.1. Classification (NCBI taxonomy): domain Eukaryota; kingdom Metazoa; phylum Chordata; class Actinopteri; order Anguilliformes; family Muraenidae; genus Gymnothorax; species Gymnothorax reevesii. Next base: position 67,339,008 of record CM056574.1, on the reverse strand, counting down.
ATTGAACGCACGTGCGTGAATTTGATTTGCCGGAAATGAAATAAAGACTTAAATAAAAACTTTGAGAATCAACCTCCTTCTGTAGGAATGTGCTTTTTGAAAAAAGGCATTCTGAGACCATATTTCGGCAGAAATTTCTTTGTCTGGAAAGTAGGTCAAACAGGATTACTCAGAAAGAGTTGACCAAACTGTCTAAGATCAGTTATTATGACATTAATGCAGGTGTTCATCATTGAAAATCTGAGGTAAGCATCCAAAAATGGAGCTTGATAGGCTGATAGGCCACGGAGGCAAGCTTGCTTAACGTAAGAGGTGCTACCTCCTAGAGTCACCTGAGTGCATTTGACTGTCAGTTGACTTGCTGTCACATGACTGCTTGGCCGGTAATATGTTGGGCTTATTTAAGTTTGCCTTCTGGAGTAGCTGTTCCTTGGCGCACTAGCTCAACAACCCTCCTCCACCCCAGTTCCACCTGTCTTTAATAGCAGGCAGTGATTATGTTCTCTTGTGTAAATTACTGTTCAAAAAACAATATCTCTTCCTTTCGAGGTCATTGTTGCTGTAAGCTCTGTTCTGTGTGTGTGTGTGTGTGGGTGGGGGGGGGTAGTAGCAGCTCCCTGCCTTCGGCTCCACGCTTGCACAGGCAGGGATCTCTCAGAACAGAGCCATGTCTCCAAACCCAATGTATGCTTGTATGCTTTCAATAAATGTTCTCTTTTTGACAAAGTGGTCCTATCAGAATTATGCAAAAAGGGGCTCACTTGTTCACTTCAATACATATTTCTCAGACTAGCATTTCAAAGGTAATTGTGCTTGTGTATGTGGGATATACAGTATGTGAGTGGATATAGCATATGTATGCATACTTATGTGAGCTTCTGTGTGTGTATGTATGCAAAGTATATGTCAGAGTTTGTTTGTGTGTGTGTATGTTTGGTGCACAGTAAGCCAAAAAATTTGGATACATCCAGAAGAATACAAAAGAAACAAAACATCTTTTATTTTACATAAAACAAAAAACAATCTAAACTTTTATGTTCATAGAAATAACCAATTTCAATCACCCCTGCGGAGCATAATTTCTCTCTTTGACGCAAGTTCACACCAGCATAATGGTAGAAGTTCCTACAGCTGTGATGCACTTACAAATCGCTTCTTTTTAACCTTTCTGTCCAATTAGTGCCAAATTAGCTTGAATTTCATTCACGTTTTGGAAAACGGAAAGAACTTGTTGTTCTTCTCATTTGACCAAATATAAGTTTTTTCATTTAATTTTACCTTGTTATTACAAAGGTTTAGCTACATAAATATCACCGAAGACAGAGCATTAAAACTTTGGTAAAGTGTGTCCAAACTTCTGACTGGCACTGCTTGCGTTAATTTATGTGTGGTGTGTGAGTGGTGTGTATGCGCATTTATTTGTGTGTATACAGCGATGTGAAAAGATATTTGCCCCATTCTGATTGCTAATTTTGATAAGAGATAAAGGCAATATGAGTAAATACATAATGCAGTTTCTAAATGATCACTTTATTTATTGAAGATAAGAGTTTTTCAAAACTTACATCACCCATGTGAAAAATAACCCCCCCCCTCCAAAAAAAAAAAAAAACAAAAAACAAAAAAACCTGATATCAGGTTGTGCGCCCTTTGGCGGCAGCAGTTTTTTAATCAAAACTTTGGGATAACTGGCTTTCATGTCATAGTGGACAAATTTTTGCCCTCTCTTCTTTGAAAAATTGCTTTAATTCAGCCACATTGGAGGAAGAAAAATATGCATGTGAGTGTAATGTTTGTACTCTGTGTGTATGTAATGCATATACTGTATGTGTAAGTGTATTTACTGTATGTGTGTGTACAATTATAAGCCCATGTCAATCACAGTGTGCAGGTATATTCTTCCTCTAACATGAACAGAATGATCCTGGCAACAGGAATGGCTGAGAGTTCGCAGTCCCATCACTGGTGACTGAAGTCCCCAAAACTCTTGGAATGAGACCACAGTTCCCTTTGTACCAACTGCTTCATGTTCCAGCCCTTACTCTCTCTGCTCATCTCACCTCAGTGCTGTGCCTCTGACTCTCTCTGGTGGCAGAAATTTGCTGGTTCGGTGCAAAGATGGCACCGAAGGCCTTTGGACAACCAAAAAAAAATCCAAGCACAACCAAACTGGATCAGTTCCAGAAAAAAACTGCCCTGAGCAATATTACATCAGGGGAGGGCTGATGTCATGGTTCTGCATATGTGATGATTTCATAATGATGTAATCAGGAATCCAGCCAATGGCTAGGGTTTTCATTACTCCAGTAGTAAGTCACCACTTGACCAATTGAACACTAAGTTTTAGCACATGAGATAATGTCCTGACCTGCACTACTGAATGTGAGCAGTCAGCTAATGAAAGTGCTTTAATCTTCACGGAGACTGCAGACTATCAAAAGTGTCCAAATACCCAAACCAGCTCTGTCATGACCCAGACAAGGAACCAAATGCTGATTCAATGTACGATCTACAAGAGAATATTAATTAACAGAAATACCGTAATAGCAGAGGGGAGGGTTGTAGCCCAGAGCAGTCCAGCTAAGTTGGTAATAACTGGCGAGGGTGACGGTGTGTCTGCACCCAGGCCAGTGGCCGTCCTGGGGTAGAAGCCAGGGAGTGAATCCACCTCGCAGAAGTAAGAATGCTTGACAGTTGAACCAAGGGATTTAGTGGGAATAAAGTCCCAATCCTGGAGGCTCAGAGGGACAGGTATGAACAATGGATGAACAAGAATGTAGTCCCAATCCTGGAGACCAACTCTAAGGCTCGGGAGCTTGTTCCTATCAGTAAGACTCAAAAGAAAAATGACTTTTTTTCTTTATTATTAATTAACTGTGAATACATGGAAGAAGAGCTTAGCTCATTACTAGAAGACACAAACTGACTGGAGGTATAGTAGGGTATAAACCATGACAATGACTGAGGCTGCTGGAGAGATGATTCTCCAGCAGCCTCTTAATGACCAAACTGCCAGGATGGGTGTGTTTCTCCAGGCACAAAGAAAAAATCAGGATATTGTCAAGGTAGAAGTCGACAGACCCAGAGACCATGTCTCAGAGAATATCACTGATAAGATTCTGGAACACAGCACAGGCATTAGCAAGCCCAAATGGTATCATAAGATATTTGTACAACCGGAGGGAGTGTTAAATTCTGTCTTCCTTTTGTCTTCTTCCCATATGCAGTCCAGCTAAGTTGGCAGTGACTGGAGAGGGTAGGGGCAGGTTGAGGTCGGGTAGGTGGAATGCAGTCCCAATCTGGGAGACCAATGAAGGCTTGAGAGGTGTTCCTAATAAACTTTCTTGGAGGAATAGGCAGGGACAATGGATTAACAAGAATGCTGTCCCAATGCTGGTGTTAGAAATCGCTGATTTGTATGTTTGTTTTTAGTATGTTTTAGTAGTTTTTATTGCTATTTTTTTATTTATCATATTTATTCGTTTAGAGTATGTATGTTTCTGTTATGATTGCGCTGTCTTTAGTCTTGAACGTTTTCCTTTCGTTTCCGTCTTGTGGAGTCTTGTCAGTCTTCACACTCTCTTCTCCATACTTCGGTGAGGTAATTCCACTTCCTTCTCTCTGGCTGTTCTCATTGGCTATCCACACTGAAGAATAGTTAGCGAGGCACGGGTGATTAGTTAGATCAGAGTAAGAACTCTACCTGTTTCTCCTCGCTTTCCTATCACTGTCCTTGCTTTTCTAGTTCCGCCTGTCCTGCATTCTAGCTGGGATTACACTGATTAGTTTGCGTTTAAAAGATGCATTTTTACCGCAGCTCCCTGTCGACTCGTTTCTTCCCATAGCTCACTTTGGTTAAGTCTCGTTTCTGCGCTTTCTTGGTTTTGATTGTTGATTGCTCGTTTTCTGTGAATTATCCCGTAAGTCTCGTTATTGATTGTTTGTATTACGTTGTTTGATTGCTGGTTGATTTCTTAGTACTTCGATCTCCCTTATTCCCATTGTGTACCCATCTGTTTAGATTCTCCTCTGTTTATCCCTTATCCCATCCAACTCTCTTTTTCCTTCCCCTTCCATTCCCTTAGCTCAATCCCTTTGTTGCTGTCTTTGTGCGGATTGATTCTCCGGTGACTGAACTACTTGCTTGTCCCCTGACTCTGATTCTGACTATTCTGCATTACCCTGTTTGCCTGGCTATCGTTCTGTTTCTGTTTCTGACCATGAGCTGTATTAATCCTCATAAACGCCCTGCCGATGCTGAACTGCATTTGGAGTCTAAGCCCGTTCCTTTCAGTTGGTGATCGATACAAAGGCTTGGAAGCTTGCTCCTATTAATAATACTCTGAAGAGCAATTACATTTGTTTAATTCTTTAATTTACCAAAAACATACAGAAGAACTTGGCTAAATACTAGAAGACACAAACTGACCATAAGGCCCAATATGGTATGAACCATGACTATATAGCAACCAGGCTAACCACAATGAACTTATATAGATTGGAAATTCACAAAAGATATCAGTGTCACTGAGCCTATGTTTGAATGTTATACTTCTATACTTTTTACTTTAATGTTGTTTTTATGGGTGCTGTTAATGCTTGTATGTAACCTGTTAATTGCGCTGCAACCTGTCTTGGCCAAGACATTTTTGAAAATTAGATTTTTAATCTCAATGAGTCTTTCCTTGTTAAATAAAATAAAGGCATGAGACATACAAATGATGAAACCTCAAAGCAAGAAAGGAGATGAGACAATAGCTCAATTGAAGGAGACAAACTGCAAAAACACATGTAGACTGCTGGAACAATAGAGAAAAGCATTAAAAACACAAGGGTTGTGACATTCAGACCTAATAATAATTAACTGAAAGCTACATTAAGAAGATAAGTGTTTTGCTGCCTCTTTAAAAGTATTGACAGAGTTCCCCTCACAAAAATTTTGCATAAAGTGCATAAATCAGAAATGCTGCTTCATCAGATTTCTTTTTGAAGCTGTGGTAACAGGATGCCAACAAACCAGAATCAGATGATCTATGGACTAATGTTAGGCCACACAAGATGAGAGAATCTGATATATAGGAAGGGCCTAAACTATAAAGGGCTTTTTTCTGGAGCAGCAAAACTTTAAAATCTATCCTGCACACCACTGAGAGCCAAATAGGAAAACTAGGACTGGACTGGCTAGTATACCTCGAACTGTACATGGGGATGTGCAGATTGAAGAAACCATGGTTGCTTTTATGCTCATCATATATTTCAATAAGCACTGAGGGGAGACATGTCCTTCTTTAATGACTTTCAAATCATTGAGACGATCTAATTTTTGATAAAACATGTTTCAGTTTCCTCCATTTAGATTTTTGGATGAGAAATCTCATCAGGAGGATCAGGTTGTTTAATATCAAGTCACTCTTGGTGTCCTTCGCTTTAACACCAAATGCAATATTTTCTGTTGTGACAAGACAAGAGCAAGTAGCAGGACTTTGGTTGACAGCAAGTCTAGCAAATCCATGCGAAATTTCAGAGAATTTGTGCACTGGAACAGCTGATGACTAGTGGACACAATTTCTGTATCACAAAAGCTGTGATTATTGTGAGTGATATTAAATCTGTTTAGCTGTCAAAAAGTCAAATTTCACTATGAACACTGGAACGCAAACCACAGCTCTTTTTTGTGTTTGGTGAGTGGCCGATTCACTTTCAGGCAAACATCGCAACCGTTGACACGAGAGACAACGACCTTAGGCCAGCTGTCACAATAAACGGCTTTCTGTATACGTCTGGAGGAAACATGTATGTGGCTTTTTATCCTGAGCTACAAATTCTGTTTGTTTCACGGATATCCAACAACAACACTTAAGACACAGGGTTTTTAACTAGGGTTTCCCGGATACAGCTCTTCTCATGAATTGGGGGGCGTGGCGGTTTCCTCCGCTGTCAGATCGCATGTCATCTGTATACCCGGCTGCGTGCTCGTCTGAATGCGCACAGACACAGCTATTTTGATAGTGTAGCCTACATGCAGTAGAATCCCATACATATTGACTAAATTCCTTCATACAATTGGGATGTCTGTGAAACAAACAGGTAAGTAATTCAGCTGACTTAATCGACTCCTAGAGATTTATGCCCTGTATGTATGTTTCCGCTTCAACTCCAGCAAAACCGACAAAACTGAAGTGGAGTTCGGCGTCGAGAACTAATGTTGAAACGAAAAAAATTTCCCGCGGGTCTTCGTGTAATTTAACGCGTGGGAAAACACGACTTTAAAACATTTTCCGATTTGATTTGGGTCACCATCGCGAGCATTTTCTTCGACCACGTTTCCTCTGGTAAGCTTCAGCAGGGGCCGATCAATTCAACACGTTAAATTCACGATTGGTACATTCATTTTAATGTATCGTGACCGATAAAAATGGGTCGTTTTGGGACGTGTAATGTGATTTAGTTTTTTTGGATATCAATCTTCTTTATTGGAGTATTTACTTGATTTACATGATCTTATTTCCATTATTTTATATTTAGATCCAAAGGGTCGATGAAAACGTCACCTTACAGCGTAGCCTATGGTTTTCAAAGAATAAATATGATGCTGAAGTTTGTACGGTTTAGCAAGCATCATTCTTGCTTAAGAGTGTTTCACCCTTACTGTCGTGAAAACTAAAGCAAGCTTGCCGGGCATTCCGAATTCGCTCATGTGACCTCGATTCCTTAGTTTATGAAATTTAAATTTAAATCGATGACGTCATGTCAGGGCGACGATATTTTGGTTTGGCTTGCAATTTTGGACCGCAAGTTTCCAGAGTTGTGACCATATTCTAGCGTGGCATTGATGATCACATGAACTCCTCAAGAACTATCTGTTCGTGCGTGGCGGAGAAACTAATGAACTGATTAATTTTCTCCGAAAAATTTTATGGCGGTCAAACGGCTGGTTGCTGTGACCGATTTCGTGTGTCGGGCCGCTGCGGTCCGGAATCGTTGCAGCTTGAAAACTGCTGTAAGACAGGACTGCATGTTTTCTGCAGGCACGAGCTCCCCGGCCAAACAGCAAGAATTGGATGAAGTCACTGCGGAGGTTTGCCACGCGACAGACCTGCAGGATGGCCAGTAAGAGCGATATCAGCAGCAGCGTATTCATACCTCCCGAGTGTTGCACATAGTAAATTGAATGGGTGAATGCCTTGTAACCTGGTTACGTTCCGTGAGAATCTAAACCTCTGTGTTATTTTGTTTGGGAACAGTAAAGATCAGCCGAGATCCATTTGTCTCAGTAACGTCCTCTAAACGGACTCTGAATTAGACGTTCTTAAAGTGGAAGTTGACAGATGGCCTCTGTAAGGTTTATGCATTTATTTATTTGTTAGAGTGAACTCTTGGCTATTGACGGCAACTTGCCAGTGTTATTGTTGGGTCATTCCATGTGAAATCACCGGAGGCCTCACGCCTGATCATCTCAGATTTGTTTCATACTTTATTTAATAGTGTTATTATGCCTACTAGACAGTATGCAAAAGTCAAGCCTTGTATCTTCTTTAGTTTTTAAGATTATTGGAGCTTTAAATAATGGGTATGGCACTATGGCCCCGATTTACGGAACACAAATATAGAGACAACCGGTTCAACGTCATCAAGAGCTCAGCGCAAAGGCCGCGCCCCTTTTTGGGGTAAAACAAGCGCCCTTATGCATTGAAATTAACGAGAAATAAGCGCGATAATTGAGCAGAAAAATGCCCAAAAGTTGTTGTGTGCCGGGTTACACCTCCAATAGACTCATTTACATCCGACATCATCAAAAAGATGCGTGCCCATCTTGGTTGAGGAAGTAGCGGTCTCCCCAGTTCAGTCTGACGAGTTATGAATCTGCAAACATTGAATTATATATTTAACATGCACTGAAATGTCTGGTTGTTGCGTGTACGGCTGTCAGAATTGATATTCCATTGGTGGAATAAGTCTTACAGGATTCCAAGAGGATCGCATCCGTATAACACCCACTTGTCGCAAGCGAAGCGTCAAGTTAAAGGAGACCTAACCTGCTGATCCTTCTTTTAATACATATTAGTAATGTTATAATGTTGGTTGTCCATGCTCAACCTCTGAAAAGTGTGTAAACATAAGATACAGGGATTTTGCCGTAATTCAAGAACATGATCTCGTGAGCGTGATTTCCTCTCTGAACAGCTCCTCCCAAGATCTTCACGAGATCTGGGTAAAACCTGACGTCAGGTTGTGCCGTCCAATTAGCACTGACCGAGCCAGAGCCAACCACTGCGCTGGACCTGCCCACACCGGAAACTATTCTAGCAGGCACTAACAACGGCAGATCATACTATGCCTTAGTAGCTTCTACACTTTTGGAAATGCAAAAGAAGAACCGCAGATGATTTGAGGTGCAATTTTGTCAGTATCTCTCCCAAAGCTACTTGGCTGTTTACTGTTGGACGCGAAAAAATATTTCCCTTCCAAAACACGATGCCACCAGAAATCAGTGGGTAGCTTTTGTTGTTTGCTGGCAGCAAACAGCCACGGCCAAAGGGAACGTTAGCTGTTTGTGCTCAGCATTTCACCAAAGGCAGCTTTGTCAATAAAGGATAATTCGACACAGGATAAGCATTTCAGCTGCTTCTCAAACCTGAAGCAGTTGCATTGATCAAGTGCTTGGAGCCACAAGCTGCAAGTAACCATATAACAGCAAATAATGTTAGTGAAGCTAATGTGTTATGGGTGGCTAGCAGGACCGCTAACGATAGTTAGCACTAACAACTGGCCTCAAACGCAGGCTTTGTAAAATATCTGAAGATAAAGAATGCATCTGTCGCGACTGTCCGTGACTCACAGACACAGAAGCTGAAAGTTACTTTTATTGCATAAGCCAACCTGACGTAATAGCCAGTTGATTGTGGCTGTAGCACAGCGGCTAACGTAGCCAAGTTACTGTTGCTAATGTTTGTGTCCTAATTATGCAAGAGTGATATCAGGGGAAATTCTACAGGTGTGTGAACATAAACCTCATCTGAAGCTAACTTTTAATACTTGTTTGTAAGTTGGATGCTTGATACACAGTTCACAGAACTTGCTGTCTGTAAAACCTGTATTGCAAGGGTTTGTCTCTGTCGTTATGACCACTCGGTTACCAGGTACTGCATGTTACTTTACGTGTCGTGCTAATTAAAAATGCTCCTGGTTAACGCAGTAATTCTGATCGGTATGCTTCTGTTACTTGGGTAAGCATCAATGCGGCAGTTTTTATCATAACGTTGCCCGACTGTTGCCACAACAGTTAGTGATCGCTTCACTTATCCATGACTGGGATCAGCCGGATACTTCACAAATGTCTGAGCAAGCTCTCTGGTGCTATGATGAAAGCAATGCAAGACGCAGAAGCTCTGCCAGTTAACAAATGATTTCTCTGCACTACCTTGACATCATTTCATCCCCCTTTATAAATTGTTGTGGCTAATAAAAAGCTGAAAAAGGCGGAGATTAAATAGGTAATTCTGTCCTGTTGAAGTGATCAATTCGCTAGCTCCACATAAGCAACTTATCCGCACTAATAGAACTTACGGTCTTCAAAACTTGTATTATGTTCATAACATAACTGAGCTCTCTCTAGCTGCCGCGTACTGTCCATAAAGCTGCTTTCAAATCAGACACGAAACAAATTTTTTGCTGGACAGATTAGCCTTCATTCAAAGTCAATGCAAAGACGCAAATGCACGTTATGGGCATATTAAGCAGCTTTCACACCGGACGCAAAACAAATTTTTCGCGCAACAGATTACATTCAAAGTCATGACCGCTTATCAGCTACTGCATGTTAGTTCGCGTGCCCTGCTAATTAAAAATGCTCCTGGTTAACTTTATGCAGCAATTATGATCGGTATGCTTGTGTTACTTCGGTAAGCATCAATGTGGCAGTTTCATCATAATGTTGCCTGATTGTAGCCACTACAGTTGAAGCTAAATGGAGAGGTGCGGTATGTGCCTGCCGAGTTGGGCTGCAGTTAGACCAGATGTAGATTTTGCAGAGCTTGGGGTGCATTTTTGGGTGCTTATAAAACGATCGTTTCATTTATCTATGACTGGGGTAAGCCTGAAACATCTCCAATGGTTGGGCAAGCTCTCTGATACTACCGGTGAAAGCAATAGGGAGGCGCAAGGGCTAACGTGATCGGAATAACAAATGCTGCGTTGCTATCGATTCAATATTAAATTCTTTCCTGAAAAAAGTGATTGATTCGCTCGCTCCACATAAGCAACGGTTCACGCAGACGGAACTTGCGGTCTGTAAAACCTGGATTATGTTCATGACACAACCGGAGCACTGTCTAGCTCTGGCACGCTATCCATAATGCGCCATTTTCCGCGAAGAAAAGCTGGTCATTCCGAAGCAATAAGTAAGCCATTACCACGGGCAATTTCCGAAAAGGCCGTTTAGCTTGGAGCTTTCGCCCCTCCGTCATATACCAGCGAGGAAGCTGTTCGTTTCTCCACGCTAACAACACACCACAGCTATGCACACGAACCAGCAGGTCCTAATACACACCAAAGCAGTCCATAAGCTGTTGGTCCACTTTTAGCTGCCCCTCATTGTCCATGTTTCCCTCTAAACTCAGACCCACCGGATTTCTACAGTCTCCGGTCTACACTTGGGCATGTCGACCCGTTCTTCAAATGTGTCTATATGGGGTGGATTCTAGATTCCCCTGCATCCTAGCTACGGAGTAGTAAAACCGCTGTACTCACCAACTGTTGCTGTAGCAAACTGTAGCCGATAGCAAAATTGTGCTTGAGCTGCCAGACTTTCGCACTGCGTCCTCCAATTTCGCCGTTGCATTTATTAGAAGAAGTTAATTTAATTAGATCTATACACATGTACAGCGTTTTATAGCAGAATTTCCCTGCTGATTCCTTAGCTCAGATAGCAGACGCGTCTCACGTTTTACTGTGACACTGCATCGTCTTGCCTAGATCCACCCTCCACAGAGCTGGCCATTCAGAAGAAAGTGGGCAGACGGGGAGTGGGGGCAATAGGTGAAGAGCCACCCCAATGAGGCGTTTCAAGCAGAGACTACTATGGACTACAAATGGGGTTTTTTGAGGATGGCAGTACGAGCGAAATAAGTACCCTTTTTTTACTTTGCATGATCAGGAGTACTCTAGGGGAGTCAAAGACCAAGATATAAATTTGGAAAAATCGCATATTGGGTCCCTTTTAAACTCCGAACGTTGCCTTGATGCCTTTAAGCACCCACTGAAAGCGTCAGCCTCATCAATATTGACAGCTGTCAACACGACTGAAAAGCCATGGGTGTCACTCTCAAAATATTCAACAAGATAACGTTTAATTTTGAAGACACCTGCCGATAAAGCTTATTTTAAGTGATGAAAAAGTGCAACGTTCAGGTTACTGCACACTATATGTTATATACAGGCATAATTTTCCTCCTAAATTTAGCTGTCTTGTATATTAAGATTATGATTCACTCAACCTCACCCAGCCTCGAATGAGCTACCGAGATAGCAAGCTCCTCCGCTCCGGATCTGCCCCGGCTCTGAGCCGGATCAGCAGGAGCCGGGGCAGATCCGGCGCGGAGGTGCTTGCTATCTGGGTAGCTCATTCGAGGCTGGGTGAAGTAAACATGGAACTGCCTAAACAAAAGGCACTTTGGTGTCCTCTTAGCTTCACAACCAAGAAAGATAAAGTAAAATGGACTGCATTTTCTGATTAAGCAATATAACATAAGCTTAGATCCAAAGTTTCAAAGCTATAGGTGTAATAATTATGCTATGTGAAATACAAGAAAAACGTCAACTGACAAAAAAAAACTGATGGACAGTAGCCATAGAGAATAATTCACCAAAAATTCATTTTTGGTCTGAATGGGCTGAAATTTTGGATTTGTCAGTGATATATATTTATACAGATGCATAAAAAAATGTAGCAGAATTGAGAAGGTGGTGCTGAGAACCATTTGATGGTCTGACATGGAATGACCCTTGTGTAGAATAGTTAAGGCCTCTTTGGAAAACTTTGCCTGAGAAGTTGGACGCATTCAGTAAGAAACAAGCCGCAGTATTATCGGGAATATGCGCCAGAGAGTGGTGCTCAAACTTCTGCTGTGTGATTCTCTCAATAAGCCTCACTAAAAAGTGTATTTCCTGTGGCCACGCAGCTGTTTAGTCCCAATCCTCGAAGTTCTTGTTGCATAGTGCCGCAGCGCGTGAGGAAATTCTCTTACCTTCATAATTAAACATAGCCATGAGTTCTACTGTTGATTTTTTGTGACGAGACATGACCAAATATTTTACTGATCTCCGATATGGATCAGTCATGATTTTTCTCCAACCCATTTCTTCCACAAAGTTGACAGTTCACCCTTGTCTTTCTAGATTTTAATACATTTTTTGACAGTTCATGACCCAATTAGTGATTCCACTAATCTCTGTAACTGTTTTCTTTGTTTGATACTGGCCAATAATTTGACCATTTTGTTTGACTAAGTTTGTCATGATTTTTTCTTATAGGGTGTTACTGTGTTTGTGTGGTTGGGCTTCCCTGACGATTCACAGTAGTTTGTCATAGTTTGCTCATGTTTGGTGACTGTTCAAAACTGTTGCCGTTTTTGTAAGACGAGTGTTATTCCTTGTATTGACATCATTTTCTCACTATTATCCGAGTTGATTCTGTGGCAGCCTGCCACATAATGGTCTATATGTGGGAAACCCTGGTGTCAAAGTGGTCAGACAGATATGTATTGTCGGTGTGTCCCTCTGTAGGATGCGGGAGGTGGAGGTGGGGGGACAGCAAGTTCTCCTGGTGAAGAGTGAGGGAGAGTTCAGCGCTATTGGGAACCTCTGCACACACTACGGTGCTCCGCTCAGCAAAGGTAGGAGTTATACCTTCCTCCCCTTACTCACGATCCTCCAAAACCTTTATTTACCCCTGTTCGAACGATATGCAGCTTCTTTGCTCACATGCACCGAATATCGTTGCATCCCAACGCATCACATCGCATTATATGCGATGTTGCAAAAGATAACAGTCTTTTATATGCGATCCCTACAGATATAAGCAGACCATATACTTCTCTATGAACCTTCTATACACCCATATACGCTTTTACATCTCTTCAGTGTTGGAAAAAAGTACAACCCCAATTCTGAAATGGTCGGGACAAGGTGAAAATTGTGAATAAAATCAAAACGCGATGACTTTCAAATCACACCAGCCAGTATTTTATTTACAATAGAACAGAGATAACATAGCAAATGTTGAAACTGAGAAATTTTACAATTTTATCCACAAAATTAGCTCATCTCAAATTTGATGGCTGCTACAGGTCTCAGAAAAGTTGGGACTGGGGCCTATTTACCATTTTTGTAGTATCCCCTCTTCTTTTTAACACAGACTGGAGGCGTCTGGGCATTGAGGAGACAGGGTTCTTGAGTTTGACATTTGAATTTGATCCCACTCTTGTTTAATACAGGCTTCCAGCTGCTGAAGCATTTTGAGTCTCCTTTGATGGACTTTTTGTTTAATTATGTGCCAAATGTTCTCAATCGGTAAAAGATCAGGACTGCAGGCAGGCCAGTTCAGCACATGGAGACACTTACTACGAAGCCATGCTGTTGTAATAGCTGCAGTTTGTGGTTTTGCATTGTTCTGCTGAAATACACAAGGCCTTTCTTGCGATAGATGTTGTCTGGAGTGGAGCACATGTCACTCTAAAACCTTTATATACCTTTCAGCATTCACGGTGCTTTTTAAAACATGCAAGTGTCCCACACCATATGCACTAATGCATCCTCATACCATCAGAGATGCTGGCTTTTGATCTGAACGCTGATAACAGGAGGGGTGGTCTTTCTTATCTTTATCCCGGAGGATATTCCATCAAGAATATCAAATTTGGACTCGTCTGATCACAGGACACTTTGCCACTTTGCTCCAGTCTATTTTAAATGAGCCTTGGCCAACAGAACACGATGGCGCTTCTGCATCATGCTCAACAATGGCTGCCTTTTTGCATGATAAAGTTTTAGGTGGCATCTGTGGATGGTATGGCAGACTGTGTTTACAGACAGACGTTTCTTGAAGTATTCCTGGGCCCATTTAGTAATGTCAATGAAAGAATCATGCCAGTGAGTGATGCAGTGGCGGCTGAGGGCCCGAAGATCACAGGCATCCAGTAAAGGTCTTCGGTCTTGTCCCTTACGGATAAAGATTTTTCCAGTTTCTCTGAATCTTTTCATGATGCTATGCACTGTCTATTAGCGCTGGGACGATTCTGAATCGATTCTTTTTTAAGGTGTAATACCACTACCTGCTGCCATGGGGCGAACATTCGAGCTTTCCCTTTTCCTTTATAAAACCAGACGCAGGTTGAACAAAAGTGCCAAACATCAAAGGGCATGTGAATTGATTCCAGGAAAAAAACTTCACTGACATCAGTTTTTTCGGCATGGAGCCAAGTAAAGGACTACAGAATCGTCCCCTATTAATCAATTAGGCTACTCTAAGAAAAGTAACCTGTTCCAGTTTACTTGCTTAATGAGCAATCAAATGGTTGATGCGTTTACTCTCCAAGTTGAATGAGCAGAGATGTTTATAAGGCAGCATGTTTTATTGCTGCATAATGAAATTTAAATGGCCATAGAACAGCACAACATGAACACGATTGCCATTGCTTCCGCATTTCGTGCGACTGATAATTTATATCTCACATTCACGTTTCATTCACTTTACAGAATGTTTTCAACCTTGTGTATTTTTTAGACGTTTGAAATCCATGGCGATGTGAAAACAAATCTCTTTATTTTTATTATATCATTATGGATCTCCTAAAAATACTACAATGAGAGATGAAATGCAGAGCTGGGATATTATGATGTTGAACGCGGATTTTTTTTTTTTTTTTTTCAAGTGTGATAAGACCACTTGCCGTCATGGGGTCGCTTGTAATTTCTTGAAACAGACACACCTGAAGCGGCACAATTTAAAATGCCGTCGGGAAAAAGCATGAGTTTAGATTTCGCTAATTTCAGGTGCTCCGCCCTTCCCTAAATCTGTACCCGTGTACTTGTCCTAAATAACAATCAAGCAATTTCAGTAGCCTATGACGATCAAGATGTGATGGTGAAAAGCAGACAAACCTACCTGGGCTACGGTGTTAGACTGAAAGAATGCCAATAATTTAAAAAAATTCCTTCCTCTGAACTGCATTTCTCAGCATTTTAGGACATTATTAAAGATTAATTTAAAACAGATTTGTTATAAGATCGCCCTGGATTTTAAGCCTATAAAAAATACACAAGGTGGAAAACATTCTGAAAAGCAGATGAAACGTGAATGTGAGATATAAATTGTCACAGTCGCACGAAACGCCGAGACAATGGCAATCGTGTTCATGCTGTGCTGTTCTATGGCCATTTAAATTCAAAAATGCAGCAATCAAACACGTTGTCTTAATAAACCGCTCGACTCATTCAACTTGGAGAGTAAACGCATCAACCATTTGATTGCTGATAACGCAAGTAAACTGGAACAGGTTACTTTTCTTAGAGTAGCCTAATTGGTTAATAGGAGCCTATTCTGTAGTCCTTTACTTGGCTCCATGCAGCATGTCGCCGAAAAATACTGATGCCAGAGTCAAGGTTTTTTCCCGGAAGCATTTCACATGCCCTTTGATGTTTGGCGCTTTTGTTCAACCTGCGTCGGGTTTAATAAAGGAAAAGGGAAAGCTGGATGTTCGCCCCATGGCAGCAGGTAGTGGTATTACACCTTAAAAAAGAATGGATTCAGAATCGTCCCAGCCCTACTGTCTATGCTGAGACCTTCAAAGCCTTTGCAATTTGACTTTGAGGAACATCGTTTTAAAGTATTCCACAAATTTTTTGCGCAAACCTTCACAGGTTGGAGAGCCTCTGGCCATCTTTACTTCTGAGAGACTCAGCCTCTCTAAGACATCCCTGTTATAGCCAATCATGTTACACACCTGATGCCAGGTAACTTAATTACTTGCTAAATGTTCTTTAAGCTGATTCTCATATTGCTTTTTCAGACCTTTTTGCCTGTATCCCAGCCAGAAAATTTGAAATAAACTAATTTTGTGGATAAAAATGTTCCAACATTTGAAATGTTAGCTATGTCAGGCCTACCAAAGAAAACGTAGCCTCAGCACACAAAAACTTTGAAATGCCTACATTAATCGCGGAAATAGCAACTGAAAAATAATACCCCGCTACCGAAACTGCAAAAACCGCAACATAAACTGTTGACTCGTAGCATAAGACTATGAAACTGCATCATCTTCTATCGCATCCGTCTTTGCCATTTACTGCGCTTGCGCGTACCGGCCCAGGCTGCTTTCAGAGATAGCGGAATCAGGCGTGTCTCCTTCGGTTGGTAAGTAAAACTTCCAAATTCGCTTATTTTAGCATGTCACCCTGCCGAAAATGAACGATGCACTGTCGATTTCGCTATAGTCTTAGAGTTGCCAACTTGACGACTTTCTCAAGACGTATACATACGTCTTGAGCGGACAAACAATCCCGATTTGGAAAGTCGCCAGATTAAGCGAGAAAGTCGTCAAGTCCCCCCCCCCCCCCCCCCGCCCAGATTTTATCTATTTCGCTTACTTTACACGCTTGCAAGTTTCTGATCATCCAACTAATTTTAATATTGGACAAAGATAACCTGAGTAAACACAAAATGCTATTTTTAAATGATGATTTAATTTATTGAAGGAAAAAAGCTATCCAACCCTTCATGGCGCTATGTAAAAAATAATTGCCCCTGCCCTTAGGTACTAAGTCAACCAATAAAATAGATTGAATTGATAATTGGGTTAAATTTCACTAGACACACCGAGGCATGATTATATCCAATCCTGTTGAGTCTAAACATCACTTAGATACCACCTGTCTGGAAATATGAAGTAAGCAAAAAGCAGCACATGATTCTACGATTTAAAGAAATTTTGAAAATAGATGAGAAGCACAGTTGTGTCTGTTTGGAAAGGGTTAAAAAATAATTTCTCAGGGTCTGGGACTTTTGCTAGACATAATGAGGGCTGTTTTATTTCTACCAATGTAGAAGAATTGCAATAGTCACTGACTGGTCTACCCAATTTCCTCCAAGAGCATACTGAAGACTCATCCAGGAGGTCACAAAAGAACCCAGAATAACATTTAAGTAACTGCAAGCCTCTCATGCCTCCTTTAATATCAGTGTTAATTGTTTCAGAGTACGAAAGGAACTGGCCAAAAATAGCATCCATGGGAGGGCTGTAAGGCAAAATCCACTGCTGACCAACAAGAACACAGATTCTTCTTACATTTGCTAGTAAATGTCTTGATAACCTCCAAGATTTTTGGGATGATATTCTGTGGATTAATAAGTCAAAATTGAACTTTTTCAAAGACATGGGTCCCATTACATCTGGTGTAATGCTAAGACAGAATTCCACTATAAGATCATCACACCAACAGTCAAACATGGTGGTGGTAATGTGATGGTCTGGGGCTCCTTTGCCACATGAGGACTTGGGCAAGTGGGCAACATAACTTTATTGATAGAAACAGAATTTCTGCTCTCCGCCTGAAAATCTTGTAAGAGAATGTCCAGCCATAAGGTGACCTAGAACTGAAGCACATTTGGGTTTTGCTGCAGGATGATGATCCAAAGCACACAAGCCAAGTGCTCATGTGAATGGTTTAGTCAAAGTCCAAACTTTAATCCAATTGAGATGCAGTGGCATGACCTTCGAAAGGCAGTTCAGGTTCGAAATCCCTCCAGTGTGGCTGAATGAAACAATTCTGAAAAGAATAGGCCAAAACTTTTTTTTTTTTTTTCCCCAAAACTGTGTCAAACACTCACTGCCAGTTACTGCTAACGATTGCTGCCAAGGGTAGCACAAAAGTTTACTGGGTTTGGGGGTGGCAATTATTATTATTATACACAGATGATTTAAGTTCTGAATATGTTCTTCCTTCAACAGATGAATTGGTCATGGAAAAGCTGCATTTGTGTTTACTAACGTTGTTTTTGTCTGATATCAAGATTATTTGGATGGTCTGAAACATTTAAATATGACAAATAAGATAAAAAACATGGAATCGGGAAGGGGCGAACCCTTTCTCACTGCACTGCAGTAGCCGAGAAATGCAACCCACCTTTGCTGGAGCCCTCACATTTGAGAAGCACCTGTATTCGACACAGCAGATGGTAACGAATGTCTGGATTTCCTGTGGAGCTGATAATGCATTTCCTGTGGCAGGTGCTCTTCTGGGAAGCAGAGTTCGCTGTCCCTGGCATGGGGCCTGCTTTAGTGTTAAGACTGGAGACATTGAGGAGTATCCAGGACTGGATAGTTTACCCTGTCACAAGGTAACGGCGTTAGCCTCACACTGTGCATCCGTGCTGTGATCAGTGATAGTCAGATAAGGAGGTGCCTGAGAGTCCTCTAGTTCCCCAAAAAAAACTATCTTCCTCATAGCCCCGTCAAGTAATTTTGTACAGTTAAAATGTTTTTCAACAGTTTGAAATGTAGCAAAGGGCATTTAAAATTGTATAATATAATGTTTCATTTGGCCATGGCTGCAAAGGTTTTCATTTGTGTTTACGAGGAAAGATTTTTTTTGTATAGCTTATCTATTTGGCTGCCTCTGTTCAACGGTTGTTTGCCTTTGTGTTTGCGGGTGACCAGAAGCAGTTCATATTTCCTGTTACAGGGCGTCTTGTAGCTTAGTTGTTGAGATGGTTGACTGGCACTTACTTCAGGTATCAAATAACTGACTTATGTCTGTATGTGAACCTTATAGGCTGTACCTCTACAGTAGGGATGGGCAACTCCGGTCCTGGAGGGCTGCTGGTTTTTATCCCCCCGGCATATAATGCGGGGGCATATAGCGATCAGTGTGTCCGTCCGTCTGTAATAAAATCGTTTTCAGACCAGAACTCAAAAACTATTCCACTTACAAACACCAAATTTGGTATGGAGCTTCTCCTTATGGTCTAGTTGTGCCTTTTGGGGGTTTCGGTCCGTCCGTCTGTCCACACAACCTGTAGGTTACACAACCTACAGCCGGGGGGATCCGCCATTGCCAGATGGCTCTTGTTATTTCTATCAATTACCCTGACTTATTGAGTTATTTGGCTGCATACACAAATATAGATTTGTGCAAAGGTTTGATCAAAGAAAACAGTTTTATGTAGGGAGACAAGAACAGTCTTTGGTGGTCATTCATTATAATTTAAAGAAATGCGCCATAAATGTGAGATTTCATGAATAGTTTGGCTAATTTAGATGATAAACTAATTAAAGCCCAGAAGTTGGTGTGAAAACCAGGGACAGATACGGCCCTCATTGCCCATCCCTGCTCTACAGTATGATCCAGAAGTGGTTAGACAATGACAAAATTTTCATTATTTTGCCTCTGCTCCCCACCAAGATGGATTTGGTGCTAATCTATTGAGATGTGACTGAAGCGTAGATTTAAGGTTGTTGTGAAATCCCTTGAATTAAAGCTGAAAGTCAACATTTCAGTCGCATCTTCAGTGACTCTTTTCCAATCCATTATGGTTGTGTACATGGGTAAAATAATAAATATTGTGTCACGGTGTAAATACTTCTGGATCTAAATGTATTCTTTTTCACACCCTATAACCTGTATACAGTCGTTATGATGCGCTCCTCACTGACTAACTGTCGCTATACTAAAGCCTGTAAGCGAAAGCACTCAAAGTCCTTCGCGCGGCTTCTTTATGAGTGGGAGGCTTCTTCTTCTTTTTGGTTTTATGGCGGTTGACAGACCTGTTGGTGTATTACCGCCAACTACTGGATTCATTCAACATAAATTTCTCTATTCCTCTTATATCGAATTACCACCAAAGCCTCGCTAAAGTGAAAGATGCACTATGTCTAACAATGCGTTTGCACTCTGCATGTGTTCAGTGTGATTACACTTTCGATTCGTGTAATCTACGAGCCGAATGTAGACGCAATGTATTGGCTTTTGAAGAAGGAAATGACGTCAACACCAAAGCTGCCTGCTGATTGGTCCAGCCAAAATATTTCAGGCGAAGCGCCGCGAGGTAGCTTTCCTTTAACGCCCTGATGGGAGCGATCGTCAAAGCCACCTAGCGGACACAGGGCGTTAATCATTAACGTTACACACCCTACTGATAAGTAACATGACTGTAAAATATTCCTGCAGCTCATTTCCAAATGAATCATTTACAGAGCGTCGTGTCTCAAACTTATCATATTTTTAAGTTTTGTTTTTTCAGTTTATCCTTCTGTTCTCTGCCTTGCTGTCATTTTTTGATACTTGGTGGCCTGATGGTGATATAGTGCCAGCGCCACCTGATTTGCTCGATTGGTCCCCTTTTGTTTTTGTAGGTGACCGTTGAGAACAACAAAGTATTCGTGTCAATTAGCAAAAAGGTAAGCAGATTTTAAGAATGTTAATTATTGCATGTATTACTGTATTCAGATTTACAGTTTGTGTTTTAATTAGTATTTTTACAAGGAATTTTTAAATGCATTTTACTGAAAAAAAAAGTAAGATTCCTACAGTCATCCCTCAAAAAACCCTATAGAGAGAGAAAAATGATAAATGGATGGATGGATGAATCGGTGAACAAATGAATGGCTGAAGCATATTGCGCATGTCTTTTGCTGTGATTAGGGCTAATCCTGCCATTTCTGTGGTTTTCCCACAGTCTCTGGGTCTGGTGAGACGGGTGAAACCCATGGGCTGCAGGCAGGCGGAGCTCAACCACACAGTGCTGCTGATTGGAGGAGGTGATTCGGGGATGTTGTGAATCATTAATGTGGGAGGGTTTTATGGATGGTACTTGTCTCCATCATTCGAAACACCTTGGCCATCTCTGCAAGGGAAAGATGTAATGAGCGCCATTTTGCATATTGGTATTGCCTGTTTGGTCATGTGATGCAGCTCGTATAATTTGTCTTATCACCATGAGAATAACAAATAAATTCCATTATATTTGACAATTGTGTTCATTATAGAGAACCCAAATGGAAGATAAATGAGCACCTCCAGTGGAATATTTTTGCACTTCTGTTGGTAATTTCTAAAGAGAAGAAAATGATGCGCCTTCACTTCTTAGTCAGTCAAATGATGGTAAAAGTTTTACCTAAAATGGCATTCAATACATCCAAGGTTATTTGCAGACAGAAGGGCCAAGATGTTTCAAATGGGTATCCATAATACCAGTCCTCTGTGTCTGCCTCTGAAATTAAATGGTACAGGGTAAAAAATTGCTTCTTTTTATCTCCTTGCTTCCTCCAAAGCTGAAATGTCATTCTATAATGTTCCACCACCTTATTAGAAATGCTCCAGGATTTTAGCCAGCAGGGGTAAAAATTGCCTTCTTTGGAAAATTTAAAATTTCAAATCCTGAATGAAAAAGTAACGCAAAGGGGAAGTTCGTTTGAGTTTATTCTCCTAAATGCTATAATTATCTATGTATGTTGGAGATAGTTGGTCTTTAGTAGTTTTGAATATTCTCTTAATATTTGCCTTTTTAGTAAGGCGAATTTGCACTGCGTGTAGGATGTTGATTCTGTGGTGTAATGCGTTCCAATAGCACCTTTCTGTTTATAAACAAAAGCCTTTTTCTTTTGCTGTCCACTTGAGTATTTTAGTGGGCTGGTTTTTATTGTTGGTTTACCATCGCCATGATGATCACAGGGCTTGTTTGCCACATTGGTTCTTAAGAGTAACTATTAGTCTTCGCTATGGCATTTTGCTCAATGTGGCTTTTTATTTTAGAATTTGCACTGTATTCAACAAAATCAAATGCCTAGGTTTTGACTCATTAAAAATGCGAACAGCTCAGGCACTTCATTAGACCCCCGCTGCTAACGTTCGTTGCACCATTCTGTTCAATCTAGGGTAGCATATTGAATGTTCTGACTGTTAAATAAGCAGTTCCTTTAATGAGTACGTGTGCTGGATAGTGGGACTCTGAGGAAAAATCTCTGAACTTGATCATAGAGAAAAGGCATGTTTTGTGTTTGGAGAGGTTACTGGTGATCATTAATGTCCAACTGTTCCGAAATATATTTATAACTTATTCTAAATTCAACCAGAAAATCATGAATTGATATTGAATTTAATGTGCCAAAAGTTTATTTGTGTTAAATGTATGATTATTTTATGATTTAACAGTGTGCCATTTTGAGGTATGTGAGAGTTTGGGGAGCCGCCTAGAGAGCGGTCTTATTTGGCTCCAAGAGAGTAGGTAATTGAGAATTTAATGCTGAGATGAAGAATACTTGTGGTGGTCAAGGAGTTTATGATCTCAGAAATGGATAGTTTTAACCCCCAAACATTTTTCCATTCTCAGTATATGTTTAATTTACAATTTCAATGCTGAATTTTCATGAAGATTTTTTTGCAGCTCTTTTTGTCTTCCAAAGTCATAAAAATAAACTGAAATACCATGGAATTCTAAATGTTTCAAATGTCTTGACTCAGTTGAGCCATTCCCTTCCTCTCTGTGAAAATGCTATCTTGAATTATAAAGCCTTAAATGAGGTGACACATAAATGGCCAGATTTGGCTTCTGCGCAGAGGGTTTATATCTCACATGTTTGGTTTAGAACTATGTGTCTGTGGCGTTATAGTGCAAATATGACAATCAGTACTGCATTTCTACGCTGTATTTTGCACTTTGTGAAAGTTTGTTTCTGTACTATGTGCACACAATCCAGCCTGAGTAAAACTTCACATCTACAAGCACAGCCATTGAATGGGGAGGAACCGTGCACTGGAAGAGAGGCAGGTCCAACACAAGGCTTCAATTGTTACTTGAAGCAGTTATGATGCATGTGATGTACTAAAGGCGCTACAACAATAGTTAAGATCATAACTGTTTCCATTCATAATGTGACTCTTGTTTTTGAATTCAGTTCCCTCTGCTAAGTGCTGCAATGGGCTGATGCTTTCCTTTCTCCTTGTGGCGTGATAGTCCTGTGACCTGTTTTTGATTAATGCAGGACCCGCTTCTTTGCTGTGTGCTGAGACGCTGCGGCAGGAGAACTATGGAGGCAGAATTATCATGATGACCAGAGAGGAAATGCTGCCCTATGATCGGACCAAGCTGAGCAAGGTGTGGTCCGGGGACATCAGGGCAGGGACGGCGTCATGTGCAGTGTGGGGGTTGAGTGTGGTTGACGGGGTTGGGCTCAGGGCTGGTTCAGGGTCTGACCTGTTTTTGATGTTTAAAGTGGGCTGCTCATAAGCTCTTGCCTGTATCAGGTGTTTAAAGTAAGTGATGCTTGAGGTGTTACTTTCTTCATGCAAGCAGTGCTTCTTGTATTGCCTGTCCTAGGTGTTTAACCCCTTTGTTCAGATGTAGACATCCACGTCTATAGAACTGCAAATTTAAGCAGGCAGTTACAGTACTTGATCACGAGATGGCTCCCCCGGATCAGTTATTGAATATTCACAAGCAAGTGGAGTTCAAACACGGTTTAGAATTTGGAGAAGTTCACTCTAATCCATGTTTTTCAACAGTTGCATGAATTCATCTCCTCAGCTAAGCCTGATGTGCTAACTGGCCAATATCCTTGCCCATAGTATCGATCCAGTAGTTTAAAAAAAAGATCTCTTGCGACAGAAAAAATCTTCCTCTGTAGCAACCACTTTAGCTACAGTGAGCCAATGGTATTCCAATTAACTGATTTTTCTAAACCACTTTCTGAAGCAAAAAATTCAACTTGTAATTGATTCTCTCACATTCTACTGTCAATTACAGACATCACTTACAAAAAATGCGTAGTTCCCTTCATTGACAAATTCAGCACTTCCTTATATCCACTCATGTACTGGTGTTGATAGCCAATCACTGAATTATACACTCAGGCTCTTCTGCATAACTGCACAGTTATAATTCATGCCCTTGTGAAACTTCCCCGGTAACGATGTGTTGATTGGCTCATTTCTTAGCCAATTCCCAAGAGTTTAAACTTTCCACAGTAATTGAAAGACATTGATTGGACAAACATAAGAGCATACAAGCCTATGCGTATCAGCAAGATAGATTGTATCCATTCAACGTTGAGGACGATTGCGCAGCTGAAAATGACGCGATTTATATATATTTAAAAAAAAAAAAAAAAAAAGAGTCCCTAAACCAGCCTGAAGTGTTCAGTTACATGTATTGGATTTAAATGAGGAAAGGACATGGTCAGTGGGAATTATTTAGATTGAAACAGGACCGGAGGGTTCCTTCTACTGGATACATCGGTCTCTGGAGGAGGGATTCAGTGAAAAAGGTTAGGCTGCTACTTTTGCTTTTTGTTTTGGAATGTATACTGTATTCAACAAAATTGAATGCCAAGGTTTCTTTCATGTTTAAAACATGAACTGATCATGCATTTCGGTGGATCCCCTGGTACGGTCATTGCACCTTTCTGTTGAATTTAGGGAGGCATATATTATTTGATTTTCCCTAATAGTGGAATGTCTGTTCTGTTAAAATAAGGTATATTTCAGAAATCAGATATCGCCGAGATACCGAGATGTACTTGTTCCTTATAAGTGTTCAAATAAGGCTGTGTGCTTGGAAGTCGGAACTGCTCGCTTTCATTGCAGGGGGAATGTTCTGACCGCTTAATCAGCAGTTTATTTCATGAGTGTGTGTGCTGGCTTGAGGGACTTTGAAGAAAAATGGACAAAACTCTAAACTTTATTATGGAAAAAAGGCATTTTTTGTGTTTGGAGAGATTACTGGTGACCACTGATGTTCAACACCATTGATTTTGATAAATTCATGCTAAACTCAACCAGAAAATCATTGGTTCATATTAAGGGGTCAAGCCTAGGTTCACTCAATTTAAATACTTCTAAACACTAAAAACACATAAAAATTGTGTCAACTGAAAAAAAAGTGCAGAATGGAATTTGATTTTAATCAAATGTTATAAGTTTCTTTCCATTAAAGCCGTACATTATTGGCGAAAAATGTGAAGTCTTGTGGCAGCAATATCTCAGAAAGTCTACCATATTTTCCTGTAATTCTTTTTTTATTTTGAAGTTAATGTCACCAGCTATACAATGACATACTCATTCTGGGTATTTTCATGGGAAAATATTTTGAAAAATTATTTGGTCATAGAATTTTAGAAATGGGTGGCAGAACCTGCCTGACAGATGGATCATAAATACAGCATGTATCTACCTACCCAAAAATGGCTATGTCATTGTATAGAACATGACAAACTGATGCTATACTGAAAATTTCTGAGCAATACCTTGAAAAATGTGGATTTTATGCCCGCTACAAGCCTGATTAACTATGAAATTTCCACTGCGAGAAAATCGCGTTTGTGTCGCGAAACGAATGCACTGGAGGCGTTCACATTATAAAAATCAACTTAAAACATTGCTTTTTGGTTTTAAAATCGCTTTTTATGAATGTTTTGAAAGATTTTTAGTAAAAATGAAGTCTGAATCTAGTCTTGACCCCTTAAATTTCATGCCTCAAAACTTTATTTGTGTTATATATATGATTATTTTATGATCTGACAGTGCACCATTTTGAGGGATCTCAGACTTTGGGGAGCCACCTGGATAGCTGTCTAATTTGGCTCATAGCAAGTAGATAGTCTAGAATGCCATATTCAAGATAAATTATACTTGTGGTCAAGGAGTTTAGGATCCCAGAAATGTATAGATTTAAGCCCCAGCAGTTTTTCAATTCTCAGTAACATTTCAATCTGGACTTTTCATGAAGATATTTTGTGTTTGCCACCCCTTTTCTCTACCAAAATCATGAAAATAAACTGAAATATGATGGGAGTCTAAATGCTTCAAGTGTCTAGACTCAGTTCAGCCACTCCTTTCCTGCGTGTGAGGCTGCAATCTTAAATTATAAAGCCTTAAATAAGGTAACCCCCCAAATAGCCTGATTTGTCTTCTGCACAAAGGGATTAAAGTGGGTGGTGCTTAAGCTGTTACCTGTCTCAGGTGTTTAAAATGTGTGAAGCTTAAAGGAGCTATGTCATGATTACTGCTTATGTTGAGAACGTACATCCCAAGAAAGTGAATCTGCTTGATTGCAAGTCATAATCTGATTCAGTCCTTGCTAATCCATCTTCATTTTGCAATGTATTTATATATTCTACTTTCTACGGCAGTGTGCTTTTTATATTAAGGGATTTTCTGTGGAAATTCAAGGATTCAAAGCACTATTTTAAGCTGTAGTTAAGGGATACGAAGAATGTAAGCTGGTTGCCGTTGCCACTAATCATAGAAGAAGAACAAAGCCTTCTAGCTCGCAACTGAATGGATTTACTTCATTCAAAGTTGCGAGCATGGGCAGTAATCGTGACTCAATTACTTTAAGCTGTTTCTTGTCTCCTGTGTTTAATATGGGTGATTTTTTTTTTTTTTTTTAATTTCGGCATGATTGTATAGTCGTTACATGACAATTTCAACACAACACAACATGTATCATGTATCGTGACCGAAAGGGTCACGGGAGAAGCAAAATTGCTTGTCAAAGTCCCGCCCCCAACCTCCAGAAAAACAGTTTGATTATGGTTAAGATATCATAGGGATTATAAATCACAGCGGAGCTAGTGTCCATGTACGCTACGATTGAAACGTCAGAAAATACGATCGTAAGATTTATGAATATCATGAGAATTATAATTACAGAATAGGTGAGTGTCCATAACTTTAAATTCAAATGCCACCCTTGATCCAATGCGACATTGCCCTGAAACCCCTTTCTTAATCATTTTGTTTGTTCCGGCTAATTTGGAGTAGATGAGAGTAGAGCTGGGCAATATATCGAAATTATATCGATATCGTGATGCAAAGTAAAATATCGTCACGGATTTTGACTATCGTAATATCGTGATATGAAATAAGTGTTGGCTTTTCTGGTTTTAAAAGCTGAATTACAGTAATGGGTTGCATTTTTATGCACTTGCAAGACAGTTGAAGCTGTTGCCTGCACCCGTTTCATCGTTATGTCAACATTACTAATAAATGTTTATTAAATATATTATTGTGTAAATATTTTGCAAAAGCACCAACATTTGTCCCGATAATATCGGCAAAATATCGATATCGAGGTATTCGGTCACAGATATTGGGATATTAGATTTTGTCCATATCGGCCAGCCCTAGATGAGAGGTATAATAATACCGGATCTTTGCTTGGATCTCTTGATTAGTCGTCATTTCCATCGCCTTGGTTCACCCTTCCCTTATCGGATGTAATGACTTCTCGCAGTATGTGCAGTCCATTGTTGCCTTCCTTGACACCAAATCCAATTTTATTGAGCTTTCTGTCAAGGATAGCCATGCCATTCAAAGTTTTCTTTATCTTATGGTGAATCAAAAACAGACCAAACCCCAATGATAGCAGACCCGCTATCATGAATCCAGTTAGATAGACGTCCTCTACATGCTCGATGTCCAGGACTGCCAAACACCGCGAACGCCACTTTCCCCATGCATCCATGGTGTAACCGGCCGGGAATATCCCAACCGGGCATGTCGGTTCTCCTGAACCTGACCGCCTCGTGCAGATAATTTTGTCGATTGCATTCAACGACCAGCTTATAAGATCCATTTTGGTTCAGCTGTCTGTAATGATGTGCTGTGACAGTTGTCTTTCGCAGAGATGGTCTGGAGTGTCCAGTAGATACAAGGTACAGATTCAACAATATTGAACATGTTTATAGTTACTCAGATATGCACATTTCAACAAATATTTGAAGGCCTTCAGCTTCTGCCATTGTTATATTATCATCAAGTACATTCCATGCCCTGACTCCAGCCACAGATAACAAGTGCTCCCTGCGAGTCGTTCTGACCTTTCTTGGTTGCAACAACATTTTGCCTCTGGTGTTTTGAATACAATCACGCTGAAGAAATAGGCTTTGTATATTTTTAGGCAAGTCTCTGCGGTATCCTAAATATACAAGTTGCAAGGAGTTGAATTTTATTATATCCTGTAATTTAAGAAACTTTGCCTTAATAAACAAATAATTTGTATGAGTTCCATACGGAACACAATGAATAATTCTAAGGGCCTTTTTTTGGATTTTAAATAAAGATTCTATTGTATTTTTGTAAGTATGACCCCATACTTCAGCGCAGTAATGTTAATGGGGTGCTATGAGAGCTGAATAGATTATTTTAAGAGACTTGAGGATTAATAGTTTCTGCATTTTCCAAAGAATAGACACACTTTTAGCTAACTTTCTTTGAACTAAACTTACATGCGGTTTCCATCTTAAGAGATGATCTATCATAACACCCAAGACTTTATATTCGTTTACCCTTTCAATGCTGGTACCATTTACCTGACATGCTTAACATGTTGTCCGTCTCTGGTGTTTAGTATGGGCATTGCTGTGTCAGGTGTTTGCAGTGGGTGGTGCTTATGTTACCTGTCTCGGGTAGTATAACTGACTGAGTGTTATGCCGAAACCGATACCAGCATCGGGTATCTGCCCAATTCCTCGTTAATATACTGGTACTCGTTGACACATCTGCCGATACCACGCACCGATACCACTTAATGCAAGACGCAAGGTAACTGCCTGCTCACGGTCCCAAAGGCTATTGCATGTTGTACTATCTGAGTTTTATATCTAGGGGGAGACACAGAGTTAGAAATAATAAGAGAAAGAGCGCTTTATTGGCCTAGTCGTTGCATCACATGCAGGCATGCACGCATACACACCAGAGGTGTATAGTAACAAAGTACATGTACTTCCTTACAGTACTTAAGTCGTTATTTGAGGATTTGTACTTGAGCTTTTTTTTTTTTTTTTTTTTGTAAACCAGGGTTTTTACTCTACTACATTTAAAAGATAAAAAGTAGGCTGTATTTTTACTTTGTTACTTAGACACTGGCCACTTCATTACCCGTTACAAATGAAAATATGAATGTAATTCATCATTTAAGGATTAACTGGATTTGGCGTGTTCGAGAGGAACAACGGTGCTTGGCAGGGTATTTGTGCAGTTATGACCCCCAGCGGATGTGGAGCTGCAAATTTATGCATGCAGTTACAACATTGTATCACTGGATGGCACACCTGGATCAGTTATAGAATAATCACAAGCAGTTGACTTAAGTTGGATTGAGTGCCTATGAATGTGTGTGGAAACTCTGTGCCAAGTAGTAGTTTACTTTTTATGAAGTTGATTGTGTTACCTTGCTTATGCAGCGAGTTTAATTTCATTTGTCAAGCTTTAGTAAAAGTAATGTTTTGCCTCATTTGATGTCAGTGCTTAAAAGGCTTTTTTGTCAGCCCTAAATTCAGAAAGATGTTTAGCAGTTAGGCTTACTCTTTTTGGAAATGGCCATGTGTGAATTGTTTGATATTGGCCTCCTTTTGGCTTGTTGTGAAAAGAAAATAAAACCTGCAGTCCAAGAATTGAAGCACTGATTACTAAAACCCCACAAGTCAAGTCAAGTCATGTGTGACTTATGGGGTTTTAGTAATAGGTGCTTCAATTGTCTTTGTATTTTCCTGGAAAACATCATACTATAATTTGAGGAACGTTTGTCTGTCTGTCTGTTTGTTCCCCTACTCCTCCGAGGTCCTCTGACGGATCTTTACCAAACTTGGTGGGTCTATGTAGGTTGTCCCTGGAATTGTCCTTGAGGGGTTAGTTTTTTGAAAGGTCAAGGTCACTGGGGTCAAAGGTCAATTTTTCGCATCTCCCATCTCCCTGGACAGATTTTCATGAAAGTTGGTACATGGACGTAGGTCGTCACAAGAAATTATTCTCGCCACGGGTAATTCACTAGTTTCAGAAATATCGTTAACGGTACTCTGTATCGGCAAGTACACTAGATAAAATACTCATACTCATTGGTTTTTAAAAAAGTGGTATCGGTGCATCCCTAATGATGACTAAGGTGTCATGTGCCTCAGATGTTTAAAATGGGTGGTGTTTAAGGCTTTAACTGTTTCAGGTGTTTAAACTTGGCAGTACTTAAAGTTTTACCTATCTCAGGTGTTCAAAGTCAATGGTGCTTAAGGCCTCACTTGTCTCAGGTGTTTAAAGTGGGCAGTGTTTAACCCCTTTGTGCAGAAATCAAATTTGGCTATTTATGGGTTTCCCAATTTGATGCTTTATAATACAAGATTTAAGCTTCATAAAGAGGATGAATGTGGCTCAACTCAGAAAAAAGACAGCATTTAGAATTGCATCGTATTTTAGTTTATTTTCATGATTTTGTCCAAGAAAATGGGCTCCAAACATAAAAATTCATGAGACTGTAACTGTAAAAAATTTTGAGGATTGAAAAATGGCAGGTGTTTGAAGCAATACATTTCTGGGTATATAAACTCCTAGACCACAAGTACTCGTTATCTGAACATGAAATATTAAACTATCCACTTTTTATAAGCCAAATTAGATGGCTATCCAGGTGGCTCCCCAGACTCCTAGAGCATTGAAAATGGCGCACTTTCAATTCATAAAATAATCATATTTTTAACACAAATCAACTTTGCACTCATGAAGTTCAATATGAATGGATGCTTTTCTGGTTGAATTTGGCATGAGTTTATCAATATGGGCGCAGCTGGACATTAATGATCACCAGCGACCTCTCCAAGCCTAAAACATGCCTTTTCTCCACGGTAAAGTTCAGACTCTCGTCCATTTATCTACAAAGCTGCGTCAAAATGCATAGTTGCTCATTAGAGGAACTGCTTATTTTTCCGTCAGTTTGTTCACTCAGACGGAAAGCTTGCAGTTTACAATTCAGATGATCCCAGCGAACGCATTCTATGGAACAAGTAACTCAGGTCACAGTAATAGCTGTTTGCACTTTAAAAGAGTGAAAATGCAGGGCATTCCATTTCATTAAATGTGATATAAATTCAAAAACTGATCGCCTAGTTAAGAAATGCCAGCACACTGCAGTATCGACTACTCTTTTGTTACCCAATGTGACAAACTAGCTCTGTGATCACAGTGATCACTAGTTAGCTAGCAGGTTAAAAGGAAGATAGAGCTTCACCATACAACGACAGCTTTTTTCACTTTTCAAAAGAATTATTGAGCTGCTCCTCAAAAGTATCAATGCTGTCAGCCGTCCTGTCTGTTCCATTCAGAATAACTGTTATTTTTCATCTCAGAATCACATTTCCATCCAGCAAATAAGCTCAGCTCCCCAGGCTCCGTTCTGGAGGTTTTTTGTTCCCATGCAACCACGTCAGTCTGAGCTGCATGAAGTTTATTGAATGCAACGTAACCCTAATCCACAATTATTTTAATATGTTTTTTAAGGTCCAATCAATGTCTTTCACTTACTGAGGAAAGCTTATATTGTCTGAACTACAGCTGGGCTTTCACGCAGATACCATTGAATCATCATTAAAGTGATTGGATTTCCGTGAGAGCTTGAACGAGGCTCTAAAAGACGGCTAAATTCTTCAACCGACATATCTACACGTTAGTCCACGATAGGAAATTGTATGTTTTTAATATGTGATGACTGAAATTGATAGTAGAATGACAAAGTGTCAATACCATGTTGAATTTTTGCCTCAGGAAACTGATTTGTTTTTAAACTACTTGGAATACCATTGGGTCACTGTTAACTGAAGTGGTTGTTACAGAGGACAACAAT
Source organism: Gymnothorax reevesii (assembly GCA_029721435.1). Taxonomy (NCBI): domain Eukaryota; kingdom Metazoa; phylum Chordata; class Actinopteri; order Anguilliformes; family Muraenidae; genus Gymnothorax; species Gymnothorax reevesii. The sequence continues at coordinate 67,307,348 of CM056574.1, read as the reverse complement.
TTTTTCTGTCACATGAGATCATTTTTTTAAACAGCTGGATAGATACTATGGGCAAGGATTTTGAGCAGTTTGCACATCAGGCTTAGCTGAGGAGTTTAACGCAACTCCCAAAAAACAGCGATTGGAGTAAACTTGTCAATATTCTAAACTGTGTTCCAGCTCTGCTTGCGTGTGAATATTCAATAACCGATCCGGGAGTGCCATCTAGTGATAGAGTAGTGCAACTGCATCCATAAAAAGAGCTGCTCATTGTCTGCAGGCGTCTACATCTGCAGAAAGGTCACCCCTGTGTCAGGTGTTTATAGTGAGCGGTGCTTAAGGTTTCTCTTGCCTCAGGTGTTTAATGTGGGTGGTGCTTACGGTCACCCCTGTGTCAGGTGTTTATAGTGGGCAGTGCTTAAGGTCACTCTTGCCTCAGGTGTTTAAAGTGGGCGATGCTTAAGGTCTTGCCTGTCGCAGGTGTTGAACGTGGATCGCAGCAGCATTCTTCTGAGGGAGAGGGAGTTTTTCCAGCAACATGACATTGAAGTGTGGACTCAGAGGAAGGTAAGATGAAGTTCAAATTCCTGTACATTCATTCACATTCCTGTACATTGTACATTTATTGTTTTATTAAACTTGTCAATTACTAAGTTTATTCTTTAGCTTTATAAAAGCAATTAAGTAATTTGATGTAATGAGCAATTATAGTCAGATGGTGCTACAAGAAGTGCTGGAGACTGGAAAATTGGCTGTTTGGCTGGGCAGGCATTGCTGTGAAATACTTAGGGAATTCTATGCCGTATGTGCTAATTGTTGCACATACACTTGTGAAATGAGGTGAGTATAAATGTGAAAAATGGTAAGATTGCTATAGGCTGTTCGGCTGGAATTATGCAATGTGATTGGTTGGTGTGCAGGTGGAGGCGGTGCATACGGTGCAGAGAGCAGTGACTTTGAGTGACGGATCAGTGCTTCACTATGATCAGCTCCTCATAGCAACAGGCTGCAGGTGTGCAGTATTCTTCCTCCAGTCTCTCCCTGTCATCTCATCTCTTTCAGTATTTGTGATTACAGGGAATGTGTGTGCCATTGTGCAGCTTTCTGTAGTGTATTCACTCAGCCTGATGTAATATTCTGAGGCCTCGGCGGCTGGAGTGTCGAGGGGCTGATCTGCAGGGGGTCTGTGCGCTGCAAACTCCAGAAGACGCAGCGAATATCCACAAGGCATGTCAGAATTGCAGAGCTGTAATCATTGGATCCTCCTTCATAGGTAACCCCGCCCACCAGCCAATGGGCTTTCAGTCCTTTGTGTCTCCGTAGTAAGAACAATGGAGGTAGCCTTACACCAGGGTTTATTTTTGAGTGAGTGACCAACTCGCTTTGTCTCCTGAGTGCAGGTATGGAGGTAGCATCGTACTTGGTGGATAAGGCGGCCAGCGTAGCTGTTGTGGGGAGCAGCGAGGTGCCCTATCAGAGAACCCTGGGCCCTGAGATTGGGCGAGCAACCATGCAGGTGAGACCCTGACCTCTGACCTTATACCCCATGCCTTTCTGCCCTCTGACCTGACACATGCCTGAAATTACAAAATATTTAAATAAGCGTTTGCTAATTTTGCCAGTCCATTTCGGCTGTGCATGCCACAGCTTTTAATTGTTTGTCCACCTGTTAACGCGTCAAACACCATCGACATCTGCCTGCAAGGTATAGGGCAGGGCTCCCTAACTCCGGCCCTCGAATCCAAATACAGTCCTCAGCGCTCCAGTCTGCGACCAAGATTTATGTTTTACGACTTACATTCTCACATCGGTCACAGTGCACTTCATGCCGGCCTGTCGGCCTACAGAGCTCTGGTGAGGATGACAGAAAAGTCCATGTCATCACATAATTTCAGAAATCCTTAAACTATTGCAATATGAACACATATGACACATTTGGTAAACAGAATATGTTGTGAACCAGTTTGGTGTCTCAATTTATGTACAGTACAATAGAACCACACTGCAAATTGCAATCATTTATTTCAATCATCTTACAGGCAAGCAATACAAACAACCAACAAATACCCTCCCCCCCCCCTCGTCCCCGTGCAAGTATTTAAATTTGAAGTGAAAAATTGACGATCATATTGTTCTTGATCATGTTGTTCTGGATCATATTATTCTGCATCATGTTGTTCCTCATCATTGTTATGGATCACATTGTTACGGGTCATTGTTCTGGATCATGTTGCTCTGGATCATCCTTCTAGATTAATTGTTCTGGATCACATTGTTCCGCATCATATTGCCCTATGACAGTGTTAGAAAGATTGTGACTGCCATATTTGTGATGTACTGGGGGGAAGGGTATTTGTTGGTTGTTAGTATGTCTTGGTGGTAAGATGATTGAAATAAATGATTGCAATTTGCAGTGTGGTTCTATTGTTATACTGCATAAATTGAGACATCAAACTGGTTTACAGCGTATTCTGGTTACCAAATGTGTCATGTGTTTCTATTGCAATAGTTTTCAGGGATTTCTGAAATTATGACATGGACATTTCACTCATCCTCAGCGGAGCTCTCTAGGCCGACAGGCCTCTTGTTGACCGATTTTATTTGGTATGGACATGTGTTGTACTTCACTTATGACAACTATTGTTTTTTGTAACCATGGCTACTGTATTGGTCAAATAATATGGAAATTGGTGGCAAAACATTGAGATTTCCTTGTGGACGCAATATAGGCTGCAATTTTTGACCAATTACTTTCATATTTGGTATGGACGTGTGATATACTTCACTTATAACACCTATCGATTTCAGTTGCCATGGCAACGGTACTGGACGAATGATGCGCAAAAAAGGGGAGAAGCGGGCTTCCGGGAGCTACACCCATGCGGCCGCAGCCAAGCAGACTGTCTAGTTCTAATATCATTGCCATTTGTGACATGTTTATCTTGGCAATCTATATTACAGTGATAAAATATAACAATGCATGATGCAGCCCTGCCAGAGGTGTGTGCTTAGCAGTCTGATTTCTCACTCTAGTCGAGGACATTGCTCAGTTACCTCAGTGGACAGTAACCAGTGTTGGGCATGACTGAAGAAACTGTGGCGGATTTACATGGTAATGGGCGCTGTATTCCCTCTTTGTTTCAGATGTTAACAGAGAAGGGGGTGCAGTTCTACATGCGGGAAGGTGTTGCAGAGATCAGAGGGGAAAACGGGCAGGTAACGCGAGCAGAGGAGACTGGATGTCATTTATCCACCGTTGGACAAGGGCACTGTCTGTGTTCAGGCTGTTTGTGCATGCAGCCACTGTTAAACATGGGCTCTGTCTGTGTTCTGAATGTGTGTGTATATTTAACCACCCTTTAACACGGGCTTTCTCTCTGTTCAGACTTTGTGTATTTAACTCCCCTTTAACATGGGCTCTGTCTTCGTTCAGACCATCGACTGTATATAGAGATGGACAGTGCATCTCCATGTCCTAGTGTTGTACAAAAATGGAGACAAAATATCATTCATTTTCAGACGCTGCTATCTTGCGCATTTGAGGCCAGAGTCTGTGCAGTAGTGATCATTCTGCCCAGAAAGTAATTGTAATTATTTGTACAATTACAATCAATTGTAATTGAAAAAAATGATTGAGCCCCACCCAAATATCCCCCTAGGGTTCTAGCAGGCAGCCCTACTCAGCGATTTTCAAATGCGATTTCTGGCAGAATGTAATTTAGGAGTTTAAGTAATACTACAGTATAAACTCCCTAGTTTGGAAAATGTACAGCTTGTTAAAATTCTGGGGTTGCCATTGCAGTTAGAATAAATGCCAGCATGCACAGAGGTCTCCCAGGAATGGGTTTGAGAATCACTGCGCTAGAGGGAAATCATGATTTTTAAGCTGCAGTTTTGGAGAGCTGTTAGGTCGTCCATCTTTATATATAGTCAATGATGCAGACTGTGTATATAACCGCTCTTTAATAAAAGCTTTGTCTGTGTTCAGACTGTCTGCCCTGCAGGGAGCAGTAGGACTCTAAAGGGCTGTTAGTGGGTGATGCTGAGATTGAGGGTGTGCTCTCTTTAGGTGAGGGAGGTGGTGCTGGAGAGTGGAACGGTGTTGTCAGCTGACATGGTTGTCATGGGGATAGGTGGGTTCCATTGCCACTTCACAAACCGCCTGTCAAAACACCCCTCTAACTTTGCTGTTGAATACCAGATGATAGCATTTGCAATCTTTCTCCTGAAAATTTAACTCAATTCCACAATTCATTTTGGTATACCATGGAACGATTCATCATCTTCCTGGTGGTTTGGTTTTGTGGCCAGGTGTGTCCACACTGCCACCAGTTAAGAGCTGCCTGATTGACCTCAGTTTTAACTTTGATTATTTGTAGATTATGAATATTAAAATATATTTATATCCACGGACGCGGAGTCAGGGATACTATGGATCAGTGATAGCTATGCCACATCTGTAGCTGTGTCCGTAGAGATTTCTTGAGCATTCTACAGGTCACAGTTCTTTGTGGATTAAGTTCATGTTTGGCATGGAACTTGTGAGTGGTAAGTGGGACGTTTATTTACTTCCTGGCATGCATTGCTATTTCTAGCTGATTGAAGAGTTTAAGATCCTTTAAATAAACGTATGAACAAATAAGACATCTGAGTTAAAGCTTATAGTTTAAAAGATTTACACCTTAAGATTCTGGTATTGAAATTGAGGATGGAAAAAAGCCCTTTTATGAGCTTCTATGAGCCTGGGACCTAGTTTGCGAAGCACTGCATAACAGTGAATGCCACACTATTTTACCTGTATATGAAATCATGACAGCTTTACCTATACATGAAAACCCGAATGTATTACCTTTGTGTAAATACACAGCTGTTTTACCTGTATGTGCTCATTTGATTGTTTTACTTGGGTATGAATACCAAACTGTTAATCGCTACTGTACCAGTCAAAAGTTTGGACACACTTTGCTAATGTCACAGCAGTCTGACTTAAGAGAAATTAAAATGACTCAACTTCTCTATATAACCTCAAAAGGAATCTGGTAGGAGGTGAACTGCCAGAAGTTAAGGGAATAATTCACTTGTTTGAAGTAAAGCCATTTTTTTCCTAAGTAGGCAGACAAACAAGCTCCTTCCATTTTCCAACGGCTGAATTAAAGTCAAGCTGTTGTGGGACTTACTTGGCAGAAAGGTCCCTGGGAGGCAAACCACAGGTGCAGCTCATCTTTACGAACTGAGGTCACCGCTCAGCTGCAAATTTATTACAGCCATATGACTGTCCTCGTTAAAAAAAGTATTCTCTGCAATATGACATTAAATGATAGTTAATTTGATGGATTTAAGAATTAGATCTGTTTTGCTCAATAAAGGGTGCTCATCTCTTTTTCTGACATGTATTGTAAGAAAAATTTGGGTATGTCCAAACTTTTGGTGGGTACTGTATATTATAGCGATTGGTGCTTTCAGGTGTCACCCCCAACACTGAGTTCCTGCAGGGGAGCGGTGTGGCGTTGGATTCCAGGCAAGCAGTAATTGCAGACAAGGTATAACCAAGCTGCTGTCATGATTGATACTCATTTTATTAAAGTTAAAGGTCAATGAAGATCTGATTAAACATGTGTTCAATGTGTTCAGACTTGATTTGAAAACTGAGTATGAGTGGAGGTAAAAACTGCCAGCTTTAATGCGCATAAAAACAGAAGGCAGTTAATTCTAAATGTACTGTGACTTTTATTTCATTGCAGATGGTATGAAAATTAGATTATTTTCTGGTCTGACTCATTTTATTTATGAGTTTACATCCTTTCTAGCCACTCAGGCTTGCAACGCATTCCAAAAAAAGTTTGATCAAGGAAAATTTAGGACTGGCGATGTGGTGAATAATGATATGATTTGAAACAGCTGATGTCAGGTGATTGTAATCATGATTTGGAACAAAAGAAGCATCCAAAAGACCTAGGGCCCTGTTTTCTGCCACTTTTATTTCTAACACTAAAGCTGGGCAACCCATTACCTGCCTGTGTCGCGTAATATTCAAGGTATCTGTGCGGGCCTGTGTATAGTATCTGTGTAGGCCTGTGTTTTGCACCTGTGCAGGCCTGTGTATTGTATCTGTGTGGGACTGTGTATAGTACCTTTGTGGGCCTGTGTGTAGTACCTGTGCGTGCCTGCGTATAGTCTCTGTGTGGGCCTGTGTATAGAGTCTGTGTGGGCCTTTGTATAGCATATGTACGGGCCTGTGTATAGTATATGTGTGGGCCTGTGTATAGTATCTGTGTGGACCTGTGGATGGCATCTGTACGGGCCTGCGCATAGTCTCTGTACGGGCCTGCGTATAGCCTCTGTGTGGGCCTGCGTATAGTCTGTGTGGGCCTGTGTACAGTATCTGTGTGGGCCTGTGTATAGTATGTGTATCTGCCTGTGTGTAGTATCTGTGGGCCTGTGTATAGTATCTGTGCGGGCCTGTGTATAAATATACACACAGAATATATTTATACTGTGTTCAAAATATCAACTCAAATTAACTTCAAGTTATGAAATAATCATTAATCACTTTTTGATAGAAACGCACCCCTCCCCCTCCATGCTGGATTATTTTTAATGGCCAATTTGCAAAAAAAAATTTCAGTCACTTAGTGTCTCATTTGTTTGCAATTCCAGTTAGGTGCAATTTGATTGGCTAAAGTGAGACTCAGAGTACAAGCAGTACCACAACTTCGTTAGGAAAAATTAGCACGCTTCCCCTGTCATATATAACATGTCTGCAGTGAGCTAGCGCAGTGCATTCTGGTAGTTGTCTTAACTGCAAATGCATTGGGAAGCCAAAGGGGTGATAAATATGTAAATATTTTATGCTGCTGGAGGAAAGTGTCTGTGGTTCTTGTGCGACTTATTTACGCCAGGCATTTTGAAACTATTTCTGGTTTCGTCATCGGCAAATTGCCCCTTTGATCACTTGGCGTCTTCAGTCCTTAAACATTTGGGAAGTGTTGTGAAGAGGAAAGGCAAATTTACAAAGTGGTAAATACTTAACTATCCCAATTTATTTTTGGAATATGTTGTAAGAACCAAAATTTAAAGATTTGTTCATTTAAAAAATAAAATAAAATGTATGTTGTGAAACATCAAATAATTTGCTGTTCTTTTAAACTTCATTCAGGTCAAAAATAATTTACACATCTTTGCTTTCAGTTTTATTTTAATTTAGCATACCTTCCCTCTGTTTTGGGGTGGTCAATTGGGGTAAAAGTGATTGTTTGGGGTTAAGCCATGTAATAAATGGTTGTAGTAAATGAGGAACGAATAGAAAAACTAGACCGAGGCTAAAGCCAAGTGGTGTCTGTTCACGTGCTTGTGTGATTTGCTTGGAGGCTGTGAATGGCTCTTTGTCTCTCCCATAGTTCATGAGGACCTCCGTGCCCGGTGTCTTCTGTGCTGGTGATGTTACATCCTTCCCTCTCAGTCAGCGTGGAAACCAAAGGGTTAACATTGGCCACTGGCAGCTGGCTCAGGCTCAGGGTATGACAGACCTTGCAGGGTCAACAGAGCTGCATTGTAAAATCAGCGCCTTCCATTAGGAGGCCGACTTCGAATGCTTTACTTTGCAGAACCAACACCACAGAGCTTCCCATGTAGAGACAACACCAGAGAGTTTATTCTGTTGAGCCACCACCATAGAGCTTTCAGTGATGATCCAACACCATAGAGTTTACACTGTAGAGCCAACGCCTTAGTTTCCGCTGTTGACAGATTGCTTTAGTTTGTTCAGCTGCGCCAATGTTGAGCTTCCGTTGCCGACCCCAACAACATGAAATTTACATCACTGAGATGATACTTAGAGGTTTCACTGCAGAGTTACTATCACATAGTTTTCATTGTAGAGCTGACACCATAGAGTTTACTCTATAAATCCAGCGCCACAAACCTTCGATGGAGGCAACGGCATAGAGCTGTCACCTCAGAGCTGTTCCTTTCATACCAGCACCTACAGCTTGAAATGGTTGATTTCACCATAGTAGCCTGTAATGTGTGCCTCTCAAAAGCCAGCAGACTCCTGCATTACAGTGTGTACTCCCCTGTGTGTGTTATCAGGCAGGATTGCGGCGTTAAACATGCTGAACCGACAGGTTGAGCTGAAATCTGTTCCGTTCTTCTGGACTGCGCTTCTGGGCAAGAGCCTCCGATATACTGGTGAGATCCTAAGCCGCACAGCAATATGCATGTCCATTTTATAAACTAGAGCACTCGGCAACCGAGCACGTTTCCCTCGAAGGCCCCCCAGTTGGGCCCAGATGGTCCCAGAGTACCCAAAATCAATGGGTTTCGTGAACTTACCATAATACATGTCCCTGCAAAATTGGAAAAGAATCGGTGCACTTATGTGGGCTGTAGAGCGTTCACAAGAAAATCTCTGCGTACGCGGACGCGGTGGACGCGTGACGAGGCCAAATCCATAATATCCTCCGACTTTCGATTGGGGGAAACAATAACTCCCCTCCTTATACAGGTATTCAGGTAACTGTTAAACAGATACTTGCTCACCGTATATGGGTATTCAGGTGACCGTTTTGCAGATACCAGTCCTCCTTATACTGGTACAACCTCAATTCTGAAATAGTTGGGACATAGTGTAAATTGTGAATAAAATCAAAATGCAATGACTTTCAAGTCACACCAGCCAGTATTTTATTCACAATAGAACAGAGATAACATGGCAAATGTTGAAACTGAAAAATGTTAGCTCATTTCATGGCTGCTACAGGTCTCAAAAAAGTTGGGACATGGGCCTGTTTACCATGGTGTAGCATCCCGTCTTCTTTTTAACACAGAGTGGAGTCATCTGGGAATTGAGAAGACAAGTTTCTTGAGTTTAGTCATTGGAATTTGATCCCACTCTTGTTTAATACACGTCTCCAGCTGCTGGAGAGTTTTGTGTCTCTTTTGACAGACTTTTCGTTTAATTATGCTCCAAATTTTCTCAATCAGTGAAAGATCAGGACTGTATGCAGGCCAGTTCAGCACACGGACTCTTCTCCTGTGAATCCATGCTGTTGTAATAGCTGCAGTTTGTGGTTTTGCATTGTCCTGCTGAAATACACAGGGCCTTCCCTGGTATAGATGTCATCTGGAGGGGAGCATATGTTGCTGTAAAACCTTTATATACCTTTCAGCATTCATGGTGCTTTTAAAAACATGCAAGTGTCCCTCACCATATGCACTAATGCAACCCCATACCATCAGAGAGGCTGGCTTTTGAACTGAACGCTGATAACTGGAGGGGTGATCTTTCTCCTCTTTAACCTGGAGGACGCAACGCCCACGATTTACAACAAGAATGTAAAATTTGGACTCGTCTGACCACAGGATACTTTACCACTTTGCTACAATCCATTTTAAATGAGCCTTGGCCTACAGAACACGGCAGCGCTTCTGGATCATGCTTAACAATGGCTTCATTTTTGCATGATATAGTTTTAGGTGGCATCTGTGTCTACAGACAGTGGTTTCTGGAAGTATTCCTGGGCCCATTTATTAATGTCAATGATAGAATCATTGCCGGTGAGTGATGCAGTGGTGTCTGAATATCACGGGCACCCAGTAAAGGTTTTCGGCCTTGTCCCTTACGCACAGATATTTCCAGTTTCTCCGAATATTTTGATGATGTTACACACTGTCGATGATGAAACCTTCAAAGCCTTTGCAATTTGACGTTGAGGAACTTTTTTTTTTTTTTTTAAGTATTCCACAATTTTTTTTTATGCAAGCCTTCACAGGTTTGAGAGCCTCCGGCCATCTTTACTTCTGAGAGACTCAGCTTCTCTAAGACATCCCTTTTATAGCCAATCATGTTACACACCTCATACAGGTATACAGATAACTGTCTTACAGGCGCATGTCTTCCTCATACAGGTAGACAGATAACTGTCTTACAGATGCATGACCTCTTGGTGATTTCTTATCACTGGGCAGAAGTGAATTGCATGATATTAATTTTTGTGTTTAATTTCATGCAGGCTATGGTGAAGGATATACTGATGTTGTTCTGAAAGGAAAAATTGAAGAAATGCGATATCTGGCATTTTACCTCAAGTAAGAACTCTAAGATCATCTTCCATCCAAACATGATTGTTCAGTGTTAAGGGTTTGGAAATGGGGATTTGTGCATGTGGCCCTTAGAATAAATGAGGATGAAGTGGTTATGGGGTTTATTTCTCAGGGTGTGGGTATGGGGCTCAGCATTTTCCGGGGGAAAAAATGGGGAGGGCAGGCAGTTTGAAATTGATATTCATACGCTCACAGTCTTGGTTTGCACAACTTTAATTGCGTTTACACACTTGCACGTTGTATGTACATGGCGGTCTCATTTTAGCACATTTTAATTGAAAAAAAAAATCTGTGTTTAAGCAATGAATAAAATAAAGTTAAAATAGATAATTCAACAAATAAATCATGCAGCTGCCTACTAGTGAGCTATTCGACTCACCAGGGAGCTTGAAAAGTTCCCTCATGTTACCTTGCGAAAAGCAAAGATTTTGAGGCATGTTCATTTAAAGGGTATTTTGCCATTTCTGCTGTCGTTTGTCTACTTACATAATTTTTAAAACTAGGCGAGGGATGTTAAATCCTCAGATTGACCGAGCTCACGTAGAGAGACTGGCTGATTTGGTAAAAACAAAAAACTTCAGCGACCTTTGCCTGCACCCAGAAATTATTCTCTCGCAGTAAGACTCACTTTTCTAAAATGTACTAGTCCTATAAAATCAGAAAACTGTGGCGCTAATCTCTAACATGTTGGCGGCACTTTGCAAAGTGGGATTTGGAGCAGATTAGGAATTGCAGAAGTAATTAATATACTGAACAATAAGCTGCCTGAAATGATTATTATGTAATAATAAGGATGACAAAGAGGTAACAGGCACAATATGAGATTGTATGGTTGAAAATTTTCTGAATAATTAATTGGAAACAAAACCTAAAGTTTCTCTGAATTCCATCAGCCATAATAGCTTTTTTCCCCTGAATCGGTGTGAAATGCAGTACATCATGCCTTTAGAACAGTCAGCCTTGCAAGTACAAGTCTGTGCTGTTTCTTGAGCAATGCATGGCGACAATAATGCTAACTAAATTGTGGTTATCATACTGATTACTCCTAGTTATGGAGCACTTCAGTTGCTTTGCAGAGTGAATGGGGGTAGTGCTTGCACAATCCTGAAGTAGAAATAGAGCCATGTTCTGTCAACTTTCGGCAACACTTTATTAAAGTACATGCGTTTCTTGGCCACAGAAGGCTCGCACCAGCAGCCTCTTAATGCTCACAGAATGTGGAATCTGTCTCAGCTAAGTAGAATAACTTTGAAAACACCATATTAGGTCTTTAAATAATTGTCCCCTGCCGCGCGGAACGCGCGAAGCGGCGGAACATTGTATTCACGGCCGTCCGTCCGTCTCGAATCCTTGTCAGCGAGATATCTCAAGAACGAATTGACGGATTTTCTTCAAATTTGATGTCAACGTGTATTAGGATGATACCCCGGCGCCAGTCGATTTTGGTGACCTTCGCATCACTGTCAAGGTCACACCGAGAGATTGCTCATTTGGACACGATTTCACATTTTGTGGCGGGGGACAAAGACGCGATAGTGGCAAATACTTGTTCTGTTTGTTTTTACAGAAAGGTGATGTAACAGCATCAAACCAGGGATGAAAACTGGTCATGCAGAAGGGGGCCGTGACAGGGAACCCAACCCCACCCCCCACCCCACCCCACCTCACCCCACCTTCAATTTGCACTACAGGGCTTGGTTTTGAGAGATCAGTTACAGGGCTTAGTGTTGGGGCTAATTGTCTTTGGCTTTTGCTGTATATAGGGATCAGGAGGTCGTTGCGGCAGCCAGCTTGAACTATGACCCTGCGGTTTCCCAGGTAGCAGAGAAGATGGCAACTGGGAAAGTGATAACAAAGGCCCAAGCAGAGTAAGAGCCTGTGGGAGAGGTGTGTGTGTGTGTGTGTGTGTGTGTGTGCGTGTTGGACAGCGAGTGAGCGTGTGACCGAGGGGGTGTGGCGTGTGTTTGCATGAGTCTGGGAGAGGTGTGTTTGTGTGTGCATTAATGTAAGGGGCGAGGCAGCTTGTTGATTGACAGGTGGCTGTTTCCTCTCGTCTCAGATCTGAAGACCTGAGTTGGCTGGCGCTGCCTTGACCTGCAGTCCTGAACTCACTCCTCCCACTTGGGCAGCATAGTGTACCAACAGTCTCCCAGTATGCAGTACATCTCAGAAATGTCTTTGTGTGTTTGTGTGCTGCGGCATGGGGCACTGAGTCCTAATGCAGTGATTGACAGTCACCCAAAATGTATACGACCATTTCTGGTTTCTCTCAGGGAAGTGTTTCCTCATGATTATCCTATGCTCAAGAACTGGAATGAGCCAATGTCATTTAAAGAGCTTACCAGTATATAACACCTACACTTACACAGACCAGGCCTGTAGGACTGAAATTGGGCACCCCATCATAATAAAAGCACTCAGTTACACTCCACCTGTCTGTGAAACCAAAGCTACCCATTGTATGGCCTAGTCATTTGTTTGTGTTGCGTTGCTACTGTAACCGAAATGGGTCAATTCCTTATTAAAGTTTATGTAAAATTCAGCACCTTGGTTTGAAAAGTTATTTAATATGTTTGCTTACGCTGCATGTTCCATTCACTAAACATACCTTGCAGACGGTGATTTGTGTATTGCCAGACATCCACCACAGTGGTAAAAAGTACCCATTTCTCATGCCGTCTTTCCCAGTGTGATTGGGTTTCACCTCCTATCAGGTTTACTTCCTAAGAAGTGTTTTCCAAAATGGACTTTTGAAATCAGGGAAATGTGTCTATAATCTTGAGATTTTAATGCAACATATTGTAACAATCTTGCTTTAAAATACCAGCTTCAAAATAATTTTTATGTTCCACTGGCTTGTAGTAGGGAGAGTGGTGCATCTTTCATTCCCACTCCAAGCCCCAAACGCTCGTTTTAGCACGTGTATCTTTGGTTAATCGGATCAGATCTCCTGGGAAAGTGCACAGCACTTGACTGTGCCTGTAACGTCATGCCACCAACTGAGAGTCTTTACCTTACCACAAGATGAAGCGAGCAGCATTCCCAGTCGATAGACTGTGGACATCATGGCTGAGGCAAAGTGACAGAAGAGGACTTTTACAGAGAAAAGAGGGGAAAAAAAGACAGAGTAACCAAGCAAGAGATCAAAAAGAGTGAATCTTGGACTGGCCTTTTAGTCTAAGCTATGCAAAATAAAAGGTTAAGGGACAGACTCCAAGCTATCTTCTTGCTGTCAGTAATATTATGTTAGCTGGCCTGCTGCGTCTTGAAGTTTTCGCATTTGCTTGATGTTCGGCTGTGTTAGCAAAGTTGTACAATTGCTATTTTTTTATATCATGTTGTCCAATTGCTGTTTTTATATCATAATCCACGAGAGTTCATTTTGGCTGAGATTTATCCCGAGATAAACCTTTGTCTGACATTGACTGTGGTCAGGCCAGCCTCCACTCTGAAAAACACGGTCAAAGTAGCCCTTATTGTTTTGCAGTGTGTGAATATACTACATATTATGGTAAGACTGTGCCAAAACTGATTTCAAAACAAAAGCTGCCTTTACGGTGAATGTAATTTCACATGCATTAAAAGAGCAGTGTCATGATTACAGCGCATGCTCAGAACTTGCATTCTTACAAAGTGAATCTGCTTGAATGCAGGTCATAATCTGATTTCATCCTGGCCAATCCGTCTTCGTTTTTCATCGTATGAAGACCAAGAAGCTCACCAGACAGGTCAGGGATAAAATTGTGCAGAAGTATAAAGCAAGGTTAGGTCATAAAAAAAAAAATATCCCAAGCTTTGAACATCACACAGAGCACTATTAAATCCATCATCCAAAAATGGAAGAGTATGGCACAACTGCAAACCTACCAAGACCAGGCCGTCCACCTAAACTTGACAGGCCGGGAAAGTACAGCATTATTCAGAGAAGCAAACAAGAGGCCAGTGGTAACTCTGGAGAAGTTGCAAAGATCCAGAGCTCAGGTGGGAGAATTTGTCCAGAGGACAACTATTAGTCAAGCACTCCCCAAATCTGGCCTTTATGGAAGACTGGCAAGCAGAAAGCCATTTTGGAAAGACGGCCGTAAGAAGTCCCGTTTGCAGTATGCCACAAGCCCTCCAGAATGTCATGTTTTTGCCGTGTTGCCGCTAAAATGCAGTTAAGAATTTAAAGGAAACCCTCGGTTGCCACAGACTACTTTCACTACAACATGATGATACACCTCCTCAAACGGCCAGTGAGATGGCGAGGACATTCTGATGCAGTATTTCAAAACAAAATCCCTTTGAATTGTTATTTCTGCTGTGATCACTCCAATTTCGGATTAGAATTACAAGAAAAGCCTCTGTTGCTACTGACTAATTTCACTATAGCATGATGATAGACCACCTCACCCCACGAATTGAAGACGCGCTAGTCGTCCTCAGCGCGGACATGCACCTTCCAGCAAAAATTGGCCCAATTGTCAATGGTGTCACATTATTTTTGGTGGCAGAGAGCACGACTTGCTCTATTTTTCTGTCTCCACTGAGGACGAGTAGCACATCTGCAATCCATCACGACCCTCCAACCATGTGCTTTTAATGAGGAGATGCCTTTATCGCGGAGCTGTCCTTGCGTTGTATGGGAGCTGATATAGTCACAGCATCATCATATAACCTCAGGAGCGGTAAACATTGCGAGACAAAAGTGGTTTCTGTGGTGCATCACATAAATGCTACGGCCCTGCGCATGCATGGTCACACACGGCTGCCCAGGTCACAGTCAATCTCTGGTGCTTCCCATCTGCCTATATTGCATTTGCAGATGTAAAACAGTTGCATGATGCACACTGAAGTGTGCCACAACTCTGGCTGCACGCATTCCAGTCATTGGCATTCCAATCACCTGATCCCTGTTTTATTGCGTCTGTTGTAGCATCATGACTTTTCACAAATGTTAAGTTTTTAAGTCTGGGTTATTGTTGAGCTATGCATACATTTCTTTGCTCACTCTCCTTTTAGTGGATCATTAGGGGAGTGGCTCAGTTATCAGACTATTGTTGCTGGCACGTGGTCTGCTGACTAACCCAGAATTCACCATTTGTGTGCTAATACTAAAAATATTCTTGTATTTATTTTGTCCCTTATTACATCATTTGCACAAAATTTTGTTGCTTTTTGCATTTTTAATGCCTCTTAGTATATACCTACCAAGGAAAAAAATTTGTGGAGTAGCTCCATTAATTCGGCTAAAATCACTTGCCATTGTAAGCGCAGACCTACGTTGTTCCTGATCAGCTCGTTCTAACCGATGCATGCCCAATAATTAGAACATTAATGTACTGGTGCAAGAACGGGCTTGTTCGGGTTAGAATTCCAGCAATTTGAACTTTGGGTCTGGTCAAGCTCTCTTCACACTTCCTGAACCTAACATTCTTAATTGGAATTAGCTGTCAATGAGTTAGGTTGGTGAGCTGTGCCTTCTCCTGATACACCACAACTCCTAGAAGGGGCCCCACATAGGGGGCTTTGAGACTGCGGCCGGGGGTGCTCTATAATGCCTTTGTGGGAGGCCTATAGGGGTTTTTTATGGTCATTGCAAAACGTGCCAATTTGAGTGGCCATTGGGGACTTGTTTTCCCAAGGTTTTTTTTTGGGGGGGGGCCCCAAACATTCGTCTGATTTTCCTATCCGGTGCGACGGTGCGACTCTGAGGCAGTCCAATGATAAATAACCATGAAATGCGGCTGCTCCTGTGTTTGTTTTCTTTGACTTTTGTTCATATTTCTGCGCAGGACGGAAACAGGTTTGTATATTTGCGTAATCATCTGTTTTTATGCATATTTCCATGATCGAGACAGCGTCATCGCAAACCCAGCGGCCCTTTTCCCAAACTTTACTGCCCAGTCACCCAACCCCCACCAAACCCTCTATATAAACATTCCTTACATCTCCTCCTGTTTTACATCTGTTACTCACAAAACCTCTCTTGCTGCATCTACCACCATTTCAACTCGCTCTGGAAAAAAATACCCCTTATCGATCCTAATGACATCTCAACTTTCTGAACCCTTTCCTGCTCTTTCCCCAATTTCTATACCGTTTTATCTGCCTCTTACACATTGTTGCCACGTGTCCATAATCTCAAAAACGGTAGCACCTTAGTGGAGCCGCTTTGTATCCCCTCACCCTCTAACTAACGTAATCTACCTTTCAGGGAGCTCAGATTTATGTTCCAATAAAACTGAAAAACTTTCCTGCTCCACTCCTTCATTGTGGCTTCTCTGCCTACTTGCCTCTCAAACTCCCTCCACTTCATAGAAGTCACTGGCCCTTGCAGATAGCAGAATGGCCCACTTCATGTTTTCACTGGAAAGCAGACGACACTGGTTAAATCATTCATTTAACCCTTAAATGCCCCCTGTGACAAATTTGTCACACGATTTTGGGGGTTGTCAAAACCACTGACCCCACATAAATTTTGCAGCGTAATGCCCATAGTGACATATTTAGACCATCAGTGCTGCCATCTGATGCTTAAAAGTGGAACTGACACTACACTGGCTGCACCAGCGAACCTTTCCAATATGGCCGCCCCCATGGTGGAATCCACACTGAATTGATCAGCACCCATTCATCACTGGATAAAACAGACAAACAGGTAGGCTAATGAAAAATAAGCTATGCCTAACACTTTGGCTATATGTCAACTACCAAAACAATGATGAACAAAAGTTCTCGTTTTATCCTAGAAACTTAGAGTGATATATATGTCACAAAACTAAAATGAGGTCAAAGGTCACAAAAATGTTGAGGCCCTCAAAATTGCAATTATGCATTAAGGGGCGCTATAGATCCACCGTGTCGCACCCAGTGCCAAATGAGATATCAAATCGAAGAACTTAATATTTTTAGTCTATGAGCCAAGTTTGGTGAGTTTTTGAGTATGATAAGGCCCTCAAAAATGTATTCGTAAAATCGGAAAAAACGCAGGAAATGGCTCATAGCTCACTTCCTGTGAGACAAAAAAATTCATAATGACTACTATGGCCATATAGAATTTCGTGAGAATCCGAGCAATTGCGTTCCAAAATGCCCGCGTGTTTGGTGGCGCTATAGAGCCACCAGGGCATGTTCAAGCACAAAAATAATAATACTTTGTAATTTTCACCACGACTGACGTGTGTGCTAATTTTTGTGAGTTTTCGTGCATGGCAAAGCCCTCAAAAATGCGTTCTCGCAGCAGAATAATAATAATAATAAGAAGAAGAAGAAGAATAAAAATCCCTTCAAAAACAATAGGTTCCTGGCACCGGTCGGTGCTCGGGCCCTAATGATCAATTGAAACTCGTGCCCTCCTACTAACTCCAAACTCTCGTGTTTGTCATGGTGGTTGGTTATGCTCTGAATCTGAAACTTCACTGCGAGCGATTGTGAACTCCTCTACTTCCTCTTTGATTTGCCGTTTAGAAACATCTTATAGAGGTGCATATCACCACCAACTGTACCAGAGTATGTTGTGTAATCTATTGAAGCTATTTTGTCTCATGTAAAATAAATAAAATAAAATGCCCACCTACTATCTAACTCAGGAACCCATCCATATTCCTAAATATTATTTTTTGGGAGTTTTCTCCTTTATTTGACAGTGCAGTGGAGATATACAGGAAAGGTGGGGAGAAGAAAGGGGAAGACAAGCAGTAAATTGCCTGGGCTGGATTCAAACCCAGGCTGCTGCAGGAGGGACTCTACCCTAATATGGTATGCGCACTGAGCCGATGTTCTCTTCCTGATACCTGATTCCCACCAAATCTACTTTCCAAAATCCCCTGAATCTCCTCCCCCTTTTACGTCCAATATCCCCAAAAAGTTCTTAGCTGCATCCACTGCCATTCCGATTCTCTCGGTTTTACTTTCAATGTTCCTCGAACAAAAAACCACCAATACACACCAAAAACCCTCTCTTGTACATTGTAATGATACCTCCATCATGTTGCCTTTCAGCAGCTTGTACCCGAGCCTGTTCTTTCCCAGTAATCACTTTATCTGCTTTTACTCTCCTGTTTGCGTCTGCATGTGACATTTTTCCTTGAATTCTACAAAACCCAAAACCAGTGAAGTTGGCACGTTGTGTAAATCGTAAATAAAAACAGAATACAATGATTTGCAAATCCTTTTCAACCTATATTCAATTGAATACACTGCAAAGACAAGTTACTTAATGTTCGAACAGGTAAACTTTGTAATTTTTTGCAAATATTAGCTCATTTGGAATTTGATGCCTGCAACATGTTTCAAAAAAGCTGGCACAAGTGGCAAAAAAGAGAGAGTTGAGGAATGCTCATCAAACTCTTATTTGGAACATCCCACAGGTGAACAGGCTAATTGGGAACAGGTGGGTGCCATGATTGGGTATAAAAGCAGCTTCTCTGAATTGCTCAGTCATTCACAAACAAGGATGGGGCGAGGGTCACCACTTAGTGAACAAATGCGTGAGCTGATTGGCGAACAGTTTAAAAACAACATTCCTCAACGAGCTATTGCAAGAAATTTTTGGATTTCATCATCTACGGTCCGTAATATCGTCAAAAGGTTCAGAGAATCTAGAGAAATCACTGCACGTAAGCTACAAGGCCGAAAACCAACATTGAATGCCTGTGACCTTTGATCCCTCAGGCGGTACTGCATCAAAAACCTACATCACCACATGGGCTCAGGAACACTTCAGAAAACCACTGTCAGTAACTACAGTTCATCGCTACATCTGTAAGTGCAAGTTAAAACTCTACAATGCAAAGCGAAAGCCATTTATCAACGGCACCCAGAAACGCCGCCGGCTTCGCTGGGCCCAAACTCATCTAAGATGGACTGATGCAAAGTGGAAAAGTGTTCTGTGGTCTGATGAGTCCACATTTCAAATTGTTTTTGGAAACTGTGGACGTCGTGTCCTCCGGACCAAAGAGGAAAAGAACCATTCGGACTGTTATAGGCGCAAAGTTCAAAAGCCAGCACCTATGATGGTATGGGGGTGTATTAGTGCCCAAGGCATGGGCAACTTACACATATGTGAAGGCACCATTAATGCTGAAAGGGACATACAGGTTTTGGAGCAACATATGTTGCCATCCAAGCAACTTCTTTTTCATGGACGCCCCTGCTTATTTCAGGAAGACCATGCCAAGCCACATTCTGCACGTGTTACAACAGCATGGCTCCGTAGTAAAAGAGTGCGGGTACTAGACTGGCCTGCCTGTAGTCCAGACCTGTCTCCCTTTGAAAATGTGTGGCGCATTATGTGGTGTAAAATACAACAACAGAGACTGCTGAACAACTCAAGCTATATATCAAGAAAGAATGGGAAAGAGTTCCACCTGAAAAGCTTCAAAAATTGGTCTCCTCAGTTCCCAAACGTTTACTGAGTGTCGTTTAAAGGAAAGGCGATGTTACACAGTGGTAAAAAGGCCCCTGTGCCAACTTTTTTGCAATGTGTTGCTGCCTTTAAATTCTAAGTTGATGATTATTTGCAAAAGAAAAAAAGTTTCTCTGTTTGAACTTTAAACATCTTGTCTTTGCAGTGTATTCAATTGAATATAAGTTGAAAAGGATTTGCAAATCATTGTATTCTGTTTTTATCTACGATTTACATAACGTGCCAATTTCACTGGTTTTGGGTTTTGTAGTTCATTCTATTTCCCTCTGCATTTTCCATCTCACACTACAGTGAACCAATTCCATGCCCTTCCCCACAGTGTAAACTCACTGCCTGCTCTTTTAACAAACTGAATTCATCCTCTACACTTCTTTCCTTTATCTTCAACACCTGTATGTTTGCTTCCTGTATATTGCAGCCACATGTCCATATTCCTGATACCAGAAACATCTGAGTGGACCTCTTTTATATCCCTCATCCCACTACTAAAAGACTAGTTTCAGGTTGGTCACCACTGAACAAGTCTAACAAAACAGACTGTTCCTCTTCCTTTTCTTCCCTGTTGTTTCGTGCTTTTAACCTGCTTGGCTCCACAAACTCTGCAGCAACACATCTCAAAAAAGTTGGATCAGGAGCAAAAAAAGACTGTAAAAGTAAGTGGCACTTATAATAAAGCAGCTGGAGATGCATTTGACAACTACAATCCCAATTCCAAACGGTTGGGACAAAGTGTAAATTGTGAATAAAATCAAAACGCAATGACTTTCAAATCACACCAGCCAGTATTTTATTCACAATACAACAGAGATAACATAGCAAATGTTGAAACTGAGAAATTTTACAATTTGATCCACAAATTGAGCTCATTTGAAATTTGATGGCCATTACAGGTCACAAAAAGGTTGGGACAGGGGCCTGTTTACCATGTTGTTGCATCCTCTCTTCTTTTTAACACAGAGTGGAGTGCAGTTAGGGCATTGAGGAGACTAGTTTCTTGAGTTTAGCCATTGGAATTGGATCACAGTCTTGATTAATACAGGCTTCCATCTGCTGGAGAGTTTTGGGTTTCCTTTGATGGACTTTTTGTTTAATTATGCGCCAAATGTTCTCAATCAGTAAAAGATCAGGACTGCAGGCAGGCCAATTCAGCACATGGACTCTTCTACTACGAAGCCAAGCTGTTGTAATAGCTTCAGTATGTGGTTTTGCATTGTCCTGCTGAAATACACAAGGACTTCCCTGGAATAGATGTCGTCTGGAAGGGAGTATATGTTGCTGTAAAACCTTTATATACCTTTCAGCATTCATGGTGCTTTTTAAAACATGCAAGTGTCCCACACCATATGCACTAATGCATCCCCATACCATCAGAAATGCTGGCTTTTGAACTTAATGCTGATAACCGGAGGAGTGGTCTTTCTCCTCTTTAGCCCAGAGGACAGGACGCCCATGATTTCCAACAAGAATGTCAAATTCTGACCACAGGACGCTTTGTCACTTTGCTACAGTCCATTTTAAATGAGCCTTGGCCCACAGAACACGGAGGCGCTTCTGGATCATGCTCAACAATGGCTTCCTTTTTCCATAATAGAGTTTTAGATGGCATCTGTGGATGGCACGACAGACTGTGTTTACAGTCAGTGGTATCTTGAAGTATTCCTGGGACCATTTAGTAATGGCAATGACAGAATCATGCCGGTGATTGATGTAATGGTGTTTGAGGGCCCGAAGATTACGGGCCTCCAGTAAAGGTCTTTGGCCTTGTCCCTCACACAGAGAGATTTTTCCAGTTTCTGTGAATATTTTAATGTTTTGCATTGTTGATAATGAGACCTTCAAAGCCTTTGCAATTTGACTTTGAGGAACATTGTTTTTAAAGTATTCCAAAAATTTTTTTTTTTTTTTTGCAAGCCTTAACAGTTTGGAGAGCCTCTGGCCATCTTCACTTCTGAGAGACTCAGCCTCTCTAAGACATCCCTTTTATAGCCAATCATGTTACACACCTGATGTCAGTTAACTTATTTACTTGGTAAATGTTCTTTCAGATGATTCTCTTATATTCTCAGCAACAAAAGTTTCTGTGACACCATTTATGTGTATGTTATAAATGACACGCAAAGATCTCAATGCAATCAATATGTTTATTTAACAGGAGAAACACTGACTTTTCAGTGCCAACGTCACTCAGAACGAAAAATGTCATTTTCATGCGTCATGAAGCACTTGTCTGACGTCTAACCAATTGTGACCTTCACACTTCAATACCGGGTGTGACTTCCTCGTGCCATGATGCAAGCAACGCATCTCCGGCGCATGGACCGAATCAGATGTGCCAGAAATTGCTGTGGGATGTCATTCCAAATCTGACGTAGACGTTGTCGCAATTCCTGGAGTGTAGCTGGCGGGTTATCCAACCGCCGCAAACGTCGATCCATCTCGTCCCAAAGATGCTCAATTGGGGACATGTCTGGGGATCTGGCTGGCCATGGCAGGACATTGACATGTTGTTGCATCAGATACTGCTGTACAATCCTTGCAACGTTTGGTCTGGCGTTATCATGTTGCAGCGTTATTCCGGGACCATGTTGCATCAAAAACGGTACCACCAATGGCCGTAGCACTTCATCGCGATATCTTTGACCTGTCAGATTTCCATCAATAACAAGCAAATCTGTTCTGTTTCTAGCCGTGATCCCTCCCCAAATCATGACACTACCACCTCCAAAACGATCAAATTCCTGAACACAGTTGTTGGCATAACGTTCTCCACGTCGACGGTATACACGTAAACGACCATCACATCGGTTAAGCATGAATCTTGATTCATCAGTGAAGAGTACAAGATCCCACTGACGTTGGATCCACCGTCGATGTTGTTGTGCCCACTGTAGACGCAGTCGTCGGTGTTGTACTGTGAGTATTGGACGTCTTGCTGGCCGACGTGGGACAATGCCAAAATGACGGAGACGGCGACGGATTGTCTGTGCAGACAGTCGCCTCAAACCAGGTATCGTTCTTGCAGTTATGGTTGCAGGTTGGAATCGATTTCGGAGATGGGTTGTTCTAATCCATTTGTCCTGTCTGGGAGTGGTTACTCGTGGACGGCCGCTGCGAGGACGGTCTCTGACATGTCTTGTCTGCTGATGACGCTGCCATAAGTTCCAAATGGTGTTTCGGTGGACATTCAGGCGATGAGCAACTTCCCTCTGCGAGGTTCCGGATTCAATCATCCCAATGGCCCTCCACCGATCATTTTCAGACAGTCTTGGCATTTAGAGGGTAGAGTTCCTGATCCGAAATGGCTGTGTTTTCGATAAGTAATGCTTCCGTCGTTCATCAGGCACAATGTGAACATTCCAAAAATTCTCCTCTTTTATTGCCATCCACAAGCATGATTTACGCACATTTTCACGTGCAAAGTCATTTTCTCGCATTTTCATGATTTCCATTTCAATGTTGTGTTTACGTGTACTGTTTCAGTCTGATATCACCATGTATGACAATTTCATAATTGCGTTATGAAAAATAATTAACAATATTGGTGTCACAGAAACTTTTGTTGCTGAGTATATATTAATTGCTTTTTCAGCCCTCTTTTGCCTGTGTCCCAACTTTTTTGAGACCTATTGCAACCAGAAAATTAGAAATAAGCTCATTTTGAGGATAAAAATATAAAACGTCTCACTTTCGACATTTGAAATGTTGTCTATGTTCTATTGTAAATAACTTATTGACTCGTGGTCTGAAAGTCATTGCATTTTTATTTTATTGACAATTTACACTTCGTCCCAACTATTTCGAAATTGGGGTTGTAAATGGGTTAGTTAGCAACAGGTCAGTAACATGACTAAAATAAATATAAAAAGAACATTTTAGAGAGGCAGAGTCCCTCAGAAGTAATGATGGGCAGAGGTTCACCAATCTGAGAAAATCTGTGTCTAAAACTTGTGGATCAATTTCAGAAAAATGTTCCTCAATGTAAAATTACAAAGACTTTGAATACCACACCATCTACAATACATATCATCAAAAGATTCAGAGAATCTGGAGAAATCTCTGTGTGCAAGGGACGAGGCCGAAGGTCAGTGTTGGATGCTTGTGATTTTCGGACCCTCGGGTGGCACTGCATTAAAAACCGGCATGATTCTGCACTGGAATTCCCTGCATGGGCTCAGAAACACTTCCAAAAGTCATTGTCTGTGAACATAGTTCACCGTGCAATCTACAAATGCAATTTAAAGCTGTATCATGCCAAGAAGAAGCCATACGTGAACACGGTCCAGAAACGCTGGTGTCTTCTATTGCCTAGAGCTTATTTAAAATGGACTGAAGCAAAATGGAAAACTGTTCTGCGGTCAGATCAATCAAAATTTGACATTGTTTTTGGAAACCACAGGCGCGTCATGCGACCTAAAGAGGAGAGGGTTCATCCAACTTGTTATCCTGTTATTCTATCTTCCCTGGCCGACTCCGACAGCTCACTCATTCATAAATATAGGATGACGTCAAACCCGGAAACGTCCTTTGCGTCTTCGGTATCCCAGAAGCCCCGTGTTTGAGGAAGTTGCTGTTGCAAGGTACTGTCTGCGTCTGCGAACTGCTGTTAACATGTCAGTGATGGAGGACGAAGAGCTGGAATTTGCTGAAGATTTGGAGGCGATACTGCATCTCACACCCGAGGTGCAGCTGGCCATTGAGCAGGTATAAGGGTGCAGATGGTCATATAAAAGCCGACTCTGCAGTGTAGATCGATAGTGTCGCCAGGACAACTTGGGTAGCGATGAATTGTCAACCGTTGGAGGAATGAGTTGACTACCGGTGATCAGATTAGTCGACACATTAGCTGGGTTGGAAGTTGGTATGTAGATTTAGATGCGCAATGTGTCATTATTGTTCATAATACGTTGTTGCTATGTCCTCGTAGAAGACTGCATCACTGAGAAACCGACTGTCAGGCTACCTGCTGCATCACTGTCACGATAAGCTGGTCACTGACGGTCCATTTTGCTGTATTCAGCAAGGATCACTTACTGACTGCTGTCTGGGGTAGTTCATATGTAAATTGAATCAATCGATGGTCACGTCATATGTCAGTTTTTCCCCCGCAAAATGTATTTAAGTCGTGACCTTCATGATGGTAGTTCTCCACCTGAGAATTGAATGGCCATTCATGGGGACAGTTCGTGTTTAGAACGAACAAGTTTGGCATCGTTCTTGTACAGGACGCTGTGGCTATGTCCTCAAGGTTTGTGCACAGATGCGCCAAAACAATACGACCTCCTGCCTAACATGCTGATGACCCTCTCCGCGCTGCCACAGCAGCTGTGTAAAATTGACGTCCACAGGAATGCCCGGACCCAGGTTTTCCCAGCTGTTGATTTTGCAGTCTCGGTTCCGACAAGATTGCCGCACCAATGTGACAAATGCTATGGTTTGGGGACCCCAAACACCCTGTCCGGTCCGACTGGTGGTTTTTGCTGCCACCGACTACTGTCATCGAAGTACACGCGTTTACTGACTGGGGGGCGTCGAACCCTTGTCGCCTATGTGATGCTCCAACCCAGTCATCTGGCCATAACGAATTGGCCTAATCGACGTCGCTTAGGTCCTTTTCTCCTGCGTTTAAATACGTCGACTCCGTGATCCCACTGATCTCACCGTTTAAGGTGCTTTATACGCGCCACTGGAAGGATGAAGATGTCCGCACGACTGTCTTGTGAATTTACTCAGCTACCCGCACGCCGGTGGAGTTGATAAACCTAACTGTTCGCCGTGGTTCCTGGGGGTTTGTGTGTCTTACCAAATGCCTTATTGCAAAAAGTATACATAGCCTTGCAACTCTTGACTGTCGTGCCGATAAATGGATACGCGCTTTTATCCAATCTGCGCTCATGGTCAAACCGTCGGAGCGTCTGGCCAATTTCTTATTAAACGTGTTGCGTTCATGCACACTATAACGATGTTATTTTCAGGTGATGAGACGAATTTAACAGCCTCCAACTAAAAGAGAAAGTCCCCCCCCTCCTTTCAGCGGTCTCAGTGCAGTATACATTACGAAACTATTTTCGTATAATGTAAATATTCTGTCGATTTACTACTTGCCACGCTAATATCCAACCGATCAATGGTTTGGTGAAAAGCTCAGATTGGACAAACGTGCCTGGCGTGGCCATTTGATAAATAGACAGGTCTAGCTGCCGGACTGTCGTGCTGATAAATGGACAAATATGTTCGACTGTTGTGCCGATAAATCGATTTGTCTGCCCGACTCTCATGCCGATAGTCACTCTCCCATTGGAAATAAACATTCGCCATAGCAGATATTCGGTGTTACTCCAGCTGAGAGTGGTCATACGTTTCGGCTCCTCAGTGTATGCTGAATATTGGCTGTTGTTAAATTTTGAGCACGCATTTACCGAAATATATGTTTAGGTTTTTCCTAGTCAGGATCCGTTGGATGGACCGGACTTCAACGCGGTGGAGTACATTAACACCTTGTTCCCCACAGAGCAGGTAAGATGACTAATGCAATACACGCTGTCAAGGGTCTTACTGAATATTTTTGAAAATTCTGTTAAGAAATAAATGCAGGCTATATTAAAGTCTTAAGGTTTTGAATTTTAAGTCCGACTAGATTTTCCCAGCTTCTTGATGAGTCCAGTTTAGATTGCAAAGGGATTTTATTTTGGTTTCAAAGCACATCAGATAGAAATTCACAACTGAAATGTAGTGTTAAGTGTTATTGGGTTTAACTACTTATTAGGCAGACTGGCAGGTTTCCTTTATAACTGGAATATTTTGGATCTCAAATGATAATTATGTTAAGAAAGTATTATTTTGCTTGGTTGACATTCTGCACTTCAGCTGCCGTTTTATTATCAAGGCTACTAAATGGCATTTTTACAAGTCTCATAAAAGCTTTGCGACAAAATATCTTCATAAACATTCGCTTGATGCGTCATAATTGTGATGAATTGTGGTGATTTGACATCTGTTGGTTTACATGCCCAGGGAGCTTGCTGCGAGCTGTGGATATTTATTTCAGTAATGCAATAAGCAAATGGCGGGCTTGTATGTAGTGTGATTGATGAAGTATAGCCCTGTTGTTAGCATGGGGAGATTAAGCTGAACAGATAAGCGTAAAGCTATGTAGTATTACACTGGTGCACATTGTGAAATGGCGTCTTGTTTTGATTGCTTTGGAGTGCAGTGGTCGTAGTGCTTAAGATTCCAGATTTTTATTTCCTTGATTTTGTGCCGTGGGTGGTGTTTGGGAACTGTCATGCTCTGATACTTCTGTATTAAATCTGTTGCTTTCATTTCTGCAGTCTTTGGCCAACATTGATGATGTGGTGAACAAAATTCGCCTGAAAATCAGGTGAGTTTTTGAGCATATGTAGGGTATCAGTGATTAGGGGTGTTCCATTTAAATGTGTAAACATTTACGAGAGGTTAGAGGTTCAGGAAAATCATTATTTGTTTTCAATGAAATGCTCAATTTTTATAATATTTCATTAATGACATGTAGTTAACTACTGTGATTGCTGCATGGAATCCATGAAAAACTAAAAAAAAAGATGTAAAAAAAAAAAAAAGTAAAAACGACGTGGATGCTGATCCTGGTTCACGATCAATCTCGTGGCAAGACGGCGGTGGTGGACAGTGCGAGTTCAGTTCTTTTGTAAGGGGGGGGCATAGGCAGTGGCTATTTTTACGCCAGCCATTATCTTTCTCCGATTTGCTATTCTTACGAACTTCTGCATGTGTGCACAATGTTGGGAATCTGGATTTAGACCGCTGCGATGGCTATAATACATCAACTGACATTAGCTAGTGGGACGACATTACTTGTGATGTTAGCTAACTCGTGCATAAAGGCAGGGTAGGTAAAATAATCAAATATGCAGTTTTTGCTCTATGTTTTGAAATGGCCTTTGTACTCTGAAAGCAACAAATAACTTATAAATTCTGAAAAAGAAATGAAAAAGATCCGTCATCTGCAGCTGCTGTAATCCTGTATAAGCGCCAACTAATCAGTACCTTGCTGTCCAGTTGGAAAGAACCAATGACAAGCTTCCTCACCTCCTTGCGCGTACTCTAGCCTTGCTGTGTTGGAGCTTGAACTCTTAGCACTTAATCACTGCCCCAGGTAAGTTGTTCTTTGATCTAATCAAAAGAAGAGGTTGTGGGAAGTGTACCGGAGAATTGTTGTGGCTAGAGTGCATCGTTAAAGAGGTGACTATCAGATATTTTGGACCGAATGGCATTCAGTTTGCCAATCTGAGGGAACAGGTTGCCAATCCGTGGGCACTTTTTTTTTTCCTCCTCACCTGACCCTAGGGGGTTCCGTAAAAAGGTGTCTTCATTGTTCCATCGTTGGACCCAAGCATAAAAAATACTATCACTTATGAGCTTAAATAACACTAAAGCCTGAAATAAACCAAGTGAGCTACCGTGCCCATGGCACTATTTTTTTATTGCGTAATCGCATACACTGACCTTAACTGAGGAAAGTGAAGTCTGCAGTTCTTTCGATATTAGTTTGGGTTCTTTTGTGACCTCCTGGATCAGGCATCAATGTGCTCTTGGAGGAAATTTCATAGACTGGCCACTCCTGGGAAAATGCATAACTGTTCCAGGGGTCCTCCTTTTGTAGATAATGGCTCTCATTGTGGTTTGCTGGAGTCACAGAGCCTTAGAAATGTCTCATTCCATTTCCAGTATTAGTTTTTTCCCTGCGGTCCACTCGCCAGAGTCAGTTTCGGTTTTGCTTTGTTTATTGTCTCTCGTTATTCAGTTATTGTCTCGTTCATTACCCCTCCTCTTTTTTTCCCTTCACGTGTGTAGCACATCTGTTCCCAATCTTTATCTTGTGTATTTAAGTGCCTGCTCTTTGTTTCTCCCTTGCTGGATTGTTGTTTCCTATCTTGAGTCATGGTGTGTCTTCACTAAAAGCCTTGAATCAATTTATTCGGAGAATTCCTCCCTGAGCCTTCGGTCCTGGCGAGTAGCTGCTTACAAGTACCTTTTTTGCTCTTGTTCAAAGGCGTGCACCTGCCCACCGTGTCCTTGTTCAATCGGCTTGCCATCCCAGTCACTGACCTCGGACCAGTCCCTTCGACTTCATCTTGTCGATGCTTTTAGTGTCTGATTGGTCCGTGGTCAGATGGGAACAATTGGTGAAAAACATTTTCCACCTCTGAAAGCTCTTTCTTTTGTTCCTCCATTTTGTTAATTAAGCAACCTTTAAGATCTCAGTGATTTTTCATTACACTCTGTTCTGGAATGCGAAACAGAAATAGCTTTGGTCGGCTTCAATCCCTGGTTGTACCAGCCGGCAGTGGTCGGCAGCTTTTTCAGAGCAGCACACAATTGGGTTTTTTCACGTTGCAGGGAAAGCAAACTGGGAAGGGACTGCTGGGATGGGATACTAGAATAGTTGCTTTGTTCCTTACTCCTGTTGGCCAGCCAGGCGCTCATTAGTAAGATTCTAATCTTGCTCATGTTGGGGCTTCCTCCGCCCTCGTTCTGAACTTGCTAAGTTTCGACCAATGAGCGTAAAGAAGTAGCAGCTGACAGGCGCGTGCTTTGGAGGAGAGCTGCAAACTGTCTTCGCTCTCTTGAAGGAAGAAACAGCACCTCGGCAAAGTATATTTCAGCGCAAAGAAGAATACTTGAAGTGTCTGAAACGCATATTCAAATTTGGTAATGATCCTGTGCGACGCATTTTTAAACCAGCGAATCTTCAAATTGGCTTCAATACCATGGGGCAGACATTTTTAGTTGGGGAATTTTCTGATTTTGAATTTGATCTTCGGAAACCTCACCTTTAAAGATTCTTAATAACCTTAACCTCTTGCAGTTTTCATCTCCCCATGAGCCACAGTTGCTCTAATTTACTAATTGGTAAAAACCGACGACGGTGTAATTTACTTTTGATTTCATTGTTATGAATATTATGTTATTTTTGTGTGTAATTTTGTGTCATCTTATGCTATATTTCTGTATGTGATTATCCCCCACTGCGCGTTTAGCGCGAAGCGGGGGATATAGTATTCAGCTCGCTCTGTCCGTCCGTCCATCCGTCCCAAACATTGTCAGCGCTATATCTCAAGAAGGAGTCAACCTATTTCAATTCTTTTTGGTACCAACCTTCCTACTGGGAATGCGCAGACACCAGTCGGTTTTGGTGACCTAACGGCGGGGGATATAGTCACTTTAGTGACAAACTCTTGTTGTTAGTGTTTTAATTGTCATTGTATGTTTTCTCATGCTGTTTTTTGATGTTTGTGTGATCAGTGGATATTATATTGTGCTCTGTTTTTGTGTGTAATTACTGTACATTCTCTCATGCTGTGATTGGGCGCATGTGTAATCAGTGCATATTGTCTCAAGTTGTACTTTGGGATGTGTGCATATTCGGTGTATATTTCCTCAGGTTGTGCTTGGGTCAGTTGGGTGTGTGTGGTGTGTTTGTCATGCCATATTTTCTGCCAGGTGCTTGGATGATGACATCAGGACGGTGGTGAGGGGGCAGACGAACGTAGGACAAGATGGCCGACAGGTAAGTTTGGGTCTCTTTTTGAATTTATTATCTGCCTCATGCTGGCTGTCTTGCATATGGTTATGATTGCATATAGGGCTACAGCCCTATAAATATGAATCTTCAAGAAGCTCGGAGTCGTGTGGGCGCAACAAGATTTACTAGATTTAGTGCGTAAGCTTTTTGAAACAATCTTATGGTAATTGCACATTGTAAACCAATAGTAGGTGTTTTCCGCAATCTGATTGGTTAATTACCCTTGTCGAATAGTGTTCGACATCCCTGAAATGACAGGACCTTTTCACCTGCTCATGAGTACATTAGCATGCAGCGGTGTATAATCCAGGGGTCAGAAAGTAAAAATCCTACCATGTTTTCATTCCAAACGTAAACTCCTGTCAGCGGATTTGACTTGTTAGTTTTACCACCCAGCTGAAGAATAGTGTCAGCTGCCAGGTCTTTTGTGGCTGGAACAATATCCTGGGATGGACTTTTACTTTCTGAACCTGGATTATACACCTCTGTTAGCATGAAAACGGACCTACTTTCGCTCATTCAGCCCATCAGTTCAACTTGACAGGTTGCGGAATTCTAGCGCGTGACTCGATGACCTAATTGTGACGGATCACATCTCCATACGAAAGAGTCCGTGCAAAAAACGTTTCTTTCTCGCTTATGGTTTACAATATTGATAAATGGTTACGTTTGTGAAATTTATGGTTTACAATATCGATAAATAGTTACGTTTGTGAAATTTCCTGGGATTCATTGACTAACGTCGTCGGTTTTAAACTAAATTTGCGGGCGTTGAATTCCAATGAATCCCGGAAATTTCAAAACGTAACTATTTATCTTCATATTGTAATCAAAGCTGAAGGCGGTCCAACAAAATATTTTGGTGAGCAACTTTTTGCGGCCTGGCAGTGTATTTTAGGTTTAGGTTTTGCTTTATTGGATATATTTGGGGTAATAGTTGAAGTTTGTTTACTATATGCGATTGTATTAGCAGTTTAATTGAAGGTTGGGGTTGATCTGTATGTGATTATATCTGCAGTTGTATTTAATTTTATGTTTTTGCCGTATGTGGTGGTATTTGCAGTTGTATTTAAAGTTTGTGATGTGCTGTGTATAATTCTGTTATATTTAATGTTTGAGATCTGGTGTATTTGATTATATCTGCAGTTATATTTAATTTTATGTTTTTGCCGTTTGTGGTTGTATTTGCAGTTTTATTTAAGGATAAGGTTGTGCTGTATCTGACTGTATTTGCAGTTGTTGGTATATACCAAAGAATTCCCTTCGTCTGTCCGTCCGTCCACTCCAGTTTGTCCGACTAATTTCTCAGAAACCGCTCATCAGATTCTATACTTCATGCAGAGGCGCAGAGCCAATTTATATGAAAATATGCAATAGTCTCTTCAGTGCTCAGGGTTTGGGGGTATTGGTGAGCAGCGCTCACTTTTTCACTTGTTTTTAAGGTTATAGTTTTGGTACATGTGGTTTGTGCTGTTTGCCCTTTTTGGTTCTTGACTGTATGTTTCTCTCTCAGGCTCTTGAAGAGGCACAGAAATCCATTCAGCAACTTTTTGGCAAAATCAAAGACATCAAAGACAAGGCAGAGAAATCAGAACAAATGGTGGGTGGAGCATACATACCGGCTGTGTGACTGAATGACGGACAGTTTGAGAGAGGGAAGGGCCCCAAGTTTGACGGACAGACCAACTGACCAATGGGTTT
This sequence comes from Gymnothorax reevesii, assembly GCA_029721435.1. Lineage (NCBI taxonomy): Eukaryota > Metazoa > Chordata > Actinopteri > Anguilliformes > Muraenidae > Gymnothorax > Gymnothorax reevesii. The sequence goes on along the minus strand of CM056574.1, from coordinate 67,275,579 downwards.
GCTAGTCTTGGCTGTTGTGTCATAAAATGCATATTTCAATGTATTGTGTATTTTCGATTGTTACCTTTCATATCAAGATATATTTTCCATCCAAAGTTAAACAGTGCATTATTTAAAAGGAATATGAGTTTCATGAAAATTGGGCAAGTTACAAATCAATCAACTAGGCTGAGCCAATCTCATAGTAGCCCTGCTACAGCTCTGAGTCATTGTTGTCCAGCCCTTTTTGGTGACCATTTGTGCTGATGCTTGAATTTAAATGTCAAAATTCATCGCTACTGGTAAAGACAATGTAGCTGAATTCATATCACTAGAGTAGCGCCCATTCAAAATGTGCCTGTTCAGACCGGGTCTATGACTTGGCCTCCTGTATTTCTACTTGCCAATTTCTTGATTTCTTTTGAACCACTCCGTGAAACAACTTTGCACTTGACATTGCTCTTCCTCAGATTTTCAGCAATAAAATTATTTTTGTGTGAAGTCGATTGGATGAACGTTTCTTGAGAAAATCAAGGATGGACTTAGCAACAGACGGAGTCTCCTTCCATTTTAGTATTCTCTATACTGTCACCCTTGAGGTTACCCCACATGCAGGACTGTGGGTCTGTGCATTTTGGCGGGGCAGGGGATAGACGCGATGTATGCTAATCATGAGTGGGCGTGTTCCTGCAGGTGAAAGAGATTACACGTGACATCAAGCAGCTGGACCACGCCAAGCGTCACCTGACCACCTCCATCACTACACTCAACCACCTGCACATGCTCGCTGGGGGAGTGGACTCTCTGGAGTGAGTGTGTGTGTGTGCGTGTCTGCGCTTGCGAGTGTGTTTGCATTTTTAGCTTACTGGCTGATGGGCAGGCTGAGTTATCGGGATCAGGCAGCGTCCGGCACAGTTAGTGGTTGTGGTAGAGTTCCGTCAGCAAAATCTATCAGTCTTCTCTTTTGACACCGCTGGCCAGATTCGCTTCATATTTTGTTTTGAGCCTCCTTGGGAGCATGTCATTTTCGGATTATAACAATTTTTTTAAAATGGAAATTTCCCTACTTTGGAAATATGCCTATTTAAATTATGGCTAAACATGATGCAACTATGCCCTCTATTGGCCTGATTTGGTTATGGTTAGGGGTAGGCTATCCAAAATGAATAGAAGTCAATGCAATGTTCTAATAAGGATATCTGCGTAAACTTGTGTGTGTGTGTGTGTGTGTGTGTGTGTGTGTGTGTGTGTGTGTGTGTTCTTGCGCGCGCGCGCGTGTGTGTGTGTGTGTGTTTTTGTGCACGTGTGTTTGCATTCGTGCGCTGCAGGGCTATGACACGGCGGAGGCAGTACGGAGAAGTGGCTAACCTGCTGCAGGGTGTCGTTAATGTACTGGAGCATTTCCACAAGTATATGAGCATCCCACAGATACGACAGCTGTCTGAGAGGTACACCACAGTTGCACACACGAGACTCCTGCCAACACACAGACACACACAGTTTGTCTCATATACTCACACACGAGCGTGAGCACACGCAGTCTCTCACACACGGTTGCGCACCTGCAGACTGAAGTATATTACCTGATGCTTTTTACCACAGCCACTTCCGATTGACTGGAGTAAGAATGGGGGCAATGTCCCTGAAGCAATGTGGGGTTACAGGCCTTGCTCAAAGTACCAACAGCTGCTCTGGTCTTATTTTGGCTGCTCTGGATTTTCATCCACACTGCCTCTGAGTTCCTCCCAAATGCCCTAGCCATAAGGACTCAAACATACTGTTGTATGCTAACACACACTGGTGCTTTTAGCTTACCTGGACCAAAGGTCCGGAGGGCTTATGTCGAGGCCTGTCTGTTCATTGTATCATCATCCATGTGTAAACATCTTCTCCTTCGAAATCACTGGGTGGATGAAGCTGAAACTCTGCATGCGTGTTCTTACTTTCGATGACGCCAGAGTTTATCAGAGGCATTCCGATCCATTTTCATATAGCTATGGCCACCATCTTTAAAATGCCCTTTTGACTCATTTTGCTATCATTTCGGGGGGGGGGGGGTTTTAATCATTATTGATTATTATTGTTATTCCATTATTGTACACTAGAGAAAACCACGCGCAATTGTCAAACATAGCAGAAAGCCACGAGCAAACACATCAGTAGCCTGAATAAGAAACTAAACGAATTACATATAGCTTATCTTAATGAAACAGAGTATGTGGGCAATCAGTTGATTGGGGACACTATTCCAATGTTTAGTTTAGATGAATAATTATCTTACCTCTGCATGTCCTTCCCACGACGACAGGTTATTGTATATTCGGATAATTAGCTTCTTCCCGATACAAAAAAATGATGTTGGAGTAGCAACAGGTGATAGATGGCGCAGTAACATATTTAACCAACAGATGCCGCTATTCGGCCTCATCGCGATGCGGCCTAATTTTACCGTCTATACATGCGTGGATGCAGAAGAATTTTTAATTTTTTTTATTCGGGGGGACGTGGTCAAGGCGGGGGCATTTGTTGTCAAGGCGGCCGCCCTAACTATAAAGCGCTGCGGAAAACCCTGAACTGATCAGATTTTAAATATGGATGCCATGGTGGACATCTTGAAAATTTCCTCGACTCATTTGCCAACTATTTCTGTGGTAATTCAGCTGAAGTTCAGTATGTAGGTACAACACAGCAAGAGTCAAGACATGTACTCCAGGTTTCGCTGAGCAATGTATTTTGACCTTCATTTGACCTCTGTCATCAAGAAATGCTGCAAAATTTTTTTGAATATTAAGAAATCTTTTTCACTGAAACTTCTTGATCAGTGAAGCCAAAAATTTACTGACATCTTGCCAATTCGCATGTCATGATTTTCTCAGAAAACCTAAATTAGAATTTTTATATGGTTGCCAATATGTGTTCACAGCATTCCAATCTGATTCAAATGGAAAGTTACCGCGATGGACATCTCGAAAGTACCATGTAGGGTATTTTGTCTGCAGAAAAAAAAAAAAATTGTTACATAAACAATATGGTGGCCATATTGAAAAAGTAACCTTACCATGCTTGTCACCTACTATTGCTTCAAATTTGATGACTTGACATGTAGGTCCTCAGAAGATGCTGAATACTAAATCTTGCAAATTTTGTTATTGTTTGAAAAACTGGCCTTGCTTTGATCTCAATGATGTCCGGTGTATTGAGTAATCTGGGTGTCCGGGTGAGCTTTTGTATTCTGCATGTGTTTCCACAGGGTAAAAGCTGCTCAGAGCGAGTTGGGGACACAGATATTAGCTGACTTCGAGGAGGCCTTTCCCTCTCAGGGATCAAAGGTCAGTGCTGTTTCACTAATATTCCCTGAGAATCTGATTTGATTAGTACTGAATCGCCTGCAGTGCTTCGCCTATTGACCGCACTGAGCTGTCCTTCCTTCTCCCTGCTCGTGCCCGTGTGCCTGCAGCGGCCAGGCGGCCCCAGTAACGTGCTGAGGGACGCCTGCTTGGTGGCGAATGTTCTGGACCCGCGAATAAAGCAGGAAATCATGAAGAAGTTCATCAGGCAGCATCTGTCAGAGTACCTACTGCTGTTCCAGGAGAACCAAGATGTGAGTCTCATTATGCAGCGCACATACACGCACACACACACACTCAAACACAAGGGCACACAGAGCTAATCAGAGGCAAAACAACACTGACAAGTCTGAGATTGTGTAACAAAGCAAATATGTGAGTAGTTGGTCAGTGCTGAGGTTCAGGTCAAGTGTGTGTTGAGTGTGGTACGGGGTTTGGTGTTGGGTTGTTTGTGGGCTTATTATTGTGTTGAGTACAAATTCAGTTTTACATCTAATTCGGGGTTGAATGAGAATTTACTGTTTGGTTTTGTGTTGGGGGGAGTGTGGGTTTATTGCTAAGATAAATATTGATTGTGTGTGGGTTTAGAGCTTGGTTGAGCATTTATTCTTGAGCTTAGTGTGGGATTCTTGCTGGGTTGAATGAGTTTAGTGCTGGTTTAGTCTTAGGGTGACTCTTAATTAATGTTTGGTTGAGTGAGAGATTCAGGGTTGTTTATTGCTGGGTTGATTGTGGGTTCAGTGTGTGGTTGAGCATTGGATTCTCACTGGGGTCTGGGATTAATATCAGGTTGAGTGTGGAATTAGTGCTGGGTTCAATGGGTCAAAGAGTGTGGAGTGCTTGTGAGTTAAGTGTTGTGTTGAGTGTCAGATTTTGTCTGGGTTCAGTATGGATGATGTTCACACTGGTCTCCATGCAGGTGGCCTGGTTGGACCGCATCGATCGGCGGTATGCTTGGATCAAGCGACAGCTGGTGGACTATGAGGAGAAGTACGGTCGCATGTTCCCTGGGGAGTGGTGCATGACAGAGCGCATTGCTGTCGAATTCTGCCACATCACCAGGTTTTCATCACCATGCTGACTTGTCACGGAAAAAAGTTTGATCAGGCTGAGAAATACTAGGCAATGACCATAATAACTGGCTCACTGAAGCTTTTGACAGGGTGTGTAATCTGTTATGTAGCTTTGGTATGAGGAAGCTGGAGTTCCCAGTGGAGCTGTTAGCCGAGTCAGCTGTGATCTGTTTACAATGGCCCCCGTGATCTCCAGTTCTGCAACATCTCCTTTTCTGTGCATTCAAGTGTGTTTATTATGTGACTTTACTGAATACTTGATTCTATTGGCCAATTACAGCAATCTATGATCTGTTAATATTGAATAGCAGTCCGCTACTATAAGTTACAGACCATTGCTATTGATGCAGTTCTGATCACTTGTTGAATCTAATAGACTATTTTGTTAGCAGAAGCAAGAAAATAATTTTTAACCAATAAAATAATTTTAAATCAATTTTTTTGTGTCAGATTAGTAATTTCTTTCATAAATAACCTTGTAATAAGCAGGATTATATATAGTGAGCCGATCATTCGTGTGAAATGATCCCCTGCAGCTTGAGTTGTGACCCCTTTGCTTTGTGGCAGTACAGCATTGACCTGTTGGGGTTTATGTCACAATAATGCCCCACTCACTGTACGTTATTCCCTTCTGTGTGTGCGGGGCTAACGTGTGTTTGCATGCATCAGGACGGAGCTGTCCAGGATAATGAGGACTCGTGTTCGAGAGATTGAGGTGAAACTGCTGCTCTTTGCCATCCAGAGGACCACCAACTTTGAGGGTCTACTGGCCAAGCGCTTTTCGGGGTGCACCCTGAGCGACGGGGCTGTGGTGAGAGGAGGGTGGGATATGTGTTGGGCTGGATTGGGAGATGTGGTCAATTTGACATTTTGAGATAAAGCGATACTGCCGCAAGAGCGTTGAAGACACTGACACAGTGTGTGCATGTGTGTTTGTGTGTCTGTATTTCTTATTGTTAGCAGAAGCAGGTTGACACTCCTTTAGAGCCCACAAATCCATTCCTGGAGGACGAGCCTGGAGATGACTGCTCGTCGGAGAAAGAGGAGGACTTTGACAGGGTGAGATCCGTTTCCATCTGTGCTCATACTTTGCCATGCCAGCTATTCTTAAAATATCCTGCTGTTGAGTCAAAATGGCCTAACTCAGTCATAATACCCTGGTGTGTAGCCAGAATGGTTTAACTCACTTGTAGTGCCTTGGTGAGGAGTCAGAATGGTGTTATTCAGTCATAATGCTCTGCTTCGGAGCTAGAGTGGTGTAGCTCAGTAATAACATGGCGTCAAGCCAGAATATTGAAATTAGGTGAATTGCGGCCTTTTTGACGCTTGTGTAGATGCCAGCAGGTGTACCAGGTTCATTGCTGTGTTTCTACTTCAGCTGAAGAAGCCCAAAGCCCCTGATAACCCATTCCATGGCATTGTGTCCAAGTGCTTCGAGCCGCACCTCTATGTGTACATTGAGTCGCAAGACAAGTGAGTCCTTCTTCCGTATAAAAAGACAAATGTGCGCACGCACCCAAACCCTAAAGACCACACTGTGTCTGTGTGTGTGTCTGTGCGTGAGTGCGTGCGTGTGTGTGTGTCTGGAATGAGTGTTTCTGTGCATTTAAAGATCTCTGAGGGAGCTAACTGAGTGGTTTTCTGTTGCAGTTTGGAATGTTTGTTTGTCTGTTTTTGTGTGTGCAGTCTAAAAGGCGTGTGTTTGTGTGTATGCACAGGAACCTGGGAGAGCTGATTGAGCGGTTTGTGGCGGACCTACGGTCCCAGGGTCCACCGCCCTGCGGCACTGAGGAGGGGGGGGCAGTGCTCCCCAGCTGTGCAGACCTGTTTGTGTACTATAAGAAGTGCATGGTGCAGTGCTCCCAGCTCAGCACCGGCGAGCCCATGATCGCTCTCACTACCATCTTCCAGAAGTACCTGCGCGAATATGCCTGGAAAATCCTGTCCGGAAACCTACCCAAGTATGCCACTATTTGACCTGCACCCACATTCGATTGGCTACTGACTGAGTGGGGCTGCTCTGTGTAAGAGTTGGGTCTGTCAGAGTGGGGGATGTCTTGTGTGGGAATGAGAACTGATGAAGTGAGTTCTTGGTATAGAGAGTGCGATTAGGTACCTAAAGCTTGAAGCGTTGGAACTATGGGTGGGTGGATCATTATGGGATGTACTATGTGTGATTAAAAACTGAGGAAGTGGGAACGATCTGTAACTTGTGTGATTTGGTGCCGAGAAAGTGGATACGAGTAGTGAATGTGATTGGGCACTGACATAGTCATAATCGAGGGTGCACTTTTTATATGAGTGGGTATTATACAGGTTTTATACAGTCAATGGTTTTGACTTAAGGCCTATTTATAGTCCGACAACCGAACGTCTCAGCAACTGATGACGAGCCGTGGATATTGCTGGTTGCTGAACATTTGTCTCATCTAGAAATCGTTGTTGTCACTGTTATTTTTGTCCCCCGCCGCGCAAACGTGCGAAGTGGCGGGACATAGTATTCACAACCGTCCGTCCGTACATCCCGAATCCTTGTCAGCGAGATATCTCAAGAACGAATTTACGGATTTCCTTCAAATTTGATGTCAACATGTATTAGGGTGGCACCCCGGCGCCAGTTAATTTTGGTGACCTTCGCGTCACTCTCAAGGTCACACCGAGAGATTGCTCATTTTCACACGATTTGACATTTTGTGGCGGGGGACAAAGACACGTTTGTGGCAAATACTTGTTATATTTAATATCTGTGTTAGAGGACACCCAGCTGTGTGATTAAGTGACAACAAAAACAAACATCGGAAACACAAGTATACGGTGACTAAGTGATGTCAAATTACGCCATGCATTATATAGTCTCTCCAGAATTTGACCTTTATCCGCAATGCCAGCACAAACATATTTACAGTTTATTGGGGAAAGAATTGTGCATTCAACCTCCATCAATATCAAATGCAATCAGTACTTTTTCGACTTACCTTGATGTTTGGGTACCATCAGAAGGTTTAGATGCATTCCGTTGTTTAAAAACATCAAGCGTCCATCTAAAGAAATTTGAGTTTAATTTCTAGTGCTGCTTGCTAGACCTGGTAATGGCATATAACGGCGGCAGCTGTGTTACTAATGACACATCTGGTTGCTCAGGCATACACAGCATACGCATTTGCGATATTAAATATTAAATTTTAAACCCCTTTCTCGCAAAAACCCCTCTGCAAAATATATTGGTGCCCCCTTTCAAAATCGTTCTGGCAAGTAAAAAGTCCAAAAAATGGAGGTTGGATACAGAATTCTCTCCGTTTGTTGATAGTTGACAGTATTTTGGTAGACAGACTAATTTGAAGACAAGTTTACTAGTCCACCGTAATTTATACCAGTGTGCAGACTAATAGCGAACTACCGCGAATTTCGAACCCTGTTCATTGACCCATGGTCAATGGTCGTGACCGAGCTCGGGTGGGTTTTGGTGGGTTGTGATCGAGCTTGGGTGTGTTTTGGTGGTTTGTGATGGAGCCTGGGGGTGTTTTAGTTGGTTGAGACAAAGCTAGGGGATGGTTTGATGGGTTGGTCTAGAGCTGAGTGGTGCTTTGCTGGTTTGTAGGTGTTCTGGGGTGTATTGGTGGCTTGTGACAGAGTTTCGGGTGTTTTAGGGTTTGAGCCAGAGCTGGGCGGTGTTTTAATCTGTTTTACTGAGCTCAGGGCTGTTTTGGTGGGTTGCAGGACCAGCAGCGGCAGTGGTGGGTTGACCATCACCAGCCTTCTGAAGGAGAAGGAGGGGTCGGAGACGGCCAAGTTCACCCCGGAGGAGCTCTGCCTTATCTGCAGCATCCTGAGCACAGCTGAATACTGCCTGGCCACCACTCAACAGGTCAGCGTCAGGATGGCCCAGCTACTGACCACTCACTGCTGAGCACAGCGCGTATGACCACTCACTGCTAATCACCAAACTGCAAACTGCTGAGCAACTGACCACTCACTGCTAATCACCAAGCTACTGACTGCTGTGCAACTGACCTCTCACTGCTAATCTCCAAGCAACTAACTGCAGAGGAACTGAGTGCTCACTGCTAATCAATAAAGTAACTGATTGCAGAGCAACTGACCTCTCACTACTAACAGAGCTACGGAGACTTGCTGACCGTTGCCACTAACAACGGAACTACTAACTGTAGAGCGACTGACTATTCTCTGCGAAGCACAGATGCACAGAATCACAGACCCCTGATCCACAGTCCTAGTCCTCAGAGCTACTGACCTCTCGCTGCTAATTTCAGATCTGCTGACGGCAGACCTTACCGACCACTCCCTGCTGAACGAAGAGCTACAGAGTCACAGACTATGACACAGTGTCACAGTGGCTACAGCGACTGACCACTTAAACTTGCTGTTAACCACTTGCAGGCTGCCACAAGCATTGTCTGTAATATCAGTGATCACAGACCTTAATCTGAAAATGCAGGTCATGGCTGTGCTGTGAAACCATGCTGTGTGTGTTTCTCTGGCAGCTGGAGGAGAAGCTGAAGGAGAAGGTGGATAAGGCTCTGGTTGAGAGGATAAATCTAACTGGAGAGATGGACACTTTCAGCACGTGAGAGACTGTTTATCCGCCAGCACATTTGCACTGTGTGTCTGTACTTCAGGGTGTGGTGTGTCTGTAGTATGGTGGTGGTACAGTGGAGCACTGATGGAATCTCTGAACTGTGGTTGGCTGGGTTAGGCTTGGGTCTGTAGGATGGTTCTGAGGGGGGGGCTCTGTTTGGTTATTGGAGTTGTAATTTATGGTGCTGCTAATTTGCAGGGGTTCATATTTTAGCCTCATCCTCAGCAGCTAAAGCACACTGGGCCCTTAAACCCAATCCAACCTCCTGTCTCTAGTTTAGGAGTATCTTTCATCTTTGATTAAGCTGTCTAACCATCTACTGTACGTGCTCAATTGCCACTTTTCAGAGGCCCATAACTTTTTCATTGAACTTTTTTGCCTGTAGTTTTTTTTTTTAAAACCTAAATAGCACGTATCTGCTTGATATTTCGGTATGAAGCTGACTGCACAGCGAGCCATCAAAATGTAAAAAAATTTTCATCCACCCAAAATCCCATTTTCAAATGCTCATAGATCCCAAGTGGTTCATCACAGTGCAATTTAAATGCCAGATTCTGAAAGCCAGGGCAAATATTAACAAGATTAACAATTTTCAGCTTAATACCCAATTTAGAAAAGATTTTATATCCTTCCAAAAACGCTCATAAGCCAATCACTTGATTTGAGAGTGCAGAAAACGAGGGTGACACCACGCCAATTTAAAATGGCTCTCCCACGAAAACCATAGGAGATATTGAGCCGAAACTTGGGATTCCTTCGTTTGACACCCTAAGTCAGGGCTGTTCAACAAGGGCTGGTGTGGGAACAGGCTTTCATTCCTTCCTAGCACTTCCACACCCGATACTACTAATCAATCTCTTTAGCCAAGGCTCATGGGGTTGATTTGCGGTGTCTGGTGTGTAAGTGCTGTGTTGTAATGAAAGCCTGTATTCACACTGACCCTTACTGGATAATGTTGAATAACCCTACCCTAAGGTATTTTCACAAAGAAAATTGGCCAGATTGGAGACATACCCCCTGGAAGCCCTGGTTCATTTTGCATGCACTGACCCAATTGATAAATGGCCAGTTGGTCTTGGAGTTGTATACGTTTTTACAATAGAGAGCACTTTATATTCATTCAGCATTGCAGTTTATAAATTGCGATTTTAGGCATTATGCTGGAATTTGTTTTTTCCTATTTATTTCATGATTCTTAGACTTGTCATTTTGTTGATGATATCTGCTTAATATTGTTCCATTCCATGCATACTTCCTCTGGTTTAATTGCTGTTGTTGTTAATTAATGTGGGAAAATGGGGCATTTGTTGTGGTTAGCTGTTGGTATGGTTTGTAATGTCAGCTGAGTTATTTAATCACAACTTAAATTAAACCATAAGCATTTGATAGCCTAAAGGAATATAAAAATAACTTTTAGAACCATCCCTATTTTTTATACAATATTATTTTTATTTTGTGATTTCTGAGAGGCTGTTGGGGGTCCATGAGAATTTTAGACTTCTGTATTTTTATAGCCCTAGGTGATGGGAAATTACTGCAAAAGAGATTTTTAATCTTGAAGAGACCTACAAGGTTTATTTAATAAAACCTAACCCGCGCTCTAGAATGTGTTATGGTTTCATTACCCCTCAGCCCGACACGAGCAGAAGGGCTATTGTCATCCCTTCGGCAGGCGGGCGGCTGCCAATTTTGTTCGGGATATTTCTCTGTAACCACTTGGGTTAGGAAGTTCATATTGTATATGTGGACTCCCCATGGGGGGTAGGTGTGCCTTTTCGAGGTTCCTTCCCAGTTTGACCTTTGACCTTGCAGCAGTGACCTTTAGGGCTGAGGTGTATTGCCCGCTTCAGCGAGGCCCATTTTTAAATGCATCTGCCTCACATCTGAGGGGTAGGGGTGGGTCTGTGGTATGACACTGTTGGGGCTTCTGATTGGTTGACAGGGTTAAGGATGGGTCTGTAGTATGGTATTGATGAAGGCTCTGATTGGTTGGCAGGGTGATCTCTAATAGCATCCAACTGCTGGTGCAAGACCTGGACTCTGCCTGTGACCCTGCCCTCACAGCAATGAGCAAGGTGAGCCTCGCCCATCTCCTTGTGAGTGATTCTAACTTTGTGCAACATGTGTAAAGGATTCCTGAAGAATGTGTTTGATATGTGTTAGGGAAGATAGGGTGTGATAACACTGTTTTAAGAATGTTGTAGGTTGTGTTAGGGATGTGTTGTGGATGGAAGAGTGTGTGCTGAGACGTTTAGGGGGGGGTGTAGGAAGTGCAACTGCAGAGGCGAAGCAGCGAGCAGCAGCTTCAGCTTAGTTATCAGCGAATGTGCCCACACTTTCACCTGCTCATCACTAATCCAGTATACACCAGTGACTGCTCGGCGAGCTGCATATCTTCAGAAATGTTTAATTAAAAATTTTACTTAATTAAAAGTTTAATGTGCTTTTTGAACCTTTAATTCCACACCCTACCATCTGAATTGCTTGCCGTTCGAGTTGGCTGGAGTTGCACCTCCAGTCTGAATACTGGACCGTTTTTTTTTTTTAAATAAAGATGGTAATATTTGATCATGAACAACATAGAGCAAGGGCCTAGGTTTAACCCATGAGAACCCTAGACGTCTTTTTTCCACAAGAAAAATATTGACTTAGCATAAAGATTGACATCTGCTAATGTAGGGTAGGGGCTAATTAGGTGAGGTCAAATTTGACCCCGTGGGATCATCAGGGTTAAAAACAACTGAAATTCCCCTTTAAGCCTTGAGTCTGATGTTTTAAGGAAGGAAGGAGCAGAATGTGCTCAGGATGTGCTGCTGGCAGAGTGGGTGTTGCAGGAGGAGCCATTATTTGTGCTGCACATGGATCAAGCATGTGTTAAGGGTGGAGTTGGTTATACTAACATTGTAAGATGAGTTTGGGATGAGTGGAGGATAGAGTGGGATGTATTTTGGACAAAGCAAAATGTGTTATGAATGTTTTGAGGATGGAGCAGGTTGTGGTAGACATGTTATAGGCAGTGTATGTCGCCGTAGCATGCATTACCTGTGCCTCTGCAGGGTGTGTTCTGATTTGCCTGGCCATGTTGAGGTGTTATATAAGTTTGGCAGGCTGTGTGCTTGATCTGAGGGTGTTGGGCATGTGGCTCTAGATGCCATGGCAGAACGTGGAGCACGTGGGGGACCAGAGCCCGTACGTGACCTCAGTCATCATGCACATCAAACACAATGTGCCCATCATCCGGGATAACCTGGCATCTACGCGCAAGTACTTCACCCAGTTCTGCATCAAATTCACCAAGTGAGTTTACTGCCGCATCACCTTGCATGCAAACACTCAATCGAGTAGATGATGAACAAGCGCCTTCAAGCACACATGCTAAGCATTCTGCATTACATTTACTGAATCACTTTTTCCGCAGTTTTTTCCTGTACTGACGGAGACTCGCACACGCAAACCATTCTCTGTCACATTGATTGATACAAATTCACTGTCGCCTTAAAGGTGCTCCACGTCTTGTTACGTGGTTTCGAAGCAAGAACATTTTTTTTTCCACTTACAGCAAACATCTCCTAACGATCCACTAGCTCTCTGTCCCCTGAGTTTGCAGTAAAAAAGTGTGGTCCCTGTGGATGGCCCAGGCTCCAAAAACTGCAACAAAAATAACCTGGTCCAGCCTGGACCATCCAGCCAATCACCGACGGGGGATGGGGGGGGTGGAGTTTGGGTTTTGTTTTCCATGACTGAATCAGGAAGCACGGGAGGTGGAGAGCGGGAGGGGAGGGGGGAACTAGCTCTTTGTTTTGTTTGATAAAACTAATGTTAACAGAAGTGACATCACCCAACCGTGGTTAGAGCACCTTTAAACCCAAAAACTCAAGCAGGCGAACACACGCAAGCATGCTGTCACTCAGACACACAATGAAAGAAGAAGAAGACCAACGCTCTCGGAATTCTTTAGCACCTTTATTCTCACCCGGTTCCCTCCTGAATTCTCTTTCAGCTCCTTCATCCCCAAGTTCATCACTCACCTGTTCAGGTGTAAACCAATCAGCATGGTTGGAGCAGAGCAGGTAAGTACACACTCACCTGTGTGTGTCACCTCACTTCTTCCTTGCAAGCCATCCTTCTTTTTCTCAACTGCATTTCTGTGTGCATATGCGTGTGTGTACATGTGTGTATTGTGCACATGTCAATAGCTCCTGTTGGACACACACTCGCTGAAGACTGTGTTGTTGGATCTGCCCTCCATCGGCTCTCAAGTGGTGCGGAAGGCGCCGGCCAGCTACACCAAGATCGTAGTGAAGGGCATGACCCGTGCAGAGATGATCCTGAAGGTGACTAACCTACACACACACACACATACACACCCGCACGCACGCACGCACGCACGCACGCACGCACACACAAGTGTATAAGTGCACAGCCCCTCTGAAGTATATTCTTCATCATGTGTTGCATGTGGAATACACAAGTATTGGCATGATGCCCAAGTTCTGTACTGCTTGTAAAACCCCATTATTTACCGCCTTCCCCCCATTTTTGTCTCTATTCAATTGAGCACTTCTTCCTCAAGCTTTCCTGTTGCTCTTAGCTGGCTAGAATTTGGCCCTTGTCTGGGTAATGATTAAACCAGGAGCAATGCTGAGACCACATCAATACAGCCCCTGACCTGAAAATACCGCAGCCACTTCCTGTCTGCACGCCCCTTCCTCCTTGCTCCTGTGCACGAAGGCCACTGGTCACAGTACATCGGCTGTTACTCCAGTATCTTTTTTTCCCCATATAGATGACCAATGGGTTCAGACTTGCTTCGTTTATGATACCGTAACTATTTATGTGTACATCATGGTGTTAGTCACGTGTGCAGTGGGTACCGATTAAAGCGGTTGTTTATTGCCGGGTTATGTGCAGTGTTGACGTCAGGGCTAACTGCTGCGCTAACTGCAGGGCTAACCTGAGTGCTAATTATAGTGCTTACTGTAGGGTTAACCACTGTGCTAACCCCGACCCTAACCACAGAGCCACATGCAGAGCTGGCCCCAGTGCTAAGCTCAAAGCTAAGGAGGTGGTATGTAGGCACTGTATTGCACGCTAATTGTGGCTCTGCCTCTCAGGTGGTGATGGCTCCACATGAGCCGTCTGTGGTTTTCGTGGATAATTACATCAAGTTGCTGGCCGACGGAAATCCTGACACCTTCCAGAAGATTCTGGACATGAAGGTAAGCATTTAAGCACCCAACACTAGAGTCCCAGTGAGGACTCCACAGGAACTGTGCCTTACTCTGGAGGAATACCTGTCCTGTACCTGTACATTCAGTGTTATGCACTGGCTGTCAGAGTGAACGAAAACATTCTTTCACTGGATTTAATTCTTGAAGCAGCACTATGTAGTGTTTTCACTCTTAAATATATATTTCCAAGATCATTCTGGTGATACATCAACTCAAAATAGGTTGAATGACACCTTTGTCATGGCTTAATCATGCCTGCATTGCCTTCACTGGCACTGTGTAACTTCGGGTTTCGGGTAGGAACCCAGGCCCAAAAAGAACTACCAACTTACTGCTTTATGGCACACATCACACTATCCCCTCCCCCACGTCTCTCAAGACCAGCAAGTGAATGTAAAATGAAGCAGAGTTGGAAGTGGTTGTAATGGCTGAAGGGGCGAGGAAACCAAAGAAGCAACGGTGTTGTCAGAGGAGACATTTAAGAGAAAAAGAGAAAGTGATAAAATAAGATCCAGGACTAGCGTCAACATTAGACCGTCTTTCACTCACTCGCGAGAGCGGAAAGACTAGAGGATGAGGGATGACCGACTGATTGCGACCTGGGGTTGTTACTTTCGGACAAGTAAGTACAAACTGTTAGCTTAATTCTTCATTCTAGATCTGGCTCTAGCATGTTTGAACTTCTTTTGTGTCAGGCTGTGTTATTAAAATCATCAAGTACCCGTTTATGCTCAGTCAAATAATCGTCTCCAGCGATTTATCTAGCTAGCTGGTATCTGACTTGTTAGCAATTTGTTGTGCTATTGCTAGCTGGCAAACATTGCTAAACTAGTAGCCAGTCGAAATGTGTGATCATAATCGTTGTTATGAGCATGATAAACTGGTATGAGCGCGTGACTGAATGATACAAGTTCCCTGGAATGAATGTGATGATGTGTATTTACATGATGATATATAAGGATCTGGTGTTGTGCAGATTACTTGTGAGAGTGAGAATGAGAGTAGGAAAATGGTGGACCACTCGTTGGGCGTTACGCATGGCTATCGAGTGCTTTATTAAAGTTACTGTCTAGCCGCCCCCAAAGTTGAGTCTGTCTCTTATGTATATGGATTGGGTTGCCTACCCAGCTGTCATCTCCTCTCGCCACTTGGACGATCCTACAGGCGGTGCAGGAGCAAGCCCTTCCCGGTCATTGAACCCGGACGCACCGCCTTCAGCCACAGACTGATTCGTCGCGTGTACTTCAGTACTGTATAGAGTACTAAAGGTAGAAGATTTGTGATGTTTTATTACGGAAGGATAAGGTAATGATCTGAGTTGGCATGTACTCATGTCGTTTCAGGGATTTTCTGTCAACTCCCTGCAGCCGTCTTGTTTTATTGCACAAGCTAATCGGTTCTTTGCATGACGACTTTGTGGTCGGATTCTACAAAGGTACTGCCTATTCGAACAGCGACTGTGCATGTAAGCGATGCCCACTCGCTTCTTAGCAGAGCAAAAATGAATTGATTCTGGTTAGGGCTGGGATCAGTAGCAGCTGTGCATGTAAGTAACGCCAACTTTAGTGTTAGGTTTCATTCCTGACATTCAAAGTGCACACACAAAATGCTATAACGAGCCGTCCACACTGAGAAAGAGAACTATAATGATAACCTTAATGATTTGAGCATCAACACTGATGAACGATATCTCTGTAAACATTGATGTTCTGCGTTCCAGCTGTGTCGGAGCCCTTTTTTCTCTGCGATGTTATCTGCCATGTTGAATGAAGGCGAAGCCCTGTAATTTCTGACTGATTTCTATTGGCGGTCAGTTTTTCTAGCTTGCGTAAAATCGCTCTGAAAGTGACAACAACGATATGGTTTGCCATCAACATAGTTGTTATGGTTGTAGTGTGGATTTAGCCATCTACCTGTTCGACCAATTTTTAATTCACCCTTAACTGGTCTGAAGCCATGATTGATCGGATCGCACAGTACATGTCCTGCTTCAGAACGTTTGCTGGTGTCGTTGGCTTGTCAACAAATGCAAGTGTTGACAGATTTTACGACCGTTGTTACAGACAATACCGTTTATCAACTGCAGGGGGACACCGCGAGCAAATCCGGGGAAAACTACATAGTGCTGCTTTTATCCACAGTTGATTTTTTTTTAATAAAACGCTTAAAAAAAATGTTTCTGCCTTAATCGTTTGACATTGAGCTATTTGCAAAACATGGCCAATGGCTATCTTCTTTTTTTATTGCCAAATTTCTTGTTGGGGCTCAGGTCTGGCGGTATTGCTCCGACAGATCTTACTGCTGGTGCCACCCTTGCTCGGTGGCAGGATCACCAGGATATTCTCCCCCTCCCTCCCTCTCTATCCATCTCTCTCTCTCTCTCTCTCCTCCCCGTTTCTCAGGGTTTGAAGCGCAGTGAGCAGGGAAGTATGCTGGAACTCTTCAGGCAGCGGTTACCCACCCCTCCATCAGGGGGTGATAGTGGGCCCTCTCTTTCCTTCATCACCCCCACCCCCGAGCAAGAGTCATCCCGAATCCGTAAACTGGAGAAACTCATCAAAAAGAGACTCTAATCCCCCCATACCCTACCTCCCACATCACACTCTGTCCCTCTCCTGTTTAACTTCACTGACTGAAATTAAAGTGCCTGTGAGTTTATTTGTTGCTGTGGCTGACTGCATGTGTGTGTGTGTGTGTGTGTGTGTGTGTGTGTGTGTGTGTGTGTGTGTGTGCGTGCGCGCGCACTTGTCTGTGTGTATGTTGGGTAGGGAGGCTGTTTGTAAGTACACGCATGTGCACGGTCATTAAAATGATTGGTTTAGTTTTTCGGGTTTTAATATCACTGAGCCCTTTACTCCATTTAACTTGCTCATTAATATATTAATATATTTGTCCAGTGTGATTTGCTGTACAAATTCCTGCCTTCTGTTAATACTTTTCACATTGGTTCTTAAAGACTCATGGTGACATGACACTAATAAAGTCAATCTTCAAGAACAATGTCTGTGTCTTATTTACTTCTGTAGAAGAAGCTGTTTGAGGTGCGAACTGGTTTTATATGGAAGGGTGTATACGAGGTTTTGAGCTGAAGCCCTGTGGTATTATGTAGCATACACTGCCGCTCGTCTTTGCAAATGAGGATTTTCTCGTAATAGGCAAGATGGGGTCAGATGAGGAGAGTGTTTAGAATTGGTCAGGGATTCGGGGGCGTGTCCACTTTTAAAAGGGCGTGTATTTGCTCTTAGCATTGTGTTACACAGATTTAAAGCGTGAAGTCTAAGCGGCGGAGTCCAACTTCCTCGGGGCCGGGGTGCCGCTAGTTTTGAGTGCTAATAATTTTCACGCATGGACCACACAGTATTCTAGCGATTACCTTCTCTGTGCCTTGACATCGCTGCTCGTAGTCGAGCTCGATAAACCCTCTGCCAAACAGCTCCAGCTGAAGCAAATTAGAGTGACACCGGCACAGCAGTCTCGTGCTGTCGTTTCAAACGAATAATTCCACGCCGGTCAATCTGAAGACAATTCAAGGCGAGCCATGTCTATCAGATTTAACTTGGAGGATTTATCAGGGGATTACAGCATGTGCTGCGCATCGGGGCGTCCGCTAGACAGCCCGGACTCGGGTTTGCCCCCAAGCCCGAGCGTGTGGCTGCAGCCCGACGGTCCCGAGAGAACTGGTGCCAGCCCACGCGCTGAGGAAGAGAGCGGAGCCGTTCCACTGGTACGTCACAGGTCGTTACAATACACGTAAGATTAAAGTCAAATGCACTTCTATCCTGGATTCGGCTTTGTTCGAGTACGGCACGTAAAACTGAAGGGCTCAAATGATAAAGTTTAAGTGACTTGTATTCGTAGCCTACCGCTTAATACAGAATGAGCAGAAGCACAGCGCTATGAACTCGCCTCACTGCTAAGTTAACCCTTGAGGGTTGGCGGTGGTGGTATCTGCTTTCGTATTCGCCGTTGTTTTGTCAGTGGGAAAGCTTGATATATGCCCTACCCTGAAAAGTTTTCGGGGTTAGGATGGCAGGGTTTTCTATTTCCCACTGGGTCATTCCATTCTAAATCAACTAGAGGTCCCCAGGTCACTGTCTCAGAAAAGTCTGGAAAAAAAAATGACAATTTAAGTAATACCTAAGGAATTAATTTGTGCAAAATTTCAGGTGTATAAGTGCAGTAATTGCTGAGATTTGGCCATTTATATTTTAAGGCTTTTTTTTAATTTGCAAAATGCATTTTCGAACAAATTTGAATGCTTATTTACAGCAAAGTCATGATGCTGCAGGGTTGTAATCTTGGATGTAGGTTTAATTTTTCCTGAATTTTTCATTTTTGGCTTTATGAAAGGTGTGTTTTCAGTCTCTGATCATCTACTGACCCCCCAAAATGAAGAGAAAGCCGATTTCACGAAATTTTGCTGTATCTTTGCAGTACTGCTGAGGGAGAATGGCTCATTGTCTAGATCTGAAAATTTTCAAGATGTCTAAACTGATGTTTATGCATGTGTGCAAGCAGTCAGAAGTTTTAAATGACCATTTCATCCAGCTCTAGTGGCCTATTTATATTAGAGCATTGTACATTTTTCTAACCAAAGATAATTAAAACCACATCTAGTAGTTTTTGTGGTGAATTATGGGCTAGTTTTTGGAAAAGTGTAAAATGTTCTAATGTAAATAGGTGACTGGAGCTGGAAGAAATGGTTATTTAAAACTTCTGCACACATGCATAAACATCAGTTTAGACATCATGAAAAAATTCAGATCTAGAAATTAAGCCATTCTCCCTCAGCAATACTGCAGAGGTACAGTATAAT
The DNA here is from genome assembly GCA_029721435.1 of Gymnothorax reevesii. Taxonomy (NCBI): domain Eukaryota; kingdom Metazoa; phylum Chordata; class Actinopteri; order Anguilliformes; family Muraenidae; genus Gymnothorax; species Gymnothorax reevesii. The sequence goes on along the minus strand of CM056574.1, from coordinate 67,256,536 downwards.
TTCACAAAATCAGCTTTCTCTCTATTTTGGGTAGTCACTAGATGACCCGGGACTGAAGATACACCTTTTATAAAGCCAAAAATGAAAAATTCAGGAAAAATTAGCCCTACAAGCAAGATTGCAACCCTGCAGCACCATTACTTTGCTGCAAATAAGCATTCAAATTTGGTCAAAAATGCATTTTGCAAAAATTGTTTAAAAAAAAAAAAAAAAAAAAGCCTTAAAATATAAATGACTATATCTCATCAACTACTGTACTTAAAGACCTGAAAATTTGTAAAAATTCATTCCTTGGGTAGCGCTTCAAGTAATTTTTATATAATATATATATATTTTTTTTTTTTCTTTCTTTTTTTCAGAATTTTCTTAGACAGTGACCTGGGGCACTTCTCACATTCTGGTTGATTTGGGATGGAGTGACCCCACTGTCTACTGTTCCGCCAGCCGTAATGCATTTATAATTGCATGGAGTTACGGCAGCTATTTGATCATACACGTATTCTATTGGCTTTGGGTTAGGGTTATGGTTAGGTTAAGGTTGACCCACAAATTCATATCCAGCCCTGGTTTCCTTTCCTCACTGTCATAGAATGAGCAGTCAATGGCCCTCATTTATCAAACGTGCGTACACCAAAAAAAAATGGGTGTATGCCAGATTTCCCGCAAGGATCAGCATTTATCAATCTGAATGTGAGTGAACGGTCCACAAAAATCTCACGCCAGGTTTGACCAGGCATACGCAGATTTGAAACCAGCAAACAACATGCAGGAACGAGTGCAGCTGTCAAAATGAGTAATAAACTTCATGCAGCGATGCGGACTCTCTGCAGGCTGTATTTTAACAATTACTCTCATGCAGCTCCGATCGAAGCAGTGGGGACTTGTCCGTGTCCCCACCGTCTCATATTCCCACGATGTAGGGAGAGCCCTGCTGCCACGTGCTCCTCGAATGGTGACAACCAGGAGTCTGGTAGGCCTCCACTGGTCCGTGCACTGCTGAGCCTGAGTGCCGCAACCCGTTTTTTTTGGTGGCGATCTTAAAATCCCACTACTTTTTTTTTTAAACCGACAGGTAAAGCATTTGGATTGTCAATTATGTAGTCTGTATAACGTGAAATATCATGGATCTATAAATTGAATTTATGAGGGCCGATTTTATTCGCACTTATACTTGTGGCCAATGCTGAATTTTTTTTCTTGGCCATACTTATGTGCACCAATTGATGACCATTCCAGTGCCGCTTACGGAAAGTACCGCTTAAAATAAGTTTGGACAAGGAAAAAAATTGAGCTTAGGACACTTAAAATAAGTGCGGGCAATGGAGAAATGGCATCTTGGACACACTAATAAGTACGTATAACGCAAATTTTGATCAATTTTCGAGCTTGGACGCACTGCGAATGGTCACTTTGATTTGTTAATGGATGAAATCAAACACCTGCTGCACTCCAGTTCTCTACCTCAACGGTGTTTACCGCAGCAGCAATGGTTTTCCAAACGCCAGCCTTCTGGGCTCCCTTTATGCTACTCTTAAGGTTTCCAAATAATTTTATTTTGTCTTTCTCCACACGGCCGTAATAATTTATATGCAGTGTCTAGAGAAACGGCAGTTTTTATTTGTACGGCAGTCAATTTCAAGGGATTAGGATAAGGATTGGGGATTAGGGTTAGAGTTAGGGTCAGGGTTAGGTTAGGCCAGGGTTTGAAATTGGGACTGCCGTAGCTCTCTACATTGAAATGCATTGGAAAACTGCTGTACCCATAGCAACTGCGTAATTTATATTTCCTCCTCTTTCGAGAGGCCATGTCATAAAGTGGGCAGGACTATGCATGAATTTACAGGGGTGTGTCATGTAAATTACAATGGTTTCAGCCGCCAGATTTATCAACGCCGTGGCAGTTCTGCACCGAAATCAGCGAGGTACCCATTTTTAGTAAATCAGACGTGACACCTAGCGAATGCTGGTATTTACACCAGAATCTACACCAGATCCTACGCAAGTTTGATAAATGCAGGCCATTGTCTCTGATTTGCCAGATTTTCTTTACACCTGACTTCCAGGTGAAGAGTGGGTGGAAAACCAACAGGTTAAGGCTCAACAGGATTATGACTTGGGGAGCACTGGGTTTGGGTTTGGAAGTGGGCAAGGGATAGAGATGCCCTTTTTTTTTTTTATTGTCGTCCTCTTCGCAGACAGGTGGACGGGCCTTCAGGCGTCCAGCCATTGTCCACCCCATTTCTCTGTAACTGCTTGGGTTAGGAACTTCATTTTGCGTATGTGGACTGGCCTTGATGGGTAGCTGTGCCTTTTTGAAGTTTTGTACCTGAATGACCTTTGACCTTTTGGGTCATTCCATAACATAACATGAATGGCAAGAACAGGCCTTTCAGCCCAACTGAGCTCGCCAGTTTCTTTATACTATTGTGAATATATCCCTTCAGATACTGAATGACTCAATGGTATCTAGCTTTAGGTCAAGCCTGCTCTTGAAAAACCCCACCAAGGTCTCTGCCTCAACAATATGGTCATGCAAGCTATTCCACATTGAAATTACTCTTTGGGTGAAAAAATATTTCCGAATATCAGTGCTAAATTTACCTATGGTCAACTTCCATTTGTGACCCCGAGTTCTACTCACAACACTTGGTCGAAGGAATCCTTCATGACTCACTTTGTTAATCCCGTTAACATATTTAAAGACCTCAATCAAATCACCCCTGAGTCTCCTTTTCCTAAAACTAAAGACATTAAGGATCTTCATCCTCTTCTCGTAGCTTTCATCTTTTATACCTGGAATAAGCTTGGTGGCTCTTCTCTGCACTTTCTCTACAGCCTCTATATCTTATTTAAAGTATGGTCCCCAGAACTGCACACACTACTCCAGATGTGGTCTAACGAACGTGTTGTATAAAAGAAGCATCACCTCCTTAGATTTGTGCTCGATACTTTTGGCAATGTATCCTAGCATCCGATTAGCTTTAACTGCTATGGCACAATGGCTAGAACCTGTGAGGGCTTGGTCAACAATCACTCCCAGATCTTTCTCTTGTGCAGCACATTCTAGCTTTAAACCTCCCATAAAGTAATCCCGTCTAATGTTTTTATTACCTACATGTACAACTTCACATTTTGCTAGATTAAATTTCATTTGCCACATTTCTGCCCAATTCTGGATTCTATCCAAATCGTCCTGAATCACTTTAGTGGACCCTAAACTATTTGCCAAACCCCCCAATTTAGTATCATCTGCGAATTTAACCAATCTGCTCTCAATATTCCTATCAAGGTCATTAATGTAAATAAGGAACAGCAGGGGTCCCAACACCGATCCCTGGGGGACGCCACTCCCCACCTTACCCAGCTCAGATGAGATATCACTGACCACCTCTCTTTGTGTTCTGTCCTGTAACCAGTTTTGAATCCACTTCAGAATACCTCCTGTAACTCCAATGGAGCTCATTTTAAAAATTAGTCTCTTATGCGGTACTGTATCGTATTCCAGCCCAACTCAACCAGTGCTTTCATGGGCGCCATCTCCGATTTGGCTGAAAATCACACCATATGTTTACCTATAGGAGCAATGAAAAACCTCAATTTCGAGTCAAATCACCTAGTGGTTTGGAGTTTATGGCCCGTCAAAGTTTAAGTGCCTCATCCTTTTGTCAGCCCCAAGAATCGTCACGTTCATTTTCATCCATTTTTAGAGGCCTATAACTTGAGTTCTATACTAGATGCATGCCTAAAAATGGGTAATCTAGCTAATTATAGCCTCCTCTATCAGAATCTGTTGTCAGAATTGTAAATCAAAAGTAATAGGCATCTCAAAACAGGATTTTTGTTGGGCTGGTTTTATATTTTTCACTTTTTGACTAGCCGCTATGAGCCCCCCACTTGGCCAAGACCTGAATTTTCACTTGTTTAGTGTAGTGTAGGAAAGAATCATTGATTACATGCAAAATAACTTGATAGAAACAACAAATAATTGATTTGCAGGGTTCTGAATATGGTCACAGCTCAAAAAATGCCTCTGGACCCCTTTTTTCAGGGGGGTCGATGACCACGTAGATGGTACCTCAGAGTAATAAAACTTTCACAACTTAAAGATATATGTCTGAACTATGCCTAGTATGAATAAGAACACCTCAACTCAACTACTTCATACTTTACTGAGCAAGGCAAAAGATGCTGATTCCGGTCCTTGGCATGTACATTATGTACGTGTACATATAATCCAATGTCTATGGATCAAATGTTTTATCAGTTTGTTTGAAAACCTTTCAGTTTCAGTTTAGCCAAGCTAGGATGTTAGTTAAGCTATTTGCAAAGGCCTTTTTCATATTGGTGTTGAAACTTGAGCATGAAGGGGTTAATTGGTGTGTCTTTATCAAAACATGATGCGTTGTGCAGTACGCTTATCCGTTTTGATCCTGACCTTTGCTAACCCATGACACCTGGTGTTTATCCTGCTAGCCCAAGACACCTGATGTTTCTCTTAAAGTCAGCTGCACTGTAAACGTTCAAGGTCAGCACCTGTTTTTTACATTCTTGTTCTGGATAAAACAATGATACTTGGTCATTCATTAGATATGCTGCAGAGAGTCAACATGGCTTCATCATCTCTTGCTGATTGTTCCTTGGGGGTTTTTCTTAATCAAGTGTCACAAGTTGCACTATTGTAGAAAGACAGGTCTTCTTGATGTTGTTCATTTCAGTGAAAATGAAAGGGAATTACTGGAATGGAGAAGTGCCTATACCCTCGGAGACAATGATAAAGTTTGTTATCCTCAAAAAAAAGTATTTCTTGCCCGATATGAAAACTTACAAAAAGCTTGTGCTGACCCTCAATCTCAATCAATTTGCAAGTAAGTATTGCAAAAATAGTAAATAAGAGTTCTAAGCTCATTTTTTTGCAGCTCTTCAGTTTTCCTGTACTTCAGAATCTGTCTGCCTCAGATGATGAGAGGATTCAACTAAATTTTTCCAAATTTCAAACAGATTAAAGCATCAACTGAGCATGTTTGGATTATGCATTTACTGTGGCATGAGGTAATTCTTTTGAATTAATCTGTAACTCCTTTATATTCTATGAGCAAACCATGGATTATATGTACATAATGTACATGCTGTTTTCCGGGTCTTCGGCATAGTTTACTGAGCAAGGGAAAATATGTAGCACTTGAGGTGTTCTAACTCACACCAGGCATAGTTCAGACATATATCTTTAAGTTGTGAAAGTTTTATTACTCTGAGGTACCATGTACGTGGTCATCGACCCCCCCCCCCTGAAAATAGGGGTCCAGGGGTATTTTTTGAGCTGTGACCATATTCCAAACCCTCCAAATCAATTATTTGTTGTTTCTATCAAGTTATTTTGCATGTACTCAATGATTCTTTCCTGTACTACACTCCACCAGAATGCCAATTTCTAGGCATGTATCTAGTATAGAACTCAAGTTATAGGACTCTAAATACGGATGAAAATGAACGTGACGATTCGCGGGGAAGAAAAAGGGATGTGGCACTTAAAATTTGAGGGGCCATAAAATGCAAACCACTTGGAGATTTGACTCGAAATTTGGAGGTTTTTCATCGCTCCTATAGATGAACATATGGTGTGATTTTCAGCCAAATCTGAGATGGTGCCCATGAAATATTGAAAAAGTTTGGTTGAGTCGGGCTGGAATGACCCTTTTCTCAGTGACCTTGGCATTCAAAACATGGTTCTGGCTGTTCCTCTCAAACCGCTTGGGTCAGGAACTTCATTTTGCACAAGTCGACTCGCCTTGGTGGGTAGCGTACCTAGAGGTTTCGTTCCCAAATGACCTTTGCTCAGTGACCGTGACCTTCAAAACTTTGTCCACCTTCACGTTTCATTCAGTATGTCGGGGCTGAGGGGTATGGCCTTAGTTCCTGCAACGCACATGTTGAGGATGTATACTAGTTTGTAGACTGAAAAAAGGGGGGGCAGATGTCTTTGCCTGTACTCTCATTTCACCATTTCTGCTCACCTGATTGCTCGCTGCCTGAATGCCTAGGTGATTTCACCGCAGTTTCGCCCTCAGACGTTTGAGGAAGGCATCGAACTGGAACCACTGCCACCGAGTGAAATACGGTACGCTGTCTTTCTTCATTTCTCTTAATACAATGCTAGGGTGACGGCTGTGACTTTCATGCAATATTCGCAATTGATGAGGATATTGTTATGGAAAAACAGAAATTGAAACTCACTATAGATTTTTGATAATTTAAAATTCCAGTCCTCTGCAGTCATTTGGGGAACTGAAGACACCATTTGTACTATTGTTTAATATTTTTTTTCCCCTAATCTCCCTTCTGCTGCTCTGGGGGTCCTCATTGACTTTCTAAGGCACATCATATTTTCAATGAATGACAGGTGTGGACTGCAGGTAGACCAGTCCAGCAGCCAGCAGCCGCACTCTTCATTTGGAAGCCACTCCTTGCCTTTGTTTTGTTGAAATAAGCAGGAGCATCCCTAAAAATATACAGTACCTGTCAAAAGTTTGGACTTGCTTTGCAAACGTCACAGCCATAGACTGTATAAAAAGATGGACGCAGCACCTTGGTGTGAAAAAAGAAGTCCATGCGGAAGTACCGTAAAATGGCATTGTACTTTCCCGCCCGATTTTTCATTTAAATAACGATTTTTCGCATTATTTTATGGTAGCTATAGCAAGTTTCAAGTCTCCTTTGATATATAATGATGTTCATTTTTACCCCTCAGCCCAACAAGGGCACGAGGGGTATTGTCGTCCATCTGGGCGGGCGGGCGGATGCCAATTTTGTCCGGGCTATTTCTCTGTAACCACTTGGATTAGGCAGTTCATATTGCATATGTGGACTCCCCATGGGGGTAGGTGTGCCTTTTCGAGGTTTCGTCCCAGTTTGACCTTTGACCTTGCAGCAGTGACCTTCGGGGCTGAGGGGTATTGCCCGCTTCAGTGAGGCCCATTTTTGTAAATTATGATCCCATATGGACTAGAATAAAGGATGAAACCAGAATATGCTTTAGGGGCGTGGCTATCCTCTGGTCCTCGTCCGATACAGTCGGATCCAGAGCCACGGACCTCCCTGGATCATCAATACACACTCTTGTCCAATAGAAATCACATACAATTTCAAAATGACAACATGGCGCAATTCAAATTGCCAAAATTGAGGCTTCCTTTATGATATGCTGAAACCAATAGGTGACATCACGGTAGCTTCGTCCATCTTTTTATACTGTCTATGGTCACAGCACTCTGTTTTTAGACATTTAAATGGCTGAACTTCTCTATATAATCTCATATGGAATCTTGTAAAAGGTAAACAGTCAGAAGTGAAAAGAGAATAATTTACTTGTTTGAATAGTGTCCAAAATTTTGGAATTCTCAAAGAAGCCTTATTTTGCAAAGTAAACAGACAAACTCCTATTTTCCTACAGCCGAATTAAAGTCTAGCAGTTTTGGGACTTATTGGGCAAAAATGTTGATGAAGAGCTCACCTCAAGTGCAGCGCGTCTTTGGGAAGTTGGACAGCCGTGCAGCTGCAAAGTCATTATAGCCGTATGACTGCTAAAAATATAAAAAATTTTCTCTGGTGTTCCACTTTTTTTAAATTCTTCAAATAGGCCTTCCAAAGCACTAGTCAGTTTTATGGCAAAGCTGGGTTATGGCTGGTTTCAGTTTTTTCAACAAACCTTAAGATTGTCTGGTGTCTTTACCGTAATCAACAATTACGGTAAAGATGAAGTGACATACCTCTTTACCATAATCAGTGTTTTTGGCAAATTGCACTGAAGAAAGGGGTATCATACTTCCTGTATGAATCTTTTGGTCATTCAAACGGGTGTTAACTCTAGTCTGAGTGTGAGAAGGCATGTCTCCACCTTTGCTGTACGAACATGCACTAGCTGTGAAGGGTGAGGAATTTGGGGGGAAGGGCCCAAATGCCAAGTTAGCTATATTCCAACATGCCCCTGCGTAATTTTTCTACACTGTAAAGTACAGTAATTTATATGTACCAAAATGGTCCGTTTTGCCTGAGCCTCAAATATTTCACCTTTTACAATCAATGCATGCGTCAAGACAGTGAATATACAAGTGAATCAATATTCTGCTCAAAAAGTTTATTTTGAATAAATGCAAGCTCAAACCATACAAATTTTTAACATGGAAAGCACCGGATACCTTGGCAGAGCAGTTGATTATAGGCCTAATAAATTCTGAGTATTTTTCATGTCAGTCAGGGTACAGTACCTTTTAAACAATGGAGACAAATTCATTACATTTCATTCATTAAAAATTTTCAATAACTGTACTCGGCAACTGTACTCGTGCACTGATATGACTAGCGGGCCGGCCCACCAGCGGTGGGAGGGGGGACAATCGTGCCTCGTGTGAAAGTGACCTGAAAGAGTCGCACGTATGCATAACCACCGACAATGGCGCGAATATTGTGGTATCTGTGGAACTGAACGACTGAACAAGACTTCAATGCTTCGGTCACAGACTCCACCATTGGTCGGTTAAAACATTATTATTATTATTATTATTATTATTAATTATTTATTTATTTATTATAAAAAATTAGTAATAATAATAATAATAATATTAATATTTATATTTATATTTATTTATTTATTTATTTTTTTATTTATAAAAAAACATTTTTGGTCTTAGTTCAGCATAATATTTTAGTGCTTTACGTTTGCCATACAAACATGTTGGATTTCAAATTTAATACGAAGCAGTGACATAGCCAGAACTTAAATCCCTTTACAACATTTATTTGTCCTGACTTGTTCTCAATCGTTTTTCATAGTTAACGATACATTCAACCAACACGCTATATGAACTAGAGGTGCAACGTTACGATGCAGGCCTGGCTGTTACCTTTAGGATGGGCGTCCTTGACAGCAAGGTGTATGTCCCTATCATACATTTTTTTTCTGGAAATGTGTCACTGTCAATTGTAGTCTTGAGAGAGGGATAGTTGACGAAATGAATTATATTTAGCTTGAGCAACGGAGATTAGTGGCTTTAAATCATCAAACTGATATGATGTGAAGTCAGTCTTGACCTTAGCTGTTACTAGGGTAGTAAGCTGGTTGGTCCACGGGCACTCTTATTTTGATAAAGCATGCGCATACGCCGATAAACTGTATCTGAAGTGGAAATGGGTGCTCCCAATTTTTTGTTCTTTACTTATTTGTGTAAAATTATATATATATATATATATATATATATATATATACATACAAGCACACCTAAGAATATATTTCTATACGAATATCATTACGTCTGTACTTCAAAATATACCGCATTATAAATTTTAGGCCATACCGCCCAGCCCTAGTTCCACACGGATGTAGGAAATTTGAGCGTTTCCGCCACTGCACTGTCACGCAGGAAGGTAGGAAATTTTCTCGCACGCACAAAACTATTTTACAAGCTCAAAACTTTTGAGCATGATGCTCAAAATTTTTTTTTTTTTTTTTACACACGGATTAACTTATTTTTCAAGTTCAAAAATGTTTTGCTCACGCACAAACGTATTTTACTAGCTCAAAGCTTTTTTTAATCACACCAAATATTTCTACAAGTTCAAAACTTTTCCTTACACGCGCAAAACTATTTCACAAGCTCAAAACATTTTTGCACACGCACAAAACTTTTGGCCCTAATTTGATTCCATTACCACTCCCGGGTCTGGATTTTAAAAGGGCACCAGATATTAAGGTCAGATGAAGTAGGCGTAGTCAAATGGGCGGCAATGCACTAGGCCTAGTGTGATGTAAGAATTAAAAGGGCAAAAAGGCCAGCTAGGTAGGCCTCGGGCATCAAAATTTGATTTTAATATGATCTTTACAGTAATTTTGAAGTCTTTACCGTAATTCCAGATAACGGTAAAGACGCCGGCAAAGACGCACAATGCAGTCCCATGGAAATTTGCAGCCAATGTGAGGGCTGAAGTTTCCCTTATTTTCTACCTCTCTGAAAAGGTTTCTGCGTAAAGCATAACCTCATAAAGAAGCACTAGCTACAAAACCAGATTTTCATGATTACGGCAAAGACATTTAATTTGTTTGACAAGTAAAAATTTGGATACTCCCTGAGCCATGGCACTCTGCTACCACACCCAACAGGTTTCAAAATGCCCTCCTTTTTACCCCTTAGCCCTAAAGGCTGGCGGGGTATTGCTATCCTTCGTGCGGTTGGGCGGGCGGTCGGGCGTCTCCAAAAACTTCGACATTGGGCTGAGGGGTATTCCGTGCATTGCACGCCTATTTTGTGGTGGTGGTGTTGTTTTTTGGGGCAGGATTGACATCTGGTGGACAGCTGTAGAACTAAAAGAGCTGACTGATTACGGTAAAGACAGGTTAAACCAAACTTAACGGACACCTGCTTTTCGTCGGGGGAAAAGGATTAATCCCTTTTTTCCTGAACCAATAGCTATTCTAAAGTAACTTGAAATACTAAAGAAGGCTCGTTCCTGGTGGCAAGTCTGAGTCATCAGTGAAAAGGGTTTAATTTTCAACTTAATTTACTGTTGGTTCAATTTTGAATGATTACGGTATGGACATTTGCTTCTTAATCTGACCTTGGACGTCAAGGTCATTGGAATGAGTGTCCCTTTTAAAGTTGCCCCTAATTGCAAATATCATGCCCAATATTTCTAGCACACCAAATGAATAGGAAAGCTAACTTCCATTGTGAAAATAAATGGGTGGACCATCTTTACCGTAATCGTGACCTTTTATGTAGAAATACCCAGATCTTTTTTTTTTCCCGCAAAATTAAGGCTGCTTATTTCTTTAACAGATATTGTAAGGAAAATGTGTGTGTTTCCAAACTTTTGACAGGTACTGTATGATGTCGAAAACTGAGTATGTTGATCCAAAATTCATACTTTTCTCACAGCTTCCACCATACTGACGCAGACATTCAAGTTACTCATGCCTTAGCTAACAAATCACCCTCATGATGGATGCTGGCTTTGGAACCCTATATTTGTCAGAAAAGGGATGGTCATGTTCTTCTCAAGCATTGAGAACACAATGTCCATTATGACCATAAACAATTTCAAAGGTTGACTGGTCCAACAGTAGCCTGTTTCCGCTGTACATAAATACATTTTCAATGAGCTCAGGCCCAGAGAACAACGGCAGTTTTTCTAGATGTTTTCAGGATATGCTTTCCTTGGTACATACAAAACCCAAAACCAGTGAAGTTGCACGTTGTGTAAATCATAAATAAAAACAGAATACAATGATTTGCAAATCCTTTTCAACCCATATTCAATTGAATACACTGCAAAGACAAGTTACTTAATGTTCGAACAGGTAAACTTTGTAATTTTTTGCAAATATTAGCTGATTTGGAATTTGATGCCTGCAACATGTTTCAAAAAAGCTGGCACAAGTGGCAAAAAAGACAGAGAGTTGAGGAATGCTCATCAAACACTTATTTGGAACATCCCACAGGTGAACGGGCCAATTGGGAACAGGTGGGTGCCATGATTGGGTATAAAAGCAGCTTCCCTGAAATGCTCAGTCATTCACAAACAAGGATGGGGCGAGGGTCACCACTTAGTGAACAAATGCGTGAGCTGATTGTCGAACAGTTTAAAAACAACATTCCTCAACGAGCTATTGCAAGAAATTTAGGGATTTCATCATCTACGGTCCATAATATCGTCAAAAGGTTCAGAGAATCTGGAGAAATCACTGCACGTAAGCGACAAGGCCGAAAACCAATATTGAATGCCCGTGACCTTCGATCTCTCAGGCGGTACTGCATCAAAAACTCACATCAGTGTGTAAAGGACATCACCACATGGGCTCAGGAACACTTCAGAAAACCACTGTCAGTAACTACAGTTCATCGCTACATCTGTAAGTGCAAGTTAAAACTCTACAATGCAAAGCGAAAGCCATTTATCAACAGCAACCAGAAACGCCGCCGGCTTCGCTGGGCCCAAGCTCATCTAAGATGGACTGATGCAAAGTGGAAAAGTGCTCTGTGGTCTGACAAGTCCACATTTCAAATTGTCTTTGGAAACTGTGGACGTTGTGTCCTCCGGGCCAAAGAGGAAAAGAACCATCTGGACTGTTATAGGCGCAAAGTCCAAAAGCCAGCATCTGCTGAAAGATACATACAGGTTTTGGTGCAACATATGTTGCCATCCAAGCAACGTCTTTTTCATGGACGCCCCTGCTTATTTCAGCAAGACAATGCCAAGCCACATTCTGCACGTGTTACAACAGCATGGCTCCATAGTAAAAGAGTGCGGGTACTAGACTGGCCTGCCTGTGGTCCAGACCTGTCTCCCATTGAAAATGTGTGGCGCATTATGAAGCGTAAAATACGACAACGGAGACCCCGGACTGTTGAACAAATTAAGCTGTACATCAAGCAAGAATGGGGAAGAGTTCAACCTGAAAAGCTTCAAAAATTGGTTTCCTCAGTTCCCAAACGTTTACTGGGTGTCGTTAAAAGGAAAGGCGACGTAACACAGTGGTAAAAAGGCCCCTGTGCCAACTTTTTTGCAATGTGGTGCTGCCTTTAAATTCTAAGTTAATGATTATTTGCACAAAAAAAATAGTTTCTCAATTTGAACATTAAACATCTTGTGTTAGCAGTGTATTCAATTGAATGTAAGTTGAAAAGGATTTGCAAATCATTGTATTCTGTTTTTATCTACGATTTACATAACGTGCCAACTTCACTGGTTTTGGGTTTTGTAATACAGTCTTCAATTACATTTGTGTTTGCAATAATACATTTTGTGTGTCGGGAAAGGTTATCCTAATCCATGTAGTTATATCTGTCACTCAAGCATGACCATCTTCAATACAGTGCCATCTGAAGGATCAAAGATCACGGGCACTCATTTTCATTTTTCAACTCATCACCTTTCGAGAGATTTCTCCAGATTCTGTAAATCTTTTAATGTGTTCAGTGGAGGGTGTTTTACTGTTTTTTAAATTATTGGATTTTTCACTTATGCAGTGTTTGCAAAGCAGGAAGCCTCAAACACTAGTTGCTTGTTTTTTAAAAAAAAAAAAAAAGTGATGTAAAAACGGGCCTTCTGTTGATGCTCCCTTTTATAGCCAGATATGAGTAACCTGTCTTATATCCATACATGCTTTTTTTAAATACATTTTTTTTAAGCATTGTGAGTCTTTCCGAGTCTGATGCCCTCAATTGAACGTCTTGGAAAGTGCAGCAGGCATCAGTACTGTGGGTCAAAGTTGATTCACTACGGTCTACATTCTTTTCTTAATTAATATTTTTCTTACATCCTGACTTTTTTGGAAATGTGGCTGTACAAAATCAGTTTGAACCTACACAGTTGAGTTTCCCACCATTATCTGTCATGGTATAAAAAGTTTTTGACTTCTCGATCTTTCAATCTACAAAGTAGACAAAGATATCCATGCTTTGTCCAGTTTTCCCTGAAAGATTTCATTTCCATCTGAATTATTTTGGTAAAAATTCACTGATTAAAGAGGATCAGTAATGCCCTCTTCTAATCCACAAAAAGCACTATAATAATCCATCATAAACTGAAGGTTTAAGTGAACCTGAAACTCAACTGGTCTGCCATCCTGCCAAACCCATGTAGGAATGAAGTACAAGGTTATAGTAAAACCAGTTTCTGTCCAAAAGATGTTTAATGCAAGGGTTTATCAAATTTGATCAGTATTTTCTACCGCTAGAGGTTATGGGTCATTCAAATCTATGTCTATGGCTGAAGGAATGTGAAAGGTCACAAAACAGCCATTTTTTTGGAAATCATGAGAATCAGTCACTCGTATGTTGTGTACTACTTCTAAACCAAGTTTATGTATGGTAAAGAGGTCTAAAATGGACTAATTCAGTTTTTCTATATGACCTCTTTGCCATACACACTTTAGGGGGAGTGGGGCTGAAATGTAATCCCAAAGTAGTTTGTGCTAAGGATGTTGCATGCCACATTTGGTCAAATTTGATCAATAATTGTGACTACTTGAGGATACGGGTTCACATTTTTTTACGGATAATAAAAGACAACGGATTTTTTCACCATCTTAGCTCAGCTAGTTAGTGACCAGTTGAATACAGATTCTTTGCTGGAAATTTTTGAACAGTTTTAAATGAAACCTATTTCTGAAGAAATTTGCCAAACTTTGAGATTTTATTTTTTTTTTTTTTGAGGTTATGGTCCTGAAACAGTCGCTAATGTCCATAGGGTTGCTTGGCATCTATTGTGTGTTTTGTAACTCGCATGAGGAACGTATATTTTTTGTGTGTCTGCCCGTAGATACACATCTTCCATACGCTATGACTCCGATCGGCGGTTCATTCACTGCTTATCACTGCAGCTGCGCGGATTCGGCGTGGATTCCTGCAGCCAGACCATGGTGACAGTTTCTCAAAGCACGTGGCGGCACTTCAGAACCCAGCTGTATCTGGAACCCCGACAGCGGGTGCAGGGGTACCGCAGCACCACTATGGTGTACCCGAAACATGCCCACACGCACTACACCACACACCTGCACTACAACTGCCGCAGGCATGCTACACGCTTCCTCTCCAGTGTGGAGTTGGAGACAGAGCTGCAGTAACGGCTAATGAGCACATGGATTCTGACCAGCATCATCCACATAAAGCACTCTGACATTCACCCAACAAACTAAATTGTATCAACCCCAATTATGCTGTGCATGCAATTAACAAAGTAAGCCAATGGTAACCCTGCTGGATGTGGCTGGTTTCTTTTGACAGAAGGGTGGCAATTGCCCTCCGTGATGTCACAAGTGCATTCGATTGTTGGAAATATTTTGAGTGCAGGACCAGGCGCGTCGTTTGACCTGAGAATTCAGGGGCTAATATCCCTCCCTTTATTGAAAATTAGTCCTGGCTAATTCTAGATGGGTTTCCTTTATTGACACGATTATTCTTGATTTGGAAAACAAGTGGCAATTGAAGGCACGGCTTCTCTCCCCATGCGATCTAAAAGCGGCAAAATAATGGGCTACATTCAATCCAGAAAAAAATGTAATTACGTCTATGCGCCGTCACTCGGTGACAGCATTTCAGAACTCTACAGCGAATGAAGGTAATTTTGGTGAGTAGTATGTGGTTTCGTCCGTTTACATTTTCCAATCGGACAGCTGTCTATTTTTTTACAGCGAGTTGCGTGATCGTGCTGCAAAACAGGTGTACGTACTTGTCGCCGAAACTACCTTCATTCGCTGAAGAGTTCTGAAATGCCGTGGCCGAGTGCCGGTGCATAGACCTCATTATATCAATCAAATATAATCAATCAAATTATTTTTCTGTTCTGAATGTAGCCCATTATTTGTCGCTATTAGATTGCATGGGGGAGAGAAGCCGTGTCCTCAAATGCCACTTGATTATTCTTCAATTGGAAAACGTCTTAATAAAGGAAACCAATCTTGAATTAGCCAGGACTAATTATTTTCAATAAAGGGAGGAATATTAGCTCCGGAATTTTCAGATCTAACGACGCGCCTGTGCAGGACTCTCCCATTGGACAGGAAATCTGTGCTGCTGTTCACACAGGGGGTTCATGTAAAGAATGCAAATTTGTGAGTGTGAATACAATGTGAGTTTTGCAGCAGTGCGGCCTGCTGTGGATTTTAAGGACACAGGATATTCAGTTAGGTCAGCTGTATGTTCAAAACTCCTGAAGTTTTTATTTCTTATGTGGCCTTGTATGCACAGTGGCATACGTGCATGTGAATGCACAGTGAACTACACTTATGTACATATGCATACTCAGGGAGCTCAGAGGTGCTTGTGTCACTTTTGATTATAGTAATGTGATCTAAAGCAAAATGTTCTCGCAAGAAATTTGTACACTATTTTATATGGCTAGTTTTGAAACATCGCTCTCAAATAGCTTTGTTAATTGGCATTTTAAAGCACATTTGTTTTTTTGTTTTTGCTTGGGTTGGGTAAAAGGATGTTTTGTAACACGCTTCCTGTTTCATTGTCAGCATGGTGCTGGGGAATACGGTTACGGCCAATGTGTGTACAGGATACAGGAATATGCACGCCACATGTTTGCGTGTGTGTGCTTGCATATGTTTGTGTGTGTGCCCATGTGTGATTGTGAATGTGCTTATTTGTGTATGTGGTTTTTGGTGCATTGGCAAGAGATTTTTAATGAATTGTATTGAACTTTACTGCTTTTCCTCTGTGTGAAGTTTTTTGCATTTCTATGATATTCGGAAATTCTTTGCCAAACACAATGCAAATATTGTATTACATGTTCATCTGTTGAAATATGTTTCTAATAAAGTTAAGTATTTTAAAGGCTGCATTCAACTTGAAACCGACCTCCTTCATTAGAAGCGTTCATCTAGTGGCAAAATGTAATGCGAACAGACAAATAATGGGCTCTTGGCTGCTTGTGATCACATGGTTGGATACGCTATGCCGGAGAGCAATCCATTTGGCATCCCTTGATAAATTTATTTCACCATTGTGTTTTTGTTAATTTTAAAAAGGGAGGTGAAAGCCCTCTTCATCGATCTTTAGTCCGCCACCTGTCCAAAGAAAGTCGCAAATTACAATATTTTGTTGGGCCACCTTTAGCTATGATCACATCGCACATTTTTCGTGGTATAGTTTTGACAATCTTATACAATGTTACAGCATTTATTTCCGACCAGATTTGCATGCATTTCTGTCGAAGATATGATGGGTGAGTCATACCACTCCTTTCAGCCTTCTCCAGCACTTGGCAAAGACTTTCAGAGGGCCAGTTTCACAAGATGGCGACGGCTCCCGGAAGGAGGGTAAAAATACTTCCGATTGCACAAACACGAACATCACTCCATGAATAGAAGCTGAGAGCCATGGTCTGTCAACTTGTCTTCTCGCCATCTCTCTTTGCCTCGAGTGACGGTTACAGTTGTGGTCCGTATTTTGGAGTTACCGATTAGCGTGAGGAAATGTGAATCAGCTGTTTTACGATAATGTAATGTAAAAGCGGACGTTTAGTTTCCAGTTGACACCCTCAATGGCCATGACAAGCAATCCTGACAAAACTTGAATTACTGGGCAAAAAGAGGGACTATTGTGGATGTTTCTGCGCAGCACCTGGCTGCGAGAATTCTTTCGGTCAAGACAGAGTGATAGGAGGGAAAAGATTGTATTATTCATATGCATTGAAATTTGGCTTTATTGAATTTATTATTTTCAAAAATGCATTTTAACATTCACAAAAGCATTAAAATCCTTGTATCCATTGAAACACGAAAATCATCTCAAACAATGGCTGTTTGTTAGAGAAACAAGCTTTTATTAGTCAATGAGTCTTTTTCTCATCCTGAATTACACAAGTTACACATTTCTTTCCAAGCATTTGACACTTCTAAGTTGAATCGCCATAGTAAATGGTGAAAATAGGACTTGAGTGTTATGGAAAAACCTAGTAAGTCTAATTTCGGTTGAAACTGAGTTAGGTCCATCTTTGTACTTTGTACATCTTTTGGCTTTGCCTCATCACATATTGTAAGAAATGTAAAAAAATGATCCCTGATTCCTCATGTTTTGCTGTAGCAAAATCAAACAAGTCATTGGTTTTTAATAGTTTCTGAAGCAAAAACCTCACAAGTTTATCTTCCTGGGTTATTCCACATGAAATTTTCTAATTTTTGTCATGGCAAAACAGTATGTTGAATTAGCCAATTATTAAGCAGCATACCTATTAAATGATCTATCTGGTGTTAGTCCCCATGCAGGGCATTGGATGTGCAAGACATTCTTGGTCAGAATTCATAATTCACATAATTCAACAACGACTGAAAAATTCCTTCAACAGGGATGCAGATGGTGGAATTAACACTGAAAAACCGTCAAACACCACTACAACTACATAATTGCAAGGCGTTTGTCTATCATGTTGATAATTGATATTCTACATTTTTTGTTGGAAAAACCTTCTCATCATTTTGCCATGGATGCTGACAAAACAGGGGGAAAAAAATATTCCGCAAATTTTCCTTTTTATATAATTAGCAAATAAGTGCCAAGTGAGTTTCATTGTCGGACAAGAACTTAAAAGGGATACGGTTTTCTGTCTTTCTTAATCTGCTTTTTGTACTTGCTAGGTTTTTCCATAAAACTGCAGGTGGTTGACTAGTTCATTAGCTGGCCAGTGTTGGTGAAAAGTTCAGTGCCCACCCAATCTGCAATCAAGCTAGCTAGGTAACTGGCTTTGCTATGGTAAGATTTCCACAACTTGCTTTAGGCCCATCAAAGTGAATAGGATTGTCATTCAAATGAAGTGAGTTAGCATTGCTGACTGGCAGGAAAGCATTTACTGGCCCTCTCTGTATTAACCCGTGGCACCTCATGTGGAGCCTAAATTGCAATATTTTAATAAGCGTGGCTGACAAGGTCCTTGTAGTTAGCTGGCTAGCAATATATGAATACATTCACACATGGCCTGGCAGTTCAATGACCGCTATTCACATGTTATTTGTTAGTTACCGACCTTTACATTTCAGTCATTATCCACTCTTATTTTGGAGGCTAAACTGGCTTATTGCTGCCCAAAATGTGACTATTTACTCTTGTGATGGACACCCACTCACTGGAAACTGAATGTGACAGTGTGAGAAAGCGTGAGACTTTGGATCATTAAAATGGGAATAAAGTTAGTCTTTTCTTTGAATTCCTTTTTAATTGAGTAGGTATGGCCTATGATGGAATTTCAGCTAACTAAGCTTGCTTACTTGCAAAAAAGTTAGCTGGTATATGACTATGACTCAATAAATTCATCATTGTTTGTAAAAATTTTTTTTTTTTTTTAACTTAAGCTAGCTATGTCTACTCTCAGCTATTGTAGGGAAAGGGGTCATTCGGGTTGAATGCTTTAAAGGGACATCCAATGCAATTTTCCGCTTAAGGAGCAACTTTCAGGTGAGGCACCCTGATGAACCATAGTGTAGATACATGATAGAATAACAATGTTCCATGAAAGAATCAGACATTTAACAGCACCATAACCATTTTTTTTTTTTACATTTAATTGTAAGAAAATAATGTTGACATCAAAAATGGGGCGTAACCAAGAAGTAACGTAGCATTAGGCACTCTGAGCAAGTTCCAAAAAATGTCAGTAATGGATTCTGAGAATTATTTAAAAAAAACAGGACATATGAAGAGAGCCTCTTCCAGCTAAAATAATGAACATTTTAGTGGCAAAGTGTGAAAGATTTATCAATAGCGATTAATAAATACATTATGACTGGAAAATAGCGATTGCCGTGAGGTGGGAGATGGCAGCGGGAATTGAGAAACAACTAGCAATGGGCTTACTGTCAAGTGATGGGCTAACTACATTATTGCTAGCTAGCCATGAAGAAATCAATGTCAGGGCAAAAAATCATGGGAAACCTGCTCAAGAGTCCAGTCTCCCTCTCTCTGTGTAGTATTGTACTGAAACCCTGATGCACGGAAACTTCACAGTCTGAGTCATCCCAGATAGCAATACATTCAACTTCTTACCTTTTCTGGGTGATTCAACCCCCACAAAATTCAAATATCGAACAAAGGGTGCAAGCAAACGGGCTATTCTCCCTTGCATGGCGAGCGCCATTTTATATGAGCAGTCTCTTTTTTTGGAGCTTAGCTGTGACGTTACTCCGGCTGCTCTGCATGTGCGCAACATACAGCACATACACAGTACAATCGCCATCTTTCCACTGCAGTTTTTGTGAAATGAGCCAGCGAGCACAGAGTACCTTTCCATAACCATTATGTAACATTAGTCTGTTTGCTTACAGGCTAATCAGTGTTGACTGTGTAATGTGAATATAGGCCACTAGATGGCAGTATTTACCTTTTTTTTTGTTAAGCTCAGACTGGAGTCATGTTTAGACATGTCCTGGACATGTCTGGGGCAAGTCTCAGAAAATTAAAAAAAAGAGGTCTAAATGTGGGTGGGGTCTGCAAAAGATTATATAAGGAAAAGAATTGAGACAGTTAAGTAGTAGGAGAAATTGCAAGAAGAAGGATACGTGACCAGACCTTTAATTCTGTTCAAGACCTGTGCAGTCTGTTGTGGATTGTTTTTCACCCAGCACATCACCAGGAAACCCCACCAAAACAAGGGACTGTAATTATTTCTTTTTTTCTTGATAATCAATCTTGGTCTTAGCTGTTATTTAGTTGTTATTGTCTTTGTCTGTTTAATTAAATGTGTTTGAGTTTTAAAACTGTGTCTGTCATCCCTTGCTGTTGCTGTTGCTGTTATGTTGTAAATGTAATAAGAAATTGGGGCCATAACAATTGTGAATTTAACGGCAAGTTCAACCGTGAATGTCTGATTCATTAAGGCTTATAAAAGTGTAGTTCAGTGCAAACATTAAGCTTACAACAAATGTAAAATTCACTCGACTCGTTTCATAACTTTCATATGACACGCTTAATCGTAAGATCCTCTATATTTTGTATATCCCCGGGGTAGGCTACCTTACCGCAGGGTGAGTTTGTCATGTAGGCTTGTATGTCAGTCATGCGGACATAGTCATAGGCCCGTATTCAGAAATGAAACTCACACTAATTGAGTGTGAGTGAGTACTAAAACTTAGTGTCATGTTATACTAAATGAGTCTGAGGTTGTCCTGACACTCATTTGCTTTCAGAGACCTCACTCACACTGAAAATAGCGTCTCTTTCTGAGTGAAGGTTGAGTGCAGGGAACACCTCCCTTGAGCCGCACTAACTTGCTGAATGTAGAAGGAAATGGCGGGCACATTTCTGGTTGCTTAGTGAGCCTCGCGGGCTGTCCTGCACCTTTCGTGAGCCACTCAACCACAGAATTTATGAAGACATGCTGATATTTACGTCGTCATTTATGTGCGAAAGAAACGCCTCAGTTTTGTGAAGCAATGTATAACAACGCTATTAAATGAAATTTGATTGTCGTTTTACCAATTGGTCAGGGAAACTTTCTAATCTGGAATAGTAAATTGCGACAGGTTTAGGTCATTCAGCACTGAAGGGTGAGGATTGAGCGTCCCTTTGCAGCAGTCGATGCCCCGCCTGTGGTACACCCAGTTCCCACTACTGTCAGTTATGCTCGAGTGGCGTTTATGAATAGAAATTGGCGAGGAGTGGGACCACTCACTCGCTTAGTGGTAGGTTGATATCTTTCTCACAGTCCAGTTATATTTCAATCGTACTCACTACAGTATATGGTGAGTGGAGGGTGAGTGTGAGTGTCGTTTCTGAATACAGGCCATAGTCTAGGTGCAGGAAATCTAACTTACTCACTTTCTTTCGAGGAGGGAGATTCGTACTAATAGTTAATAGCCGGATACCACACAAAAGGTGCGTAATGTTCAAGTACAAACCCCAATTCCAATGAAGTTCGGATGTTGTGTAAAAAGTGATTAAAAACAGAATGCAATGATTTGCAAATCTCATAAACCCACATTTAAAGATCATATGTTTGGGATTTTCTCCTTTATTGGAAAGTCACACAGTAAAGAGAGACAGGAAAGTTGGGGAGAAGAATGAGGAAGACATGCGGCAAATGACCCGAGCTGGAATCGAATCAGGTCGCCGCAGGAGGGCCACAGCCTTTATGGTGTGCGTGCTTAGACCAATGAGCCACTGGGGTGCCGCATAAACCCACATTCTATTTGCAATAGAACATAAACAACACATCAGGTGTTGAAAGTGAGACGATTTACCATTTCATGAAAAATATTGGCTCTTTGAATTTGATGGCAGCAACACATCTCAAATAAGCCACCCACAAGGAACCTTATTTCCTGAGTCACGCAGACATGCACTCCGTGTCCTGTCGCACTCACATGCAAAGTGTGGGGCTCATGAACGCGCTGACATCCAAGGTATCTGTGACAATGGACCAAACCCGTGGCACCGCCCCATATAGGCCGTCTTCGACTATGTGTTCCTGACTATTCCTGGACAGGCCGAGAACATGCGAATGGGTTCACAGTCTTGAATGGAGAAGTACAGGTTACCATGGATTCACAAAATCTACAGACCCTTGAAAACACGTACCGTAACCATACATAATGTCTACAGCATTTATTGTTGACGCACACTTAATTCAGCTTGTGTCCGAGTCCTTTTCAGCTCACCCGGATGAAGTCCACGAGCTTATGTCATGGCCTGCTTGTCCGTCGTCGTGGGTCGGCGTCTGTAAACATCATCATCTCTGAAACTACTGGGCATATTTGGCTGAAACTTGGCATGCATGTTCCTATCTGTGAGGACACCAAAGGTTGTTCGAGGCGTTCCGATCCAACTTCAAATATGGCGGTTTTGGCAGCCATATTGAAAATGCTACTTTGGCTCATTACTCACTCATTTCTGGAGTGATTCAGCAGAAATTTGATCTGTATGTGCTAAATAACAAGACGAACATATATATTACGGATTTAGCTATGCTTTGCATAATGACCTTCATTTGACCGTTGTCATTTGGCCACGCCCCTAGAAATTAAATTCTACATTTGCTTTACAGGATGTCAGTGTGATGTTTTTACACACCCAGAATGTTGCTCTGGGTACCCAAAAATCAAGGTAAGTCTTAAAAGTGCTGATTTTATTTGATATCAGTGGAGGTTGAATACAGAATTCTATCCCTTCCCCTTATACAGGAAATTTGTTATGTCATCTCATAATCAGCAGCCCGGCTAGAAAAAGGGGATAAAGTCGATCTTCGTTTCGTGCTCATCTTTCCCTCTTCAAGGACACTCGTATTATCCTGGTGCAGATGGAATTCAGTCGCATCATTGAATCTCTGTAGCATCACTCACGCGCAGTGACGCTGTTCACAAGCAGCGTGTTGTTCACATTTCATCTTGTCCAGCGTTTCCTGTCCACTCAAAGCCATAACTATAAAGACTGTGTCTGTCTGTGCAGTGCTGTCATGCAAGTTTGGTGCGTGCATAAAATAAGATACTAAATATTAAGTAACTATTAAGAGTAGCCGAAAAGTTACGGCATCAAGTATGCACGTTTGATATTGTTTTAAAAATTAAGAATGTGCATGCAATGGTAAATAAATGATTAGCTATGCAGTTTTCTGGGCTGAATTTATCCCGTGCTGTAAGAGCATGCATGAATGTAGTCAATATTACTTAGCTACGTAATCAGCACTTAATACATGAAGCAGCAAAGCACTACCATGAATTGGTGCAAGATATTGTTTTTGGGCAGAAATTGCTAATTAAAGTCTATTTTGGAGGATACGTTGAGTGGCGCCCCTTCTTAAGTAAGAAATCCCTCAAACTTTAGGTTCTTAAGTCAGTGATATTGATTTTGGTCATTCATGAATGTTTTAGCGCAGGATTTGTTGATGGGCTCAAATTGCTAATTAAATCCTTAATTAGTGTTAATTAGGGGCCTTCTTAAGTGGCCTTTCCCACTGAAAAGGTTTTCTTAAGTTGTGGTTTTGAAATCGATACGCCAATACCTTCCGATAAACGGTCATATCTTGTTTGGCTACAAATTGCCAATTCAAGTCTATTTTGGGGGCACTTTCAGTGGCGCCCCCTGGCTTATCCCACATTTGCCGAACTTAAGAATCCCCATTCCCAAGACCTTTAGCCACACCATATGCAGCATACACCTCAAACCTTTTGGACGCAAATTGCTAATTGAACCTCACTGGGCTCCTGGACTATTTGCAGTGCGGCAGTGCCAGAAGCAGAAGAACGGTCTTCTGGCTGTCCATCTTGCGTCTCTTCTCCTTGGAACTGCTTCTGCCTCATTGAGTGATTACAGAGGAGATGTCCTCCAGAAGTCAATAGAAAGAATCCAACTGAGCCATTCTGCCGATCTGCGCACTTTCGGTTTTGAAAGCGAGGCTAAGTGTGATCGATCAATAAAGCATGAATGGCCGATGTAGAAGCAATAGGAGAACATTGCTTTATAAATTGTACATTTGCCGTCTTTAAGTGGAAATTAGTTGACGAAAGAAGCTATCAGAAGTGTTTATGATAGATTCTGTGTTCTATAGCGTATAGGAATGTTGGTTTTCCATGCGAGTTTTCGGTGATCGTATTCAACATGCTGACGCTTGCTTGGCGACTTCAGACTTCATTGCGTTAGCCAAAAATTGAAGAAAAAGCTTTGTAAAACTGTTAAATTAATATGTTCACAGTTTTTCTTCCGCAAACCTGTTTCGGGGTACCTTAAACCGTGATACTGGTCTCGGAATTGGTGTCATGTCCGGGCGCGTGCAGGCCCATCTGGACGCTCTAGAATTTTACCGGTGGCTGGGGTCCTTATTGGCCTGCCTGGCTGCCAATAAATAAAATGCAGCCACTGGCCGGCTGTTTCCAGGCGGACAACACACACGTGTTGCAACAGCAGCAGCGCTAGCATCACTATGTTGACAGAGAACACGCCCCCTCACTGCATCGTGCATACGTAGTAAACATGAACTCTGTGATCAGAGGGTAGGATTGATCGAAATTACAGCGATCACCGTTTTTCTTTTAGAGGACTCGTGTCGTGACTGGTTAGTTGCTTTATGGCCCGACTCTACACAGCCAAAACACTGGAAGTGTAGAGAAGCGCATGGTGCAGTCTGCGAGAAGAGGGGGGATGAGTGAGAGAGACACATCCAGTGTTGCCAACTTAACGACTTTAATCGTTACTACACTCGACATGCAGCGGGTGCTTCCTTCGGCCCGTTCCCCGTCACAGAGCACTCACAGGCGGCCCAGTTCTTTCGCAGCCGCCCCCTCATAGCTGGAGTCGGAGCAGGAGATGTTCACCCCTCCGAGTCGGAACTACACATGAATCTTAAATGCGTACTCGCCGCTTTTTCTCAGTGTTGGTTTACAGTCACGGCGGGATAAATGTGATTTTTTTTTTGTCTAAATAAATAACTATTAATAAAGATACTCGCCTCGTCCAGACAGTTCCGTGTGTGTTTGCATTTCTCCGTGACACAAACGAAACCTCTAGCTTAACATGGCTCAGTCTAAACTGTACAGTCAAAAGTACAGAAAGGAGTGGGAATCAAACCCTGAATTCAAAGGCAGGATGAAGCAGTTTATTGGGGATGATACTCGGGCATACTGCATATATTGCAAGGCTGATTTCTATGCCAAACTAAGCGATAGAAAAAAAAAACATGGCAACTCCAAAACACATGCACAAGATGTATTATGCAAATTATGTAATGACGTCACCTATCGACTTCTAGGACAGCCAATACAATAGTTTTATATTCAATATTGGTATTCTTTTTAGCTATTGTAAGCTGGCATGACATCTAAACGATTTGCTGAAAAAAATAATACAAACATGTTTTTGTGTAATTCAGCACATTATATAAATAATATAGAACAAAAGGACACAGCATGATGTAGAGAAGAGATTAGAGAAGGCAAAAGTACTGGTATGGAGGACTGTGTGGAGCTGTCGTCATGGTTGTGTTTAATAGAGTGTTGTTGTGTGGCTGTCAGTCTAATAGTGTTGTTGTAGTTGCTATGACAACTCCAAATGCTGCCTAAAGTCGTCTTTTTTTTAAGAAAAACCCCCACATATTTTTCGCCGTGCGCGCTTTGCGTCCACCGGAACAGTTCAGTGGCCTGCTTGCTTGGTAGTCTCCCGGCCTGGGGTGCGTTTCCCAAAAGCTTAGTTGCTATCTAAGTTAGCAACTTACATAGTTCGTCCATTCACAGTCAATCGGTCCAACTATGTAAGTTAGCATCTGTCATTTCGGGAAACGCACCCCTGAATTGGATCCCCAGCACGCCCCTGGTCATGTCAACGGTAATATGTAGGCTATGCTGTATGAATAGACATCATGACATGTCCGTATACAATGTACAGTCCGGGGGTCTAGTAGGCCGCTATAGTAGGCAGCTGCAGTGGACGCAGGCATGGCTGTGCTGCTGGTGTTTTCACAATGGCCAGACCATTTATCTTTGGCAGCCATAAACAGACTCGATTGGTACAGGCATGTTTGCAATTCAGGGATGTGCCAAAATTAAAGGCATCAACTCCTCTGTGGACTGTGCACAACGCATCCCGCCCACTCACCCAACACAATAGTACAGTGAGCAAGAAATCATCTATAATCATAGATCAGATCAGTCTTCAAATGCACATTATTCTTGGGGAATACATTGCTATAAATAACAAAAAACTAACATTTGAATAATCAGCACTTCTTTGATGAACACACAGCATGATCATCCCAAATCATTTTGCTCCACTAAGTGCAAATAATGAGTTTTTTCAGGTCAATTAGCTACAAGCAAACAACGGTAAACAACAATGGCGTTTCTTCTCTGATTACACTGAGCCTCGTTTTGAAAGTGTGTAGGCAAGGGAATGTGAAGTCTGTCTATTCTCCATCTGGAAGACTCAAATCATACAAGCCAACTGTCATGTTAACATGAAAATTCTGAGACAATATTTGCTCAAATGACATTGCTTATTTCTACCGCCATGATTTAATATGGAGATTCATGTCGATGTCAAATCATGGCAAGTCATAGGGACATCTTGAGGGTGTCACAGATGAACTCAGAGGAACTCCTGAACAGCTGCAACCAAGTTTCCGTCTTATATCTGTCGTGGCATAATCTTCAAAATGTTATTAAAAAAGAAATCCTGGTGCTTTGTGCACTCGTTACAGATTGTTGTATGTCATAGCGATGGCATGGTGGTGTCCTGCAAGAGTCATGATGGTTCTTGACCATTCCAGTGCAATCATTGTTGAAAATGGCCACAATTGCGGTAGTCATTGTGACATGAATGCTCGCAACATAAATTGATGTGAACTCAAACTGACAAGAAAGATCCTCAATGAACAAAGATAAACTGATGTCAGATGATGGTTCTTGAGCTCGACAGGCGAAGGGACTGCGACTCATTACAATTTATAGGTTGGTATATCGGCATGAATTGGCTGAAAACTCCTGTTACTGGGAACCAGGCTTTACATGTAGAAAATCTACCAGACCTATTAACGTGTAATTTTTTTTTTTGTTGGGTAAAAATATAACCTGTCAACACAAAAAAACTTCACGTGTTAATGTGCTATACAGAGCAGACTCCCGCGTGAAAATGGTCTGATTGGTAATTTTGCAGCCTAGAGCTGGCAACATCAAAACTAGACTTGGGTTTGCCAAGAAATTCAAGGATTGGACAACCAATCGAGTGGGGGCAAGTCCTTTTGACCGATGTATCAAAAATGTAAATTTTCTCACTAAATTGCAGAACTTATGTGTGCCATAGAGTGGGAGAACATTTCAAAAATGACTGTTTAACCCACAGAGCAATAGAAAACACTAGAGGGGACATGAGGCCCGATTTGGCGAGATTCGTGTCCGCCATCTGACTGAAGGATAGCGTCTCGCATGGAACTGTGAAAAGCCTCAGACGAAGGTAGTTCAGAGGTGGAATACAGAGATTATGCTCATTTTTATGATATTATGTTGAGTTATTTTTATCATAATATTTTTTCTGTGAAAGAAATTAATGCTGGTAATTAAGAACCACGATGAACATTTAAATATTAAAATAAAAATAGCCATAATCTAGTTTAAAGAGCACTATAGGAATTCAAGGTACAAATACGTGTCCAAAATATGAAAACAGCATTCCTTAGACATAAATATACAACTCTTATAAATATTTACAGTTCGTTCAAATTCAAAAAATGATATTTAAATTAACAATTCAGAATTTCCTGACTGCAAACAACCGTAAAGAAAATAATAATTTATTAAATAATAGTCGTGATTGTCGGCTAATGTGTCACCAGTCCATTGTTTTTCATTTCATTTTATCTAGTCGCATATACACGTACCGCGTTTGATTGCGCAATTTCCCCACCGATTCCTTACACAGGATGGCGGTAATGCGCAATAGATATGTACCAATACACTCTACATAAAACCAAAAAGAAGAAGAAGATGCAAAGTGGGAGTGGTGTATCTGGGACAAGTTGGGGCAAAACACGGTCATATGGAAGGAGAGGGGGGAGGCTCGTCAGTACAGGGCTCAGGAAGAACAGTGAACCGATCTCTGGACGAAGTGCAGAGTAGACGGTGCACTGAAAGCTAACGCAGCTGTACTGCACTAGACCAGTACTGTCAACATTTGTCCGCAGGATCTTGGCTACTGATGAATACGTCGGTACCGAGCGACTGGGATGATATTACTGACGCCGCCTCGGCAGTTGTTCAGACGGAACATTTCGGCTCAGGTTATTGAATGTTTGTAAATTTAAATGCCGAGTGCCATTGTGATCGTGTTTTATTCAACGTTTTAAATGCATCTGTTTTATGTACTATTTTATTCTATTTCTAATGGGTCAGAAATTTTATGTAGGTTTCATATTTTAATATAATTTGAAGTATGTTTTTTTCTGCGAGTGCGAGTGTGCTCGCCAAGGCAAATTGCAATCGAATATGTTGACACGGCATTAAAGTATTGTCATTGGATCATTAGTCTTAATCGTCATGTTGAAGGCACATGATAGCGCGTTCACTGCAACATTTGATTGCCTAATTTTATGCACATAATGGAGATTATTTGAAGTTTGTTTCCAAGTGGCAAAATTACAAAAAATTAGATAATCCCATAAAGAAATAGCCCCGTGCTTCTTACTCATGGTGAAAACTTTTTTTTTTTAATTCATACAATAGAGTGTATTTTTTCATGGTCAAACTTTGTGTTTCTCTATAAAATTCAACAGGCGCCAACATAGAAAAGGAACATAGAATTATTTTAAAATGAGTAAAATTGATATATTGCATTTTGGAAACAAACTCTTCATTTGTTTCAAATAGGCAGAATTCTCATGAACATCGCGTTGCCGGAACTTAAAATGTGTAAGCTGCCTTACATCCCTTTACAGCGATTGTTAGTCCTAACTTGCTCTAAATCATTTTCCTTTATTAACACATTTTCCCGTTGTAAGAGTAATCAAATGGCAATTAAAGACACAGTTTCTTTCTTCATGCGATCTAAGGGCGACTCAATAAGATAAATTTGGTTTAGACAAATAATTTACTCATGGGTAGGCATTTGCTTTACGAATGGTACTGCTCTGGAACCTCTGTGCTATCTTTTTGGCACATCAGGCGATCTAACCTATGTTTTATGATTGATCACATTGTTTAAATTAAACCAAACACAGATTTGAAACACCTTTGCACAGTTTTGAATGGGCCTACAAAGTGGCTTTTCCCCCAGCCATTGATGGTGCTGGAAAGGAAAGTTGCTCTTACTCCTCCAACTGCTGGAGGAACAGGGGGGAAGGTTTATCTTATTCCCCTGGTAAGTCTAAGACGCCATTCAAGTGGTATCAAAAAGTTTCACCGAAATAAGTCGCTCAAGCGTTAGGGGAATAGCCTTGGGCCTTTTAACAAGCTTGATTGAAATGCACCAATTGTGTGTCCAAATGAATGGTTGCCGTTCTGCCCAATGAGGAGAATTGCCAACACCTGA
Source organism: Gymnothorax reevesii (assembly GCA_029721435.1). Classification (NCBI taxonomy): domain Eukaryota; kingdom Metazoa; phylum Chordata; class Actinopteri; order Anguilliformes; family Muraenidae; genus Gymnothorax; species Gymnothorax reevesii. Next base: position 67,227,044 of record CM056574.1, on the reverse strand, counting down.
TGGTTTGTGCTTTCACCACGAAAGTATTGAAAACGTTTGGGAACTTGTCAGGACAAATAATTGTTGCAAAGGGATGTTCTGTGGGTGTACATTTTTAAGTTCTGGTATGCCACTGGTGTGGGGTCTGATTTTTCACAGTCGTCAGTTGGATTTCTCTCTTCCATTAATACCAGTCTTGGTCTACAATCATTAACATTGATTTTCCCATTTGATTTGAATTTATAATTTTAGGGAGCCCTCAGGCAGAACTGGAATCAGCATCCTGCGTTACGGAGAAACTCTCAATCATCAAGAGAAGGTATGTTCTTAAATTCAATGTTGGCTTAAGCTTCGTGATTTCTGGCAGAACGTAGTTTGAATTGACCCCTCCACAAATAAGGCGCTCATTGACGCCAGGAGGTGTTTTCCCTATACATGCCAGCCTGGGATGCAAATTTTTACCCCCAAACGATATGGCAATGGGGAACATTTGGAGGCCTCTGATTAGCTGTGGAATGGAGGTCCGCGAAGACGACTGCTGCACTCGAGCAGTCTTCTTTGCCTAGGAAAATTCCAAATTCCTAGTAAATGACCTTCATTTATGTATGTGTTATGAGTGTGTTTGAATTATCTAAATGTAAAGGAAAGGTGCTTCACTGCATCTTAACTTATCACCTTTCGCGTGGGGTACACTGAGCCGTCCTTTCCGAAAAGAAAGGAGATAACGCCATCCCACAATACCTTGTGACAGGAATATTTAATGGGACAGTCATCCTTCCAGCCAATGACTAAAACAAATGAACATGGCAGGCAAGAGACAAAAGATCCCGTTGCTTAGTGCAAGTGCATTCGGACTGTGTCCGAATAGTGGGTTTTTCCAAGGAAAGTTCTAAAATCCTAAAACGCCATCCATAAATGATTGCGTGGCAGCCGTGATAAGTGCATTCGAATTCTTCAAATGTTAAAGTACTTGTTCATACAAAAATAAGATTTGGACCACATAAGTTTCAATAGAAATACATCCTTTGTGCACTGGCCATTTCAAAGTGTAATCAGCTGTTATAAATTTAATTGCACATTAATCAATGCAAATCGCAAGCATCTCAGAAATAATTTATCTTGGGCTATTTATGGATGACGTCACCGGAGGTATCTAGCCAGTAGCAGAGAACATGTTGTCAATGTCACTGGACTCAGTGATTTGTAATTGCGGATTGTTCCCTCTGGAAAATGCCAAATATCTGCCTAGTTTACAGCTGCAGCGAGAAGACCTATGTAAACATAGGCATCATGGTCCATAAATTTCCAAAAAACCCCACAAATCGAAAGGCATGGGTGGATTTTGTGAAGGGGAAACGAGTGGATTTCATGGAGCCCAGATCAGTGCTCTAAACACTTCACTGATGATTGCTTTTATCAGCCAGATCTCGAGTCACAGGAAAAGTCTGGATATCACTGTGGGTTAATAATTACTGAAACCACTGCTTAATAAGCCATCGATTAATAAGCCATGCCAAAAATGCTCCGGTCCCCAATTTTCCCCAGATATTCTGCACTCAGAAAAGCCGGTTAATAAGCCTAGGGTGCCGCCTAATAAGCTCATCCTAAAATCAGTGTAGAAACTATTTTATGAGCCGTTAGGAATTCCCTTTTACACCTTTCCTTTATTTTAAGATGTTTTCCACAATGGTGAAAAAAAAGGTGGTTAGGAATTAGTGGATAGGATCTAATTTTTGGCTATTATAAATGTGGGTGTCTTCCTAAGCCCTTATAATTTCTACTTTTATTCTTTCCTTTACACCATGACATTTTCAATTGAGATTAAAGAAAATTGATCTGGAATTAAGACTATAGGACATGATGTTTCACTTTTCAAACACAGCCAACATGTTTTGTAACGGCTTGGTCTGCTTTTGCCCAAGTCCTTTTGTTTACTCTTTGCTTTCACCCAACTGCAATCAATATTCTATCCAGTCTGAAGCCCAGTGTATAATTGTACTCGTTTCAGTGAAGCAGCACATTCTATTCTCTTGCCTCTTCTTCTTCTTATTATTATTATTCTCTTACTCCTTATGCCTAAATTTTGCTGACTAACTCCTCCTACATCATATTCAAACTCTTAAAAAAATCAGCTTGTTCTGAATTACTTTGCATTTATACAGATTTTTGATATTCTTTTTAGTTTTTGAGATATTTAATTTTAAATTTCATTTTTGGGGGTCCTATGAAATCAAGCCATTTTTGTGCTGATTCAGTAAATTTAGCTATTTTTTTTGCTATTTTTTCACTCTGTCATACTTTTAGCTAGAAATGTCATGCAAACTGGAAAATGTTAAGTTAAGCTTATATAATTTCTTCACTGCTCAAATTTTTTGTAACTTCAATATTTTTTAATTATATTTTTTTAAAAATGATCCATGTTACAACCCCTGTTCTGGGAAATTACAGTATGATGATGTCATTATTAGAGTGGCGGACAGCTGTAGAATCATCAAGAAGTCTTCTCTTAAACTTATTCTAACTCCCACAGTTTTCAATCCTCATAAATATTTTTAGCAAATGTTGTGCTGGTCACGAAAATTTAATGCAAGCAATTGGACAGATAGTTTTGGCAGCATGAGCCGAAAAGCGATGGGAGCACATACAAAACTCCATTAACTCCTATATTAAATGAGACCGAAAATTCCGGTTTGAAAGCTGAAAAACAGTTTTATAAGTTGCTCTTGTGGCACTACACACACACAATTTTGACATGTTTTGCTGAGCAGACTCTCCTAATCTCCATTTTATAGATTGGACTTGCTATCTTTGACGTAGAGGCAGTAGTATGTGGGAGACGCCTTTGCTAAAATCTCCTTTGGACCATATTCTTTAACCATCAACTCATGGCTCAGTGAAATTGTGGCATAGTGGTATTGCGGTTCAATTCTGCCCTCTGTTGGACTTTTTCCTGGCCTCAGCATCATCATTGTTCGGATTAAATTTGATACGAATGTAAAACAAATCTCATTCTTCTGCGTCAAACTCGGTGTTAGAATTTTCCGTTGCGTTGTTTGTACAGGCGCTCAAACCAGCTCCAAGAGAGCACATTTAGGGCAGCAAAGACCTGTCTTTTTGCAGGGTGGATCCATGAGAACAGATTACAGTAAAAAATTGCAAAGCAGAAAAAAATTATTTTATTCCAGTATATACAAGCAACTTTGCACTAGCTAGATATATTTACGATCGCACCTAAAACTAGGAAAATACTGGTATCAAAATGAATGTAACTGCCTTTCTGCTAAGCCAGCAGATGTAACTTTTCCACACTCATGGAGTAGTTTAATAGTTAATGTCAGCTAGCTATTGGTATTGTCATCTGCAGTGATGGCAATTTCAATACTCAAACCCGGTACGAACACGTCCTGTGCACTGCGTGTTTGTGAGCTAACTAGCTAATAATGGCACACAAATGAAAATGGAGCTGTGAATAATATCACAACATGTGTTAATGATATCTAGCAGCTTGCTATTTGAGCGCTATTTAGCTAGCGAATATACAGTGCACAGATATGAACAGAGACCGACGAATAGAAGCATTTCACTACTTGGCCAGGTCAGCGTTATACAGTTCAGGACTGGGGGAGACACTGACAATGAAGGAATAAGTCCCGAGAAGCAGTGGGTTACAGTGATTTTATAACGGCGGAGGGGCGTTCTGCGGAGTGCCTTAGTGCCCCTCCGCCATTATTAAATCACTGTAACCCAGTGCTTCAAGGGGCTTATTGCTTTTATAAAACGGTGACCCTACATATAGCCCATTAAATAAACACACAAGAAAAAAAATCGACAATTTATTGGTAATAATGCAACAATAAAATTGAGAACTTCTTCCACCGAGCAAGAAAGAGAGGACAGAATGGTTGGCCAGCAACACAGACGCAAGATTGCTTTTTCATCTAGCGCCATAATCATGTCACATTAGGCTATATGGGCTCGCTAATGCAGATACAATATGAAAGCAGGCTATTTTGAATGTCTCCTTCGATCTCCCGAAGACCCTGTTAAAATTTTTACGTTCGTTTCGGTTTCCGACCCAGATAACATGCCGGAGTTGGCCCAACGTTGTCACAGACGTTGGCCTGACATCACACGCCAACGATGGGCCAACGTCATTTTGGCCGTCGGGGACACATTGGGCCAACATTGTATTGCCAACGTATGTGTAAAGGTTGGCAATAAGTTGGCTCACAACCCATTACTGAGGGAAGGATCACAACAAGCCCTCCAACTTGAATTGGTCTCCCATCCAGGAACTAACCAGGACTATACCTGCTTAGCTTCTGCTATGCGCAGGAGAGGATCAAATAGTGCCAAGTTAAAATATTAATTTATACAGTAATTAATAATTAAGTCATAACAATCAAACAATTACACAACTTAATTACAATATCAAGAAAATAATAATGATGATAAAAATAATATTAATAATATTTATAATAGCTAGCTAAATGGGGCCAACCTCAGACAACCAACAACCCCAACAGTTCTCCAACATGGGAACTCCCACTTTTATTGTTGCCCAACCTGTTTATTTGGTTGTTTGCCTTACGTTGGTTCAATGTTGGCCCAATGTTGGAATTCCAACTCTGACGCTGCCAACCATTGCCAACGTTTTTTGCCAAACCAATTTGCCAAAAGCTAATTTCTCAGCATGCACTGCGTTGACCACACAGCCATAGAGAGAGATGTATCAACCTCATTGACTCCAATTCACTTTTTTTTTTTAAGCTGGGTTGAAGTGGATTAGACTTGGTCATGATGCAGCTGAAAAGTCAGAATTTGACCTTTAAGTCTTGTGTTGACATTTCAGGAATTTTTCAACATTTCTTCAGCTATTTCCTTTGCCCTTCAGTTTCCCAGAACCTTCATTTTATAAGCCACCCCTTCAACTTTTCTCGCTGAAGCAAGCACACAAATTTTCTTTAGAAAATTTAGCCTTCTCTAGTTTTTTTTTATTTATTGTTTTTCAACCTTCCTCGAGGTGTGTTTTCTGGTTCCCAAACCATTTGTAAATCGTCGTATTTAAGCAATGTAATTTGGTTTTTGCCGTAACATCACTAGCCAGGTGTAGCAATGATTGTTCTTTAGGTAGCTAGCTAATGTCCCAAAAAGCTGAAAGTATAGTTGGGATACACAATAGCTTTGCAAAATGTATGAGAGAAATTCATCCCTATTACACCTAGCTAGCTAGGTTAAGTTATGGCAAAAGCCAAATCATACTGCGTAAATATGACTATTATTTAGACAGATTTTCCTTAGTTAATGTTAGCAAGATGGTTGTATATTCTTAAGTGTAACATAATATGGGATCTCATACATAGCAGTACCATGCAGTCTTGCCACCATAGCATAATCAATAAGCTCATTCATTACCTCTTTTTTGCCGCAAAAATGTTTGCTTTCAACTCCAATCTTGTTGCCAAGATTCACTTGTGACATTGTGTAGGTGTGATCGCGTTGAAAGTGACAAAACATGGGAGGGCCAGTGCCTCCTTAGAGTGTGCATGCCCTCCTGAGAAGCTGATTGGCTGTAGTGCATTGTTTTCATCCAGGTGACCAATGATAATGAGGTAAACCGACCTTAGTGCCAGAGCCAATCTAAGCAGTCTCGATTAACTTATTGTTTGGGGGAAAAAAATTTGTGCCCGGGACTGATTTTCGATACCCCGTGCTGGCAGGTATTCTGACAAGTGCTGCCGCTACCCAAAACAACCGCAGTCTTTTTTTCGCCTTTATCAAAATATTATTTAGCGGCAACTTCCAATGTCCAACAATTACGTTTTCCAGCTAAGCCACAATGTTCATACAAATATTCATTTGCTTACAAGTTGAAAGGCGCAATGTAAAAATGCATATTAAGAATATGCAAGATATGAGCGTGGAAACTGTCCCAAGATTGTGGGTCTGTGCATTCTAGAACTACCAGTAGCACACCTTGATAGCCAGCACAAATTGACACGCCATGTTTGATGCCTATGAATTTTCAACAGTTTGGGGTGACAAAGTGATAATTCCTACCTGCACAAGCCATGGTACTCCTCTCTGTTTCTGTATTTTTCACCTCGACCACTATCGCATCTGTAGCGTCTACCATCCTTATTTATACTTGCTGAGTTCACTCTTTTGAAGCAGAGAAGTTTTATTTGGGCGTCAAAAGAAGTAACATTTTTCAAAGGGAAAATCCATTAAAACCAGGAAGCGTATGGTATTTATGTGGATATTATGTTTTTGGTCCGACTGCCGCCACCGCCGCTGCACTACGTGTTAACGCGATAACTTCAGTAATATTTCAATTACAAATTTTGCACATAAGTAAGTATCATGAAGAGGAAGAAATAATTCTATTTTGGAGAATTTATGATGTCTAAATTGGCCACCAGGGGCCAAAAACTGATTTCAGTGTTAACGCGATAACTGCAGTAATATTTCAATTAGAGATTCCAAGTTTTGCATATAAGTAATTATAAAGAGGAAGAACTGATTCGATTTTGGACAATTCACAATTTCTAGATTGGCCACCAGGGGCCAAAAACTGAAAAAAAAATCACTGTTTTTATCATATCTCTGGAAATATTTGTCCGATTGACCTCAAATCTAGTGCAAATGAACGGTGATGACCTGAGGATGTGTCCCATGATGACATTATACCTGTTTGGTTCTAAATTTTGACACAAGGTGGAGCTTTGTCACATAAAATTCACCATTTTTGCTATATCTTTGGAACTATTTCTCCAATTGACATGAAACTATGTGCAACTGCAAGGTCATGACCTCACAATGTGTCACATGATGACATCATACCTATATGGTTCAATATTTTGCCACCAGGTGGCGCTTTGTGATGGAAAATTACAAAGGTTCAAATGAAAGTCTATTCAAGGTCTATTCAAGGATTTGGGAATTGGATGATTGGGGGCGTTCGGGGATATACCCCCAGCCGTCGCCTCCGACGGCATAAGCCTAGTTGTGGATGCATCTGTTATTTGCGGTTTATGGCTGACTGACTGTTTTGTGTGTGTGTGTGTGTATCAGCAGCAATGAGCGGCTAGCTGCCGTGTGCACCCAGCAACCTACTCATGTCAGTTCCCCGCGGAAGCGGCGTAGGCCGGGTTTGGGGCGTAACCCGATGGAGAGGTTCTGGCGCACGCACCTGGCTGTCACCCAGGTGTGCAGTCAGACATGGTGCGAGCTGCAGGTGGCGTATGGGTTTGAGCTGCCGCATGTCCTGAGGGGGCAAGAGGAGACACCGGAAATGAAGGCAGGAGCCGATATTCACCTGATGAGAGGTAAACAGTACTGCCCTCCAGAATGCTGCATTTATTCCTACATTTCAACTTGCCACACAGCGTAAAGCATGGTTAGGGTATGAAACCTCCTTATCCTAAGGCGGTGGGCCCTGGTGGCTTATATCCTAGAGGGCTCAGGGAAGTATTGAGTACATCTTTTAACCGCTCTCAGCTATCTTCAGACGGTCTTCAGAAACTGGAGAAATGCCTAATCATTGTAAGCGGGGCAATACAATACCATTATATAAGAATGGGGACCGTACTGAGCCAGGAAATTACAGGCCAGTCAGTTTAACTTGCATTGCGTGCAAAATGTTGGAATCTATTATAAAAGACGAGCTGGAATTATTTCTTGAACGTAATAATATCTTGTGGGATGGCCAACAGTGGTTTCCATAAGGGAACGTCATGCCTGACAAACCTTATGGAATTTTTTGAAGGGGCCACCAAGTCTTATCACCAGAGCAGGGCTTATGACATCATATACAACCCCAATTCTGTTATAGTTGGGACCAAGAGTAAATTGTGAATAAAATCAAACTGCAATGACTATGAGCCAATGTTATTTACAGTAGGACATGGATAACATTTCAAATGTTGAAACTGATACATTTTTATCCACAAAATGAGCTTATTTCTCATTTTCTGGCTGCTATAGGTCTCAAAAAACTTGGGACATAGTCCAAAAAAGGGCTGAAAAAGCAATTAATATATAAGAGAATCAGCTGAAAGAACATTTATCAAGTAATTAGGTTAATGGGCATCAGGTGTCTAACATGATTGGCTATAACAGGGATGTCTTAGAGATGCTGAGTCTCTCAGAAGTAAAGATGCCCAGAGGCTCTCCAACCTGTGAAGGCTTGTGTAAAAAAAATTGTGGAATACTTTAAAAACAATGTTCCTCAACGTTAAGTTGCAAAGGCTTTGAAGGTCTCATCAACAGTGCATAACATCATCAAAAGATTCAGAGAAACTTGAAAAATCTCTGTGCGAAAGGGACGAAACCGATCCATCCTTTACTGGATACCCGTGATATTCGGGCCCTCAGACACCACTGCATCACTCACCAGCATGATTCTGACATTGACATTACTAAATGGGCCCAGGAATACTTCAAGAAACCACTGTCAGGTGCACAGTCCATCGTGCCATCCACAGATGCCACCTAAAACTCTATCTTGCAAAAAGGACGCCATTGTTGAGCACGATCCAGAAGCACCGTCGTGTTCTGTGGGCTAAGGCGCATTTAAAATGGACTGTAGCAAAGTGTCCTGTGGTCAGACAAGTCCAAATTTGACATTCTTGTTGGAAATCTTGGGCGTTGTGTCCTCTGGGCTAAAGAGGAGAAAGACCACCCCTCATGTTATCAGTGTTCAGTTCAAAAGCCAGCATCTCTGATGGTATGGGGATGCATTAGTGCATATGGTGTGGGGCACTTGCATGTTTTAAAAAGCACCTTGAATGCTGAAAGCTATATCGTTTTACAGCAGGGGTCACCAACCCTGGTTCTGGAGAGTCTCCAATTCGGCACGCCTGATTCAACTAATTAGCTACTTAATTGCCTAGCTTGTGATCTTGTTAAGTCGCTAATTACTTGAATCAGGTGTGCTGAATAGGAGGTAGAGCTGAAACTTACTCTGGTAGCTCTCCAGAAACAGTGTTGGTGACCCCTGTTTCAGAGCAACATATGCTCCCCTCCAGATGACATCTATTCCAGGGAAGGCCTTATGTATTACAGCAGGACCATGCAGAACCACACACTGCAGCTTAGTGTTGCTCGATACACCTAAATTCAAGACTTTTTACTCCTCAGCCCTCAAGGCTGACGGGGTATTGCTATCCTTCGTGCGGTTGGGCGGGCGGGCTGCGGGCGGGCGGGCGTCTCAAAAAACTTCGACATCGGGCTGAGGGGTTTTCCGTGCATTGCACGCCTTTTTTTTTTGTTTGTTTTTTTTTTTAGATACTTTTACTTTGAAAACGGTTCAATACTAATGTCTCTCCATGTACGATAACAGAGCCAAATGCAGTTTTTCTGAATGGCCACTGGGTGGCAGCACTAGCTGAGACAAGTAACACCAGGAGCATTTCATAAGGGGACTACTCAGGCTGTTCTTGCTTGTAATTTGTTACCTGAGCTACATGAGCCGTGGCATTTGTGGGCTTACTCCCCCCATTTTGGGAGAATTTTTTTGGTATGACAAGTTTATTAATAAAGCATTGATTTGAAAATGTGATCAAGCATTGGGGACAGTCTGTTTCTGACAGAGGTGTATAGTAACGATGTACACATACTTTTTTACAGTACTTAAGTTGTTTTTTTGAGGATATGTACTTTGAGTTTTATTTATTTTTTTAAAACCAGGACTTTAACTTTTACTCTACTACATTTGAAAGATAAAGTATACTTTAACTTTGTTACTCTGACATTGGTCACTTCGTTACTCGTTACAAATTAAAATATGAATGTAATTCATCATTTAAGGATTATGTGGATGTGGCGTGTTCCAGAGGAGCATCGGTGCTCGGCAGGGTATCTAAAGCGCTTTGTGCAGATGTTTGCCAGCGGACATGGAGCTGCAAATTTGTGCACGCAATTACTATATCCTACCACTAGATGGCACCCCAGGATCAGTTATTGAATATTCACAAGCAAGCTGAGTTCACTCCTATCCCTGTTTTAAAGGAGTAGTATGAATTAAACCCCCAGCTATGCCTGATGTCCAAACTGCTCAATATACTTGCTCATAGTATCTCTCCAGCAGTCCAAAAAAATTCTCTCTTGCTACAGAAAAAAAATTGTCCTCTGTACAACCACTTTGGCTACAGTGAGCCAATGATATCCCAATTAATAGTTAAGAAAAATCAGTCTTCTGAAGCAAATTTTCGACATAGAATTACATAGTATCAATACCATCAATTATACTCAATTATAGTGTTTTTTTTAACTGCCTGTAAACTCGAGGAAGAGGTAGAAGAAATATATAAAGGAGGGACTGCCTGTTTGTTTTTTGAATACTGCATCTTTCATTCACCTGAAAATTGATTAAAGAGTGCAAGGAGAGAACAATGCATGGTTGCTTTGCTTCTTTCTATGCGTACTCTAAAAATACTTTGCACCTGTACTAGCAGTTTTGATACCTAAAGATACTTATGGTACCTAAGTACGTTTAATATGAGCTACTTTACATTACATGACTACTCAAGTAATTTTCTTGAATAAAGTTGAGTGAATTCAACTTTAACCAAAGTAACTTTCAGTTATGGTACTTCTACTTTTACTTCGTTATTTTTTTTCCTCAGTATTTTTCACACCTCTGGTTTGTGATCCATTTGGTATTGAGTATTGAATTGTATTGTTTCAGTATCATTTTGGTTTCAAATATCTTTTTGGTATCGAGTATCGTGATACTTAATTTGGTATTGATATCGAAGTCAAATTTTTGGTATTGTGACAACCCTACTGCAGCTATGATAACAGCATGGCTTCGTAGTAGAAGAGTCCATGTGCTGAAATGGCCTGCCTGCAGTCCTGTCTCTCTCCGATTGAGAACATTTGGCACATAATTAAACAAAAAGTCCGTCAAAGGAGACCCAAAACTCTCCAGCAGCTGGAAGCCTACTAAACAAGAGTGGGATCAAATCCCAATGGCCAAATTCAAGAAACTTGTCTCCTTAATGTCAGACGCCTCCACTCTGTGTTAAAATGAAGAGGGGATGCGACACAATGGTAAACCCTGTCCCAACTTTTTTGGGACCTGTAGCAGCCATCAAATTTGAAAGGAGCTTATTTTGTGGATAAAATTGTAAAATTTCTCAGTTGCACTGATGTCTCTTGCATATCGGATAGCCAAAGCAAGGGTGGCCCTTTTGGACTGCATGTTGATTGAATTTCATCAAATTTGGAATTTCCCTGCATGGTCGATGCCAAATCCAACTTCTAGCCTCAATGTTCTCCTGCTATTTACCAATAAAAGTGAAATAATGTAATAAATTGACTGTACACAGAAAACTAGGGGACGTTTTGTCTTTGAATGGATAATTTGACTATTGAACTATTGTACACATCAAATGCTGCCATTTTGCCCCTGTTTTCCCTTACTTTTTTTTTATTTTACACAAATCAAGACTAGTCCTATCAGTTCCAAGTTGTCTTGAATACTGTACAAGTCTTACACATGGAGTTGGGAAGGGTCATGTGATATGCTGAAGGGTCATATAATGTGTTTTGAGTCCACAGAGAAGGAAGTGCAGCAGGTGGTGCCGGTACCAGTGCTGACCCGGGAGGATCGCCAAGCCATCACCTTCCTCAACATACTGAGCATGATCCCTGCTCTGCAGTCAGGTGTGGCTCTTCTGGGAGTCCGATTCATAAATCATCTACATAACTTCTGCATATATGAAAAAAGTTTAAGTACCGCAAAATTCAAAATTAAATTTTCTGAAAATTGGCAAGTCCTGAACTCCGTTCACTAGCATAAATGTTTTAGCATGCATTCCACGTGTATTTCACATTCAAAAGGCTTTTTCATGACCTGTGCTTAGTTGAAAATGCTGAATCAAATCAAGGCAAACTTTATTTATAGCACTTTCATACAAGAAATGTTGCAAAAAGTGCTTTACATGTTCAAAAAAATAAATAAAACGACAGAAAACTCGTCGGCACACGTGCTGCTGAATTATGAAGTAGTTGTAAGTGGGAAGCATAGACTATAAAAAGATAAACGCAACCCCATTCTATTTAATGGCCAGCAGATGGTGACATCGGTAGTTGCAGAAAGAAGTTCAATGCTATAGAAGTCTACAAGAAAAATACCCTACTTCCCCACCTGATTTATTATTTCATTAATGATTTTACAAATTATTTTATGATATTGCAATTTTCATGTCTCCTATGATATCAGGATGTTTGTATTTGTAAATTATGATCCAAAATAGACTAGAATAAAGGGTAAAGCCAGATATGCCTAAGGGGCGTGGCTATTTTCTGGTCCTTGTCAGATATGGTCAGATCCACCCCTTGCTCCTCCCTGGATCTTCAATTCACACTCTTGTCCAATAGGAATCACATTCGGCTTCAAAATGACAAAATAGCACTGTTCAAATTGTCAAAATCGAGGCTTTCTAAACGGTATGCTGAGACCAATGGGTGATGTCACAGTTGCTTCATCCATCTTTTTATACGGTCTGTGGTGGGAAATAGTCTTTTGGGTAGACTAGAATGAAGAGCATTGCCATAATCGATACGACTGGAAATAAAAGCATGCATCACGGTCTCCGTGTTTGCCAGAGTCCACCCGTTTCTCTCTCAAGCAATGTCCTCAAGATTAAAAAATCCGGTTTTCGGTATTTTTTTAATATATTGAATAAAGCCAGGCTCAGAATCAAAAATGACGCCCAGGTTTTTCACCTTTTGAGACGGTTCTAAGAATAGTGATTTTAGTTGAGGTACAAGTTTCTCTGAGCTTCAGGGCCAATGATTAATGCTTTGATTTTGTCCTGGTTGAGCTGTAAGAATTTTCTGCTATCCAGGACTTGATGTCTGAAATACAATTTGACGGGGTGTTGATTGGTCTTGGGTTGTCAGAACACAGGGAAATGTTGAACTGTGCATTATCAGCATAACTGTGAAAATGAATGCCGTGCCCTGGGAATGATATTCCCCAGTGGGTGTATGTAAAGATTAAAAAGTGTGGGGCCTAAAGTTGAATCTTGTGGCACACCACAATTCATTCTATAGTTTTATGAGGAGCAAGAATCCATAGTTACAAAAAAATTTCTATCTGTGAAATGGGAAGAAAACCAATTGAAAACAGTATAAGAGAGGCCAACCAGGTTACGATGTCTATCTAAAAGAATTTAGTTAACTACTATCAAAAGTAGTGCTTAGATCCAGTAGAACCAGGATTGAAAGTTCTTTTGTGTTTATATTAATCCTTAGATCATTAATGATCCTTAAGAGGGGTCTTTCTGTACTGTGGTTTGTCCTAAAAACAGATAAAAACAGATTTCAAATGTGTTGAAAACACACCGTTTAAAAAAAGGGTTTTAAAAGTGTATACAGTGTGAAGTGGAACTCAGAATCGCTCCAAGCTGATTTTGTATTCCAGAAGAATTATGCCCTAAGCCAGAGGTTCTGACTCGGTCCTGGGGCCTCCTTGTGTATTCTGGCTTTTGTTCCCACCATAATTGTCATGTAGGATTTTATTTAGCTGTTAATGTGTGTATTTTGTGTGTAAAGCAGTTATTTGCTCTTTTGCCAGATTTTAATGAAATATCTTTGTTTACCATGAAGAAGAAAAGACCCTTGAGCATATTTTCTCATATGCTGCGAGATTGCCGGTACATTTTTAAACACCTCAAATGAGACACTGAGAATATTAGTAAACACCAAATCCGGCTGCTGAAAACCGGTGTCTAGTGTTCTTTCAAAGTGATTTGATTGCACTAAAAAACAAGAACAATACAGAACAGGTTTGACAGATTTGTCTAATAAATTGCTGGCTTTAGCAACTAAGTCTCCACAGTTTTACCAGTTGTCTGTTTACTTTCGGAAATTGTTTCTCCTCTTTCTGTGCAGTCGTTACTGATGTATCACAATGTGGGTTTGGAATTTATTCATCACTGCATGCATCTGTCAAAATATGTCTTATGAGAAGGAATTACTTCTCTAAACTTAATTCATTTGGCGCATTTACTTAACAGATTGTTAAAATCCATGGTAGCATTTGTGGCTGGAACAGAAACCAGTATACATAGGGAAACCCCAGGAATACGTTTGGGAACCACTGTCCAAACGCTATATTTCCTAGAACTTGGCAGTATTTGGTGATGTTATTAATTTAATCCTTCGGTGAAGTAGAATTTGTTTTTAAAATTGAGTGTTACTTAACTTTTGCTCGGGTGTAGGGTCATTTTCATGCAACACTAAAGGCTTTTATGAATAAAATACAAAATGGATGTTATCAAAGCAAAAAAAGATGAAATATACAATTTAACAGCCAAGAGGCTGCTATAATTACTTTGTTTCACTGGCATTTTACGAACTGCAGTTTCTGTGCTATTCGGGTGGCATATAGTTTTTCACCTATCCGTCCGTCCGTCTATTTGTATATTTAACCTGCAATACTTTAGCCTGCCGCCGGGGGCATCAGTGTTCCATGAACACAGCTTGTTTTTTCCTTTTTTGCCAGACCTAGGTAGCATTCAGAGGAAACGTTAGCTCAGTCACCTGGGGTAAAGTGCAGTGACTGAGAGTATTGCTCTTTTTAGGAGGGGTTGCCTAGGTTACAGACTGTCCTCCTGTGTTTCTCCCTTGTGCTACGCCAGGGCTGCGGGTTCGAGAGCTGCCTGTGCTGGGCGTGCTGGAGGGTGTGTTCCTGATGGGCGTGGTGGACGAGCTGTGCTACAGTGAGAAGGGAGAGCTGGAGCTCAAGGAGCTGAAGACTCGCACTTCACACACCCTGCCTGGCCCCGCACAGGTCAAAGGTCACCGCCTGCAGGTGTGTTGCCTATGTGAGCGTACTCGCTCATTACCAGGGACCTTATTTATAAACAGTGCGTACAATCAAAAAAGACATGTGCACTTCTTTCACTTGAGGATGTGGGATTTATAAAGACACACTGGATTTAAAAAAAATTATGTTTAATTGTGCTCCTTTGCAAGATTCCAAGCTGATTTTGATTTACAAAGTAAGAACACAGTTTCTGAGATGAGGATGTTTTTCACCGATACACAACTTCTCATTTCACGCGTACAAAACATTTCTGTATGAAATCTGTGTCGATTTTTATGAATGAGGCCCCTGGGTTGTGTAAAACAGCCTCTAAAGGCTGGTTTGTACTTGGAAAGAAGGGACGACAGGCGTCTTTAAAAATTCTCAGATGTTTTATGCATAAACAAGGTGTAGGATGAAATCTGCGGAGAACGCTTTTGCTTTCATGGTAAATAAGCATTTATTGTTTTATGACCAACCGCTCTTGGTGCTAAAGCTACTGAATCGACTTTCTATTTTCATGACAACCACTGAACTCTCAGTCCATATAGACAACGGATATATTGGACAGCGTCTGCAACCTGTTATTCATCATTCGACACAGTAGGACAACTCTTTCTCTGCCTCTGTGACATCATTTTGATCGTCAGACAGTGTTGACAGACGTGTCTTACAAGTATGAAACGGCCTTTAACAGCTGAGTCTTCAGGCTGTCTACTAAATATACTGCCTACTTTCTGAGTCGGGTAACAAACCACTGTACCGGTTGGCCACTCTGTGTGCTGGTTTTTGTGCATTATCACAAGCGCTGTGGGATTTTAAAGAGTTTTTTGTATTCCTCCATACTTTCGTAAGTAGGAAAATAAATGCAGGCACGTTTCAGTTGCATAGTGGATAGTTTAAAGGAGTACAGGAACTAGTGGGTCTGTTCCCCCAAGTACAGATCAATAAGAACCAACAACTGAGAGAAAATGTGGACACTTATAACATTAAGTTCAAAGGATGCTAAGGAAGGAATGGTAATATACCTGGAATGATGGGGGGATGAGACAAACAAGGTGTGGGGAAATGGAGATGTGGGCTTAAGAGTGATGAGGTTAACACTCAAAAGAAATAATCAAAAAAGTGTAGAGGACACTTATAAGGGCCAGCCGAGGCTGTATATTGGCCCTCCACGAGGTGTAACACTTGAGGGCCTGTCTGCTATTGGCTCCCATGTTTTCCTACTCACGCACGATTCATTTAAGTCACTGATGGGCTAAAGAGCCCACACGCCTTGTTTGCAAGGCATTAATTGACCGCTGCTGTAGTGGTACCCTGAGGCACTTGCAGACTCTGGTCTTTCAAGACTGCAGTTAGACACACCTGGTGCAGGCGGTAGTGTCCTGTGGGGCTGTGCCAATTCTGGCTGGGTGTTTTTGCAGGTGCAGCTGTACAAGCTGCTTTTCGATTCGCTGGTCCGGGGGGACCTGCGGAGAGATGACATCATCGCTCACCTCAGACTGCGTCCGGAGCGAGCCTTGGGGGAAGGGGTGCTGGAGCATGCTGCGAGATTGAATATTCAAGTGAAGACGTTCGGGGACCTGCTGGATCTGCTTCTGTTGAACCTGCAGTACTGTGAATTGCCGCCCATCGACCGGCTGACACTAGAGTACTGCCACCAGGGGCCCGAGACGCCCGTCATCGGCAGCCAGGACGTCCCATTCGCTGAGCACCAGGTGAAGGCAGAGCTCAGGTACTACTTGTCCTATTGGACAGGGCATCGCGAGCCGAGGGGCGTGGACATTGAGGAGGCGTGGAAGTGCCGGTCCTGTGTGTTCAGGCAGCACTGTGAATGGAGACTGGAGGAGGGGCCGGACACGACCACGCCGACAAAGAAGACCACAGCCAAACCTGACAACCCAATACTGGCCACGCCCTCCAAGATGATGCAGGCCACACCGTCTAACACGATTCAAGATATGCCCCCCGACACAATGCAGGCTACACCCTTCAGCACAATACAAGACACGCCCACTGACACAATGCAGGCAACAGCCTCCAGTACAATACAAGACATGCCCTCCAATACAATACCAGACAAGCCCACCGACACAATGCAGGGTACGCCCTCCAGCATGTTACGAGCCACACCCTCCAGTACTGTAGAAACCACGCCCTCCAACACAATGCAGGCCACACCCTCCAGCACCATAGCCACAGACTCCAATCCTGTAGAAGCCACACTCTTTAACACTCTACTGGATTCGCCCTCCAACACAAAACAGGACATTTCCGGTGATTCGCCAGATATGTGCGCAGTAACTACGGGAAATGAATGAACCTCAGTGAGCCATGTTTTTTGCTGCCTGCTGTGGTTTGGTTGTCTCTGTGTTACTCATTTCCTGTGGTGCAGTTTTGAATGCCCAACTGCAGTTACAGCTCATCAATACCAGATGCTCTGCCCCACCTGAGCTCTATTTGGTCTGTTTTGATGTTTCCATTTTAATCCATTTTTAGTTTAATCAGGGGAATAAACTCACTGTATTGTGGTAGTACTCTCTTCTGGAGGAAAACTTGTTTTATAGCTTGACCACATGCATTTTTACATTTTAATAATGTCATTTTATGATTGTTTTATGAAAACTATTTTTGTTGATTAACACTTTTGTTAAGGGTGAACATTTTTCTGTTCATGTGGGTTTATGCATTGCCATCAACCATGTATGATGCAGAGGGCTGGTTTAATGGAATGATGGATCTAGTTAGCCATGTAGCCTTAAATTAAATGGTAGCGTGCTGTAATGAAATCATGCTCTTTCTTTAAATGCGTGTTTCTTAGATGCTTGATGATATCACCATATGTTGGGATGAACCAGGGGAAACACAATAGCCGTTACAGTGAACTGATCTACCCACCTCCTGTGGGTGTTATTTCAGTGAATAGTGAAAAGTGCGTTTTGGTGCTTTTGCTCAGAAAGGTGTGCTGCAAAGCAAGATTAGTGGGTTAGTGAGGTATGTTGAGCATAAAGCTGAGGTTTTTCAAAGTCACGAAGGTGGCTGTCTTTGAAATTGCCATGGTAACTTCTGGCATTTCTGATTGCGAGTTTATGGTTTGTCAAGTGAGCTCACACAAAGGAAGCCTGGCTAATGTTGTACTTGTTTTGAAGTATACTCCTTTGGAATTATAAAACCATAAGATGCTTCCTGCATATTTTATCATGTTCACTAAAATGAATAATTATGTGCTACTTTTAACTGGGAGTCCATTTTTTATGTTTATCATTGAGACTAATATAATATGTAATGACCAAGAGTGCACTGATTATGGTCTGTTTACTGATGTATACAAAATGCTTTTGTCTACTTACTGACACATTGTTGACATGAGCCAACAAAATAAAATCTGGCTAAACACACGAGTGCCTCATTTTGTCCACTAGGCAGAGCTGTAGCAGCAAAAATTTATTACATTTTTTTTAATCTTGTGCTCGAGTCAAGGAAATGTCTTTCCACACACACATGGACTGTATCGCAGTGAGTTTTTTGTAAGATAAGCAGCCCAGTAAAATTTTACAGGCAGTTAAGAAATTTGGGCTGATCCACCTGGAGCAATAGGTCCAGATGATTTGCTGGAATATACCCTACTTGTCCCAGACTCACTTCTTACACTGAAATTCCATTTGTCCTTCTCCCGGCCGAAGAAAACACAAAAAAAAATGCTCTAATAGTACCACATCTACTCAGGCCTGTTGGCTGGGTGCCCCCCTGCATTCAATGTGAATGCAAAAAAAAACCAAAAAAAACATGATGGCGATGGGCTGTCAGCAATGAGTACAAGAGGAAGGAGGGCTCAGTGTCCCACTTTGTTTGTTAGGGTCATGAGGCATGTAATCTTAAGTATAAATGGACAGCAAAACGCAATACTGGCTTATCTCACTTCTCAGAACTCAAATCTGCCTAATACCCATTAATACCTGTATAAAAAGCCCAATATTTCAAAAGGTGATTGTGCTGTTTTTGTGGTGTCAAATGCTGAACATTGCTCTAACCTGTTCCCTCGCACAAGAGGAAACAGAGATGAGTAGCATGTTTTGCCAGTGGAAATTCTTTAGACTTCATTCCCAAAATATCTTTGGGCCTTCAAAACCCATGCCTCAGAGAGATGGCCACATGTAAACCAGTGGTCTACAGCCCTTTTCATCGTGATTTTCTACCCAGCAGGTTTTAAATTTGTCCTGTGAGGCTTTTTTATAAGATCGGCCAATGTTTCTGTGATTGGCTCGGACAAACTTGACAAGAACACTCATGATAAATTGCGAGAAATATTAGTTAACATTTCATTTCAAAAGTTGATCATAATTATAAATTATAGTCCTATGGTGGAGTTGACTCGGGGTAGAAAATCTATTCGGAAATTTGTTTATAATTTTGGTAATGTGTGTTTTTCTGCTTCCATTATAAAATGAGCATTGTGAATGGGCTAATATTGTAGTTTTTGATAATGGAATGAAGTATGATTTATGTCAGCCTGGCAGTAGCCAAATGAACAAGTCCTGCCTCTGTTTTATTTTTTTCAGGTGTTGTTTACACTATGGCCTTGCCAGGTGCAGTAGCAGCAGTCGAATGCGTGCGGAGATGTGTGGTGTTTACTCGCTGATGTAACTGAATATGGCCAGTCTTCGGTCACTGCGCAGGGTGTCAGAGGGATTTTGCACGTGGCATTTGGCATTTTAAACCAAGCCATCAAAACAAATGTCCTCCAGGCAGGCAAAAACACCTGCACACAAACACAGGCAGACCTCTGACACTACATACACAGGGCGTGGAGTACACTGTGTCATCTATGGCTTTCCAGTCTGTTTCAGGAGTATTCCTGGGGTGCAAAATTTGGCAGGAGAGGGGGAGGAACGGGGTTTGGCAGGTCGAATGGGAGTGGTGCCGTCAGGATTTGGTAGAACAAGGGGGGAGCAGGGATGCTTTTCATTATCTGAATGTTTCTCCTTGCTTCCCTCACTTGCATCTCTTCGGTGCCTCTTAAGCCACTTTCACACGGACGCGAATCAAATTTTTCGTACGACAGATTACTTTCACAGTCAATGCAAAGACGTGAATACATGCAAAACGCGTGTGCTCACGTCTTTGCATCGACTTTGAATGTAATCTGTCTGCGAAAAATTTGTTTTGCGTCCAGTGGCTTTGGTCTCTCCCAGCAGGGATCTAAGAGAGATTTGAGGAAGAGAAAGGCTTCCGCGTTGGATACGCCTGTATTTCCTCGCTCCCTGTTCCTCAAGATGCCTCTACTGCCCTCGCTCTGTCTCTCCTCGAGGTGCATTTGAGGGATAAAAACATCCTCTATCATGCCAGCGGGGGAACAATTTCCGAGTCACAGAAAGAGAGGATGTGAGGAAGCGTAAGTTAGCTTAATGGAAACCGCCCAGGATTTAGCTGAACAGGAGGGGGGGTAGGATTTGGCAGAGCTAAGGTTGAGCGGCTCATACGGAGTTAGGCAGTGTTCAGACTGATTGGTTGCAATCGATGGACCAACCACAGGGGGCAATGCAGTGCCGTGTGTTTGGTTTGCTGTGTAGAAAAGGCAAGGGTCAAAAAGCTGTGTTCCTGTTTGTAATGGTGCACTATAATAGAGCTCTCAGCACGGGGAGTGCTGTCTCTGTAACACGCACTCATGTAAATATGCGCCACACGCACATGCATACACAACTGTACATACACACATGCGCTCACACTCACAAATAAATACATGTATACTGGCATGCCAGCAAGCGCACTCACACACAAACACACACTCTCATAAAGGCACATGCAAATGCTCGCATGCATATGCACACTCATATACAATGCGTGCAAACGCAAAAACACTAATGTACGCTCATACACGATGACACACGTGTGAGGCGCAGACTGAATTATCGCCTACACAGCCCCTTGTATGCACAAGCAAACACACATTTTGTGTATATTCAGTACTGTGCAAAAGTCTTAGGCACATTTGAAGCAATTTCATTGGGCAAATATGCTTGCAAAAATAATGAAATTAAAACTTTCCAATAACTGAGATATGTACTATACTGAGTTGTAAACTGTTAAAAACTAAATGAAACCAATATTAGGTGCGAATATGTGTTTCAGCGCGTGTGACTCTTACCCGGGAGTCTGGGATTCAGTCCCCTGCCTGGGCCCTCCTTAGGCCTGCCACATATAGTTGTCTAAAATGATTGGCTTTTTGGTTGTTCCAAGCAGAGTGAAAAACTTGCCGCTGTTCTTCTGCAGACTGACTGTCTCTCTTGTGTCTGTCCCTCCACGCAATTGGAGACAGACATGATGATGTT
This sequence comes from Gymnothorax reevesii, assembly GCA_029721435.1. Classification (NCBI taxonomy): domain Eukaryota; kingdom Metazoa; phylum Chordata; class Actinopteri; order Anguilliformes; family Muraenidae; genus Gymnothorax; species Gymnothorax reevesii. Next base: position 67,205,915 of record CM056574.1, on the reverse strand, counting down.
GATATCAGGGCTCCGTCAAGAGTATATTATCTGTATCAGCTGTTTATAATGAAATATCAGCAATTATTTCTGAAACTATTTTTAGCTCACCTGGACCGAAGCTCTGGTGTGCTTATGTCTTGGCTTGGGTGTCTGTCGTTCCGCTGTTCGTCGTCCGTTGTTCGTTGTCTGTAAACATCTCCTCTGAAACTGCTGCAGCTATGACAGCGAAACTTGGCATGTTCCTACCAGTAAGGACACCAAACTTCATATTGAACTTTCCAATCCGATTTCAAATATGGCCGCCATCTTTAAAATGCCATATGGGCCATTTGGATGGTCATTTTTGTAGCTATTGAGCAGTTAGGTCCAATGGTAGCAAGTAGCAATCCCAAAAACATGTGATGGGTTTTGTGAAATTTACAAATCTGACCTTGGTTTGACTTTTGACCTCATGGCGACCATATTGAAAATATCATATAGGCCCATTGGATGATCATTTTTGCAGCTACTGAGCTGCAGCTTGGTACACTGGTAGTTATTAGCAAGCAAAAAAATACATATGATGGGTTTTGTGGAATTTACAATTTGACCTTGGTTTGATCTTTGATCTCATGGTGACCACATTGAAAATGCCATATAGGCCCATTGAATGGTCATTTTTGCAGCTATTGAGCTGCAGTTTGGTAAAATGGTAGCTAGTAGCAAGCCCAAAAACATATATGAAGGGTTTTGTGAAATGTACAAATTTGAATTTGGTTTGACCTTTGATCTCTAGTCAGACTCAGTTTTTTGTGTTATAAATTTAAAAATCTTCTCCTCTAAAACCACTGCAGCTATGAAGGTGAAACTTGACACGCATGTTCCTACCAAAGAGGACACCAAACTCTATATAAAACTTTTGATCCGATTTCAAATATGACTGCCATGGCGGCCATATTGAAAACAGCGTATTAGCCCATTGGACCGTCATTTTTGCAGCTTTGAGCTGTAATTTGGTTCAATCGTAGCTAGCTAGAAGCCTAGAAAAATATGTGATGGGTTTTGTGAAATTTACTAAATTGACTTTGGTTTGACATTTGATCCCTTTCCGCACCCAGTTTTTTCTGTTATAAATGTAAAAAAATCTTCTCCTCTAAAACCACTGCAGCTATGAAGGTGAAACTTGGCATGCATGTTCCTACCAAAGAGAACACCAAACTATATATAAAACTTTCTGATCCATTTCAAATATGGCTGCCAAAGCCGCATCCACTTTTTTCTGCAATAATTGTAGACATCTCCTGTGGAACCACTGGAGCTTAGAAGGTGAAACTTGGCATGCATGTTCCTACCAATGAGAACACCAAACTATATATATAACTTTCTGATCCATTTTAAATATGGCCACCATGGCCACACCCACTTTTTTCTGCGATAATTTCAGACATCTCCTCCGGAACCACTGCAGCTATGAGGGTGAAACTTGGCATGCATGTTCCTACCAGTGAGGATACCAAAATTCCTACAAAACTTTATGATCGGACTTGAAATATGGCCGCCATGGAGGCCATATTGAAAACACCATATGGGCCCATTGACGGCCATTTTTGCAGGTATTGAGCTAACATTTGGTACAATCAAAAATAGTCGGTCTTCCAGGCACTCAGAAAAAAGTGGAGTACAAACAAAGCCTAAGATAAAAAGCCTTTATTAAAGATTTTAAAAAATTTATTAAAAAGCCGACATGTTTCGACCTACACAGTCTTCATCAGGGCGTAATAAGTAGCATGAGTAAAGATAGGCATATATAAACGGTACCAACCAATAGACAGCCAGATTAGTGTCACCTGATAAACTGCTAAAAGGAGAAGTACAAAAATAACACTAAAGTTAACAAAAATAATCGAACAATAAAATGAAGAGGTGACAGACGTAATACCGACAAGTGGTTGTAAAACAAATTAAATGGAGAAGTGACAGATATACTATGAGTGCGGTTGCAAAAATACCAGTAATGATGAAGACACAGACAGATATTGAAAAATAAATGACAAAGAAGTATCAATACAGAGCAGGTGCTGGAAATATCAGTATAAATGCAGAAGGATCAAATTAAATGGAAAAATCATAAAGACCAGGATAATAAGGCAAATACCGAAAAAAGACAAGAAAGTATCAATATTAGGGGCACAGTAAGTAACAAGTTGTAAAAACAAATACAAATGGGTACAAGAACAGAAGGGAATTATAAAAAAGGTAAAATGTCAAGATCCTTATTCAGGCCAGGATAATTAAGGGCATCAAAGGTATGTATCCAGAACGCTTCCCTCTGGCAAAGCTTACGGAATCTATTACCGCCTCTAATATGCGCTTGAACGTGTTCAATGCCTTCAATTCTGAGAGCGGAATCATTTCTATTATGAGCCTCTGCGAAATGTCTAGCAATGGGATAAGTGAAATTTTGCTTACGTATGGCATATTTGTGCTCAATTAGGCGATCGCAAAGACGTCTATGTACCTATAGATTTTTTATCCCATGAGCGCCCAATATCCATCTCTCTCATTGTTTGTCCTAACATTTGGTACATTTGGTAGCTAGCGTCAAGCCCAAAAACATGAGACATATTTTGTGGAAATTTTAGAATTTGACCTCTGCTCTCTGGCCACACTCACTTTTTTGTTATAAATTTAAATACCTTCTCCTTTAAAAACCACTGCAGCTATGAAGGTGAAACTTGGCGTGCATGTTCCTACCAATGAGGACACCAAACTTTATATAAAACTTTCTGATCCGATTTCAAATATGGCCGTCATGGCCACACCCACTTTTTTCTGTTATAATTTTAGTCACCTCCTCTGAAACTGCAGCAGCTATGAAGGTGAAACTTGGCATGCATGTTCCTACCAATGAGGACACCAAACTATATATAAATATATATATAGATCCAATTTAGATGATCATGCTTTGGAGATATTGAGTTGAATTTTAGTACATTGGTGGCTGGCAGCAACCCCAAAAACTTGTCTGACAGGTTTTTTAAAAATTTTGAAATTTGACTGTTCGTCTCTGGCCACACTTAACTTTTCTGTTATAAATTAAAACATAGATTTTATATAAAAGATGGACAAAGCAAGTTTGACGTCACCAATTGGTTTCTGAATACCAAAAAGGATGCCTGCTTTGTCAAGAACTGACCAGCACCAAGTTGTCAATTTGAAACCGGATGGGATTGTGAATTGAAGAGAGCGCGAATCAAGATCGGGGAAAGCAATGTATCAAGTACATGCCCACCTGACTGCTCCTATCACCAGTGTAGTCTGTGTACAGAAAAAAGTGTACTATGTGTAATATTACGTACTTCAGTTACACATGTAATGAGTATGTAGCAATAGAACTATGTAAATGTGTATCTTTGGCCCTTTCCACATTGTCACTTTAGAAAATAAAATATGTAAAAACTAATATGTGATATCTTTCAAAGGTTACATATGTCCAGGTAAGCTACAGTGCCCGTGGCACAATTTCTTGAATTAAAATTTAGAATTGAAATATACTTTCAATCTTCTGCAACACTAAAGAGGAAAACTAAAAATAAACATCTAAGGCCAGATGTAAAATTTTAAAAGTGTCGGGTGCCTAAAACGTCTGCACAGTACTCAGTACCGTACATGTACAGTGCTGGGAAAAAGTATTTGCCCCCTTCCTGTTTTCTTATCTTTTTGCATATTTGTCACCCTTAAATGTTTCAGATTATCAAACAAATTTTTATATTAGACCAAGATAACCCGAGTAAATACAAAATGCCATTTTTAAATGACAGCTTTCTTCCCTTAATAAATTATTTAAACTTACCTGGCTCTATGCGAAAAAGTAATTGTTCCCCCTAGTTAAATCTTGAATTAACTGTGATTAACCACCTTTTTTGAGTTCAATTTCACTAGCCACACCCAGACCAGATTACTGCCAGACCTGTTGAATCAAGAAATCACTTAAATAGAACCTGTCTGACAAAGTGAGGTAGGCAAAAGATCTCAAAATGTAACACATCATGCCACAATCTTAAGAAAAAGAACAGATGAGAAACAAAGTCATTGACATCTATCAGTCTGGAAAGGGTTACAATGCCATTTCTCACGCTGTGGGACTCCAGCGAACCATGGTGAGAGCCATTATCCACAAATGGAGAAAACTTGGAACAGTGGGAAACCTTCCCAGGAGTAGCCGGCCAACCAAAATTACTCCAAGAGCGCATCAACGACTGATCCAGGAGGTCACAAAAGAACCCAGAATGACATCTAAAGAATTACAAGCCTCACTTGCCTCAGTTAAAGTCAGTGTTCATAATTCGACAATAAGAAAGAGATTGTGCAAAAATGGCTTCCATGGGAGAGTTCCAAGGTGAAAAACACTGCTGACCAAAAAGAGCACAAAGGCTCATCTCACATTTGCCAAAAATCATCTTAATGATTCCCAAGACTTTTGTGGAAACATTCTGTGGACTGATGGGACAAAAGTTGAACTTTTTGGAAGGTGTGCATCCCGATACATCAGGCGTAAAACTAATACACCATTTCATAAAAAGAACATCACACGAATAGTCAAACTTGGTGGTGGTAGTGTGATGGTCTGGGGTTGCTTTGCTGCTTCAGGACCTGGATGACTTGTCGCAATTGATGGAACCATAAATTCTGCTCCCTATAAGAAAATCCTGAAGGAGAATGTCCTACCAGCAATTTGACCCCAAGCTCATGCGCATTTGGGTTATGAAGCAGGACAATAATCCGAAACACACCAGCAAGTCCATCATGAATGGCTAAAAAAAACAAAATGATGGTTATGGAGTGGCCCAGTCCAAGTACGGACTTAAATCCAATTGAGATGCTAAGGCATGACATTAAACAGGCTGTTCATGTTGAAAACCCTCCAATTAATTGTGCAAAGGAGAGTCGGCCAAAATTCCTCCACAGAGATGTGAAAGACTCATTGCCAGTTATGGCAAACGCTTGGTTGCAGTTATTGCTGCTGAGGGTAGCACAACCAGTTATTAAGTTTAAGGGGCAATTACTTTTTCACACAGGGCCAGGTAGGTTTGGATAGCTTTTTCCCTCAATAAATGAAATCATCATTCAAAAATTAGTTTGATGATCTGAAACATTTAAGTGTGAAAAATATGCAAAAAAAAAAAAGAAATCAGGAAGGGGGCAAATACTGTTTCACAGCACTGTGTATATATATATATATATACGAACGAATGAGAGAACATTGTATTATCGTATTGGCATTTATTCTGCAAAGCCTTTCCCGAACCCTACACATAACCAAATTATGCCCAACCCTACCCTGAACCTAACCATTACTAACTGTAACCTTTACTTTAACCAGTTAGCCAAAATCCTTCATAATCCTGTGCGAGAACCGCTCAAAATGTTCTCACAACCTCAAATGACCAGATATATATGTGGTTTTTCAAGACTTTGTTCTCACAAGTGTAGCAATACAAGCCTATGTATGCGTGTATGAACTCTAACCAGCCAATTGCATGGGCCTGCAACTTGTCTGCAAAGGACAGTGACTCATTGATAAAAGATGGGCTTAAGGGCCTGGTCAGTGTGGGGAGAAAGTGACACTTTTTTGATTTTTCGAAGCTGCTTGGTGTTGGGGATGGTGTGGGTGAGGTGGTGGTTGGGGGGGGGCTGTGCTTTAATTTAGTCTTTGTTAAAGGTGAGAGCTCATGCAGACACAGTGCTGTGATAATGAATGAAGATTCTGCATCCTCAGCAGCAAAGGGCTTTTAAAGGCACTAAAGATAAACACACTGTGTGGTTATGGTCTGAATGGCGGCGACGGCAGCCTAATGCAGCCCTGATTAAACACAATGTTCTTTCTTAATGCTGTAATTAGACCACAACGCCCAGAGCACTCTCTCTGTTAGGGGCTGTCCACCAACATCTGCCATTTCCTGTTAGTCCTTTTACTGTGTGTGTGTGTGTGTGTGTGTGTGTGTGTGTGTGTGTGTGTGTGTGTGTGTGTGTGTGTGTGTCTGTGTGTGTGTTTGTACATGTGCATTCAGTAATGACTGAAAGAGCATGTGTGAGTGAAAGAGTATAAATATCACTGAGTGTAACAGAGTGTGCACATTTGACTAAAACAGTACATGTGCGTGTGTGTATATGTGTGAGAGAGAAAGAGACTGTGCGTATTTGCATGTGAGATTGTGTATGTATGTAATTGTGTCCCTTAGGTATTTGCATGTGTGAGTACGTGTTTTGTGAATGGCTTATTCAGTAATCCAAATAGAAAAATTTTCCACAAAATAAATACCAGTCAATCCAAGCAGTTTTGCTGAGATATGCAGTCTCTAAATTTGACAAGCTTTCTAGATGCGGATCTCTGCAGCCCTCAATAGATCCATTCTTCTGTCGATTTGGATCTCAGGAATGTGTAAATGTACATTAAAAATGAATGGCAACATCTCTGTGCAAATATAATGGCATGGTTTTCTGTGAACATCCACACAGCTCGATTTGTTCCTAGTTTGCGTTTGTGAACTTTGATTACTGAGCCTGGCAACAGGTGTGTGAAAGGCCTTATTACACTAAACCACTGGTTCCAAAACTCATTCTTGGGGCTTCCCTGTGTATGTTGGATTTTATTCCAAACACAGTTGCAATCACAGGATGTTTAGAAGCAGTTGATTTGTCTTAATTAGATGCATTTTATGTTTAAAGCAGTTTATTTACCATCTTATGCCCCACTTTGACAGAAATATCCAAGTGTGCCATGGAGACTAAAAGACCCTTGAACACCTTAAGTTTCTTTTTGTACACTCCAAGCAATTTCAGGTAACAGCATTCATAAATAGATCAAATAAGACACTGAGAAAATCAGTAAGCTCCAAATTATGATACTGAACACAGGTCCTTTGAGATCTTTCAAAACAATCTGCTAGAATTAAATGAAATGTGCATAACAAAATAGGTTTGACAGTTTTTTACTTGCCTGATAAATTGTTAAATTTTCCGACCTTGGGCTCTAATTTCTTGGCGCAGCGCAGGGTGCCGCAGCGTGGTGCAGCCCACGCAGTGGTAATTTCGTCTGGTGCGGTCCGCACAGTGGTAATTTCGTGCGGTGCAACACCGTGCGCAGCCACTTTGGCAATTTGGTGGATGGACACGCGCCAAGATGGGTGTGGCGGCATATCAGGGGATTCATCATAACGCAGTGAAAATTTCGTGGATCAAGGCTCCGTCGAAAGCGCGCAGAGAGCTCGCCAGCTCCAACCTGGTTTACTTTCTGTGCAGTGGTAATTTGGCTGACCGGTGCACGGTGCACACACGTCACCGAAATCTCACAGGCAGGTTTCCAGAATGTCAGGCACATTTCAATGCAATAAATAATTACTGGAAGCACTATTTGATGTAACTATCTGAATAAGAACATAAATATTAGTATCTATATCGATTGTCTTGATGTCAGATTAAAGGTGGTTGGCACGCATAATGGAAACTCGACCTGACTTAATCAACGCAGCTGAATCTGTGATGCAAACTAACGACTTCACATCTTTCTCAGCCGACCACAAACTGCCTCGGCATCAAGCAGTGCGTGTATGCTTGCGTTCTATGCTCAATAAAGCCGCTTGCACATTGAACGCAAAACAAATTTTTCACACGACTGATCCATCTTTGCATTGACTTTGAATGTAATCTGTCGTGTGAAAAAATCATTTCGCATCCAGTGTGCAAGCGGTTTAACACTATTATTGTCACGTTTTTGGTGGAGCAAAGAAATACAGCCTGATTGCTATGATGTCGTACTGAGTTAAGATCACATACTGAAAATAAATGTGTAATAGGGCTGCACGATATATGGAATTGTGGTTATCGCAAGCGCAATAAAAGTAACTGCCACTATGAGGCAGACAGACGAGCTTGCTTATTACCTTCTCGCATACCTAATGCCGTCATTTGAAGTGCTTCCGGGAAGAAAACTGCGTTTTGAAGTCCACTAATTACCACCGAGGCTGGACAGCCTCCATCACCTTGGCCTAATAATCTTACCTTTAATCAATTCCCGTGTACTTTGCCTAACTTGAGATCAAGCCGTTTATTCACCAACTGACTGATCAAACCATAATGTGGCCAATAATGATTTAGAAGAGATAATGAGAAGCAGACAGACCAAACCAGGCTGCCGTGTTAGATTGAAAAAATGTTAATATCTGAATAAATAGCAGACCTCTGAATTCCACCTCTCGTAATTTTTACATATCATTAAAAAGATTTCTTAAAAACAAACCATTTCAAGGTGGCCTAGGTTTTTAAGCGTTCCAAAACATACATGAAGTGGGAAACATTTTGTGAAGCATCTCGAACGTGATAGTGTGAGAAATTATATTTTCGCATTGCACGCAAGAGACAAATATAGCAAAGACTTGGCAAACAAGTTCAGACGAATCTGTGCCACAAATTTGTTGCATTTTTTATTTGATAATTGAAAAAGAATAATTTAAAATAAAACAATTCATAGCTCTTGATTTTGGTTACTTTTGATCGTCTAATAGCCAACAGTGAAGGTGGAAAACGTTTTGTTGAAGCATATCAAACTTCACGTAAATTGTTAACGCATTTGCATGCAGCACAGCAGAATGTAAAACAAGAAATAATCTAACAGATTCAGGCAAATCTGTCATGTTTCATGGTCATTTAAATTTCAAAATATAATAAATAAAACATATTCAAGTAAAACAGACTGTCACCCAATTTAAATTGTTAATTGAGCGAATCAACTGTTTGATTGCAAATAGAGCAAAGCAAATGTGAAGGGAGTGAGAGCAATTGTCGGGTAGAAGATGATGATTTTGCAGACCTTAACTTTGTTTTTTTACCTGAATGTGTTTGCGAGATTATTTCCAGTTTCCAGTTCATTTGGTCGCGCTGTGTGCTAATATAATTACAATTTCTACACGTCACATTTGATAAGCTTAAACAAAATGTTTTCCACCTTCACTTTAGGCTATTTAGACGCTCAAAAGCAACCAAAATAAACTTCCATTAATTACTCTATTTGAAATCTTGTTCAATTATCAAATAAACAATGCTCCAAGTTTGCCTTTGCCTGAATGTGTTTGCCAAGTCTTTGCTGCATTTGTCTATCGCGTGCCATGCGAAAATAATTTCTCACTTTCACGTTCGATATGCTTAACAAATTTTTTCCACTTTGTGTATATTTTAAAAAGCTTAAAAACCAAGTAATCTTAAAATTGTTTTTTTTTTAAGGAATCTTTTTAACGATAGGTTATGTAAAAATTCTACGAAAGGCAGAATTCAGAGGTCTGCTAGGCTATTTACTCAGATTATTGACACTATTTCAATCTAACACAGCAGCCTGGTTAGGCCTGTCTGCTTCTCATTATCTCTTCTTAATCATTATTGGCCATATTTTGGTTCTGATCAGTCAGTTGTCTGAATAAACGGCTTGATTGCAAGTTAGGCAAAGTACACAGGAATTTATATAAGGTAAGCTAATTATGCCAAGGTGATGGAGGCTGTCCAATCTCATTGGTAATTAGTGGACTTCAAATCAGTTTTCTTCCCAGAAGCATTTCAAATGACCGCATTAGGTATGTGTCATAGAAAAGGTAATAAGCAAGCTCGTCTGTCTGCTTCACAGTGGCAGTTACTTTTATTGCACTCGCGATAAGCACAGTTCCGTATATCGTGCAGCCCTAATGTGTAACGTATCTTGCATTGTTGTCCTTGCATGTTAATCCCAAAATTTTAAGCAGCAACAGGATGTAATAATAGGAACACGCTATCCATCGCTTCTCTTCCCAATCATGCTCGTAGGAGAAATAAATGAGCAACCATCGTATTTCATTCCAGCTTCATAAGTTTGAATGATCTGACGTAGTTCTGTTTTGAAATTCCATTCAAGTTCGCTAATGGTAATAATTCACGAATGCCCTAGCTAGCCAGCTAACTCATATTCGTAATGCTTAATAGAGACGTAAGCGGTGCAGAAAACATGCCTGAAGCAGCAAAGTAAAATGCAACATTAACGCATCATGCAGATATAGGACAGAGGCTGTGTGAAACCCACTCACGCCTTCTCTCCTCCCTCTTTGCCACTTGCGCCAGCAGGAGGGACAGGGGTGGGACAGAGGAATACTTGCGCCCGATACAAAATTGCAAAATAACCCTGGATACACCCCCTTGGCACAGCGCTCCCCTCCCCCCTCCGGTCAGCAAATCTACAGTTTCATCAATTGGGAATCTATTTATAATTTTTTTTATTGATTTGGTTATTTTTCCTCTTCTTATGCCGTTGTTCCTGAGATATTGCAACGTGGTTAATGAATTTTTATTCTTCATGGCATGTACAGGTATCTGTAAAAATGTGGTTTAAGAGGATAATAAGTTACCGCTCTAAACATAAATGCACCTAATTCAAAGCTTGTTTAAAATCCTACAGTTGTGATTATGGTTGGAACAAGAGTCATCAGAAGATAACATATCCCCCTGAGCCCCTCAATCTAATCTTTGAAATCCAAAAATATCAAAAGGCACCAGTCTGGAACCTGATTAATATGCACAGCAAGTTCTGTTAAAAAATATTGAACGGTATTCAACTTCTCTTTTGGAAATAAGATGTCCACAGATGGACAGAGAGACGACTATATCCCCGGGAATTATATGCCATGGGGACAATGAAATGAGCGTGCACAGTGGGGCCCCAGGACCGACTTCAGTAACAAGTGCAATTAACACTTAGATACTTCACTTTAGACAGGAAACATATGCGCACATGCACAAACTCACACATACATAAATACTTACACACTAATGTAAACATGCACACACCTACTAACACATATACACACACACAGATGCAGATACCCAAGTCATACACCCAACCACATCTATATTCTCACACACAAAACATGCACAATACATCTCTGTGCGCATAATCTCACGCACTACATGCGAACCCTTGTGCTCCTGTAAGATCACACTCTATACTTCCACAGTCCTGCACACACATCCTCACACATTACATGTGCACACTTTTATACTCAGTGTTTTTGTTCCCATGTCAGGCTACAGCGAGCACTGATTTTAAGTTTATCTGCTTTGGCTTACACAGTTAATCCGCTCGAATATAATGATAAGCTTATAGTAAATCTTTTCCCACACACTTGAGACTTATCAATGTCCTTCAGATAGCATATCAGCTCAAGAGCTCAGAAAATATTTTCCACAAAATTCTGCAAATTCACCAAACCTTTTAACATCTTATGTTCTCAACACATTTAACACTATTACTGAAATATGGGCGTCCCAGTCGATTTTTGCTGCTGTTTGTGTTAGTCTGTCGTTTTTAACTATGAAAAAATGCTGGCCCACTTCCCATTTTCTCCTTTTTTGGATGATTTACCAAATCTAAACGTTTCAGATCATCCAAATAATTTCAACATAAGGCAAAAACTATAAGTAAACACAAAGTGCACCTTTTAAATGACGATTTCATGAATTGAAAGTTATTCAAAACCTATATCACCCATGTGGAAAAATAATTCCCCCATTACGAACTGCGGAGAAGGGGAGCCACTAGAATGCATTCATAATGCAGAAGATGATGAAAACTAGAAGAAGGCTTGAGAACCAATTGTAACATAACCCTTCTGGTAAGATGATCCAGCTCTGACTGAGCCAAAGCCCACAACCTATATACACAACACAATTAGTGGCTACAGCTGATTGCACCAAGGGAATAACAAGCCAGTCAATAAATTAACAGGAACAACCCGCAGGACTACTTGAACAGGGGAAGAGCCAATTAAGCAGGCAGGGAAATTGTGACACCCCCTAAACCAAATAATAACCTAATGGTTCTGACATTCTAAGCAGAAACAACTGCAATCAAACATTTGCTCTATCTGGGAATGATTCTTTTACATCGCTGTCACGGAATTTTGGCCCACTCTTTTTGCATATTTGTTTTAATTCAGCAATATTGGAGGTTTTCAAGCATGAACTGCCTGTTCAAGCCACAGCATGTCAATCAGATTCAAGTCAGGAATTTGATTTTGCCACTCCAAAACCTTTATTTTGCCTCTTTTTTTTTCTTTTTACCATTCAGAGGTTAACTTGCTTGTCTGCTGCGTAACCATTCTGCACGTGTTTTTTTGGTCATGAACTGATGGCTAGACATTCTCCTTCAGGATTTTCCAGTAGAGAGCAGGATTCATGGTTCCATCAATTACGGCAAGTCATCCAGGTCTTGAAGCAGCAAAGTAGCTCAGAACCAACACACTACCACCACCTTGTTTGACGGTCCATTGACAGTCCTATTGTAGAATGCTGTGTTAGCTTTATGCCAGATGTAATGGGATCCATGTCTACCAAAAAATTCCACTGGTGACTAATCAGTTCACAGAATATTGTCGCAAAAGTCCTGAAGGTCATCAAGATATATATATTTTGGCACGCGAGATGAACCTCCTTGTTTTTTTGGTCAGCTGTGGTTTTCACCCTGCAGCTTTACCAATTAGGCCATTTTTGCCCACTCTTTTTCTTTATGTGGAATTGTGAACACTGCCCTTAACTGAGGAAAATTTGGCCAGCAGTTCATTATATGTTGGCCTGGGTTTGTGACCTCCCGGATGAGTTGTAAATGCGCTCTTGGAGGAATTTTGGCAGGCTAGTCACTCCTGGGAATGTTGACCACTGTTCAAAGTTCTCTCCCTTTGTGGATAATGGCTCCCAGCGTGGTTCACCGAAGTCCCAGAGCCTTAAAAATGGCTTTGCAACCCTTTCTTGACTGCTAGATGTCAACAACTGTTTCTCTTCTGTTCTTCAATTTCTTTAGATGATGGCATCATGGGCTGCTTTTTTCCTAATTCATGCTGCCAGACAGGTGATATTTATTTAAGTGATGTTTAGATTCAGCTGAGCTGGCAGTCATTATGCCTGTATGTGTCTAAAACTGAATCCTATTGTCAGTTAAATTTAATTGGTTGATTTAGTAAGTTGGTGGAAATTACTGGTTCATGTAGGGTGGGATAGCTTTTTTCCCTCAATAAATGAAATCATGATTCACAAACTGCATTTTGCGTTAACTCAGGATTACTTTGTCAAATATTAAAATTATTTTGATGATCTGAAACATTTAAGTGGGACAAACATGCAAAAAGAGGAAATAAAAAGGGAGCAAACACTTTTTCACAGCACTGTATGAATGTTCACACGAAGCCAGCTAATGGTGACTGTAGATATAGTGACCTCTGAGCCATGCATTTGATAATAATTATTAATTATTAATACAAGTAGTTTTTCTCCCCCAGTTCATATATGGTAGTATGTTATCATCTCTCTCACCTTCAATGCTGTTTTTATGGTGAGTAGAAATGTGTGAGTGTGCCTATATTTAGAAAGGATTGATTATGTCAGTTTCTTAGCAGCAGTCATTCGTGAGGTCCACTATAATTTTCCAGATATTTTTTTCCTTTCCCTTTTTTGAAATGATAAGAAAACTTCAGAAATGCGCCATAATTCTTCTAGATAAGGGGTCTGACCAGTGCCTCTGTTCTAAATACATAAACAAGCACATATACACACACTACAATGATACACTAATGCATAAATTGCAGTTTTCTACTGCATGCGTATAATAGCACACTAACATGCGGACACACACGCAATATTATGACGCACAAAGCTACACACTTAACATTACAATGATAAGCTAACACAAAAATACAAAATAATAATGCATAAATACACACAATATACGTATAATGGTACACACACACATATTCATTATGATTTATCTCATTTTTATCTCATATCCTGAAATGTAATTAATTTTAAACAATGGCCCACACAAGGGCACGGTGGGTAGCACAGTTGCATTTGTCGGCGAGAAGGAAGCAGCACAGTGCTATGATTCTGCTTTTGCCAGGCCATGTTTTTGTTATGACTCTTCTTTTACCCGGCCATGTTTTGATTTAGTCCATGTCATGTTTTGTATATTGCCTGTCTTACCATGTCCTTTTCCTGCCATTTCTCATTTTCACTGTTTAGATTATCATTGTGGTCTATGTAGGTCCCCATGCCCTGCATTGCACATTCTCTCCCCAGTCTGGTCATTTGTGTTGAGACAGTTTTATTCCCCAGTTTTGCGCGCCACGTTTTCAGGTGATTTTTATGGTTTCAGAGTTTCCAAATATTTCTTCCAATCTCCTTTGCTTCCTTTGCCTTGCTGTTCTATCTTTACTAATAAATACTAACAGTTTATTATTTTTAATTACTAACAATAACATTTTTTATAATACTAGCTTACTAACGAGCACTGAGGGATTGTATAGCTGCACATTACTAATTGACTAACAAGCTCTCAGCACTCGCTCTGCTCTTATCTCCGCCCCTTGCCTTCACTCACTTTACTTTGCTGCAATTCGGCGGATTCTCTACACCTTGTTAAACCCTGTTCTGCCTCTCACTCTCTGTGCACTTTAGACCTCTCTAACTGGAGTTTGTTTGTCATAGGCTGTCTGTGTAATATCTGTCCGCGTTTTGACTTTTGCCAATTTCATGTGGTTAGGAACTTCCTCTTGTTCATTCCCTTGTTAATTAGTCTGATCCATCTCACCTGTTCCCTGTTATAGCATATGACTTCCCGCATGTGTATTTAACCAGTCTGATCACAGCCAGCCTCTGGCAGAACATTTTCTCTTTGCTGCTTGCGCTACTCTGTTCGTGCCCTGTATTCATTGCATTATACTTCTGACTGGAACGTCCCGGATTTTGATTCTGCCTCTGCCTATGATTATACTTTGCCTGTGTACTGAACCTGCTTTGTCTGACTTTGAGACTTGTGATTGCTGAAATGGTAAAGAACCATTTCTGACTCTCTGGATTGTGTTTTTGGATTCTGGACTTCGTACGGTTGCCTGCAATCCTGCAGGGGTTTTCACCCCTAAGTACAATAAAACCAATTTTGCTGCATTTCCTTATACTCATGTGTGGTTCTGGAACGCACCCTCACACCCAGGCCTTGCTTTGGAGTTTGCATTTTTAATCATAGTGTTCACGCTGATCCCTTGAGATTCTGTGTCTTCCCTCCACAGTCCAAAAACCGTTTAATTGGAGACTAATTTGCCCATAGATAAGAGTGTGAGTGAATGGTGTCTGATCCCCGCAATATATTGATGAAGTTACTGTCTGACACTATGTTCACAGTGACCGGCAGAAGTGACTCAAGTCTAATTTTCTGCCTTAATGTGATGCAGATCTGGGGTTTTCAGAGCAATGCAGACACAGAAATCCAATCTTCAAATCAAAATTGAGCCACATTCATATGCTGTCCTAGGCTGTATACAAATCTGATACATGGCCATTCGACATGAATGCGAATGGTCAGATTGTAATCCAAGGGGCTTTTAGCCTGCAGGCATGCATTAAGCACAGTTAAAAACCAAAGAAGCAACCCATTTGGCTTTTTTGCCCTCTCAAACTCAAGTACAGCTGATGAACTGCTTTCCATCCTCCATGGCAAAATCCCATCCATCCATTCACGACAAGCATGTCCATTTTCTTGGTTTGAATCAGGTTTTAACACAGACCGTAAATAAAGATGGACGACGCCTCTAAGCACTGTGCAAAACTGGAGCCAAAATATCCTTCATATGGGCGCTACAATCTTGCACATTTGAAGCCCGAGCCTGCGCAGTAGTGATAGGGGGCTGAGCTGTGGCGACAAGGTCTTGCCCATACACCTGCCCTACATGTTATCTCATACCCTGAACGTTTCACATATACTAGATGGCTTCTTCTGTTTGTGCCAGTAAACGCAGTGTGTTCTACTCAGACAATAGTGTGTAGCACTGCAGCCTCACAGCAAGAAGGTTGCGGATTTGAATCTGCCCTGGGGCCTTTCTTAGCAAAGTTTGGTTGTTCTCCCCGTTTTAGTCTGGGTTTCTTCCGAGTGCTCCATTTCCTCCCGCAGTACAAAGAAATGCATGTCAGGCTAATTACTGACTCTAAATTGTCCATTGGAGTGAGTGCGAGAGTGAATGGTGAGTGAATGGTTAAGTATGGTAGTTACCTTTGTGAACATTTTAGTCAGCGTGTGCCAATGAATGGAATTTGACCAAAGGTGACACAAAAAAAGCTGTATCACACGTGTGTGATAACAAACCTGCATCTCATGGGTTGTATCACACAGATTTTTAATCATTTATTTGATAAAATTTCAGACCTCTCTCTCAAACAAATTCCTTCAAATCTTATACAAGTGAAAAATGCCCACACAAGCCAATGCGTGACTCAGCTGTAATGCCATTGTGTAGTGCATAGATAATAAGACAGAAGTGCGCTGATTGGTCTTATGTTAATGAGTTTCTGTTGGTGTCCTGAACCCTCCTGGGGAAATAAATTAATGACTCGGGATAACTGACCCGGTTGCCCCCCTCTGTCGATGGGCCTGATATTCTGATCTGTCCTCTCTCATTCATGTGGCATGGTCGGCAATCAGATTTGTATCCGATCACGGACCACATAGGAAAGTGGCTTAATTCTGATTTGAAGATCGGATACAAGACTGGATTTGTGTCCACACAGCCCTGAATACATAAGATCTGTGCCACATTAAGGCAATAAGTCACTTGAGCCTCCTAATGTGAACGTAGGAAATGTGAACAGACAAGATGGACAAATCTAATCAGAGAAAAGAAAAAAAATCAGCACTGGAGGACAAGACTTGTGATGTGGCCACAGCGCGCAGTGCGTTCCTGCAGCTCGCTCAGTGCATACTGGGAGAGACTCCAGTTTCCCTGAAATATGCGGTCAGAAAATGGATGGAAAATTTAGGGTTTAAATTCAATCCTGGGCAGCCACTGTGTAAGCTTTTTGTTTGAAACACAATTCCCATTCCAGAATTAAGCTGTTTTTTTCCCCCCCTTAATTGGTAGCTTTTCAAAGTTGACAGATGGTACACCCTCTCAAACTACAGTGACGGTAGTGGCTACGCTTGTCACGAAGTTTAAAAGCCCAATTTTCATATAAGGCCCGTTTCGGCTCAAGAAGTTCCTGGTAGTATTTGCGGGGCAGGAACTACTACAGGAATGTCCTGACTCGGCCCTCTCAACTGCCGTGTCTCCACAGAGAGCAAAGTAGCAGGAAGGTTCCTGTAAAAATGCAACCCCTCACAAGTCACATTCCAAGTAAATCCAATCAGCACCAAGTAAACATCAAGCCCCACCCAGGAGTTTATCGGGGCCTTTCAGACTTTTTTTAGCCCCTGTAAAAGTTTTGGAACTCTGTCCATCGGGGGTAGGGTGCGCAATGATATCCACTAAGTGGCGCAGATAGAACTGGGAAATGGGGGGGGGACAGACATGTCGGAGTGAACCTGTTGTTAATTGAAGCACCTATTACTAAAACCCCATAAGTCACACTTGACTTGACTTGACTTGTGGGGTTTTAGTAATCAGTGTTTCAATTATGAAAATGACTAAGATTCACTCTGAGAGCGCTCCACACTTGACTGGTGCTGCTTGTGCTCTCCGATTAAGTAAGACGGCAATCATTCTTCTGGACGCGTATTTGCTGCATTTAAATCAAAGTTATTCAAAATTGCAAACCTGCCGACCCTCACTCAAGTAGCCCATTTCTGTACTGAATTTAGCCCATGATTTCATTGCTGTTAGATCGCATATGGAGAGAAACTGTGTCTTTAATTGCCAGTTACGATAATTGGAAAATGTGTCAAGAAAGGAAATGATTGAGAACTAGCCAGTACTAATTGTTGTCATAAAGGACATGTCTGTGTACCCCCCAGTTCCCAGTTCTATCTGTTACACTGGGTACATGTGACCGAATAGCACCAAATAAGATGCAGTTAACTCACTAGATGTGATATTAACCCTCCTGTTCTGTTCATTTAGTCTAACACTCATAATTTTCCCGGTCATATGTGACTGGCAACATTGTATTTGATTAAAAATCCACAATGATGCATATATTATCACCTAATGTTGTGTTCGATCTTTTTATCAATGTTATGATTCTGATCTGCCTTGCCATTTTTATGCTCTGCTTTTAATGATAGATCTTATTTGGTTTTGAATCATTGCTATGTCTGACCATTCTTTGATATGTGTATTGTGTTTTGATACTTAGATTTGTTTATGTATTGTCTTAGTTTTTACTTTTCCATATTTTGCATTTTGCCTTAGTTTTACTCCGGTCCATGTTTTGATTTTTCCATACTTTGTACTTTGTCTCCCCCTGTCTGGTCTCTTGTCTTGTCACTGTTCACAGCCCCAGTATTGCGTGCCACTCTTTGGGTGATTTAATGGTTTCTGGTTTCAATCTACCATCCAATCTTGTTTGCTTACTTCACCTTACTTTTCTATTTTACTAATCATACTAACAGTTTGTTGTTTTTGCTAAAGGTTACTAACACTAACTAACATTGTATATAATACTAACTTACTTATGAGCACTAAGGGATTGTATAGTTTCACTTACTAATTGATTAACAAGCTCTCAGCACTCGCCCTATTCTAGTCTCCGCCTCTTGTCTCTCCCTAATCTCCTTTGCTGCATTTCTGTGGAATCTCCACATCTGATCACACTGTCCTTTCTCTCATTATTTATGCACATTAGAGCTCCTTGACCGGAGCCTTATGTTTGTATATAAGTTTGTCCCGTGATCCCTGTCCGCGTTTTGGCTTCTACCAAATTTCATGTGATTAGGTTCTCTCTCATGTGTTGCTCCCTTGTAATCAGTCTGACTGCTCACATCTGTGTTTCTTACCATGTGATCTCCCAGGTAGTGTATATTAGGTGTCTCTTCACAGTTCTTCTCTGTCAGATCGTCTCTCATGTTTACCTGTGCCGCTCTTTATCTCGTACTCATTGTGTTTCTTCTCTGACTGGATCGTCCGACTATTGATTTTTGGCTTGCCCTTCATTGATTATTGCTGCATCTGTGTATTCAAACCCTTTTTTGCCCGACTACGATTTTATGGATTGCTGCCCTGTTAACGATTCAGATTGCCCTTTGGTTTTTGATTTTTGCTTCTTCTACAAACCACTGCCTGTGTACCGAATGTTTTACTTGACTACGATTTTTGTGTTTGCTGCCCTGGTTATGACTCTGTTTCTGCCCCACTGGATCTTGACTTTTGGATTGCAGACTCTGTACTGTTGCCTTCTGCCCTGCGGGAGTTACCCCCCTCGCTCAATAAAATCCTCTTTTTGCAATCCTGTGTTCTCGGGTTTGGTTCCAGATCGATACCTTACAATCAACTTCAGCTCTTGTGAACATTACAATTTTTGAACTTCTATTTGCTATGTATGTGCCGTAGGCCTAATTTACCTGAGGTCATACAACTTTTTTTTATTTTTCCCCTAAAAAAATCTATTTTGACTATTCCAAATACTTAGATGAAACATATTGTATTTATCACGGAGTACTTCATTTCAGTGTTTACCAAGGACGCTGTTTTGAAGCCATTTCAATTTTCTAAATTGTGGCACAAAATCTTCTTTGTTCCCGGTCAAAACTGACTGGTATGATTTATTTAGTAAAACAAATGCCCAAATCTACACAGGAAACTTTTAACCACGTTATAGAAGTAATGTCTGAACCTGAGACTGAATGTACACCAACTATTTTCCCATGCATCCCTTAAAACAAACAGGGAGCACTAAAGTGTTTGGCCTATTTCAGTGTTGCATTATAATTCATCTTTGCTCTTCGCCTCCTTAGCTCTACAACTGTTTTCATTCTTTTTGAAGATCAACAATAACACTACTGATAACAAAAACACAATCAGTCAATCACTTACATTTTGTCTGCACATGAACTTGTTGGGCAATGGATTGTGACTGTTGCATGTTCCTGTAAATGCATACACTGCATTTGTGGCACACCAAGCTTGTTTTTCTACCTTGTGGTGCACACAGTTGACACCTCGTTTGTGTCCTCCTCCTGTGGTTGGTGTAGATGTTGGTGTTGATGCTTGCATGTCTCTCACCAATGCAGCAGAGGATGGTGTTTGGGGAAGGTGCTGCCACCTTTGCATGAGGGGTTCACCATGGCCATAAAAATTCCATCGGAGATAGGTTCCCGTGGGGGTTGCCATGGAAGCTGTGTGTCTGCTCAAAGACACCTTCCATGTTGTAGTGTGGGAATGTGCTTGAACTCGATTTTATAAACTAATTGTGGTCTTACCCATTCATTTCTAATGACCGGTCATTTTTGACTGGGTACACCGCAGGTGTATACAAGTTCAATAAAACACACAAAATCTAATAAAAATTCTCCAAATTTCTTTTATGTGTTCAGATACCATGTGTGAACAAAGTCATGGGACCTTAAAGCGAACAAATGAAATTAACTGCATTTTTTTTTTTGAGAGAAAACTTGTAAATCGGTCAGATTTGACCGAACCCAACAGGAGAGTTCAGTTCTTTACGCGGCAACATTCTGGATAAATATCCGAGCGGGTTGTCCTCGTAGCTCAGATAGAGCATTCAATTTACCTGTATCGACACGGCGGTCCAGCCAGTTCTTTTTCATTCGTGTGTATTAGCCGATCTGCACGACTGCACGCTCTCTCGTAAACATGCTTCACAGAGAGAACCAGGGTATCGACCCGATGAGAGTACGAGTGCCGCGCTACCTTTGACCAGCCGGTTCAATATTGAGTGAGCTACTAGCGCCGAGTTATCTGAAGGCGGTTTCTTCATTTAGTCGCCAGCCCTCAGACTGCTCATCGACTGAAGTAGGCAGGTACGCTCGCAATGAGAGATCCTGTGTTCACTCGAGCACATTATTCGTCAATACGAGCTTTCAATTTCTTCCTTACTCCAGTTATTCAAGTGCAGTAACAGAAAGCGGATTTACGCGACAAGCAATTAAGTCAGGGTCACTGAAGTTACCCGGATTTTACGATTCTGCGCTCAATGGGGACAATAGTAACAGATGACGACAATGTTCTTTTTTCAGGTTTTAACGCATCTTTGGACATAATTACATAACAAACAGACACAGAAGATTTTGGTACTTCTCTTCTCTCGATACTCTTCTCTCGGTGCGATGTTGCAGTGGTTTACTGCCGTCTGCGCTCTCGTACTGGTGACCTGCCTCTGGAGAGCTCTGCGCGCCTTAAGATCGGGGAGTCGGTGTCCTGTGCCCCTCCGCTGGCTTGGAGGAGCCGTCTCTCGGTGCCCGAGGGAAAACAGCCGGTCAAATCAGCGCCCCTCTGTTCTCGGCTGTGACGATGCCTGCGTGGCCAAGGCGGATACTGTCGCGCTGATTTGCAAGCCCTCTGCTCTGGCCCGTCACCTTGTCAAGAACTGTCCAACTTTCTCTAATTTTACTCCGGTTTCGAAGTGGAACTGGCGCGCGAGTCCTCACTGGCAGACCCTTTTCGGCACCTGCTGGCCCCCGGGAGATCATGTGCATTTCGTACGTGACCACCTGCAGATGCGCGACGATGGTTTGGTGGCGCTGGACTGGGCTGTCGCTTGGGACAAACTCAGAGGGACGACGAGTAATTCCAAAAAACCAGTTCTACTCCTCATTCCCAACTCGTTTGGGAAAATCACCGGGAATGTTCTTTGGGTAATGTTAATTTACACCAGTGTGAAATGTCTTTCACACAGGGCCAGCTTGCTTTATGATATTTAAATGCTGAAATGTGGTTTCTTAGATTTGAAAATTAAGTGGCTTACATCATGATCTTGCCATGAAAAATGTGCTTCTGAACATTTTTGTTAGTTCATAAACCAGTTTGACTGTCGGTGATTGAGATCGCTTTATTGACTTCTCGAGAAACTCTTTGCAGTCCTTTTGGACAGGTGTATTCAACCTTATCCACATGAGTCGGTGCGGGCTTTCATGCCAGCCTTGCAGTTACTCACTTGATACTCCTAATCAACCTCTCGATTCTTTGCCAGAGATCTTGATCAGTAGTATCAGGTGTGTTACTGATTTGTTGGAATAACAGCACAAAGCTGTTTTGTCCCAGTCCAGTGCCACAAAACTGGATGAATGCAACAGCATGGAGGGGAATGCAGGAGTTTTGTTGAAGGGAAATTGATCTCAGAAAGACTGAGGTAGTTGAGTTTCAGCACTGCTGTTATCTGGGTCAACTCTGACCTTAATAGTTACCGCATATTCTCTCTCTGTCTCTCTCTCTCTCTCTCTCTCGTGGAGGCGTGTGTCACTTTGATTATATCTGTTATATCAGGGACTAAAATGACTATATGTTTTATGCACTGTAAAAAAAAAAAAAAAGTTGTCTCAAGTGAAAAAAGTGTCCAGGCTGCCTCAAAATTTCAAGTTAACAGAATTTAAGATTATAAGTTGAATATTACCTCAACTTGTCATCTCAAGTTCAATGAGCTTAAAATTTAAAGGCAGCCTGGACACTAAATTTTTTCAGTTGAGGCAACTTTAGTTTTTTTACAGTGTGCAAAAAATGACTTATTTTTAATGACTATTTGTGTTTATGTCCACGCATCTTCATTTATGTTTCACAGATGACAGATATAATGCATAAATGATATAATGAAAGTCAGGGCTTTGACAGGTGGGGGTGTGTGTGTGTGTGCCAAGAATAATGGAAAGTTGCGTGAGGTCATTTATGACCCCAGACACTGTGTGTTTTTCAACCTCACGAGCATTACAATAAGCATCTTATTGTAATGGTCAACTTTTATTCACAGAGTTATCTTTTGCTGTAAATCTTGCTTATCAGATCCAGAATAACATGATTTACTGCTATTGTACCTCCGCCAATCAGATCCAGAATAACGTGATTCTCTGCCATTTTTGCCCCTGCCAAGGAAGGTATGTGTGGTCTGCACCAAAATTTACCCAGGTAGATATTGATCCAAGGACCAAATTAAAAGTTGATCCTAACTGGGCAAAGTACTAAGGAGCTAAAATGTTTAAAAATTAAATTCATATACTGGCCTGATTAACGGAGTAAGTGAATAAATGCTGTCATTTGATGGATGGTATGTGCCCCGTCTGGGGGCACATTTTCTATCTCTGAGGAAATAAGCATTTGATTTGGATGAGGAATGCAGCCTCTGAATGCTCTTTTATCAGCTCAAAAAACACTCCGATATCTCTGGGGTAATATATGACCCCACGCATCCCAGTTATCCTTGTCACACTAATGGTCAAATTTCTTTAAAAAACCCATAAAAAGTTTGAAGAGGACTGGCTTGACAAACGCATGGAAGGAAACATTTTACCAATTTAAAATTTCAAATTGGGCATAAAAATATACGTTTCGGCTTGTAAATGACGCCACTCGGTCGCTTGAGGGTTAAAAAGACTCTGCTTTTGTCTAAGCCTTGAAGACCCCTTCCTGCACCCTTTGACTTGCCTCTGGTCTTGAGCTGGATTTTCACATCCAAGCTGGACTGAGAGGCCAGACTGCACTGGAGTTCTCTTCTCTGGGACTTTCAATCTCTGTTTCAGAAGAATTTGGAGAATACAGCACCATCAATATTTATTGGCACCCCTGGTTAAGATGTGTTCTTTAGCTTCTAATAAATTCAGTTTTTTTCTGAATAATATAGGACCACAATGAAAAAAGAGGAAAATCCAACCTTTAATTCAAATGCATTTATTCAGTGGGAAAAAAATCCCACATGAGGAAATAATTATTTTACATCATATCATGTGTGCCACAATTATTATCTCCCCTGATGTTAATACTTTGTACAACCCCCTTTTGCCTAATCTTCTCCTATAATGTTTCACAAGGTGGGAGAATACAGAAAGAGGGATCTTCAACCATTCCTCTTTGCACAATCTCTCTAAATCATCCAGCGACCTGGGTCCTCTCCTCTGCACTCTCCTCTTCATCTCACTCCACAGGTTTTCAATGGGGTTGAGGTCTGGGGACTGAGATGGCCATGGGAGGAGCTTGATTCTGTGTCTGGTGAACCATTTCTGTGTAGATTTGGCCACATGTTTAGGGTCATATTCTTGCTGATAGATCCAGTGACGACCCATCTTCAGCTTTCGGGCAGAGGCCACCAGATTTTGATTGGAAATGTCCTGGTATTTCAAAGCGTTCATGATGCCATGCACCCTAACAAGGTTCCCAGGGCCTCTGGAAGAGAAACAGGCCCACAGCATCACCGATCCTCCCCCATACTTCACAGTGGGCGGGAAGTGCTTTTCTGGATACTCATCTTTTGTGTTCCGCCAGACCCTTTTGGAGTTTTTCCATAAAGCTCTATCTTGGTCTCATCTGACCAAAGCACATGGTCCCAGTTGAAGTCCCTGTACTGCTTAGCGAACTCCAGACGTTTGCGTTTATGATTGTGAATGAAAAAAGGTTTTTTCCGTGCATGCCTCTCAAACAGCTTCTTTGCATGTTGATAGTGCCTGATGGTTGTTTTGGAGACTTTGTGACCGCAAGATTGTGGAACAGGAATAATTGTGGAACAGGTGATTTTAAGAAAAATAATTATTTCTTAGTCAGGGATTTTTTTTACCCTTAAAATTCACTTGAGTTAAAGGTGACATTTTTCTACAGTTTTCAGTGTGAGAGTGCATTTTTTTTTTCAAAATAATAGCTATTTTCAATATAAGATGTCTGCAACATGTTCCAATAGGGTAAGGACTGGTGCATGTTCACCACTCTGTAGCGTCACCTCTCCTTTTAATGACACTGTATGGTCGATTTTGAATTGAGGATACCAATTGTTGGAGTTTGGAAATTGAATTTTTTTCTTCTGTTTTTCCCCGTCGATGTTGTATTACGTGCCGGATGTGGCTCGGTATTGTTTTGGAGCGAGCAGGGGTGTCCCTGAAAAGGACGACGTCTGGAAGGCTGCATGTTATTATATCCCCGAACGCCGAATGGCGTTCCGGGGATATTATGTTTTTGGTCCGACCGCCGCCGCCGCCGTGCCGCCCTACATGTTAACGCGATAACTTCAGTAATATTTTTCAATTAGAAATTCCAAGTTTTGCATATAAGTAAGTATCATAAAGAGGAAGAACTGATTTGATTTTGGACAATTTACTATTTCTAGATTGGCCACCAGGGGCCAAAAACTGAAAAAAAATCACTGTTTTTATCATATCTCTGGAAATATTTGTCCGATTGACCTCAAATCAAGTGCTAATGAAAGGTTGTGACCTGAAGATGTGTCTCACGATGACATTATACCTGTTTGGTTCAAAATTTTGACACAAGGTGGAGCTTTGTCACATAAAATTCACCATTTTTGCCATATCTTTGGAACTATTTGTCCAATTGACATGAAACTATGTGCAACTGCAAGGTCATGACCTCACAACGTGTCACATGATGACATCATGCATGTGTTCTCATGCCTTTTGTGACTGCTCATTTTATAGCCGGTCATAATTGAATTACCTGGTATCTTTTGACCTGTTAACCAGGGGAATGTTCCGAACGGGTGTTTTTTCTTTTTGAAGATGCTTCAACTTTTTCAGTCTTCGCAGTCCCCTTCTCCAATTGTTTTGGAAAGTGCTGCAGGCATCAAATTTGGGACTTGCAAATATTTACAAATGTCAATACAGTTGATAAGGTGACACTTGCAAATATTTTTACCCCTCAGCCTTGACTAAGGAGCAGAGGGGTATTGTCGACACGTGTGATATCCGTCCATCTGTATCATAAACTTTCGTATTCTGCAGGATAACTTGAAAACGCCTTCGTCGATCAACATAAGTTTTGCCGTGTTGGTTGGGCTTGTCTACCTACAGAAGCCTACTGATTTTGATGGCGCTTGGAGGTTCAGTATGGCCGCCACAGCCACCATCCTGAATTTTGTGTTCCACAGGATAACTTAAAAACACTTTTGTCAATTTATATTCATTCCGAACAATCCAGGGACTGAGAGGTAACGCGCGCTTTGCAGTGCCATTTTTCTTCATGCTGTTTCCAACTAAATGCTGGTAAAAGATTATTTACAAATCACTTAATGGTGTTTTTATTCACATTTCACATAATGCCTCAATTTTTGCAGAACTGAGGTTGTATTTCACCTCAGAGTCGTGATGTCAGGACATCTCTATTTGATGGTGTTTGGAGCTTTGGTGTTCAGTAATGATGTTGTATGAAAAATGTGTTCTACAGTGTGTATTGTTTCAGGAGTGGGTTGCAAGAATTGTGGCTGTGACTCAGTTCTGTGCTAGCAGTCGCAGCATGTCGCACAGGATGTTGCCGCTGTGTTAGATGTGGTTAGGGTGGGTCACATGACTGCTGCACTGTCTATGCTCTGGCTTGTGTGTGGGATGAATGTCTGTGCCATTAAAAAATGGACACAGGGTTTAGGATGGTTGTATTGTTATAACTGTTGGCTTACTAGGCAAGGTTTCTGCCATATTTTTGGATGTAAGGAATGAGCTGCTTTGTGTTTTTCTTCCTGTAGCTGTGTAATACAGCAGGTTTGTGTTTTTTTTTCTCCCTGTAGCTGGGTGAGGCAGCAGGTTTGCGTTTTTCTCCCTGTAGCTGGGTGAGGCAGCAGGTTTGTGTTTTTCTTCCGGTAGCTGTGTAATACAGCAGGTTTGTGTTTGTCTCCCTGTAGCTGGGTGAGGCAGCAGGTTTGTGCTTGTCTCCCTGTAGCTGGGTGAGGCTGCAGGTTTGTGTTTTCTTCCTGTAGCTGGGGGAGACAGCAGGTTTGTGTTTTTCTCCTCGTAGCTGGGTGAGTCTGCAGGTTTGTGTTTTTCTTCCTGTAGCTGGGTGAGGCTGCAGGTTTGTGTTTTCTTCCTGTAGCTGGGTGAGACAGCAGGTTTGTGTTTTTCTTCTCGTAGCTGGGTGAGTCTGCAGGTTTGTGTTTTTCTTCCTGTAGCTGGGTGAGACAGCAGGTTTGTGTTTTTCTCCTCGTAGCTGGGTGAGTCTGCAGGTTTGTGTTTTTCTTCCGGTAGCTGTGTAATACAGCAGGTTTGTGTTTGTCTCCCTGTAGCTGGGTGAGGCAGCAGGTTTGTGTTTTTCTCCCTGTAGCTGGGTGAGTCTGCAGGTTTGTGTTTTTCTTCCTGTAGCTGGGTGAGGCAGCAGGTTTGTGTTTTTCTTCCTGTAGTTGTGTAATACAGCAGGTTTGTGTTTGTCTCCCTGTAGCTGGGTGAGGCAGCAGGTTTGTGTTTGTCTCCCTGTAGCTGGGTGAGGCAGCAGGTTTGTGTTTTTCTCCCTGTAGCTGGGTGAGTCTGCAGGTTTGTGTTTTTCTTCCTGTAGCTGGGTGAGGCAGCAGGTTTGTGTTTTTCTTCCTGTAGTTGTGTAATACAGCAGGTTTGTGTTTTTCTCCCTGTAGCTGGGTGTGGCAACAGGTTTGTGTTTTTCTCCCTGTAGCTGGGTGAGGCAGCAGGTTTATGTTTTTCTCCCTGTAGCTGGGTGAGGCAGCAGGTTTATGTTTTTCTCCCTGTAGCTGGGTGAGGCAGCAGGTTTGTGTTTTTCTCCCTGTAGCTGGGTGAGTCTGCAGGTTTGTGTTTTTCTTCCTGTAGCTGGGTGAGGCAGCAGGTTTGTGTTTTTCTTCCTGTAGTTGTGTAATACAGCAGGTTTGTGTTTTTCTCCCTGTAGCTGGGTGAGGCAGCAGTCTTGTGTTTTTCTCCCTGTAGCTGGGTGAGGCAGCAGGTTTGTGTTTTTCTCCCTGTAGCTGGGTGAGGCAGCAGGTTTGTGTTTTTCTCCCTGTAGCTGGGTGAGGCAGCAGGTTTATGTTTTTCTTCCTGTAGTTGTGTAATACAGCAGGTTTGTGTTTTTCTCCCTGTAGCTGGGTGAGGCTGCAGGTTTGTGTTTTTCTCCCTGTAGCTGGGTGAGGCAGCAGGTTTATGTTTTTCTCCCTGTAGCTGTGTAAAACAGCAAGTTTGTGTTTTTTCTCCTTGTAGCTGGGTCCCTGTAGCTGGGTGAGGCAGCACGTTTGTGTTTTTCTTCCTGAGGCACCAGGTTTGTGTTTTTCTCCCTGTAGCTGGGTGAGGCAGCAGGTTTGTGTTTTTCTCCCTGTAGCTGGGTGAGGCAGCAGGTTCGTGTTTTTCTCCCTGTAGCTGGGTGAGGCAGCAGGTTTGTGTTTTTCTCCCTGTAGCTGGGTGAGGCAGCAGTCTTGTGTTTTTCTCCCTGTAGCTGGGTGAGGCAGCAGGTTTGTGTTTTTCTCCCTGTAGCTGGGTGAGGCAGCAGGTTTGTGTTTTTCTCCCTGTAGCTGGGTGAGGCAGCAGGTTTGTGTTTTTTCTCCCTGTAGCTGGGTGAGGCAGCAGATTTGTGTCTTTTCTTCCGGTAGCTGGGTGAGGCAGCAGGTTTGTGTTTTTTCTCGCTGTAGCTGGGTGAGCCAGCAGGTTTGTGTTTTTTCTCCCTGTAGCTGGGTGAGGCAGCAGGTTTGCGTTTTTTCTTCCTGTAGTTGGGTAAGGCAGCAGGTTCGTGTTTTTCTCTCGGTAGCTGGGTGAGGCAGCAGGCTTGTGTTTTTCTCCCAGTGGCTGTGTAATACAGCAGGTTTGTGTTTGTCTCCCTGTAGCTGGGTGAGGCAGCAGATTTGTGTCTTTTCTTCCGGTAGCTGGGTGAGGCAGCAGGTTTGTGTTTTTTCTCGCTGTAGCTGGGTGAGCCAGCAGGTTTGCGTTTTTCTTCTTGTAGTTGGGTAAGGCAGCAGGTTTGTGTTTTTCTCTCGGTAGCTGGGTGAGGCAGCAGGCTTGTGTTTTTCTCCCGGTGGCTGGGTGAGGCAGCAGGTTTGTGTTTTTCTCTCGGTAGCTGGGTGAGGCAGCATGTTTGTGTTTTTCTCCCTGAAGCTGTGTGAGGCAGCAGGTTTGTGTTTTTCTCCCTGTAGCTGGGTGAGGCAGCAGGTTTGTGTTTTTCTCCCTGTAGCTGGGTGAGGCAGCAGGTTTGTGTTTTTCTCCCTGTAGCTGGGTGAGGCAGCAGGTTTGTGTTTTTCTCCCGGTGGCTGGGTAAGGCAGCAGGTTTGTGTTTTTCTCCCGGTGGCTGGGTGAGGCAGCAGGTTTGTGTTTTTTCTCGCTGTTGCTGGGTGAGCCAGCAGGTTTGTGTTTTTCTTCTTGTAGTTGGGTAAGGCAGCAGGTTTGTGTTTTTCTCTCGGTAGCTGGGTGAGGCAGCAGGCTTGTGTTTTTCTCCCGATGGCTGGGTGAGGCAGCAGGCTTGTGTTTTTCTCCCGGTGGCTGGGTAAGGCAGCAGGTTTGTGTTTTTCTCCCGGTGGCTGGGTGAGGCAGCAGGTTTGTGGTTTTCTCCCTGTAGCTGGGTGAGGCAGCAGGTTTGTGTTTTTTCTCCCTGTAGCTGAGTGAGGCAGCAGGTTTGTGTTTTTCTCCCTGTAGCTGGGTGAGGCAGCAGGTTTGTGTTTTTTCTCCCTGTAGCTGGGCGAGGCAGCAGGTTTGTGTTTTTCTCCCTGTAGCTGGGTGAGGCAGCAGGTTTGTGTTTTTCTCCCTGTAGCTGGGTGAGGCAGCAGGTTTGTGTTTTTCTCCCTGTAGCTGGGTGAGGCAGCAGGTTTGTGTTTTTCTCCCTGTAGCTGGGTGAGGCAGCAGGTTTGTGTTTTTCTCCCTGTAGCTGGGTGAGGCAGCAGGTTTGTGTTTTTTCTTCCGGTAGCTGGGTGAGGCAGCAGGTTTGTGTTTTTTCTCCCTGTAGCTGGGTGAGGCAGCAGATTTGTGTCTTTTCTTCCGGTAGCTGGGTAAGGCAGCAGGTTTGTGTTTTTCTCTCGGTAGCTGGGTGAGGCAGCAGGCTTGTGTTTTTCTCCCGGTGGCTGTGTAATACAGCAGGTTTGTGTTTGTCTCCCTGTAGCTGGGTGAGGCAGCAGGCTTGTGTTTTTCTCCCGGTGGCTGGGTGAGGCAGCAGGTTTGTGTTTTTCTCCCTGTAGCTGGGTGAGGCAGCAGGTTTGTGTTTTTCTCCCTGTAGCTGGGTGAGGCAGCAGGTTTGTGTTTTTCTCCCTGTAGCTGGGTGAGGCAGCAGGTTTGTGTTTTTCTCCCTGTAGCTGGGTGAGGTAGCAGGCTTGTGTTTTTCTCCCTGTAGCTGGGTGAGGCAGCAGGTTTCTGTTTTTTCTCCCTGTAGCTGGGTGAGGCAGCAGGTTTGTGTTTTTCTCTCGGTAGCTGGGTGAGGCAGGAGGCTTGTGTTTTTCTCCCTGTAGCTGTGTAAAACAGCAGGTTTTTTTTTAGGTTTCCGACCGTAGGCCAGTAACCAATTGTTGTCACTTTGCGTCCGGCATCGTCGGCATCGTCTGTTTAAAGCCGTATCTCTAAAACAGTCTCATGATTTTTTTTTAAATTTGGGGATGTAATCAAATGGGTCATCAAGTTAATGGACAAGCAAAACATTTTTTGTTTGAATCGTTTGTTTAGACTTGGCGGCCATTTGTATGTCTCAAAATGCACTTAGGTGCAGTTTTCTCCAAAACTGCCTTAAAAACTGGTCAAAATCCATTTTTGGATGTTTGCTCCTATTAGCATCGTGGAATAGAAATAATAATACTAATTAGACCCACTCAGTGGCAGTTTTGTGTTAAAAAAAAAAATTCATATTAGGTTAATTGGGGACACTAAATTGCCCAGAGGTATGTGTGTGAGAGTGAATGGTCTGTGAATGGCCCTGCGATGGATTGGCAACCTGTCCAGAGTGGGTCCCAGCCTTTGCCTGTAGCCAGCTGGGAGAGACTCCAGCTCGCCCCGCGACCCTAGTGAGGAATAAGCCGGTATAGAAAATGAATGAATGAAGGAAAAATCATTGTCTGAAAGCACAGCAAGAACCAGAAGTGAATTGAGAAGGTTGCGCACTTCACGAATTGCCAGCAGACGAAAGTGAAAGTTCAGGTAAAAAAAAAACGAATCAGATATCATGATGTATTCTTCTTAAAGATTATATTTTTGCTGAATGGCCGAAAAGTGACATAAAAATGTTGTTGTCTGTCACTGATGAAAAAGTGTGACCACTCAGTCGAGTTGCCCGATAATGGTAACTAAAACCCCTTTCTCAGTGAGCTGCATTGGCCCGCGGAAGTGTGCGGTTGAAACATTTCTCTTCACTAACAGAGAAGAATTGATTCGAAGGACCATGAATTGATTCGCAGTGGTATGGGACCATTCACCATCACAGCCAAAATTTGCGAAAAAATTTAACAAAAAAAAATTACTTTTTTTTGCGGATGTCCGAGCTGGAGCTTTTTAACGCCAGTATCATGTAGACAATGTGTTGCTTTCGCAAAAATTCGAGTTGGCTTCCTGTTGAATCCACAGACTGATGCCAGTTACTTTTCTCCTGTTGGGGCTGTAACTGCCGGCAACCTTCTGGGCCCTTGGCACTCTAGTTTTCCCTGTACACTGTGTAAAACAGCAGGTTTTTGTTTTTTTCCCCGTAGCTGTATAAAGCAGCAGGTTTTTAATCCCGCTTGGACAACAGGCCAGTCGTTGGGCTTACACTGTGCTTAGGGTCATTAATGGTGGTCTGTCGTGCGCCCGTCCACAATTGTCGTTTCAGCGCGACACAGCTTTCAGTTTTCCACTGATCCTTTTCATATTTTAAATGCATGTACAAAAGTATATGGGCCCAAGATCTAGCCCTCGTTTGATTCTGGGTGTGCTTCGATTCTTGGTTTAGCAACCAGGGGCATTTTCTGGAAAACATCAAACGGCTCTAGCTCCCTTATTCTTTGAGCTACAGTGCTCAAATTTTTACTGTAGTTTGTTCTGCCAAGGGTTCATCATGTTTTTCATGGGTTCTTGATTTGACCTAATTTGAAAGGTTATATAGGTCAAAGGTCATAAAAAGTGCCAGTTTTGTTTCAGCACCATAGCGCCCTCAGTTCTCAACGGATCCTTTTCCTATTTTATGTGCATGTATATGGGCCCAAGATCTAGCCTGAGTTCGATTTTGGTCATGATGTGGTTTGGGTGGATTCTTGGTTTGGGAACCAAGGGGCTTTTTCTGCAAAACTTCAAAGAGCACTAGCTCCCTTATTCTACAAGCTAAGATGCTCAAATTTTTACTTTAGGTTGTTCTGCCAAGGGTTCATCATACATGTAATGGGATTTTGATTTGACCTAAATTTCAAGGTTATGTAGGTCAAAGGTCGTAAAATGCACAGATTTTGTTTCACTGCAATTGTGCCTTCAGTTTTCGACGGATCCTTTTAATCTTTTATAAGTATGTATATGGGGCCAAGATCTAGCCCCAGTTCGATTTTGGGCATGCTGAAATTCTCAGTTTGGCCATCAGGCGGCTTTTTCTGCAAAACTTCAAGCAGCTTTCTTATTCTACAAGCTAAGATGCTCAAATTTTTTGCCCGCTTGGCCAAAAGGCCCAAGGGGCTTATGCTATGCTCGGGGTCTTTAGTGTTGGTCTGTTGTGCGTGAACTTTTGGCTTGCCTGCGCTCTAGCGTCTTCAATTTTGCACTGATCATTTTCATATTTCATATGTGTATATAGCATCATAAGGTCTAGACCAACTTTAATTTTCAACCCAATTGGACCGATACTTTAGGCAATAGGGGGCATTCCATTTTGGCCACGTTTGACCAAGCCGGCGTGATGACTCTGCCACTATTTTTGTTTTTCTCCCTATAGCTGTGGAAAACAGCAAGATTGTGGTTTTTTCCTTGTAGCCGTGTAAAACAACAGGTTTGTTTTTCTCCCTCTAGCTATGTAGAGCAGCAGGTTTGTGTATTTCTCCCTGTAGCTGTGTAAAACAGCAGTTTTGTGTTTTTCTCCCTGTAGCTGTGTAGAACAGCAAGATTGTGTTTTTCTCCCTGTAGCTGTGTAAAACAGCAGTTTTGTGTTTTTCTCCCTGTAGCTGTGTAGAGCAGCAGGTTTGTGTTTTTCTCCCTGTAGCTGTGTAAAACAGCAGGATTGTGTTTCTTTTTTGTAGCTATGTGAGGCTGGCCTCCAGCATGGGTACCTGCCTGTGGTTTTTAACCGTCGGGGGCAGAACGGGACGCCACTGGGGACGGCACGGCTGCAGGAATTTGGTGACCCGTCAGACCTGCGTGAGGCAGTGCGTTATATCCGGTTCCGGCAGCCAGGGTGCAGACTATATGCGGTGAGCGAGAGTACTGGCTCAGGCCTGCTCCTGTCCTACCTGGGTGAGTGTGGATCATCTAGCTACCTGACGGCAGCAGCCTGTATCTCTCCTATCCTGCGCTGCCAGGCCTGGTACGAGAGCGCCCTACACTGGCTCTATCAGAGCGCACTGCTGCTGTACCAGAAGAGCTACCTCAGCAGGTATTGAACATTGCCCACTGCATTCTACAAACTGATCACTGCAGCCTCAGCGAATACTTCACACTACATACTGCACACTACACGCTGTGCTTTGCTGCTGTATCAGAAAAGATGCCTCAGAAGGTACTGCATTCTACAAACTATACACTGTTGTTTGTTGCTGCTTCAGAAGAGCGGCCTCAGCAGGTACTGCAGTATAAACTCAGGATTCTGCATTCTGTACTAAATATTGAAAATTTAGCACCATGTTCTGCTTCCAGCATATTATTGCTTACTGCACACTGTGCTCTGCTACCAGGGCTGGAGGACTCAGACTCCTGACTTGATATCCAGTCAGACTTGAGTCCTTTTTTCAAGGACTCAGACTTGGAAACGAAGGACATGGTCTTGGACTCAGACAGTTTGGACTCCTCGAGTCCAGGGTCTCGCCAGAAGGGTGGGAAAGCTTGATGACGTACCTGGCGAAGGAGTATATTATTGAATATATTTTTATTACTATCTTGGATCATCATTGAAAAAACAAGTCACTATCATG
This sequence comes from Gymnothorax reevesii, assembly GCA_029721435.1. Taxonomy (NCBI): domain Eukaryota; kingdom Metazoa; phylum Chordata; class Actinopteri; order Anguilliformes; family Muraenidae; genus Gymnothorax; species Gymnothorax reevesii. The sequence continues at coordinate 67,172,216 of CM056574.1, read as the reverse complement.
GTAATTGAATCATAGAGTTGTGCTGGTGACATCTTGTGTGTCTGGATAACCGACTTATCGTAAAATCAGCAGGCTTGAATCCTGGATTTTGTTGGGGTGGTGCACTAGGGAGACTAAGGATTTTTAATTTTATATGACTGTCCATAGTTTATAGTAGAAAGTAGAATACCCACCTATATAGAGGGACTTCGGCATGAATTTTTTTAAATAATTGGCATCGGGAAGCTTTAAAATCAGTAGGCATTTCTCACAATTGGTTGATGACTATTATTCACAGACAATCTGCTGGCCTTTTACTCATCTATCTTCTGCTCCCAAGTCACTCTACCTTTTGAATATCTTATGCAGTGGACTCCAAAATTTCTGTGTGGAATACTGTACAATATTAATGTTCCAGTGGAACCAACCAAAATCATTCCCTGATTTCATAATTTCCTCCAAATCAAGGTTTCACAATTAATGGCCCTCTTAAAGATTATTGAGTGCAACATCTACCAAAATTAAATCAGGCATTTAATTCCACTCATTTAAGTCTTATCTAAGTGTTAAGGAACTGAATGTAGCCATTACTTCACATCCTGTATCACTTGGGCATAGAACTGAGGTCACAATTATGCGACATACCTTTGTCATCCAACACCATGAAGAACAAAAAACAACTGTCAGTTCAAAAGAGTCAGATGGTTATGGACTTTCATAAATCTGGTGATGACTACAAGAAGATTCACAAATGACTGCATATGCCACTGAGGCAATTATTGATGAATTCCAAAGATATGGAACTGCTGAAAACCTCAAGGGTAGAGGGCGCAACTGCATTTTGCAATCTGGTATACTGAGAAGGATGGTGAGAGAAGGAACGAAATCCCCAAGAATCACTTTGAAGGAAGTGCAGGCCGTGGTGACACCTTGGGGTCACCAGGTTTCAAAAAGCTCCATCAGGCTCCACCTCCACAACCGAAGGCTCTATGAAAGGGTTGCAAAAAGAAAGTCTTTTTTTTTTACCAGAAGACAGAAGCAAGTGCTTGGAGTCTGCCAAATGTCATATAAATTATGAGTGGAACAAGGTGCTTTGATCAGATGAGTACAAAATTGCACGTTTCGGTCGGATACAGCATTGGCATGTTTAGCATCGAAACAGAGATGCATACGAGGAGAAGCACCTCAAACCCACGGTGAAATATGATGTTGGGTCAGTCATGTTTTGGGGCTGTTTTAATTCAAGAGGTCCAGGGCACTGGTTAAGATTAATGGCATAATGGATTCCACCAAATATCAGGATATTTTGGCTGACAATATGGTTGCCTCCGCCAGAAGGCGGGGACTTCGCCACAGGTGAACTTCCAACAAGGCAATGTCCCAAAGCATACCTCAAGATCTACTCAGAAATGGTTCTGTTACAACAAAATCAGTGTTCTGCAATGGCCAGGTCAGTTGCCAGACCTCAATATAATTGAAAACCTGTGGCCTGAGTTGAAGAGGGCCGTTGACAAACGCAAACCCAAGAATGAGAAGGATCTTGAAAGGATCTGTGTAGAGGAATGGTGCAAAATCCCCCCCATATGCCTGCCTTAAAGTTGTCAAAAATTACAGGGAAAGACTATGTGCTGTTATCCTTGCCAGAGGTGGTTGCGCTAAGTACTAAATTAAGGGTGCTAATTATTATTAAACCTTGATTTATGGTGATATTTATTTCATATTGAATGATTATGATTTTGGTTGTTTCCGTCAAAACATTAATAAAGTATTTCACTGAAGTTGGAATATTAAATTTCTCTAAAATTATATTATGTATATAATTTTTTGTACGGGGGTTCCAGTCATTTTGGAGCCCACTTTTCTCTGAAATTTATCAGTTTTACAGTTAAACTCCACAATATACTTTTCTTGCCAGAAATATTTTATTATCAATGAGTCACATAAATGAGCAAATTATTGTATCAGGGACAATTGTTTACTATCACAGTGCGTGTATTTGTTTCACCTCAATTATTATATAGTTCAAAGCATTGTTTTGTGATCTCTTGAACCCAAGCTGCATTGTCTTAGGAAAATTTCACATAACCGTCAGTCTTCTGTAAAATTCATCTTTACTTGAAACCTTAAAAATAGGCTAGATTGGCATTAACAGAACAATAAACAAATGAGATGGTGCAGATGAGGACAGAAATATAATGTAAAGATGATGAGATGCTAATTGTCACAACTGTAATTTTATGAATCTTTTTCAATGTCTTGTCAGTTGCAACTCTTATGTAGGTTTCTGCTTACACGGTTGCTTGACGACATTTTGACAAGTGATGTCTTTTGTCAATATTAAGTAATAATCTTTTGATCCCTTTCTTGATCATTATACTTTACGTATTTGAAATAGATCATTTTATTCAGTTTATGCATCATTAATTGCATAGATGTAATTGCAATATAAATGATAATACTGCATACAGCCAGAACAAACCGCAGGATACTAAACTCCTTATCACATGAAGTTAGGTCATGATGTGGTTGACTTTATCTTGTGATTGTCATATTGCATCATTTGCTGCCTCAAAACACACACCTAATAACTGTATCATACCTGATTCCAAGACGTGCAACCTAAAAGAGAAGCACATCACCAGATGGGAAAAGCAATATGGTATTTATTAGAAAAAAATAGAAGACTGATACTCTGCTGTATCCATTGCTATTAGCAAAAGTCCCGAGGCTTGAATTCCTTACATTAGGACTCGGACTCGGACACTGAGGACTTGGACTTTACTCGGACATCAGAAAGTGTAAGAGACTCGGACTCTGAGGACTCGACGACAACTCTTTCTGCTACTATATCAGAAAAACTTGTGTTTGCAGTTACTGCACACTTCCCTCTGTACAACACCCTCAAGGTCACAAACTACACTTTCAATGCTGTATACTGAGCACTGCCTGTGTCCCTCTGTGCACTGCTGCTGTACTGGAACTGCTGCCTCAGCAGGTGCTCATTGTATTCTATACACTACACACTGCATACTGAATCTCCATACTGTATACTGCGCACTACATACAACACACTGTACATTTGTGATGAATCAAAAAAAAATTCCTGGGTGTAGAGCGAGTGGATAGAGTTAATTACGTGCATGTTTATTTGTTTCTCAGGTACCAGACAGCTCTGGGGCAGGTACTCTCCACCGATGCGCTATTCTCCAGCAGCTCCCTGCAAGACTTGGAGAAGGCGCTGCATTGTGGCGCAGGGGGCGGGTGGGAGGGGTACTGGGAGCGTAATGAGCCGCTGCGAGATGTGGATGAGGTGGCGGTGCCGATACTGTGCCTGTGCAGTCAGGACGATCCAGTCCGGGGCCACTCTGATGGAACGTTGCCTCTGGAACTCTTCTGGAGCAATCCGCACCTCTTTCTGCTGCTGGCCGTCAGGGGCGGGCACTGCGGCTTTGCCACGCCCACTGGCATCTGGAGCCACAGCGCCCTGCTGGAGTTCTTCCACTCCGCCACAGACTTCTGCTCCCGTGAAGAGCGCACGCTTGGGCCCCTACGCTGCCGAAGCGCCACGACTGGGGCCGGCAGCAGGGTGGGGCCAGGGGGCGGAATCAGGACCTACCGTCATCGCAGTGTCAGCTCCTGCAGGAAACCTCCCCCCTGCCCCCCCACTGTCCGGCCCATCACCAACTGGCAGCGCTCCTACACACGCTGACCCCCTATAGCCACACCCCCTGTGGCCACACCCCCTGTGACCACACCCCCACCTCCATAGCCACCCCCTCCGTATAACATCTTCCTCCTCATGAGCTTCAGCCGCAGTCCTTATAGCCACAACTCCAACCCTGATAAAGCCACTCCCTTCAGCTTAGACACAGTTAGGCCACACTTTTTGGCTAGTTCACTTGTGGAGAATATGAGCGCAAGATGGATGCAGCTCCCGTGGCACTGATAGTGTATTTTGACTGACAGTGGTTCTGGTTTTGGAACCAGTTCAGTACAAGACACTCCAAACCTTGATTCTTTGCAACGAACCCTCAGCGAACCGGCCCATGTTTTCACCAGTGTTGAGTGGAACCGCGGTGAACAAGGACACGTAATTAATCTTGCTGCGCTGGTCTCAGCACTTAGGCATACAATTGGCACGCACACCACTGAAGTTGTCACGGATCACTCTAAGAACCTGCTATTTTTTTGGTTCCAGCTGGGAGCCAACTTCTTGGGTTCTGAACCTATTCATTTTTGGTCGAAATGCACGCAACAGCTCAAAATTAGGTTTGGGAACTGGCTCCGTGCCGGTTCTATGTCAAAGGAAATGCACGATGAGAGTGCTACTGTTGGGCCTGCCAGGTTCTACAGTGAAAACGGGCCCAGTAAAGATGGCCCTCAGTCCTGCCACTCAAGCGTCACCCTCTTGTTATGGCAACAAGGCACTAGCTGACCACTACAGACATGTGGTTCATTGCAGAGAAAGGACAGATGAGATGAATTAGCTCAGCTCTTCTCTCTGCTTAGAAAATGCACCCTCACTTCTGCATTAGACCAGGGGTGTACAATCCAAACTTGGCCAGTATGGTGTTTTTATTTTAACCCTGCACTGTAAAAGCTGAGTCACTTCATGAACTACCAGTCTTCAGTTAAGGACTTGTTAAGCTAAATCATGCATCTCAGTGCTGGGATAGAGCATATAGTGGGCTGACCGCAATAAACAGTTATGTCCAGATGTTATATATTGGACATAACTGTTTATTGCAGTCAGCCCTCGATATATGCCCATACCCCAGTCCTTTTAAGATAGGGCTGGTCACTTTAGCAGTTGATAACAGATTTTATTGTTCTGTTGTATCTTTTCCTTACCTTGCTATTTTTTAAATTGTCTGATATTTTTTGCCCTTCATTCTGTTGATAGTGTCACTGTGTTCTGGCACATTGTGTACACAGTTTGTGTATTCTGCCGTCAAATGGTTACTTATGATTTGTGTTTGTATATTGTGAGAGTAAATGCTTGGTTGTGATTGGTGTTTGTATGTTGTTTGATAATAAGAGATTTGTACTTGTGTGTTTTTCAGATAATGGGTTGGGATTAGAGTTTGTGTGTTTTCTGATGATAAATGACAGGTTGTGATTGGTGTTTGTAATTGCTCTGATAATAAATAACAGCAAATGATTGCTTATGATTCTGCGCTCTGGTATTTTAACAAGTCTGATTTGTTTGAGCTGTCGGTCGTGAATGTGTTCTTGCTGAGCGGCCCATTTAATGCTCATCTCTGCGCTGTCGGATTAGCGCTGGTCTGATGATAAATTGGTTCTGATCTTCCAGCCTCGCTGCTCTAAAAAGCTCTTATAACCTGAAATACACATTTTGGGGGGATCTTTAGTGAACATTAGTATTACTGTCTTATTATCCCCCGCCGCGCGATTAGCGCGAAGTGGGGGATATAGCATTGGGCTCCGTCCGTACGGACACATAAAATTGAGGCGGCGGGGGATATTGCCATGTCAGCGGCAAACACTTAACCTATTGTGATATAAATCTAAAATCACTTGTGAACTGTTTTGTTCAGTAACAGGAGGCCGCCCTTGCATGTTAAATCTTTAGGCGGTGATTTCAGTTTTCGATCTGTTCCTGTTTAGTGTTCACACACATGCATATACCATTTTTATTGTATCTGATGCTTAAAGCTGCGGACGACGGTGGAAGATAATGAGTTTGCACAACCTTGTGGAGAAAGGGATCACTTTCAATTAAGCGTGCAGTATGTCCTTGCGTCTGTGCATGTCTGGTTTCATAGACGTGTGCTGCTGCAGAGGTGATCTTTAGTGTTGCGCTATTACAGTATATTCAGTCTCAATTTCCTTGAGTAGACTAACTCAAATTACATTTCTTCTGCGCAACTGAATGAAAAGGGATTAGCCTCTAAGCCAGTGGTTTTCAATCTTATTTAGAAAGGGCTAATGTAGGTGCAGGCTATCATTACATCCTTGAAGTTACACGCCTGCATCTACTGATCAATGCCTTTACTAAAGACTCTGGGGTTTATTCATAGGATTATCTGAACAAGAGCAATTTGAGATTTCTGACCTCCGCCAAGGGATGACGTTGATACAAATGCAAGATCTTTCTCTCGGGGAAAATTTCAGGACGATCGGTCAAGTTGCTCAGATGGGAATATTTTTTGTCATTTCCACAAATGAGGTTGAATAGTCAAAGTTGTGCCAGATCTGGTAAGCATTCATCAAGAGGTATTACCTCTGGAGTCCAAATTGTTGATCCTCATCTAGATCTGGACCCATGAGAATGGAAGTCATTACTGTTCTTTTAAGAATCATTCATTACCATGTCAATATTTCTAGTCAATATTTGGTAGAAATGCTGCAGTTGTTATGGAGAATTGCCAAATTGAAAATGATAAAATATTGATCCGGATCTGGAACCAGATTCAAAACCATGAGCCACTTGATCTTCATACTGATATAAACAATTGCCCAAGATCTACATTGAGAGTAAATTTCATCAAAATCCGTTCATTAGGTTTGGAGAAATGTCACTTAGTTTGTAAAAAAAAAATGATCCGGATCATCATAAAAATTTAATGGAGTCGTCCATGGACCAAGGTCTACCTCTGGTGAAAATGTCATGAAGATCCGTCCAGTAGTTTCCGAGAAATCCTATCCACAGACAAACAAACAAACAGACGGACAAATAAATAAACCGACTCGATCGCGTAACCTCCTTGGCGGAGCTAATCAGAACAGAACATGGCCAGAACAAAAATCTGCGCTCACACCAGCCCTTCCTGGATAAGTCTGGGAACTGCTGCATTAGGCAGTTGCATCGGTGCACTTCTATTGATAGACCATTTATGAGAATTGTGTGCCATCTACTGTGCAGCATTATTATTACACCCAGATTTTTCTCCCTTAAAGGATGCGGAGATCAATAAAAATTCTGATTCCATATGCTCCACCTGTCCTTGAAATATCCAGGTGTCTCCAAAAATTTGTCATTTGTGCCCTGAGTTCCTGAAAACCATTTGAAATCCCTCAAAAATCAACCATATGCACCACTGGCTGAAGTTCATACTAGAAATTTGTGCTCTGACTGTCACCAGTTGACTATCAGGCCCTGTTCTTCAGTGCAAATTTGACATTTATGCTATGCGATCAACATTTGAGGCCCTTTTCTCACATGGATCCTAAGATAGCTGGCAGATTCTGATTGGCACGTAGTGAGGGTGGAAGGGGGGTGGTGATATTAATTTTGATAGTCTTCTGGAATGAATTCTTACATGGTTGGGATGGCTGAGAATCTCCTGCAGTTTACTGGAGATTTGTATGTTTCTGTATTGCACCAGGCCAGGCACGTTAAAAGCATAAATACACATATATATGTATTTATGCTTATATAAGCATAAATACATACATATATATACATATATAAAATATGAAACCCATATGTGCCATCCTGTAAAATTTGACACCCAAGTTATGTTTACAAGCAGGAGCTTCACTTCATAAGACAATTTTGTTGGGTGGTAGTTATTTATCACCAAGAAATCCCAGTAAAAGAATCTCAGCCTAACCTGTGACCACATTTGAATGTTTGCTATAACTAGCGGACTCCACGCCACTACATCATGTGCTTATCTTATCACCCCAAAAAAAAAAACACATAAATGTACTCGTATGCATAGTGAATATTGACAGTGGTACTGCAAATCATAATAATAATAAATAATACATTTTATTTATGGGCGCCTTTCATGACACTCAAGGTCACCTTACAAATAAAAGCAGGGTCAAACACAGTAAAATAAAATACAAAAGCGTAAAATAATTAAACATTTAACAACAAACAAACAGACACTCAGACAACGGACAAATCAAAGTAAGTAAGAAAGCCTGAGCAGATGAGTTTTGAGCCTGGATTTGAGGCGAGGGAGTGAGTCAGTATTTCGGGGTCAGGGGGAAGTGAATTCCAGAGCTGGGGAGCAGAGCGGCTGAATGCTCTGCCCCCCATGGTACTGAGGCGGACAGAGGGGACAGCGCGGGGAATGGAAGAGGAGGATCTGAGGGTTCGAGTAGGTCTGGGGATAGGAAGGAGGTCAGAGTGGTATGGAGGGGCGAGGCTGTGGATGGTCTTGTAGGTCAGAAGTAAAATCTTGCAGTGAATACGGTAAGTAATTAAGAGCCAATGGAGCTGCTGCAGGATGGGTGTGATATGACAAGTGGATGGGGTCCTAGTGATGATACGGGCAGCGGAGTTCTGAACCAGCTGCAGTTTATGGAGGATTTTCTGAGGGAGACCAAACAGGAGGGACTTGCAGTAGTCGAGCCGCGAAGTGACAAGACTGTGAACCAGTATCGCAGCCGTGTGAGGGAGGGGCACAGGCGGTTGACATTGCGAAGATGAAAGTAAGCTGACCGGGTTTTGTTGTCTATGTGGGATGCAGTTAAAGCATGTCAGAGACAATGAAGGATTTCATGATGTCCAATTCTCCTTATTATAGGCTGGGGTGGCAGCGCTGATATGGCAACGAATGTCCTGAGTGACAGTTTGGAGATATGCCAGATTTACTGAAAAGATGGAGATCATGGGTGTGAGACCAGGAAAGATCATATTTGAATATGATGGAGTGGGCATTCGCAATGAAGCTTGCCATGGAGACTACGGTGAGGGAAGGAAATAGCAGGTTGAAGGTCTTAACTTAACCTATTCTATTGGACAGGGTTGGAAGAAAGACTAAGGGCGTTTTCACACTTAAATAGTCCTGTAGACTCGGTTTGATTGGGGATTCGGTTCGATTAGGAATTCGGTTGGATTGGATTTGCAACAGTCAGCTGGTACGAGATTGCATTCACATTGCACTTTCTCAAACGAACTAAACTTCTTGAATAGCATATTCCTCTCCTCGCCTGAGGTGGCGCTGTGTCAAAAATTACTGAAGGGAAAGCAGAGACACAGAACAAAGAAGAAACATCGCTCTTCTATGCCCCCGTCGTAATCTGCTTCCAGAATTAGGTTCGGATGAAGTGGACCGAGACCTACATTTTTAGGCGGATCAGAGTTCCTTTGCACATTCACACCTCCCCAAACAAATCAGACTTTCCAATCAAACAAACTAGAATTCGATTCAGTAGGGCTAGTATGAAAGCACCCTAAGGAATGAAGTTCAGCAGACTTGAATCTAGTAAGACTAAGGCAAAAAGCTGGAGCGTGGATTTAAGGGAAGATGGCTGCTGAAGAACTGTGGCACTGGTTTACGGTGGATGTCCAAGTCTTGTGCCACAAGTTTTAACACCCGAAAAGAGAACATTGACAGAGCAGCAATGATGTTTTGAATTGGTGAAAGTCTGGTATGGTCAGTCTGGTCAGTCATCTGAAATGTAGTTTCTCTCTGCCCTAGTTCGCTCACACTGCCGTTTGCAGCCCCTCCTCCTCCCCAACGCCACCCTGCTTTCGTCAGACCTTATGTACTGCCGCTCCAGCTTCGTCAGCCTTCAGCCATCTCCGTCACCAGTCTGGACTCTGCGCGGATTGTCCTGCTGCTGCTCTGAGCTGTGCTCCTGCTTCCCGAAGAGTCCAAGCGCCCAAAGACTTGTCTCATTCTAAGTGTTTCATCCACTTATGCTCAACACATCATAAATATTTCCTGGTTTCGCTCGAGTCTCTCCTGATTGAAATGTACAAGGAAATTTACACAATGAATGAAAAAAAAAAAGCAACTTGTGAACATAGTGTGAAGCAGGATAGCTTGAGAATTTACAGAACTTTACCTTTCATTTGTTATTAATGTATTCATATGCTACATATAGATGAAAGAAAATGTAAGAAACCTTTGGTATTTCTTAGAGTGAGACATGACCATGAGACCTTCAAAAAAAGGGGGGTGTGGGACTCCGCAACAAGCCCCCAAGGTCAAAATTCAGGATGGCTGCCAATTGGAGGACAGTGAGAACTGATCCTCAAAAATTGAGATTTTCAACAATATGTATATATACAAAGCCAGAGAAATCTGTGATGGGGTGGTTCTGCCCCCTGGTTGATTTGAGATGGAATGACCCATAAGTAAAAACATCCAAAAATTCTTATGTTTTCTCTCGGCTTGATCTCATCTGAAGTGGACAAATGTTCAGTGTAAATGTATTGTTATTGCACCAATCATTTGTTCAAATATTTCATGTTAATAATGGACCTTGTCTCTTCAAGGCTAAAAAGGAGAACCTTTCTTGTTGTTACCTCTGTGAGGTTCAAAGGCCAGAATCTGTCTTGGTATGAGGTTTTCTTTAGTTCCCATGGCATGGATAGCTCGAACATCTGTGTGGGTGCCCTTGACACTGATGGAAATTCATACATTTTGGAGCAACAAAACTGTAAACCATGTCAAGTGTGGTGAACTCAAATGTTTTGTGGTAACCAATTACCTCAAGAAAATGGAGTAGTGCCAACTTAATGATCTTGCGTTAACAGCACTTACCTTATTTTCTTTAAGTTCCTTCCACACAATGCAATAAAGTTGGCCCACACGACTTTTTTGAGGTAATCAGTTTCCATAAAAACATATGCGTTCATCACAGGGTTTACAGTGTATGCATTCATTTAAGTGATGCTGTTTCAGAAATGCCCCTTATAATTTCAAAAAGATAATGACTAGCCAGACTCTGCATGCGAAACAACGTAACTTCCTAATCAAAGAGTGCAGCCACAAAACTGGCCTACCTGCAGTCCAGACCTGCTGTCTGTTGAAAATATGTGGCACTTTAAGAAGCGCAAAATATGACAATAAAGACCCTGGACATCGGAACAGCAGAACAAGAAAACAATCCCTTTAAAGAGGAGCAACTGGTGTCCGCAGTTACTTGGAGGGCAGTTAAGAGGAAAGGTGATATTGTATTGTGGTGAACGAAACACTGTTTCCAATGTAATATTCAAAGGATGATTTACGAATCACTGATATATTTTTTTAATTTGAATTTTAAATATCGCCATAACTTTAGAGATGGGGAGTGATATCTACATTTTGGAAATGTAGACATCACACCTGTAATGCACATGCATATACAACCTCAATTCCAGAAGAATTTGGACTGTGTAAAATGTCAATAAAAATTGCAAGCAGTGATTTGAAAATCCCAGTTAACCTGTGTACAGTTGGTAAAAAAAAAGTGCAAAAACAATCAGCATTATTGATTTTTTGAAAATCATCACAATTTCAAAACGCCATGTCTGCAACATGTCCCAATGCAGTTGGGACAGGTGTAAGTTCACCAATTTATAAAATGACTCTTCCTTTCAATCATACTCAGCGTCATTTCTGGAACTGAGGACACCAATTGTTGGAAATTTAAAAGCAGAATTTATCCCCATTCCTGCCTGAAATAGGACTTCATTTGGTTAGCAGTAACAGGCCTCTGTTATTTTTTGTGCTTCATAATCTGCCACAGGTATTAAACACAGGCCAGTCCAGTACATGAGTCAGTCCAGTACGTGCACTCTGTGACTATGAAGCCATGCTGTTGTAATACGTGCAGAGTGTGGATTGGCATTATACTGGGCATCCATGAAAGAGTTGAGGTCTGAAAGGCAGCCACGTTTGTTCCGAAATGCAGTCATACTATTCTCTGTCAGTTGTGCCTTCAGAGATCTGCAAGTGTCTCATGCTGAAAACACTAATACAACTTCATACCGTGACAGATGCTGGCTTTTGAACATGTTGCTGCTGAGAGGAGATGGGATGGCCTCCTCCTCCTCCTCTTTGGATTGATCACACATTTTTCCTGAAGCAATTAATAATAAACAAAGGACTTTTCAGACTACAGCACTCCTTTCCACTTCACATCTGTCAAATGAGCTAGAGCCCAGAGAAGTTGCCATGCCTCTGGATGGTGCTGGCATATGCCTTCCTCCCTGCGCACAGCTGATAGGGAGAAACTTACAAATATTTTACATTCTGCTGTTTTCAAATAAATTTAGGTAAAAGTGAATTTGCCAATCACTTTACTCTGTTTTATTTGCATTTACTGTCCATTTCTTGTGGAACTGAGGTTGTGAATGCTACAGCAGTAATGCATTGATATCAAAGCTGTAATGCACATGCTTATAGGCATACCAGCTATAATACATATTACAGTTATACAGCTGCAATGCAGATGAAACTAGATGCTCAACTGTAATGCACATACCTATAAATGTCACAGCTGTAGTGTACAAAAATGTAGATATCACAGCAGTACTGCATATAGATATCACAGCTGTAAAGCATGAGCATGCAAGTATTGCAGTTGTAATGCAGATGCATATAAATATCCAGTAATATCTTTCTGTCATGACATGGCTAACAGCTCCAGGACTGTTCCAGATCAAATGTATTACAGGTTTTTGCCGACTCTCAGCAGCACAATTTCCGTCTGAATACTTTAAGTATGCGTGCGCGAGCATTTGTGTGTTTGCATGCCTGAGTTTTTCTTTGTCTGGGTACATGTGAGTGCGTGTGTGAGTGTGCTTATACATGTGTGGGTGTGTCTGTGTGTGGGGTCCATCTGTGTGCATGTAAATACATGTGTGTTTCTGCGTATGTGTCAGGGGGAATATGTGTGAGAGCATGTATATGCACGTGCATGTGTGTGTCTGAATGTATGTGGATGTGTGCATTAATGTGTGTGCATTGAAGAGCTTGAGTGTGTTTGTGAGTATCTGTGTGCGTGTGAGCGCGTGTCTGTGTACAGGCATGTGTTAGCGGGTACCTGTGTGTGGATACGTGAGTTATATTTATTTATTTTCCAGAATGAGTGTTTGAGCATTCTGTATGTTCTTTGGCCAGCACTGGTCCTTTAAATTTGGTCTAAGAGTCATCTTGCACGCACCTCGCTTTGCTGACTCACTGGGCTCAACATAGCTTAATAAGCTCCGCCCATCATAACCTCTCATTGGCTGCAGGATCTAAACTGCTGTTAGCGTGGTTGGCTGCCAGCACCAATAATCGGTTCTTTTTCCTGAAGACTGTTCTTAAAGTGAAAAAAGAACCGCTTTTAGCCAAGTTAAGCACCTTCTGTAAGCACACACAGATATGAACCTTCCCCCACCACCCCACACATACGCACACACAGGTTCACAGAGCAGCCAGATATTGATAACCTACTGCATCAATCGTTACATGTGTTTACTGAACCTAAATTGTGTACTGTAACTAACAAGTCTACAGGTTGGCTGTTTGACCCAAAGGGATCACAATCTGGCCCAACTCCCTCGGTCTACGTAAATCACTTACCAGCACACCTCTCTGTATCTGAAACACTGACCAGCATGCTGGGCAGTAAAGCACTGTGAGTCATTCTGGGCATATCTGTTCAAACAGCAGCACCAGTTCATGCAGGACATGGCCTGTTCACTCAGCTGCCGGAGAGCAGTCTGGTCTGTTCTTGGAGTGCTGCGTAATGGAATTTCCCCAGACTGTAGCAGCAGTAAAACATATTTATGTGAATTTGAAACAGGTACCACTTAACTGACGTGAGCAGTGATCAGGCAAAATCATGGCTCCGTGTTCACCCTTGGCAGCCCTCTCCCCTACAGGACTGCTCCCACTCACAAATTTCTCCCGTACTTTACCCTGTTGCAGCACTGAACTACCAGTTCTATGTTTCCACCACTGAGAGATTTCTTCACAATTGCCCTGACTGACCTTACATCATAAAAAAAGCCATCACTGTCCTGTCCATGCTCATTAAACTCTAAAACAAAAAATGAACATAACTATGGTATGACTATGTCAAAACATTGGCAATATTGGGCAAGACTCTACTGCTTGCAACCACTGGCCCACCAGCATAGAATTTTATGGTTTTACCATTTTAATGTCATTGCCATTCACTGTATCTTTTCAGCCATACCAAAGATGGCACCCATTTTTTGCGCATTCCAGATTACAAGGACCCAATGACATTGTCTATTCTAAAATTTTTAATTCTGTGTCTGTGCTATAACAATGTCATGACTACCAACCCTGAACCCTGTCTGGTCTGTGCCGCTGTGACATTATAAAGGCAACATCTCGTGTCTTCTTTGCAATGTCATGGCAACTACTTCTATCTATTCCAATTTGTGTTTCTTGGCCCACCTACACATTCTGTCTGACCTCCATTTTTGTGATGGTATTTTTGACATGCCCGACATCTAATTCATAGAGATTTATCTTTATACAAAATTAAGCATGATAGTTTATCGATATAGCGAATCACAACTCAGGAAAATGAACCTTTATTATGTGAATGGGATTAACATCAATTTACATAAATGTGGCATGCTGTATACATGAAATATTACTTTGGATGCTTGCATTTCTTGCTGAAATCATTCTAACGTACTTTGGAAGACAGGCACAGCTTTACAACCAAGAAGCCGAAGTATTAGACACCTTAACGATACAGCCACGGCAGAAATGATAAACTTTTCCAAGTAGCTTATCACTTCCAGGCAGATTCCCAAGACACACAGCCCGTGTTCTTTCCATCTGCTATCATCACTTTAAGCATTAATGGACAACGCAATGACAAAACCTATTCACGTGATCCTCAACGAAATAAACGGGTTACTGTCCCTCCGCAGTTTCCGCAGAAGGCATGGTTAATTCCCCTTTTTTGAGTCAGGCGCATGTTCTCATCGAACAAGAGCTTCCGCTGGCCTCCCATTTGAAGTAGGTCTCAGGAAATACATTCTCCGCAGCTTTCTTCTGTGAGGTGCAATTTAAATACAGTCTGATGATCCATGGTCAAGGTAACTAATGATCTTAATGTTGTAGCAACTTTGTGAGCGTGCCTGTGTGTATACCTGCATGCACGGCTCATAAGTCTGCGAGTCAGACATCGTGAGAAATTACCATTTTACGCTTGATTACATTTACATCCAATCTTATAGGCCTACGTCGATATCTCTTTTACGCAAGTGGTAAACCATTTTAATTGGACTTTACTACTTTTTAGGAAACAAGGACAACGAATTTCCATGTATAGGCCTAAATTCCACAGCGGTCAAAAATCCAACGTGTTTATTCATAACAGATCGTGCAAAACACATTTCTCACTCACTGCCGTTTCCATTACACAACCATGCTCTTAAAGTTTAAGTGGTTCCCAAACTTGGTCCTGTGGGACCCCTTCTTGTGCTGGTTTTGCGCCGCCAGAGCAGTAACCCCAGAAATTTCACAAGATGCTCATTTCACTTAATTAGTTGCTATTGATGTCTCGAGTGATTACTTGCCTCCTAAATCCATATCAAATCAGGTACAGGTCTGCACGTTAATCCTACTTTCGAAGCACCTAGTTAAGAAAACTTAAGTTTATGAAAATTTTGGCAATGCCATAGCCGCGTCAACCAGCATACACGAGTCCGTCATGACCGAGTTTGGAAACCACTAATTCAGCGAAATGAAATTAAACAAATTGTTCTTCGGAGCGTAATTACTTAGAACAGAGCATGAGCGAAGCATTTGGAGAACGCAGTTTCTCACATACATTTTGCATTTGGTTGACTAATGGGTTTTCCCTGCCGAGGTCCTCGCGAAACACTTAATTGGTTGGAAAACCTGGCGATCACCGCTTGTACAAGGCAAACGTCAGCGCTGCTCTTTAACGTCAGAGTTTGATTGGCCAGCTTTTCATTCATGCGTCATCGCGTTGCCAGCTGATCGGAGTGAGAAGCCGGTTCGTGGAAGAGAATCGAACGTGACACTCGTGGGGTGTCTGCAGGCACTGCTCTGTTCATGAATAAATGGAGAAAGTGGGGCGAGAAAATATAGTCTCTTCGAATGAAGGTTCATCAATTGTCACGAAAGTATTTGAGCTTAACCGGGCGATTTTACTAATCTATTTTCTTAATTCCTGGTAAGGCGGAAGGCATCTGGCGCTTTTGCAACTGCTGTCAAAGTTGATGGAGGATGATGATTGACTGAGCGGTTTAAATCTCAGAACTGAAGCCTCGATTAGAAACATTTGCTTGCATTTAATGGGCTTGGTTGCCGAATTAAAGAGCGTTGCCGGTAAAATCGTTTTGTCACAGTGACACAATTGCATAACGTCGGGGGCACTATAGGGCGATTATTCATCAGAGTTCGAATTAATGTTAGAATTTCACGATGCAACCCCAGTTACACGTTTGATTGATTGACTCTTTAAAACTAAGTAACTTTTTAAGGCATTTGTTTGTCACTTTCGGTACGGGGGCGTGCCGGTGAAGAGGGATCTCTCGCTCCGTCTCACGGGAATCGACACGCAGGACGACTGCGACGAGAGCAGGCGCTGAAAACCATTCAACTGAGAGTAACACCGCGTTGCAGAGGCAACGCCGATTTCGTGGATTTTCAAGAGGAAAGTAAGTGGCGAGCTCTAAGTTTGGTTACAGGAGAAAAAAAACTCGTGTAATATATTCGCAACTATGCAGTGAATGAGGCCCGATGGCTTCAGCTACTGTGCATTCCTTTGTCGGAAAATAAATGCTAGCTGTCATTGGCGTTGTGTTCCGACACCTGAGACTGGTCTTCCGCTCCCAGTTTATTTAAAACCCAAGAGTCCGTGAGTTACGTGGAGCCTTTCTAAAAGCAAACTTGAATCGAGTGTGCTGCCTGTGCCTGATAATAATAGAAAATTATGGAAACTCCTTAAACTAAATAAGAATGAGGATGACTAATCAATGGAAACTGATTGGAAAGTATCCCGGATAGGAAATAATTTGATTGGCCTGCAGATTTCAGAAGACGGTGGGCGTAAATTCGCCCTAAATGACGGCTGTCCAATTTCGTTCATCTGCGTTTAAATATGAATTGCAATTAATACTTTTGACAAGTTCTATGCAAATAATGCAGCGCTAGGCCTCTGGGTTTCGTGTTTTATTTGGTGCGAGATCTTTTTAAAATTAGTAGTTGCGACGCCTTTGCAACTTCAGCGAGTTGTTCGCTCTTCGAAATTTAACCGTAAAATGTAATCCTTTTCCACATAACTTCATAGTATTTTATATGTCATTTGATATGAGTGATTAGCTGAATAAAACCATTATGGTTTTTCTCGAGAACCTCCGCGACGTAGTCCATATCGCGTCATTTTGAAAGATGTAGGCCTAATATGGGCTATTTTACCTTTAAAGCGAATGGGCACGGACACGAGCGAGACGACAGATTCCACGGGGCCGCACCCTGTTCAGCGCGAGATGGAGGAATGATTCTCTTTCCGTAAGTCCGTTTCTGCTTCTTCACTAATCTTTCCTGTTGCTTTAAGTAGTATTGGCTGCTGTTTCACTAGTTTGACAACATTCTAAACGCAATACAGATTATTGGTATAAATTACTGAAACGTCGTTGGGTCACGTGAAATCTATGGAGTGGTCGCTTGGTGAGGTGCTGTTGAAATCCATCCATTTGTCACCGCTCCCCACGCTTGCACGAGTTGGACAGAGGAAAAAAAATGTATAAGTCTAGCAGACTGGAATAAGTGTCATGCATAAACATTAGTTCTGACGGAAATGTATAATCGATATAGTTGGCTATCTAGGTTGAGAATAAGAGTGACTCCACACGTTCTTACAAGTTAACTTGGTAAAAACGCGTTGTGCTTAACAGAAAAGTGAAACGTTTAAAACATTTTTAATAGTATTTTCAGTTACTCCTTGAATCTTCTCCTCTAGGCGACGGGAATTATGTAAGCTTTACCAATGTCTGCTTGCTTCTTCCGCTCATGATTATGCAACTGGGGAGTCTGAAGATTTCAACACTGAGTTTTTGTGTAGATAGTGTGACTGTTATTAACTGCGACCGACCCTATCCATGTTTGCCTTCGTTTGAGCGCTCTCGGCCAGATAAGAGCTATACTGAGCTATAATCTGCAGTGTGCACATAGGATTTTGGTTGAAGCCATGGCCGGGCCCCACATTGCAGTAGATATTTTGCGTGGACCTTGAGGTGGGAACCCACATTTGGTAACGTTACTACAGCTTCAGGTGGGCCCCATGTTGGCATTGGGGGGCCGCCAAGCTGTCACGGAATTGCAGTCCCATTACATTTTGGGTTGTAACTCTACAACTAACTAAGATAAAATCAAGTACATGTCATATTGAAGGTATTTACTCGTTCTTTAATATTATTAATTGAAAATATATTTTTTGAGAAATTTTCATCGAAGAAACGAGCAAAAACTACTCCGTCACGGAATTACACAAAATTGACGTGGTTTTTTTAATGTTGGGTTTAACGATCCAGAAAGTGATGTTCCTATCATAGTTAAGTTATGAAACTTCAGTATGTTCATATTTAAGGTGTTTTTTGTTAATACTGTAAGTTATAGAAGCAAATATTGATTTTAACCCTGCTTTATGGGCAAGAAATTTCAAAAAGTCAGTGTCACGGAATCACAAGAGGCAAATTGTCACGGAATAACAACAATAGTATTAAGTAGTTTCAATGTATTTATTGCAATATACTATACAAATATACATCATTATTTACATTTTTACAGTTAAGCAATATATTACAATGAGTTTTCCACTTACAATGACCAATCATAATACATACTTCAAAAAATTTTTTTTTTTTAATCTCCATGTCAACATTGGCTTGGCGGTCCCTATTGGCAGCTGTTTGTTTCTGGCCCTCAGGCTGCGTTGCTGAGACATTCCTTCAGACTGTCTCTCTTCCGTTTGAGGGGAGCCCTCTATGATGTTAATGTGACTGAGATGCTGATGAGCCAGAACATTAAATCCACCTCCCTAACATGTGGGTCTCCCTTGTGCGGCCAAAATGGCCCCATCAAAAATGACCTCCACTTGAATTTTTGAACTCTGGGTTTTCTGGAAGAACCCTGCCTAGAGCATATCTCTCTCCCCATCAGCTTGTCTTTTTTTTTCCCCACAGTGCATCCTGTTACCAGTTCTGTACCCAACTGATACATTTGATGTAATAGAAAATGGGACTCCATCATCCTTGCAACTCTCTTCCATTGCTCCAATTTCCAATTCCAACGCTCAAGTGCCAATTCTAGGTGCTTTCAGTGCTGGACCAGCATTAGAATAGGCACTGTGGTTAGTCTGCTGCTGCACAGCATTAAATCCAGCTGGTTGCAATGCGCTGTGTATTGTGATGCATTCTTCACATGAATATCATAATTTTCTGCCACTTGTGCCCACAGAAGCCCTTCTGTCGGTTTGGTCCAGAAGGGATGGCCTTCGTTCCTGTTGCGTCGATGAGCCGTTGGCGCCCACTGCCCCGTCGTCAGTTTATGGCTCATCACTCCTTGGACCACTGTTGGTAGGTACTCACCACTGGTGACTGGGAGTGCCCCAGAAGTCTTGCCTCTTCAGAGATGCTCTGACCATTGACTGTACGTAAAGATGGAAGACGTGTCTCCGCTTCCTAACACTGTACTGAAATGGAGCCAAAATATTCTTAATCAGACACCGCCATCTTGCACATTTGGAGCCAGAGTCTGTGCTGGAGTGACTGGGGGGGGTTGAGCCATGGTTTAGAGGTTCCTTCCCATGCAGCCGTCCCACTCAGTAGCACATCCCCTATACCTTATACTGAGGGTTTTGAGCTCTGGCGATGTGTCCAAACTTTGATTTTGAGATTTTTACCTCCTGTCACACATTTCTATCAGCTTATTCTTGGAGCACAATAATGTCCATGCACCTCAGTTTTAAACAATTCACATTTTCATTTTGTGATCTGTCCAACAAAATCTGCTTGTATGAATTAAACATTGATATTTTTATGAATAAACATGAATAGTATTACAGAATCATCTGTCCTCCATTGCGAACAAACTTAACACAATGGTGATAGATTGAAGTTACGTCACATCAAGTGCTAGGATTGTTGTAGAACGGAGGTGACATGTCCATTTTGGCCATGAAGTCGCAGTGCCAAAAATGAAAACTTGCATGGTCACTATACTTCTGAACCTTGTAGTAAAGGAGTGACTGACATAAAAATGATGTAAATGACATGCCTGATTTATTAGAACATTTGCAAACCTAAAAATCTATTTTTCTCAAAACCTCTAAAATGGACATATAACCATTGTGCTCCAAACCCTCTATATGTAGTCTGGATGGCTGTTTCGGTGTTAATTTAGCAATCAACACCGCTTACTGCACACTGTCTAGAGATGGAGGTGGGGGATGTGTTCAGTGACAGCAGACGTTTGCTAATGTTACTGATAGCCTAATATACTTTACATTTGTTTCGTAACTTTTCCAAATATTAGGTATATTGGATGCGCCATTCTATTGCGACTGAGAGCTTGTTGAAGAATTACCTTGCTAGTTCTGATCTTTTCCAAGTAACTAGAATTGTATGAAACTAAAATACATTTGCTGCTTTCCTTGTCCCTGGCACAAGAATGTGATTATTTATTTATTTATTTATTTATTTATTTATTTTTTCCCCACTCTCCACAAATTGGCAGAATTGCGCAAATATCATTTGCAGGGATTGGGGAAACAATTTGATTCCCCCCCAATCGTTCACTAAATTTCATGAATGAAAATCTGTATTTTCTCAGTACAGCTTTTTAAAAGTCTATTGTCAGAGAAAGGCAGTGTATGGTTGGTTGTATTAAGCCATCCAGCCCATCGCTACTGCAGTTAGACATACAAGAGGACTTTGGGTTAATTCTCTGTGGCTGAGATGAAACATGTTGGTTATTGAGAGGACAGAGAGAGTAAATGAACTGGAGAAAATTGTCAAAAATAAGTTTCATTTGGAATGGATGGAAAAGGAAGTTTGAACGCAAGTTGGGATGAAAAGCCACTCAAGCCTTAAAGACGAACGATCGTCCTGGCATAGTGACTTGCATGTGGTGTCAAGGCACAGTTGATTAGTGGTAGAGGATGGAATGCTCTCAAAAGAGCAAAAAACGCATGGAAGAATTTGAATGAAGGTGGATAATTTATTCCATTGCTGGTGCATTTTGTTGAGAACAGAGAAAAATATTAACCTTACAAACTAAATCCTTTGATTATGGTCAGAATGCTATTGTGTAACGAGATGAGCCAGTCTGTCAACGTGTTCCAGTAATGAACGGAAACTTGTTGACTTAAAAAAAATAAATATAAATAAATTTGAAAGCAGCAAATTGTTGAAGCCATTGCCATTTTTATTTTGTAGTGACAATATAGAGAAATTTGCCTTCAGTATCACATCAGCAGTTCTTTTGGAACCTGAGGTATGCAATGAAGTAAAAATTGAGTGGTTTTATTTTAATCATGGGGGTATGCTTTGTTTTTGTGAAATGAATTTTTGGCCCCTTTGAGAAGGATAAAAATTGCTTGCCTGTTGGCAGCACAGTGCTTAGCTTCCCATTCCGATGTACAGTATTTTGTGTCCACCCTTTACCGTGTTAACTGGTGACCCTCCTCGGAAATTATTTGTGGTTTCTTGAGGCAATGACAGATGTTGAGACATGGAACTGATGACTGACTGAATCTCAATGTTACTTTCTTTGTGGCTAGCTGGCTAGCTAATGGTTTTAGCTGGCTAGCTTGCAAGATTTGGTCATGGGCCACTTTAGTTAGCAACAAGAATCAATGGTAAAAAGCTCTTTGCTTTGAATATGGCACAGCTTTTAACAGTCCATTACACTATGTTCTGAGAAAGGGATTTTTACCATCGATATTGTTACCTCACTTATGATCTGTTACAGAAACTTGTGAACCTAGCTTGCTCTTTAGCTAGCTTGCTAACTAGTTATACTTTTCAGCAATATCACCGTAACTAGGACATGATGCCATGTCCAAAGCAAAGGCTGTGTACTGTTAATTTTTGTTAAACTTTCAAAATTACAACAGGTGATTTTCAGTTGCACTGGGACTCAGTGACTTGTACATCTGTAATGTTCGGTTATATCTCTCTTCGCTGCTTCCCTCCAGCTCTTTACAAGTTCTGAAAATAAGTCAGCAGGTGACTGACAAGCGACTCTCAGTGAAACAGTCAAAACTGTCAATCATGACTTTGCACAGGATTTTCATCCAGCTCTTTTACTCCATCGCGAATGAACAAATTGCAGATAAGACACAAAACAACTTTTGTTCAATATCTGAATACTTTGACTTCCTGAAACACTCCTCAAACAAATTGGATTAAGCTACTTTAATTAATGGGATATCTTTTTCCAGATCAAGTAGAGGGGGAAAATATGGGATCTCCCAATTTCGAGGAAGAAATGATGGACTCTTCAAAAAAAAAATCAAAATGGGTACTTTTGCTTTTCTGCATGATTTTGTGGTGGCCTGAATTCTTTGCGGCATACACTTCACAAAGGAAACACAATATTCTCTTACAAGCTGGCTCCAACTTTCTGTTAGCAGTTGACAGATGAGCTTTACAGGATTAAGCCTTGTCATGAACCTTTTATTTTTTTTAATTTCTGCTGTAAACTTTTAATGGGATTGAGATC
Source organism: Gymnothorax reevesii (assembly GCA_029721435.1). Lineage (NCBI taxonomy): Eukaryota > Metazoa > Chordata > Actinopteri > Anguilliformes > Muraenidae > Gymnothorax > Gymnothorax reevesii. The sequence continues at coordinate 67,149,813 of CM056574.1, read as the reverse complement.
CGGACTGTTGCTGAGTTGATCTGCCTGTCCTGAAGAAAAGCTTTTACACCCTCTGACTGCTGTGGCAAGATGCATTTTCTTTCTGAAGAATGACTACGTCACCAGACCTGTTTATGCCCCCGAGGTTGAAAGAGTAGGTCAGGGGTATTATGTTTTCACCCGTTCCGTCCGTCCGTCCGGGCGTCCTGTGGTAAACTTCTTTTGTCGCACTCTAACGAGAACACTGCTCGACGGAAGTTTATGATTTTTGGTGAGGTGAAAGGCATCATCCCCTATGTATGACCAATCGATTTTGAGCTCGCTCCACCAGCCAATATGGCCGCTACAGCAGCCATCTTGAAATCCTTTGTCAAGCAATAACGTAAACACCGCTCAACGGAGGTTAATGAATTTTGTTGGGGTGAAAGGTATCATCCCCTATGTACGACCTATCGATTTTGAGCTCGCTCTGTTTACCAATATGGCCGCCACAGCAGCCATCTTGAAATCCTTTGTCGCGCTCTAACGTGAACACCACTTGACTGAGGTTTATGATTTTTGGGGGGGTGAATGGTCATAGGGGATGATGCCTATTGATTTTCAGCTTGCTTTGCAAACCAATATGGCTGCCGCGGCAGGCATCTTGAAATCCTGTAGCGCACTCGCCTGAGGTTTTTGCTTTTTGGTGACCTGAATGGTCATACTTGGCAGATGATGCCAAACACTCGCTTTCTGTACATGTTCTTCAACTGTTTCAGTCAGGGGCATATGCCACGCCTTCCGTTGTTCTTGATAACTGATGGAATGAGAAAATGGTTCATAATCAACATACACCTGTACATTGACTGAGGTAATGACTGCAATCTCCCCCGGTCTTTTACCTGACATGCAACCCTACATCAAAAATTAATGAGGAAATTTGCTTGTTTTCTTTAGGCCGTTATCATTTGACAAACATATTATATTTTTCATTTGACAAACATTAGACACCCGTTCCAGCATCATTGCTTTAGTCTGTCAGCAGCACTGCTGCGAGCCGGCCTAGCAGGGAAAAGAGTTGCCGGATTTGAGCTACTGTGCAGCAAGTCCTACTGTTCATCCTTGATGCTTTCAAAATGAGGGGAGCTGTGCCATACAGGCTTCATAACTGCTGAGTCCAAGGCCCAGTGTGACTTCCGGGAACTGTGATCATGCTGAACACATTAGCACAGCTTGGCTGTGGGGCTGGATATTGAAAGACAGTTTATTTTTCAAGAATGTATGGCTGCTTGTTTTTCCAGTGGTGAGTATGTGTGTCTGGCAGATGTGCGTATGTATTTGTTCATTTCCACTTAAAAGAGCAACTTGTTTTCCATTATTGTAATGGTCTGGGATATAACAGCCTAATGGGCTAGGATGTGACGTTTGGTTGTTGGGTCAAATGGTAAGTCTCGCGTGACCAAGCAAGATTTTCGCCTTCCGGAGACATTTTTGAACTGCACTCTTGCAAAGCTGTCTTTTTACTGTTATGCGCCAGATATGTAGGTATTTGGCTGTAACCCTGCCTTTCTTGCGTTATTCTTGCAAACGTGAGCCATTTGCAGGTGGAGGTCTCCACCCAGTGATTAGCATGTGTAGAGAACCGCAGATCTCGCCTTTCTGGTTGTAGCATTATTTACCAGCATATGTTGGAAACGGTTTTCTCTGTTCAGTTGCCTAAACAACCAGTACAGCCTGTCTCCGGAGATGGAGTATTGACCTTTCATTCTTACCCAGGTCACTTGGTGTCAAACCAGACTATAGGAATTGAGTGAAATTATGTAACGGCCTGTAGTGTAATGCCTTTATCGGTTGGGATGTGATTTACTGTAATGGGCTACGAGGCGATGCTCTGCAGTGGGCTGTGAATGAAATTCTGTAGTGGGCTCGGATGTGAAGCTCTGTAACGAACTGGAATGTGACACTATATAACAGGGTGGACTGTGCCTCTAATGGGCCAGGATATGAAGATGTGTAATGTGCAGACTATTGTTTTGCCATAATATCTAACAGAAACACACTGTGGTTAGTGGATATAAGAACTCGAGTTTCAGTCTGACAAGTGCCCTGTAGAGGTGTATGCGTAAACACACTCGCACGTATATGAGAATTCAATCTCACTCACCCTTTCTTACACAAACACGCACTCCTATGCGTATGTGTACGTGTACTTAAGTGTGTGTGCGCGCGCGCACACACACTTTCCCCTGCTACTCCTAGTCAGCCTGCACTGTAGGAGAGGAATTTGCACCACATGTAGGAGGCATTTCAGGAATGCACTGCAGAACTCCGCAGAGAGAGGGAGAAGAAATGGCACAGAGAGGAAGAGATGCTTTGTGTGTGTGTGTGTGTGTGTGTGTGTGTGTGTGTGTACATGTTTTGTGAGTACGAATGTGCAAATGCAAGCTTGAGTGTGCATGCCTGTGTGATGCTCACAAACGGGCACTCATTCTCAATGTTTGTGTATGTGAGTGTGCATACTCATGTATGCGCGCTCATGTTTTGTGCGAGTATGAATGTACATGTGTGCATATGTGTGAGTGAATGTACGTGTGTCTGAATGTATGTGTGTACACTTGTGAGTATGAATGTATATGTGTGTGAATACAAGTATGCACACAATCTTGTATGTGGGCTGCTTTCTGCTTGAATGATTGTGGCTGCTGCCATATTTTTAAGTATTGGCATGTGGGCTCATGTATGAGTGGTGTGCATGTTTCTGTGTGAGTTTGAATATGCAAGCTTGTTTGTGTACAAATATGCATGCTTGTGTGAGAATAAGTATGTATGCTCCTTTTATGTATGGGCATACATGCTCATGTATATGTGATCATACTTATTTGTCCAAGTATGCTAGTTTAATTGGGTATGAGGGTGCATGCTCCTGTTTGTATGAGAATATGCATTCTCTTGTATACATGTGAGTGGTGTATGTGATCAAGTCTGCATTTATGCTCACATGAATGCTGCTGTAAGTGTGTGTGAGTATATGATGAGTGAGCAGGGTCTAGTATGTGACAAAGAATACATGCTAAAGTATGAGTCTGCATGCTACTGACTGTGAATGAGTAATCAGTCTCATATGTGTGCATGTGAGAAAACGTGCCGTCTTGTGTTTTAATAAGTGTGCAATTTGACGTACTGTATGTGCATGCTTTTTGAGAGTATGAGTGTACATGCATCTGAACATGCTTCTTTACATGTGAGAATGAGTATGCATGCTCATTATGCCCCCCGTAGGGGGGGACATATAGCGTTTGTGACAATTCCTGTGCGCCGTGATGGTTATCGTGATCGTTATCGTGCGCCGTACCAAACGACGTCAGACACTTTTTTCTGGTCCCGAGATAGGTTGCTATTGAATTTCGGCCAAATCGGAAAAAAACATGGTCGCAATTCATACACACACATCTGGTCCTGAGGTAGGTTGCTATTTTCAGAAAAAAGTTCTTTGAGAATAAAATTGGGACTTTTTTGTAATTGTCGCTCTACCTTATAAATAATTAGTTATTCAATTCCATATGGCTAGCACAATTATTGTTCCAATGAAGGCTAGAAGCAGAATGTACTAAATTATTTTTACAATAGTTCTTTGTTGATGTTTCGCATAAATATAACCTGATCACATGAAAAATATAACTTGCAAAAATGTATCATGACTTTAATTATACTTAAATATGTCCATCTCACCACTCCTATTTAATGCTGCCTGTGTGTATTGATATTCTTTCATAATAAATACACATATTTATTCAGTTTTATATTAAGTTGTTATATAAAATTAGTATTCACGATGTACAACACATTGGGCCACTGGACATTAATCAGGCTCCTGGAGGGAAACGAAACGTTATGATAACGAGCGCAGCATGCAATTTTTATTCCATAGATGGATATTTCAATGAAGCACAGGTGTGGATCTATTCCATTAAAGATTAAAATAATATAGTAACAATTTGTTGCTAAAAGAAACGGGTATTATGATCCGAGTGGCGTACAATATTGTAAACAAATGACAGAGATTACTGACCCATACACTTGGTCATTTCTTCACATTATTGTAAGCCTCTCCCTCCAGGAGCCCGATTAACATCCAGTGGCCCTGTATGTTGAACATCATGGTATTTGAGAGAGAGAGAGAGACAGTGAGAGACGCACGCACTCCACACCACACCATGCCTGCGTTATTTGGATCTATGGTACAACGGACTTCTGCCATCATGTGCCATGTGCCATTCCAGTCATACAGCGAAAACCATTCAGTGAGTTTGTACGAAATTTGGCATAAATATTCCAGAGCCATATATATGTTTTACTGGCATCACTACGATGCTGTCGCAGCTTTGGCATATCCATTGCACCTAAACATTCAAAATGAGGTCTAATTCAACAAAAATTACCCTGACTGATTCCATTGCCTACTTAAGCCGCTCCCTTGGAATCCTGAACCCCACGTGTATGTATGTATATACATGCATCCATGCATGCATGCGGGCGACCGACTGGACTGTGTCTAGTTTATGTATGGGTGTGCATCCTTCTGTTAGCTCCTGAGTAGCCAGTTTTTATAGGAGTGCAGCGTTTCTCATAAATTGTTCTTTTCAGCAGCAGTTCTGCTTATTTAATGGTTGATTGTGCGTGGTTCTGAGTGTTGGAGTTACTGTATGCTTCTTTAGGTATGTATGAGGTATGTGCATACTCCTGGATATAGGAGTATGAGTATGCATGCTCATGAATGATTTTGCATGCTCCCTTTTATGAGAGTGTGAGTGCATGCTCATGTATGTATAAACTGGGTGTGCACTCTGTTTGTGTATGAGTTGGTATACTTATGCATGTGGGACTATTGAAGTCCATTCATATGCTTGTTGGCTTACATGGCTGAAGGAGGCCATTTGCTCTGTCGTGGAGATTGTCATATCTACTTAATAGCCATCACGAAATGGGCACCCTGTTCATCTCAGAGACAGCCGAACCACCTGAGCTAGCTTGTAGCCTCTAGTGTTACATTGCCCACAAATTTCACACTATTTTAAAGCTGCAGTTGGTCTTTTAAAAGTAACATTTTGTCATTTTTGCAAAAACTGTCACTGTGTACAGACAGTATTACATGAAACTAGTACTCTGTAATAAAAAAAAAAGAAGGCTCCTTTAAACCCACCTACTGCTTCTAAAAAATAGTAAAAAAATACCGATGCCTCCGTTGCTGATAACGGCACACACGGCTAACACAAGAGGAGGAAGCCAGAAAGGGGGGGGGGGAAAGAAGCACAAATGAAAGAATTGGACAGAGCCCAGGATAAAATGAGTGAACATTGGAGTGGCTTTTTAGAGGTGGAGGGAACTCCGTGATCTGGAAGGATTAAAAACTGATGCAGAGTTGACAACTTTTCTGTTTAACAGGTAAACCCCTGCTTTATTTGTTAGTTAATTTTTGCACTACAATGCTCTGCAAAAAAGCGAGTTGGCATTGCTCACATGCACAGCTGGTACTAACCCCAGCCCTCACCGGCATCGATTCATTTTCGCTCTGCAGATAAGCGAGTGAACATCGCTTACTAGCACAATCACTGTTCAAATAGCCAGCCTCTTTTAATTGTTGCAGTACTCAGTAGTGCATGTGATGTTACCGTGATGTTGCAGTCGAGCTGTTAGCTGTTACTCTATACTGCTGCAGTTCTTGTAATTATGATTTGTTGTTTATAAAGAGAACAAGATATGATTTGTTAATGTGGACATTTTCATATATAATTTGGTTCTTATTTTTGTTGTAGATAATTTCTGATGTTTGAAGAAGCAGATCCTGCAACAGTGATTTGTTGAAGCACAAATACACTGTCCAGTTTCATGATTACTGCATGTTGCAGTAAGGTTAATTACTTATTTGGTACGTGTGGTGCTATCTAACTGCGTGCATGATTAGAACACCTCCGTGTCTGCGGACGACTGTATCTACTCAAAAGGGTTGACAGCTAGCAGGGTGTAACTGTATACATATAATTATCACTGCTATCCAACATGTCCAATGACAGCTAGTGATGCCCACCTGTTTGTAGCACCATTCCTGGATGTCACCTTCATCAGTGTTTAATACCCCAGTCTAAACACTTGATGTTTCTGCTATTCTTCTCCACAATGTTATCATACACACAAAGAAATTTAATCGGGGGATTAAATCAGTGGTCGAGTCGGCAATATAACCAACCTCCTCGAAGGCTGCAGTAGCACTTATAGTCTCGGCCGCGAGGCTCTGTTCGTCAACAATTCCCATGCGGTTTATGTTCAAATCCTTGCGCATCTGCCATAATTCTTGCACTTTAACCCCTGAAATTGCTTTTTGCTCGCTAACATAGGTTTTGACAGACGCTATGACACTTCTTGCCATACAAACTTCGTCTTACACATACGCTAAAAAAAAAATCTCATGCTTACTCCAAAACGGTCTATTAACCTTGTCTCTTTGATTAAAAAAAAAAGTGGATTTTCTGTTGAATTTTTTTATTTTGATTAACTTTTTGGACTCCACTTGCACGATTTTTCCATTTTGGTCAACTCTTGGGGTATTCTGGCCCACAATATCACCATTTTGGGGCCACAGTGGTCACTTGGCACCATTTCAGGCCAACTTCGACCACGCTCAACTGGCATACACTTTTTTTTTTTTTTTTTTTTTTTTTTTTTTTTTAATATGATTCAACTTTTGGGTTGTTTTGTGCCAAAATATGAACATTTTGGGTCACCCGACATAATGTGGGAGCATTTCCATTCAACTTTGAACCGGGTCCACTTTCACAAATGTTCAATTTTGATTAACATTTTGGGTGTTTTTGGTGAAAGTACAACCCATTTGTGTGTGTGTGTGTGTGTGTTTTTTTTTTTTTTTTTTTTTTTTTTTTAATTTTATTTTTTTTTTTTCCTCTCTTCTCTTCAGAAACAAATTAGATATTTGTGGCCAAAATACAATCCTTTTCAGTTACCAGGGGGTTATTTGGGACCTGTGACCATTTCGTGCCAACTTTGTTCTGCCTTCAGTTTCAAAAATCTTCAATGCCTGTAAACACTTTTCTTTGCCATTTTCTGCCGAAGACCCTTTTGGATCACGAGGAGTAATATTTTTACCAATATATTTCAGATTTGCGTAAGAGAGTTTGAACATTTTGAATTTGTAGACTTATACCAGAATTAACATATGTGCTCCTGTTAATATGAATGTGCATGCTTTTTTATGTGTGTGCATTCTTGCATGTGTTTATGAATGAGTTTGCATGCTCATATATGTAGGAGTATTGTTTACTCATTCATGTGTGCCTGTGCATGTTCCTATGACGATGTATATGCATGCTTCGGTATGAGTGCTCAGTCCTTCATGTGAGTGTGCATGAACATGTGATGTTTCGTTGATATTATAGAATTATCATCGCCACTGCATCCGCCGCAGATCTTTTGTGTTTACATGATTACTCAAAATCTATTTTATAGATCCTTTCTAAATTTTATATGCCTTGATCTTATCAAGACTGAGACCTAGATTGATTTAGGGCTTTGTATTACTAATGATAGATTTATTAGTAGTAATAATACAAAGTGCAAGATTAATTCAGTGCAGTCTTGATAAGGGCATATAAAATTCTTGTCTTGTGTGTCGCTCTGAGCGCTTTCGTCTGTCTTTGCTCACTGTAGTGTTCGCAGGTCTTGAGCAACTAAGAAAAGTGCCATTAGAAGGCTTGTGTCCAGGGGTGAAGTTCACTTTTGGAAGGTGAAGGTCAATTTGGCGTCTATCTCGCTTCATAAAAATTATGGACACATGCAACCAAGGCCAAAAGGTTTAGTCTTGTCTCGTGAATTTGTGCTTTCACTCATGCTGCTCTATGAGCACTTTCATCTGTCTGTCTGTCTGTGCTTAAGTGTTCATTGGTCATGAGCTATGACTTGAAATTTCATTATGGAATTGTGACATTTGCATCCGCCACAGATCTTTGGTGTAGATGCCATAACTCAAAAACTGTTTTATAGATTCTTTTCCCATTATTTCTTTATTTATTTATTTATTTATTTATTTTGTCTTTTAGATTTCATCAAGACTGAGAACTGGATTGATTTTGACCTTTTGAATTATTCATTATAATGAATTAACTAATGAATTTCCTGGGACACCCCTGTCTGGTTGCTTTTGCTTGGGGGCTTTCGCTGATGTACCCTTTGCTCTCACAGATGACATCGTTGGCTGCTTTGTGCATGTGTGAGTGGGGATGTTTCTCAAAGTCAAGGATGCTTCCTTAGTAAGTTCCTTCCAAACTGGGTCACAGAGGGTTGGTAAGACTCCCTCCCAGCATTCAGACGACACACACTGGGTGACTTCAAAATTGGTGTTGGTGGTAGTTTTGACTGTTTGGTGCTAATGTTAATCAGTAGGGCAAAGCACAAAGTCGCGGTTGATGCCATACCCTCTCAACACTTGGTGTAATAACCGGTGTAAACACCAGGTGTCAGTGTTTATGTGAAGTGTTAATCTGAGATCCCCAGCACTGAGTCTTTGTAGACACCACTAAGCTTGGGCCAATTTTCGGTTTAACCATTTTGATCCTGTTTACTTGATTGAACTGGTTCATTTTATATGGACCGTCGGAACCGGTCTGTCATTCATTTAATAATAAAAAAAAATAAAATAAAAAATTTAAGTGTCCAAAATGTTAATTTAGCTCAAAAACTTGCTGCTGACGGCGTCACGTGTATTTGCAGACAGCATGAAATCCATCTGTATTATATTTGATTACGTTTGTCATGTCTTGTGTATAAACTGAATGTGTCTGAGCCAAGCACAACAACCATTAGCAGGAGATCAGGTTTCAAGTGAATGGGGGGTGGGGCTGGGGGTGGAAAAAAAAAAAAAATTGTGTGTGTGTGTGTGTATATGTGTGTATATGTGTATATATATATATATATATATATATCCCCCCATGAACTTTTGTCCTCATTTGCATATGCGCATGCCCACTAGTGAGTTCTTCAATAATATCAAAACATTGCCACGTGAGTCGCCCACTCGCAATTGCGTGCTTTTATGCTTTGAAGTGAACAACACATTCTTAACCCACCCAACTATACACTGAAAAACATTTACCAAACCGTAGCTCTATCAGTTTTTGTTTTAGCTCGTCATTAATCTTCAGCAATTAACACTGAGTTAGCCCAAGATCATCAGGAAATGCACTCGCAAATTTCTACCGTTTCTTCGGCGTAGTAAATAATGCTAATGTTAGTTACGATTGAGTCACTTTTCTCCCAGTCAGTATGTGTGAATGTATTTAGCTGGTGAGCCTACACGTTTAAGCCTGTGGGCTTCAAGTGTCACGTTATATTCAGTCAAAATCAAAATACTGTTCAGAACTTCAACTTAATTTTTCAGAATACCTGGAATCACAAAATGATGCCATATTCGCAAGGAGAATTGTTAATATTAAACACTCCAGGTTCATTTATAGCTGGCTAGCTATATCCAAAAAATTATCTACAGCTTTCACGGACACATGAACTGCAATGTAAATTAGGTGGCTCCTCGGAATTCAAGACTTTCTACTGGTCATCGGCAATGTCACTAGTGTCACTGGCAGCGTCTTTACATTGAGTGAGCAATGTCCATGATCTGCATTTTTTTACTTCAGCATATTCCTTCAGGGTTTTGTGAACGGGGCTAGAAAGATTATCTAGCTACCAGACACTGAACTAGTGACATTTCTGATAACCAGTATAAAGTACTGAATACCGAGGAGCCACTGAATTTCACTGAAAAGGTTTTGAACGGCTCCATCTAATTATTTTGATTTTGATTTGAATATAACGTTACACTTGAAGTGCACACACAGGAAAAATAAAATGGAAAAAAGACATAAGTGCGACCCTAAGTGGTCAAAACTAGTATTACGGTTTGATTCGGTTTTTAATTCAATATCGAACCGGTTTAATTATTTTCATATCGGCACATGCTTAGACACCACCCATGGAGTAAACAATATGAGATCATCAATTCTTAATTCTCAAAGTGGCGCATGCAGGAGAGAAATTTCAAGCAATTTCTCCCGTTGTTACATTCCAATTTTATCTCAGATCTGTTTGTAACACACGTAAATTGTAAAGCTCCTTGGTGTCCAGTGGTCCTGTGTGCATGGAGTTCATTAATAACCAACTGAAGTTGATCCTGATGAAGCTTAATATGCCATTCTACTGATTCTGTACTTTCAGGACTTCACCTATGATTTAGGTTCCTTCTTTCAATTGCATTTGCTGTAATTTCTTGAATGGAAAAAAAACAGCTTTGCTTTTGGGTGCATTAAACACCAATGTTGAGCTCCCACTGGTGTTAATCATGTTAATCCTTAGGGGTTTACTGTTAAGTCCCATTTCGTTTGCATTGACTACCAATTAAAAACACCGTGTTCAGTTTGGAAGAAGGCCTATGCTGTCGCTCTAAAGAGCAAAGGGTATATTGGCGAAAGCTCCTGAGCAAATGCTCCCCCAAAAGGTGTTCCAGGAAATTTAGTCAATTAATTTATTATTAATGATAAGCATCAGCACCTTCACTGTTCTAATGCAAGGACAAACTTTTAAATTAGGCCTTGCAGATGATGTAAGAGAATATTCAACTGGATTGCCTGTTTCTCACCTTAGATTTGCTCAGAAACCGATTTTAGTGGACTGTTGAGATGAAATAATGGGAAGTTTTTCTCATTTTTCTTGTTTCCAAATCGGGAGTCAGGACAGTGCACATACTCATTATGCGAGTGGTATGGTCGGTATGGTTGTCCACTTATACAAGAATTAAATAAAGTTGTTTTAGAGGTAGGTCAGAAATTGTATTGATATCGTGGATGTCCATGAGAATTTTATTCACTGTACCGTGATGTAAAACGCTCTGCATTGCACGGATTTGTTAGATTCATTGCCTCTTTCAAAGCCCCTTCAAGTAGTTTATATTCTTATCGGTTTGTGGGTCTAGACAATAGAAAATCGTGTACCAGTAATCGGGCATTTGAGTAAATGTAGCCTGAAAGAAATGCATGTACATATTTCAGGAATCGAGGCTCCGCATATTTATTTTAGATTAATGTCGCCGGCTTTCCTCTTTCCGTTTATGCAAAGTGCAACCTTTTTTTTTTTTTTTTCTAATTTCATTATTGCTGATTTTGGTCCTGCACTCTTAAAGTCTGGGAGTGAAGCCAAATTGTGCATTTATAGTTTATGATCTTTGTTTATACAGTTTGCAAAGTAGGTAAGAATTTAGATGTAATATTGTGGACTATGTAAGTTTCAGAAAGTAATCTGAAAATGCTGTTAGTTGGATTAAATGAACCCCTTTTGCGCAGAAGCCAAATATGGCTGTTTGTGTTAACCTATTTAATGCTTTATGATTCAAGATTTAAGCTTCATAGAGAGGAGAAATACGGCTCAACTGAGAGAATACACTTGCAGCATTTAGAATTCCGGCATATTCCAGTTTATTTTCATGATTTTGGTCGAGGGAAAGGGGCTAAAAACAAATGTTCATAAATTCTGCATTGAAATGATTAAAAAAAACAAAAACCAAGGATTAAAAAATGGTTGAGGGTCGAAACAATACATTTCTGGGATCATAAACTCCTCGACCACAAGTATTCTTGATCTGATGATTAAATTTTAATTGGCTTCGAAAGAGAAAGTCAAATAAGACAACTGTTCAGGTGGCTCCCCAAACACACACACAGCCCTCAAAATGGCGCACTGTCAAATCTTAAAATAATTTTTAACAAAAATCTACATTTATGCATGAAATTCAATATGATTTTAATGATTTTTCTGGTTGAATTTGGCATGAGTTTATCAATATAGGTGCAGCTGGACATCAATGGTCACCAGTACCCTCTCCAAACCAAAAACACCATGTTAATACTGCCAAACCCAATATTCTTATCTTGAGCATTGGGCAGTACCAAAGATGTATGTTAAACACTTTCATGCTTACAAGGACCTACAGTAGCTACAGATATGATTTTATTGAAATGATTTTGATTTGCACGCAGTCACGCGTAACAAGGGTGTCGCACACGTAATGCATGCAAATGAGGTCATGATATGCAAATGAGTTGGGTATTTTTATTTAAGTTTTAATTAATGCAAACGGGAACAACTGTTGCTAAAGTTGATGAAGCCAAAGTGTTATAATCTTTTTTCAAATCACAGAACCTTTGGAATGTAAATTAAATGTAGCGATTGACCCATTTTGTGTCACACACTTAACACAGCCTCTTTCTGGTCCTGTTCTTCCAGTGGTTTAGGAAAATATCAAGTTGATGTACCACGTTGATAGGAAAGCCCAGGTAGCTTGTGGTTGTCTGAATTGATCCCCATCTGCAACCCAATTAAAGTATAGTGCATTGAAAAATGTCAGAAAATATCTTCCAAATGTCTCACACGTAACGCCAGAATCGCCCTGCATGAACTTTTCATTTGGTGACATTCATATTGACCTTGGAAGGTCAAATGTGACCTAGTGAAAATTCAATGACTTATCACAAAAATGGTCGCAGATGGAGCCTAGGTTTGTGTTAGACATCTAGGAAGTCACATACGAACTTTCATTTGGTGACATTCAACTCGACTGTCGGTGACTTTCGAAGGTCAAACTCAACATGGTGAAATTACAATTGCTTGTATCACCAAAATGGTCAGGGTCAGGGTTTGTACAGGAGACATTTGGAAAGTCCTATGAGGTCCATTTGGTGACCTCAACTTGACCTTTTGTGACCTTTTAAAGTTCAGAATTGACCAATGGAGTAATGAGAGAGTGGGAATGATAACAAGGATGGTGAGATAAAGATGAAAAGAATGAAAGACTTAAAGACTTGAATTATCCTGGTATCAATTGGGAAATGGTGAAAGGACAGGGAAGGGGGGAGGAAGAATTTCGAGATGTTATAATGATAATTTCTTGGTGCAGTATGTTAATAAACCTACCAGAGAGAAGGCAATTTTAGACTTAGTGCTCTGTAATGACCCAGATAGAATTAGCAATGGTGAGGTACTGGAGCCACTTGGGACAAGTGATCACTCTGCTGTTAATTTTGATGTTTCCTGGGAAGTTAAAAAGGTGTATTCAAGAACAAAATTTTTCAATTTTAGGCAAGCAAACTTTGACAGGATGTGCTCATATCTAGGTGAAATAAAATGGGAGACACTCCTGGACTGTGAGTCCATAAATGAGATGTAGGAAAGATTTAAGGGGGTTTTACTTGAATCACAATGCAGATTCATTCCAAAGGTGTCCAAAAGTAAGCTGAAAAAGCAGAATCCTCAGTGGATGACCAAAAGTATTTGTAGGATTTTTAGGAAAAGAGGAATCTTTATAAGATGTACATAAAGGATAACAATGAGAACACTAAGGCTGAATACTGTAAAATGCAGGCTGTGGTCAATAGAGCTGAGGAATGCTTGAAGATGTATGAAATTACAGAGGGGGCAAAAACTAACCCCAAGCACTTCTTTCAGTACTGTAGCATAAAAAGGAAAGTTAAAGAGCAGGATTGGTGCATAAAGCATAAAAACGGATCGCTGCTATATGCTAACAAGGATATTGCGGATGCCTTAAACAGTTACTTTGAGAATTTTACCTCAGAGGGGGTCTTTATTTGGCCAGAGGGCATGTCAAATGCTCAAGATTATTTAGCAGAAATTAAGGTTCGGGATAACGAAGTATTAGACAAGTTGCATAAACTAAAGGCAGATAAGGCGGTGGGTCCTGATGGCTTATATTCTAGAGTGCTCTGGGAAGTTGGTGAGATCATCTTTAAGCCGCTATCCGCCATCTTCAGACGGTCTTTAGAAACTGGAGAAATGCCAAATGATTGGAAACAGGGCAATATAATACCAATATATAAGGAAGGGGACCGTACCGAGCCAGGAAACTACAGGCCAGTCAGTTTAACTTGCATCGCATGCAAAATATTGGAATCTATTATAAAAGATGAGCTGGACTTTTCTTGAACGTAACAGTATCTTGAGGGATAGCCAACATGGTTTTTGGAAGGGAATGTCATGCCTGACAAGCCTTCTGGAATTTTTTGAAGAGGCCACCAGGACTTATGATCAGAGCAGGTCTTATGACATCATATACTTGGATTTTCAGAAAGCATTCGACACAGTACCGCATAAGAGACTAATTTTTAAAATTAGCTCCATTGGAGTTACAGTAGGTATTCTGAAGTGGGTTCAAAACTGGTTACAGGACTGAACACAGAGTGGTGGTCAGTGGTATCTCATCTGAGCTTGGTATGGTGGGGTGTGGCGTCCCCCAGGGATTGGAGTTGGGGCCCCTGCTGTTCCTCATCTGCATTAATGACCTTGATGGGAATATTGAGAGCAGATTGGTTAAATTTGCAGATCATACTAAATTGGGGGGTTTGGCAAATAGTTTAGGGTCCACTAAAGTGCTTCAGGACGATTTGGATAGAATCCAGAATTGGGCAGAAATGTGGCAAATGAAATGTAATCTAGCAAAATGTAAAGTTATACATGTAGGTAATAAAAACATATGACGGGAATACTTCATGGGGGGGTATAAAACTGGAATGTGCTGCACACAAGAAAGATCTGGGAGTGATTGTTGACCAAACCCCCACAGGCTCTAGCCATTCTGCCTTAGCAGTTAAAGCTAATCGGATGCTAGGATGCATTGCCAAAAGTATTGAGTACAAATCTAAGGAGGTGATGCTTCTTTTGTACAGCACGTTGGTTAGACCACATCTGGAGTATTGTGTAAAGTTCTGGGGACCATACTTTAAGAAAGATATAGAGGCTCTAGAGAAAGTTCAGAGAAGAGCCACTAAGCTTATTCCAGGTATAAAAGATGAAAGCTAAGAGAAGAGGCTGAAGATCTTTAATCTCTTTAGTCTTAGGAAAAGGAGACTCAGGGGTGATTTGGGGTCTTTAAATATGTTAAAGGGATTAACGAAGTGAATTATGTAGGATTCCTTCGACCAAGTGTTGTGAGTAGAACTCGGGGTCAGAAATGGAAGTTGACCATAGGTAAATTCAGCACTGATATTTGGAAATATTTCTTCACCCAAAGAGTAATTTCAATATGGAATAGCTTGCCTGACCATATTGTTGAGGCAGAGACGTTGGGGGTTTTCAAGAGCAGGCTTGACTTAAAGCTAGATACCATTGAGTCATTGAGTATCTGAAGGGATATATAACAATAGTATAAAGAAACTGTCGAGCTTAGTTGGGCTGAAAGGCCTGTTCTTGCCATTCATGTTATGTTATGATGTTTGCAATTTCTTTAAATATCACTTTTTCTTAAGCCCTGACAGTGGGATGTGAGTCAGATGATCTTTGAGAAAATCAGCCATCAAGTCCTTCTAATTCCTTCTGCAAGATTTCACCGCGACCGGGACAACACTACCAATCGGAGCCAAGAAGAGTGAATGACTATGTCAATCATTTCTCGCGCACACGCAGTGGGCCGCCCCCTCCCTTGCGCTTTTAACCTGTGTCTATGTCCGGCCTTTGGTGTTATACTATAGCAATAAATCGGGGCGTGGCTTTAGTCAGAGACTTGAGGGGAGGGGGTAGGTTTAGAGGTGAGGCTACATTCAAATCTTGCTGGCTGTTCCAAGATTGCATACTCTAGCTTTAATGTCTAAACAATCAAGAGCAGGTGGCCTTCATTACAAAACATTCTACAAGCCAATGGAAATACATTTTTTTTTGTTTTACTTTTCTTTGTGAAATGTCGTCTAGCTATGGAGTACTACATTTTTCTTAATTCTATTTGTTCTATGTCACTACCCCCTGTGTTTCTTGTTCTTCTCTTGGCTTTTTGATCAACTTGGTGCAGCGCTTTCATTCTAAGGCCAAATGACCTGAAATTTGGAACAGGGGTAGCTTAGCAATATGTGCCCAGACTTTTACCCCTCGGCCAGCGGTACGTCGGCCAGCCGAGCGGTACCGTCATCCCCTGCACTGTTCATCTGTCTGGCCGGCCGTCTGTTCGTTTGTCCATCAATGACATTACCGCTCTAGCGCCTCCAGGTTTGCTTCTAGCTTTCTCATTTCTGAATGGCTGGTACGTCGATGGATCTTTCACTTGCCTATCAAATTCCGCCCATATTCGGCTCTTACTTTGCTCACCAGGGGGCTTATTGTGATAAATGGAAAAATTGCCATAACTTCCTTATTTCAGCTAGGACACTCAAATTTTCACTGAAGGCACATGGGATCACCCTTTATCACATATCAGACGTGTTTTTGATTTCACCTACACTGCCGCTCAAAAGTTAGGTATCACTTGCAGGGCGTCCAGCGGTCAGGGAAAAGTCAGGGAGAGGTGAACATTTTTCCAGGTCAGGGAAAAGTCAGGGAATTTTGAAAGTGGTCAGGGAAAAATTAGTAAACTCCAAAAGTCAGGGAAAAGTCAGGGAATTTTGCTTTAACTTCGCGCGTGCTATTTTGATGACAGATTTTGTTACATTTTGCGCAGTTACACAGTTCGTTTCCAATGAAGGAAAACTGAGGGAAACTTCATTCAGTCTCTAGCTCATTGGACTTAACAACGTGTAAAGTGACCAATTGGAAGCTATTTTGGTCTTATAAAACGGGTGCTTACCATCCTTAAATGTGATTGGCTGAGCCGCGTTCCATGCCGGTATAAAGGTACTGTAACCCACTGTGGCAGGCTGCAGCACAAAATATCCCTGCGCGCAACGAACTGCCCTGCGCTCAGCTGATTCGTCAGGTTACGTTTGTTTCAAGAGTTAAAGCTCGCTATTTCAGTCTCCGCGAAGTTTAGCCTTTTAACCAGATAACCAGTTGGCTATCTACCTAGCTAGCTATTGCATTACAACGTTCGATATCACTTTTGTGTTGCAAGCTATGTTGCTAACTTGCTTGTTATTTCAGTAGCCTAAAAATTGTTGACTTTTTCTTGTGTGTTTATTTTATGGGCTGTGTGTAGGGTAACCACATCCATTGTAGTGAACGCTAGCTAATTGACAAGCTGGCTAGCAAACTAATGCACAATTCAACATATTTTCCTGGGTACTGGCAAGTGTGGAAGACAAAGTCAATCGTTTTCTACCCTCGCTGCTGGTTGTAATGATTTGGCCGATCGGCACAAGCTGAGAACAAGGAAACTCGGAAACCGACACGAAAGCAAAATTTTAAACGGGGTCTTCGGGAGGCCGAAGGAGACGTTCAAACTAGCCTGCTTTCATAGTATATCTGCGTTAGCGAGCCCAAATAGCCTGATGTGACATGATAATGCCGCTGGATGAATAAGCAATCTAAGCATCGGTGTTGCTGGCTGGTGTTGTGTTAAGGTATGTGGCAATAAAATAGAATATTCAAAATAATTCACAAATTTGTTTATTGATTGTAAGTAATGTTGGATATTGCAAAATTGGATCAAATGATTATATATTTGGTTCTTGTCACTATTTAGAACATTGATGTAATGAGGATCTAAACATGATTTTTGCATTTTATATGATGATAAAGTTGTAAATCGCAATGAACATAGTGCGATATATGGTCAGGGAAATTCACAAATTGGTCAGGGAAAAGTCAGGGAATTTTCTTTTAGGGGACTGCTGGACAACCTGACTTTCAAATTTGTTTTCCAAAGGAAAAATACATTGCACAAACATTTTTATCCATTTCACAAACTATTAAAATTAATCAGATGATTTTCAAAGCATGATCTACATTTTTGCATATATCAGCAACCGTCAGTCCTCTGCATCAATTTCCTGGGATGGCTGCCAATCCAGGTTAAGCATTTTGTAAGGCTAATTGATTATTAGAAAACCCTTCTGCAAATGTGTTGCACAGCTGAAAACCATAGAACTAATAAGGGAGCGCAAAAGGGAGTATGGCATTCTTGAGGCTGGTTTAGTACCTGAAGCATCAGCAGTTGTTTGTTTATAGGCTCAAATTAGCCAGAAAGAAGTACCTTCAGAGGCCCGTCAGTCTATTGTTGTGCTAAGAAAACTCAATGCGAGAAATTGGAAACTTAAAATCTCTTGCCATGCTGTCAACTACTCCCTTCAGAGAGCAGCACTAACAAGGACAGAAAAAAGGAGTGGGAGGCCCCGATGCACAACTGTGCAAGAAGACCGATATCTGAGAGTGTATAGTTTAAGACAAAGACGCCTCACAGGTTGTCAACTAGCAGCTGCGCTAAATAGTTCCTGTCAAACACCAGTTTCAGTATCAACAGTGAAGGTGGTTATTACCCCTCGGCTGACTCTGGCCGGAGAGGTATTGTCGTCACCTGCGTGTCCGTCGTCCGTCCATGATTTTGTCCGGATCAGTACTCGGCAACTAATAATCGCAGCTTCACCAAATTTGGTATGGTAACTCACTATGACCCATAGATGTGCAACATCAGGTTTTTTGCTTTTCATTTCACCTTTTGACCTTAGCGGTGTCACCTTGAGGCAGGAAATCTTGTCTGGGCCTAGGGGTATTCAGTAACGCGTTAAGTTTATTTTTTTATTTTTTTATTTTTTTTTTTTGATGAAGGCAAAGTTTGAAGTACATATTCATCGTTTTCCATTAAAATCATTATTTCTGACTCGGGCAATGTCAGCATGTTCTGTTCATTTGCTAGATTTCCTATTCAGACTAATTTCATGGAAAACGAGAATTTCCAAGTGATCCCAAACTTTTGAGCGGTAGAGTATTTTACTCCGTTTTCTGTGTAAATGCTTTGCTTTCTTGGATTCTCATATTTGGCTGGGTGGTACGTCTGGATCCTTCACTTGCCTGTCGAATTCCACCCATCTTCGGTTCTTTCTTTGGCCATCCGGGGCATTATTGTGCAATATGAAAAATTGCCATAACTTCCTTATTTCAGCTAGGACACTCAATTTTTAATGAAGGTACATGGGATCACCCTTCATCACCCCTCAGACGCGGTTTTCATTTGACCCATTCTTTTTTTTTTTACCGTTTTCTAGGTCAAATACCTTAAATGCTGCCCATCTTTAAATTCAACCTTACCGCTCTAGCGCCTTCAAGTTTGCCTCTAGGTTTGTTATTTTTGTCTGGGTGGTACGTCTATGGATCCTTCACTTACCTATCGAATTCCAGCCAATTTCGACTCTCACTTTGCCCACCAGGTGCTTGCATATGCAGCCAAGGGGTCTTAAATGCGATTAGCAAGGTGTTTTTTCATTTTTTTGGATCCTGGGTTTAGAAATTATTTAAGTAAGCGTTTTTGGGTATTAATAGCTAAAGATGTATATTTTTGCCTCCTGTGCCAGTATGATCGGGCCAAATGACCTAAAATTTGACATGGAGATGACTAATACTTTTTTGCATCCTTTCCCTAAAGGCTCACACATTGCATAATTTGCAATCGGTATGGCTGACATTGCAATGTCATCTTGTTACTGCATGTCATATTCCACAGCAGATCATACCTACCATCACCACTGTTTTAATAAATTTTAAATATTTCACTTGCTGCTGAATTAAATTCTACAGTAACAGTATCGGCGTCCATCATCCAGAACTTTTTTTTTTTTGATGAATTTTTGTGCAAGTTTGCAGTAATGTACTACTAGACCATATCTCCAGACTTTTTCCTCAGATTTTTGATTGAATCATTTTTGTCCTTTTTATGGGCCCTTGAAATTTTGAAATTTTTTTCAAATTATTTCTCAAAAACTGTGAAATTTTTTTTCTAAATTGGGCAACTTGCCTTGGTACCATCAATGTACAGTGCGAGCACCATTTTGATTGAATAGACTGAAGTGGGACTATTGGGGGCGTAATATGCAAGATGGCCTGTGGAGGCCAAATGGTTGCAGATGGAGATTAAGTTTGTATTATCAACATAGGGCCTATATTTTGGCAATATTAAATTTGACCACAGATGACTTTGAAAGGTCAAACCCGAGGGCAGGGAATATACAGTGCTGGTTGAAAGTTTGTGAACCCCTTGAGCAGTGTAGATGTTTCTGCAGTTTTACCATGATTTTCTTTCATAAAAACAGGTGATGATAAAATTACGAAATGTCAGATGGTTTTTCAATTTCATGTACTTGTTTAGTTGTACTTGTTTAATTAGCCCAAAAACTACATGAAACAAGAAATAAGGGTATGTGTAAAAGTAAGTGAGCCTCCAGCTGCATTTATTAAGTCAAGCAGGTAACAGACTCAGGTGAAACACATTTGGGTGCTCAATTAATCATTTCAACAGACCAATGAAATGAGACATCTTTTGGAAAAGGTTTGGCCTGCACTAATTAAAAGAAAGAGGAAACCAACCAAACCACTGTGGTCCTATACAAATGAACAATGCCAAGAGCAAGGGAGATATCCGAGAAAATAAAGAGGGTAGTGAGAGCCCATCAGTTTGGGGAGGGCTATTAGACCATCTCCAAAAGATTCCAGCTCTACCCATCCACTGCAAGACTAATCATTTGCAAATGGATGGCCTTCAACATCACAGCACCTCTGCCTAGAAGTTGACGTCCATCAAAACTTTCACCTAGAAGCACCAGAAAAATAATAAATCGGGTAAAGGCGAACCTACACATCACGTCTAGAGTTGCAGACTTCTCTGGTAGCATCTGGAACAAAATGTGCATGCATCTACAATCAGACAAATTGAATAGCCATGGCATTTATGGTAGGGTTGCTAGAAGGGAGCCTCTGGTCTCCAAAAAAAACAAAGCTGCCCGTTTAAACTTTGCCAGAGAGCACCTTGACAAACCAGATGCCTTCTGGAAATCTATTCTCTGGACAGGTGAGTCCAAAATAGAATTATTTGGTCACAATCAACATGTTTGTAGAAAAGCCAGCAAGGCATATGAAGAAAAGAACCTCCTCCCAACAGAGAAGCATGGTGGTGGAAATGTGAAGGTCTGGGGCTGCTTTTCTGCTTCTGGACTTGGACAACTCTGTATTATCCAAGGAACCATGAATTCTCAGGCATATCAACAAATTCTTGACCAAAACCTCCTGCCATCAGTTAGAGAGTTGACGCTGGGACAAAAATGGATAATGCAACAAGACAATGACCCAAAGCATTCCTGCAAAACTACAAAGGAATGGCTCCAGAAAAAGCGGATTTGTACTCTGGATTGGCCCAGTCAAAGTCCGGACCTTAATCCAATGGAAATGTTGTGGTGAGACCTTAAGAATTCAGTACATGCCAGACGTCCCTCCAACCTGTCTCAAATGGCTGAGTTCTGCAAGGAGGAGTGGGCAAAAATCCCCAAAAGCAGATGCGAGGGACTGGTTAGTGGTTACAGAAGACGTTTGATTGAAGTAATGGCTGGAAAAGGCACAAGCCACAAGTTACTAATACAAGGGTTCACATACTTTTGCACATGTTAAATTTTCAGGTTTTGTGAAATAAACCACCTTAATTGCATTGAATAATGAATATAAAATTGTGTGAGAGCGTGTGTTCATTATTTGGAGGGTGTACTTTATAAATTGGGATTTGGATCTGCAGCGCCCTCCATAATTATTGGCGCCCCAGGTTAAGATGTGTTAAAAGCCTCAAAATAAATTCAATTTTTATTGCAGAAGCATACTCTCACACTGAAAATTGTAGGCAAATGTAACCTTCAACTCAAGTGAATTTTAATGAATTTTAATTTTAAAATCACCTGTTACACAATTATTGGCACCCTTTGCAATTCCTTGGAAATAAATGTTATTGAAGCATTTCTGTTATTTCTACAGTAGTTTACAAAGTTGATCAGTGTATCTAGGAACATTTAATTAAAAATTCATCCCTTCCGGTTTCCCTGGGGTATAAATATGACGTGACTCAGAGGCCATTTCTCTTATCCACTCTTCAACATGTAAGGCAGATGTGTGTCGACCTTCACTAGTCAGGCAATGGCTACAAGAAAACAGCCACTCGCCTGCACCTGCCCATATCTATTGTCAGTGGAATCATTAAGAAGTTTAAAACAACTGGAACAGTGGTAAACAAGCCTGGACGAGGACGCAAGGTTATTTTGCCACCACGCACAGTGAGGAGGATGGTAAGAGAAATAAATAGTTCTCCAAAGCTCACCGTTAAAGAATTGCAACAAATGGTAGCATTTTGGTCACAAAGTCTCCAAAACAACCATCAGGTGCTATCTACATGCTTACAAGCTGTTTGGGAGGCATGCACAGAAAAAACTTTTCTCACTCACAATCGTAAATGCAAACATCTGGAGTTCGCTAAGCGGTACTGGGACTTCAGCTGGGACCGTGTGCTTTGGTCAGATGAGACCAAGATAGTGTTTGTTGCCAAAAAGCTCTAAGTGGGTCTGGCGGGACACAAAAGATGAGTATGCAGAAAAGCACCTCATGCCCACTGACGTATGGGGGAGGATTGGTGATGCTGTGGGCCTGTTTCTCTTCCAAAGGCCTTGGGAACCTTGCTAGGATGCATGGCATCATGAACGCTTTGAAATACCAGGACATTTTAAATAAAAATCTGGTGGCCTCTGCACGAAAGCTGAAGATGGTTCGCCACTGGGTCTTTCAGCAAGATAATGACCCTAAACATGCGGCCAAATCTACACATAAATGTTCACCAGACACAGAATCAAACCCCTGCCATGACCATCTCAGTCCCCAGACCTCAACCCCATTGAAAACATGTAGAGTGAGCTGAAGAGGAGAGTGCAGAGGAGAGGACTCAGGTCACTGGCTGATTTAGAGAGATTGTGCAAAGAGGAATGGTCGAAGATCCATCTTTCTTGTGAAACATTATAGGAGAAGATAAGGTGCTGTTTTGTTGGCAAAGGGGGGTTGTACAAAGTATTAACATCAGGGGTGCTAATAATTGTGGCAAACATGATTTGATGTAAAGGAATTATTTCTTAATTTGGATTTTTTTTTCCCACTGAATAAATGCACTTGAATTCAAGGTTGGATTTTCCTCTTTTTCATTGTGGTTCTATATTATTTAGAAAAAAACTGAATTTATTAGAAGCTAAGGAACACATCTTAACCAGGGGTGCCAATAATTATGGAGGGCGCTGTATGTGTAATAAGGTTGTTTCAAAGTCACCGTTTTTGTAGAAGACAATGTCTGGAGGGTTCACAAACTTTCAAGCAGCACTGTATTAACAATGTAAAAAGATGACTTGAAATTTAAAATTTATTTCTCAAATTGTCTGAAATTATGTTTTCTAAATTTGGCAATCAACTCACCTAGATACACTATGTACAGTGCGAGTGCCATTTTGATTGAATTGATGGAAGTGGGTCCAGTGGGGGCGCTGTACTTAAACATTGGGTCTTATGGAGAATGGGCCAAATCACCTGTGGAAGATAAATGATTGCAGATAGATTAAGTTTGTTTTACTGATATATAGGTAGTTATATATGACCTATATTTTGGCTGTTAAAGTTGACCTCAAGTGACCTTGAAGGGTCAAACTTGAGGTCAAGCAAAATTTTACAATGTTTCAAAGGTTTCTAGGCTTGAAATAGCGAAGATTGGGAGCATATGTGCATTGAGCACTTATAGGAAGTCATGTGTGAACTTTCATTTGGTGGCCTTGAACTTGAACTCGGCAACCTTCGAAGGTCAAACTTTAGATTAGTGAAATTTCAATGTCCTCTATCACTAAAACTAATACAGATGGAGCTTAGGTTTGTATTGCGGGCATATACACTGCTCAAAAAAATAAAGGAAACGCTGAAATAACACATCCTAGATCTGAATGAATGAAATATTCTTATTAAATACTTTGTTCTTTACATAGTTGAATGTGCTGACAACAAAATCACACAACTATCAATGGAAATCAAATTTATTAGCCCATGGAGGTCTGGATTTGGAGTCACTCTCAAAATTAAAGTGGAAAATCACACTAGAGGCTGATCCAACTTTGATGTAATGTCCTTAAAACAAATCAAAATGAGGCTCAGTAGTGTGTGTGTGGCCTCCACGTGCCTGTAGGACCTCCCTACAACGCCTGGGCATGCTCCTGATGAGGTGGCAGATGGTCTCCTGAGGGATCTCCTCCCAGACCTGGAGTAAAGCATCCGCTAACTCCTGGACAGTCTGTGGTGCAACGTGGCATTGGTGGATGGAGCGAGACATGTCTCCGATGTGCTCTGTTGGATTCAGGTCTGGGGAACGCGTGGTCCAGTCCATAGCATCAATGCCTTTGTCTTGCAGGAACTGCTGACACACTCCAGCCACATGAGGTCTAGCATTGTCTTGCATTAGGAGGAACCCAGGGCCAACCGCACCAGCACATGGTGTCAAAAGGGGTCTGAGGATCTCATCTCTGTACCTAATGGCAGTCAGGCTACCTCTGGTGAGCACATGGAGGGCTATGCGGCCCCCCAAAGAAATGCCACCCCACACCATTACTGACCCACTGCCAAACCGGTCATGCTGGAGGATGTTGCAGGCAGCAGAACGATCTCCACGGCAATTCTGTCACGTGCTCAGTGTGAACCTGCTTTCATCTGTGAAGAGCACAGGGCACCAGTGGCGAATTTGCCAATCTTGGTGTTCTCTGGCAAATGCCAAACGTCCTGCACGGTGTTGGGCTGTAAGCACAACCCCCACCTGTGGACGTCGGGCCCTCATACCATCCTCATGGAGTCGGTTTCTGACCATTTGAGCAGACACATGCTCATTTGTGGCCTGCTGGAGGTCATTTTGCAGGGCTCTGGCAGTGCTCCTCCTGTTCCTCCTTGCACAAAGGCGGAGGTAGCGGTCCTGCTGCTGGATTGTTGCTCTCCTACGGCCTCCTGCACGTCTCCTGTTGTACTGGCCTGTCTCCTGGTAGCACCTCCATGCTCTGGACACTACGCTGACAGACACAGCAAACCTTCTTGCCACACCTCGCATTGATGTGCCATCCTGGCTAAACTGCACTACCTGAGCCACTTGTGTGGGTTGTAGAGTCCATCTCATGCTACCACTAGAGCGAAAGCACCGCCAGCATTCAAAAGTGACCATATGATCAGCCAGAAAGCATAGAAACTGAGAAGTGGTCTGTGGTCACCACCTGCTGAACCATTCTTTTATTGGTGGGGGTGTCTTGCTAATTGCCTATAATTTCTACCTGTTGTCTATTCCATTTGCACAACAGCATGTGAAATTGTCAATCATTTTTGCTTCCTAAGTGGACAGTTTGATTTCACAGAAGTGTGATTGACTTGGAGTCACATTGTTGTTTACGAGTTCCCTTTTTTTGAGCAGTGTAGGAAGTTATGTATAAAGTTGACTTATCAGCAAAATGGTTAGAGTTTTGGTGTGTATTGGGGGGAGATATATAGGAAGTCGTACATGAACTTTCATTTGGTGGCCTTGACCTTCGGTGGCCTTGACCTTCGGTGACCTTCGAAGGTCAAACTTCTCTCACCAAAACTATTACAGAGAGCTTAAGTGTGTATTGTGGCCATAAAGGAGGTCATATTTGAAGTTTCATTAGGTGACCTTGAACTTGACCTTCGGTGAAATTTCGCTGTATAGCTTGGCAGTTGAAGGTCAATGATTTATATCAGCAAAATCGTTACAGATTGAGTGTTGGTTTGTATGGAAGACGTATCGGAAGTCATGTATGATCTATCATTTGGTGACCTTCATATTGACCTTCGAAGGTCAAACTTGACCTAGAGAAAATTCAATGACTTTTGTCCCTGGAAATGTCAAAGATGGAGCCTTGGTTTGTGTTACTGACATAGGAAGTCACGTGTTGGTGATATTTGAAGGTCAACCTTGACAATACAATTACAGTGACATGTATTGCCAAATTGATTTGCTTTTGGTAACTCATATAGGAGAAAAGAAGTCTGGCTCAATTCAATGCAAAGCGCAGTATGTCATTAAAATAAACCCCTTATAGTTTGAGTTCGAATTAGAAATATTACCTCAATATTTTCCAAGGTTTAAATCATTTTATTTAGGCGATTTTTAATTTTGTTTTGTTTATTTTTTCAGTTTTTGCTTCCTTTCCAGAAAAAATCTAATTCAGGCTCCTGTACTGTGGGAAATTATTAGATAGCAACACAGTTACTCTATAACCTTACCAAACATTTTGCTCAGATTTAAAATTTTACATTTAATGTAAAACTCGGGTTTTATTAGGGTGAGGGATGGGGAGTGAAATATCCTGCATTTGCTCGCAAATGTTGACTTTCTAGTTAAGTCTAGTCTAGTTCTAGTGTTATTTTTTCATTAATTATTGCAAATGGGTCAAGAATCATCAATTTAAAGGCTACAGTAGTAAGTCCATGTTTCTATCCTATCTTGGGAGGAGAGGAGGATGGATTGTATAGTGGGGAGAGAAGCATGGATCATTAATGAGGATAGAAGGATGGATTGTGTAGTATGGGGAGTACGATGGCTGCCCAGCGTGAAGAGAGGGTTAGCATTGCAAGGAGAGAAGTATGGGATAGGAAAGTAAGGAGAGGGGGATGAATTGTATTGCCAGGAAAGAAGCATAAAAATTTTATGCTCACAGTTTCCTATCTTTCTCTACAGGCCTGCTGTGGTTTCCTACCCTGAAGCAGATGGTCCGTGGTCATAGGCTGATCTCAGAGAGAACGCACTCATCGGCAGCCCTGAATGTGATGTCATGTGCTCATTGGCTGACCTGCAGCAGTTCTTCACTGGCGAGCTTTATGTCCTTGAGCTCAGCTAAAGCTGCCAGCTGAAGAACTGCTGTAGCTGGCTCTGTCCTTCAGCCAAGGATTACACGGGAGGAGATGAGCAGTGAATGGGAGAAACGAGGCGATTAAACGGGAGACGGCAGAAACCTGAGGTGCACTGAAGAGTGGGGACGGGCGTTTAGGGGAGGACTGTAGATGGGATGTTTAATATTTGGGTCTCACCTGCTTTTCTACCCCACTGGCCTGCTGTGTAAATCGGAGCAGTGGAAGTGTGCTGCATGGGACTTGGTGTATGTCTGCAGTATGTCTGACGTGTCAGATGTCAGGATTTGGGGCGGTGAGACTCAAATTTTGTGATTTTGTGTGTGCTAGCGTGCGCGTGTCTCTGTGTACGTAATCTGTAATCCAGATGGTTTAAGGATGACTCATCACCCCGACAGCTCTCTAAATCTGTTATGTAATTGTTGGAAAGTCGAATGGGAAGCTCACAGAATTAATAATGTCATTATATGGCCTCACTTCACCCCACCTGTCACTACACATCATTTATGTTCCCCTCCCACCATGATTTACCTCCCCACTTCACCACCCCCTCACATTACTGTGATTTACCCCCTACCTGACTTCACATTACTGTGATATACCCCCCCACCTCATCCTCCATACATTATAGAAAGCAATTTAACCCCCACCTCAACTCCTCATATAAGAGAATGTGATTTACCCCCCGCCCCCCACCTCACACCCTTCACATTATATAGCGCATATCAAAAATGGAGAACAGTTTGAAGGACCAAGTACAGATAACTAATCCAAAGATTTGATGCTTTACCAGGCATGTGTCTCGCTTGCCTCCTATTGACTTTACTTTATTCTTTAAGGGGTCAAGACTAGGTTCAGACTTGAAAAAATATATGTATATTTTTTTTCATTTTGTTAAAAATCTTTCAAAACATTCATAAAAGGTGATTTTAAGACCAAAAAACTATCTTTTAAGTGAATTTTTATCATGTGAACGCCTCCAGTGCATTTTTTTTGCAGCGACAACGCAGTTTTCTCGCTAAATTTCATTGTTTATCAGGCTTGTGGCGGGCATAAAATCCACATTTTTCAGGGTATTGCTCTGAAATTTTCACCATAGCATCAGTTTGTTCTATACAACCACATGGCCATTTTTGGGTAGGTAGATACATGGTGTATTTATGATCCATCTGCCAGGCAGGTTCTGCCACCCATTTCTAAAATTCTATGACCAAATAATTTTTCAAAATATTTTCCCATGAAAATATCCAGACTGAGTATGTCATTGTATAGCTGGTGATATTCACCTCAAAACAAAAAAGAACTGCTGGAAAATATGGTATGGTTTCTTAGATTGTTGCCACAAGATTTCACTTTTTTTGCCAATAATGTACGGTTTTCACGGTAACAGACTTATCTCCAAACTTATCTCTAAGCTCCATTCTGAGCTTTTTGCAGTTGACACAATTTCTTTTGTGTTTTTAGGGTTTAGAAGTACTTAAATTGAGTGAACCCAGACTTGACCCCTTTAACACCTCGTATTGTTTCCTTTTGTTTTGCGCTCAAGCTGGTTTAAAATACTTATAGGCCACAGCTACTGTTCCCTCAAGGGTTGTGTAAAGTTGATATTTATCATGATGCTGTTGAAATGAGAACATGTTTTAATTTTTCATTAGAAAAGATCATGAAAACACAACACAATAAAACGTTTGTTGTGGAGAACTTATTTGAATTGTCTTCTTTCTTGATCACTCAAGTGTAAAATGGTGAATACAATCATGGTGTACTCATAATTTTCTGAGCCTTCCTCCTAAGATGTCAACATTTTAAGCATGGCTTTTTTGAAGGCAAAAACTGCCAGTACTGCCAGCGTCGCATCAATCCCGCCTCACCCATTCTGCGCCAGCAGCCACTGCACCTGCTCAGTCTGACCTCATCAGCATCAGCTCACCGATGCTTTAGTGCTAATGATGTCTTTAGCAGCAGTCTTCGGGAGCCTTTGTTGCAGTGATGTCATCAGTGGCAGCTCACAGATGCCTTAGCATTTGTGATGTCATCAGCTGTAGACTGCAGCCATTGACGTAGAGAAAAAACTAGACTGCGCAAAGCCCCCTCCCTCGAGGCAAGTTGGCGTTAACATCCAGTCATGGCAGAACAAAGCATGTTGTGCAGGGGTGTCCAATCTTATCCAGAAAGGGCCGGTGTGGGTGCTGGTTTTTGTTTGAGCCCAACACTAACACACCTGATTCTACCCACCAAGGTCCTGATTGAAACCCCAGATTAGTTAATTAGTGGAATCAGGTGCAGTAGCACTGCTGGCTAGGACAAAAACCTGCACCCACACCGGCCCTTTACGGACAAGATTGGACACCCCTGATGTAGTGCTTTTACCAGTTTGTATACCAATGGGTAGTGTCAAAATGTTCCTGTTGCGAGCCTTTGGCCTTGAAAACCGTTCAGAATATATTCTTTTATTCTCTAAAATTATACTTTTACTGATATTCATGGATAAATATTTGTATTTTCTAATGACCAGTTTACCTGATTTTGAGCATATTTGTTATATCCTGAAACCTTTCCCTTGTAACTTTGTCCTTATTTGGGGGGGATGCCCCATAGCAACCTAATTTTATTTTATTTTTTCTTTTTAGATTATTTATTTCTGAACAGGGGTGTTTACTAGCCTCTATTGTAGACGTTTTATGTGGTTTGCTTTTCTCACACATCAACATCTATGCACTTTGGTTGAACACAAAATCCCACTCATCAGAGAGAAGCCCTGAAATCACAAAGTGACCATTGTGGGAGGTAAGTGAAATGCATAAGATGTCTGAAACGGAGGCTAACCAACACTAATGCTGAACGTTTTTTAAAAGGTGGAATTTCTCCAGGTTTCTTCGGTGTTGAGGTTTCCCTGAACACAAGTTCCTTAGCTATAGAGCAGTGCACTTTGGTCAGCGCTTCCCTAGTTAGACGTTTGATGCGGCCGTTGCTATCATGGTAAAGTTGCTTGATTTCCTGCATGTTCTCATCCAGTCGGCTTTTTATTCTTCAACTTTTCTAATAAACGCATCCCATACGTAACACAAACAGTTCACTTGAAAATTGGTTTTTTAACGACTTGATGTTAAATATCTCAAATGGCTTCATAATCTCTTGGAAAGAAAATGCAACCCCAATTCTGAAATAGTTGGGACAAAGTGTAAATTGTGAATAAAATCAAAATGCAATGACTTTCAGATCATGTGACCCTATATGTCATTTACAACAGAAAGTAGATAACTTTTCAAATGTTGAAACTGACATTTTACATTTTTATCCACAAAATGAGCTTATTTCAAATTTTTTGGCTGCAACAGGTCTCAAAAGTTGGGTCACAGGCAAAAAAAGGCTGAAAAAGCAATTAATATGTGAATCAGCTGAAAGAACATTTAGCAAGTAATTAAATTTACTGGCATCAGGTGTGTAACATGATGGGCTATAGAAGGGATGTCTTAGAGAGGCTGAGTCTCTTAGAAGTAAAGATGGCCAGAGGCTCTCCTACCTGTGAAGGCTTGCGTAAAAAAAATTGTGGAATACTTTAAAAACAATGTTCCTCAACGTCAAATTGCAAAGGGTTTGAAGGTCTCATCATCGACGGTGCATAACATCATCAAAAGATTCAGAGAAACTGGAAAAACCTCTGCGTAAGAGAGAAGGGCAAAGACCTATACTGGATTCCCGTGATCTTCGGGCCCTCAGACGCCACTGCATCACTCACCGGTATAATTCATTGTAAGTCATTGACATTAAATGGGCCCAGGAATACTTCAAGAAACCATTTTCTCTAAACACAGTCTGCCGTAGCATCCACAGATGCCACCTAAAACACTCATGATAAAAGGAAGCCAGTGTTGAGCATGATCCAGAAGCTTCCTGTGTTCTGTGGGCCAAGGCTCGTTTAAAATGGCTGTAGCAAAGTGTCCTGTGGTCAGACGAGTCCAAATTTGACATTTTTATCGGAAATCATGGGTGTCGTGTCCTCCGGGCTAAAGAGGAGAAAGACCACCCCTCCTGTTATCAGCATTCAGTTCAAAAGCCAGCATCTCTGTTGGTATGGGGATGCATTTGTGCATATGGTGTGGGACACCTGCATGTTTTCAGCATTCATGGTGCTTTTTAAAGGTAAAGATAAATGTTTTAGAGCAACATGTGCTCCCCTCCAGATGATGTCTATTCCAGGGAAGGCCTTGTGTATTTCGGCAAGACAATGAAAAACCACATACTGCAGCTATTACAACAGCATGGCTTCATAGTAGAAGAGTCCGTGTGCTGAACTGGCCTGCCTGCAGTCCTGATCTTTCACTGATTGAGAACATTTGGTGCATAATTATACAAAAAGTCCATCAAAGGAGACCCAAAACTTTCCAGCAGCTGGAAGCCTGTATTAAAAAAGAGTGGAATCAAGGTCCAATGGCTGAACTCAAGAAACTTGTCTCCTCAATGCCCAGATGCCATTCTTTGTTAAAAAGAGGGGATGCTACATCATGGTAAATGGGTCCCCTGTAGCAGCATTCAAATGTGCAATGAGCTCATTTTGTGGATAAAATGGTAAAATTTCAACATTTACTATGTTATCTCTGTACTATTGTGAATAAAATACAGGCTGGTGTGATTTGAAAGTCATTGTGATTTGATTTTATTCACCGTTTACTCTTTGTCCCAACTATTTCAGAATTGGGGCTGTTTAATAGCTGTGGCATAATCAATAGTCTAGTCTGGTTCCCTGATTCATCCCCTATCTGCATATAAGGCATTTAAGCTTGATACCTTTCCTTAGAGTAGCAAATGGCGGTTAGTGAAACTTTGGTTGTGATACTTCAGCTTTGTAAACAAAGCCAAAATCACTGGAAGCCTATTGTCCTCCCTCTTGCCTGGGAATTTGGAATCGCCAAATAAGGCTAAATTGCAATATACGGGTTAATTGCATTGGCAATCGTTCGGCTTATTTGGTCGCCCTCATTTCCATCCGCCAAATTTACATTTTTGGGTTGGTGTCAGCGTTAAATCTAGGGTTAGGTATAAAGTTTGGGGTAAGAGTTTAGGTTATGGTTAGGGAAACCAGTGACGACTCACTTCAACCAAAGCTGTTTAACGAAGATGAGATGACGTCACTTCAGTTTGGGGGATGAAATTAAGTGGCGACCGAATTTCTAGAGGTCTCCCTCTTCCCCAGTTGGAAGTGGCTATTCACCCCGCAGCGGTGTGAATTGGGGGAAAGTATCGTCTACACTTTTGGAAACACAAAAGAAGAACCGCAGATCATTTGAGGTGCAATTTGGATAGTATCTCTCCCAAGTCTTCTTGTCTGTTTACTTTTGGACGTAAGGAAAAACAAATATTTCTCTTCCAAAAGGAACGTTAGCGGTTTGTGCTCAGCATTTCACCAAAGACAGTTTTGTCAATAAAGGATAATTCAACACAGGATAAACGTTTCAGCTGCTCCTCAAACCTGAAGCAGTTGCATCGATCAAGCGCTCAGAGCCACAAGCTGGAAGTAACCAAATAACAGCAAATAATGTAAGTGAAGCTAACGTGTTACGGGTGGCTAGCAGGACAGCTAGCGATAGTTAGCACTAACAACTGGCCTCAAACGCAGGCTTTGTAAAATATCTGAAGATAAAGCCTGTATCAGTCGCGACTGTCCGTGACTCAGAGATACAGAAGCTGTAAGTTGCTTTTACTGCATAAACCATCATGACGTTATAGCCAGTTGATTGTGGCTGTAGCACAGCGGCTAACGTAGCCAAGTTACTGTTGCTAATGTTTGTGTCCTAATTATGCAAGAGTGATATCAGGGGAAATTCTACACTAGGTGTGTGAACTGTGAACATAAACTTCATTTGAGCCAACTTTTAATACTTGTACTAAGCATCCAAATTACAAACAACTGTTCACAGTAGCAGAACTTGCTGTCTGTAAAACCTGTATTGCAAGGGTTTGTCTCTGGTTATGACTGCTCGGTTACCAGCTACTGCTTGTTAGTTTGCGTGCCGTGCTAATTAACAATGCTCCTGGTTAACTTCTATGCAGTAATTCTGATCGTATACTTGTGTTACTTCGGTAAGCATCAATGTGGCAGTTTCATTGTAACATTGCCCGATTGTAGCCACTACAGTTAGTGATTGCTTCACTTATCCATGACCAAGTTCAGCTGGATACTTCACAAATGTCTGAGCAAGCTCTCTGGTGCTATGATGAAAGCAATGCGAAACGCAGAAGCTTTAAAAAGCTTCGTTTTACAAATGATTTCTCAGCACTACCTTGACATAATTTCATCCCCCTTTAGAAATTGTTGTGGTAAATAAAAAGCCAAAAAAGGCAAAGATTAAATAGGTAATTCTTTCTTGTTGAAGTGATCTATTCGCTAGCTCCACATAAGCAACTTGTCTGCGCTAACGGAACTTATGGCCTTCAAAACCTGTATTATGTTCATAACATAACCGAGCTCTCTCTAACTGTCGCGTACTATCCATAAAGCTGCTTTCACATCAGACACTAAACTAATTTTTTGCGTGACAGTTTAGCTACATTCAAAGTCAATGCAAAGACGCGAATATGGGCGCGTTAAGCAGCTTTCACACCGGACACAAAATGAATTTTTTGCGCGACAGATTACATTCAAAGTCATGACCGCTTATCAGCTACTGCATGTTATTTTGCGTGCTCTGCTAATCAAAAATGCTTCTGGTAAACTTATATGCAGCAATTATGATCGGTATACTTGTTACTTCAGTAAGCATCAATGTGACCGTTTCATCATAACATTGTCTGATTGTAGCCACTACAGTTGAAGCTAAACGGAGAGGTGCTGTATGTGTCTGCCAAGTTGGGCTGCAGTTAGACCAGATGTAAATTTTACAGAGCTTGGGGTGCGTTTTTGGGTGCTTATGAAACGATTGCTTTACTTATCCATGACCGGGGTCAGCCTGATACATCTCCAATGTCTGGGCAAGCTCTCTGATACTACTGGTGAAAGCAATAGGGAAGCGCACAGGCT
Organism: Gymnothorax reevesii; assembly: GCA_029721435.1. Classification (NCBI taxonomy): domain Eukaryota; kingdom Metazoa; phylum Chordata; class Actinopteri; order Anguilliformes; family Muraenidae; genus Gymnothorax; species Gymnothorax reevesii. The sequence goes on along the minus strand of CM056574.1, from coordinate 67,116,125 downwards.
ATAATGGTCCGGTACAGCAAACGATTTCTTTGCATTGCCATCGATTGAATATTAAATTCTTTCCTGTAAAAATGATCGATTTGCTAGCTCCAAATAAGCAAAGGTTCATGTAGACGGAACTTACCGTCTGTAAAACCTGTATTATGTTCATGACATAACAGGAGCTTCATCTAGCTCTCGCACGCTATCCATAATGCGCCCATTTTCCGCAAGGAAAAGCTGGTCATTCCAAAGCAATGAGCAAACCATTACCATGGCCAATTTCCGAAAAGGTCGTTTAGCTTGGAGCTTTCACCCCTCCGTCATATACCAGCGCGGAAGCTGTTCATTTCTCCATGCTAACAACACACCACAGCTATGCACACGAACCAGCAGGTCCTAATACACACAGAAACAGTCCATAAGCTGTTGGTCCACTTTTGGCTGCTCCTTACTGTCCATGTTTCCCTCTAAACTCAGACCCACTGGATTTCTATGGTCTCCAGTCTACACTTGGGCATGTCGACCCGTTCTACAAATGTGTCTGTATGGAGTGAATTCTAGCTTCCCCGGCATCCTACAGTACCTACGGAGTAGTAAAACCACTGTACTCACCAACTGTTGCTGTAGCAAACTGTACCCGACAGCAAATTCGTGCTTGAGGTGCCAGACTTTCACACTACCTCCTCCACTTTCGCCATTGCGTTTATTAAAACAAGTCGATTTCATTAGATCTATGCACATGTACTGCATTAGATTGCAGAATATGCCCGTCGATTCCTCTGGAGCCGGACCAGGAAAACTGCGTTCTGCTGCCTTATCCCTCCTAGATCCGCCCTCCACAGAGCTGGCCAGTCAGAAGAAAGTGGGCACACAGGGAGTGGGGGCAATAGCGGAAGAGTCACCCCAATGAGGCGTTTCAGGCAGAGACTACTGTGGACTACAAATAGGGTTTTTTGAGGGTGGCAGAATGAGTGAAAGAAGTGCCCTTTTTTTTTTTTTTTTTTTTTTTTTACTTTGCGCGATCAGGAGTACTCTAGGGGAGTCAAAGACCAAAATACCAACTTGGAAAAATTGCTTATTAGGTCCCCTTTAACACTATATTTAAATCTATTCTCTGAGAATGGAAAACCTTTAGATTTGTAAATCTGTTGTGAGAAAAGTATCATCTCTTTACTCTTCCGGGGTAAAAAAAAATAATAATAAATTGATAGTAGTGAATTGATTAAGTTCCCAGGGACAGAAAGGCCACTTGATGTGCTTGTGCACATAATGGCCACAGGAGGGCAGTAAAGCATTTGATACAAAACAGACTGAGTTTAGCCTTCGGTTGTGTAATGTCTGGCAGTGGAAAAGTACAGGCATGCAAACAGAGGCCCGTCTGTGAGGCTGGAATTAATCTTCATTCCTCCCCGGGACACACACCTCCTGGCTGCTTGGAGTGAAGGCCGGCCTTTACTGATCTAAATTGGCTGAATAAACAAAGTGGACATCCCACGTGCTGACGAAGCGACTTGGGCCAATGGTGTCCGGGGAGCACAGAGGCTACACCTGGAGGTGCATTCAAACCAAAACGTTTCAGCATGCGGTCTTCAGCAGGGTTTCTGCAAAGACTGGAAAAATATCATTTATCAGTAATTGTGATTCTCATCAGGAAAAGAAAATGTTTGCCGTGCTGGTTGTTTTATTCTGTTATAACCTTGCCTTAATGTGGTGGTGGCAAAGGGGGAACATTTTAGTGCTTGTTACTCAGATCAACTATGAAATCTAGATTGGCAGGGACTGGAAGAACTGATTTTGAAGGGATTTAGTGATCATTATTTGAGCATATTGTGGTTCTAGTGAACGCAATGTAATTATTAATATGCAGTCATGTGTTTTCATCTATTCTATGCACTGGGGCATTATTTATTTTATGCACTTTTTTTGCAGTATTATTTTTATGCTGTTCTTTTTTTTATTTTTGAGAACATAATTTTTATTTATTATTATTTTCTGAAATAATGACATCTTTAAAACGCCCAATAAACCTGTGACATGTCTTGGCTGATTCACAAATTTTTCCTTTGATTATTTTTCCAAAGTCTACATGTGCGGGTGAGCTGCTGTTCCTAATCTTTGCAGACATTGTATTCTGTTAGTATTTGGACAATAATACACACTGGTTTAGCTCTGTGAACTAGGAAATTGAAAACAAACTCAAGAACTGTGAACTATAATTTAAAGGCAATTGCATGGGAATTGCACTGGGATCCATTTTTTAATAATTACAGCTTTTTTCTAATGCAACACTTGATGCAATACTTCCAGACTTCTCTAGAAGCAGTTGTTCAGATTTTATGGGATGGAATGCAAATGGTAAATTTAAAACTACTCTTGCCCTAATCCATCCATCCATGGGTAACCTCCACGTCCAGAATCATCTCTTACTCTGAAACATCCTGAATATATCTCTCTGTGTGTGTGTGTGTGTGTGTGTGTGTGTGTGTGTTGTGGGGCTAGGAATTGTACAGGTAATCCTATTATGCCTGTCTCTTAAATCTGGGCTGAGTGGAGCTCTGACTGAGAGGTGCTCAGCGGAAGAGACATACAGACAGATATACAGGAACATATAACAGCGGTATGGAGGAGACTCTGATGCTGGGCATTGAGGGGGTCAAGAAGACTATCCTGCATGGAGGCTCCTCTGAACAGCCCAAATTCATCACGGGAGCAAAGGTCTGTCTCTCGCTTTCTATCTCATTCAAGTGTCACAAATTATAAATGTAACATTAGCATATTAGATAATATGGTGTCATGGTTAGAATAGCAGTATAGTTGTTACAGTAAGTATAATTATAAATAATTATTGTTAGTACTTTAGCATGGTTAATGAAGCGGTGCAGACGATACCTTTTGCATGGTAAGTACATTAGTTGTCTCAGCAATAAGCATGAGAGGGATGCAGGGCTTTGCAGAGAGGCTTGCCTTTGTCACCTGTTTCTCTGACCAACTGCGTTAGCATATGAATTTTTGGGTAATTATTACAGTAAATTTCCCAATTATGGAAATCAATAGTGTAGTAATGCAAAGTAGAAATCTAGTGAGTAACAATGGTCATAAAATTATTTCAGCAACATCATTTCAACTCAAGTTTAATTAAAAGTTTTTCAAGGAATTTCTTTAGCTCTGCAGCTAAAAGTTACGTCGTTAAATTGAATTGAAGAAAAAGCTCTGTCACTGATATCTCTGACATGCTGAACATGTTCAACCTTTATGGTTGTTAAATGAATCAACCCTCAGCCAATATGTAGCGAGCCACCTTGCTTCACTTTCTGTCATCAAAGAGAGCTCTGTGTCTTCGGTTGGCTGAAAACCTTTCCTCCTTATAGCTACCAGGGAACCACCTCTTACTAATCATGGGGTCAGGTCAATTGACTGTCCCCATGTGTCCAAGTGACAGGCAGTGATTTTCAGCATTGATCCTGGGGGACCCACTGTGTACCTGTATGCTGGTTTTCATTCCAACCACAACTGTAATAGCAATTTTAAATGGCTGTTAAGTTGTTGTAATTCCTTGTCATGTGTTAAGGGATTATTTACCCCCCAGCTATATTGTCAAAAATGGCAATAGCTATATGCCATGTAGGATAAAATTGTATTTTCTTGCAAATATTTGCAAAAAGGGGAAACATTTATTACTGACCCAATTAAACCTGATGGTGAATCAATGGATCCTTAATTTCATCAATGAACATGTCTATTTTCCACTTTTATGCAATGTAGGCATTTGCATAAGTGTTGTCTTTTAATTTTTCCACCAAATGGCTAGTGATGACATGTCTTCGATTTAATTAAAAAAAAAATTTTTTTCTATTTCATCAGTTAAAATTTTCCCTCTTTTTCTGCAACATATTTGCAAATAGTACATTATGAAACTGGAACTCTTTAGGGCATGCAGAGCTATTTCTAACAGTGTGGCATGAAAGTGTAAATAGCCCTTATAAAGAATTGTAAACTAATAAAAAATAATGCTGTATTCAAATTCTGGGATTGCAATTGTGGTTAGCACAAACATACTCAGTGGTTTTCCAGGACTACGTCGAGATCCACTGATCTAGACCATACAGTCAATGATCTACAGCCAGTGGAAAGGGTGGATTGAAGGGGCTGGGCAATAGTGGGCAGTGGCCAATACCAGATGAGCAATGAACCAACAGGCCAGTCATGAGATCTCGCTCTGCTCTTAAGGCCAGGCCAACCAATGCCGAGACAATAAATAAATAAATGGACAAATAAATTAAAATAAATGCAGTTTACCAGCCCTTGCACCCATCAGCCCAGTGAAAGAATACTAGGTGTAGCAGCTACCCAGTCCATGCCAGTGTCTACCAGCTACAACTGCTACGTCTGAAACCCATGTTCCCATTTCTTCGTCTGTTGATAAGTCAGGCTCTAAAGTGATGAGGGAGAAATTACTAGATGTTTTTACATGGTGATGATTTGTGCCTTTTTGGCTCTCTGCCCTGGCATGTGGGATTTGAGAACAACGACTGAGGTTCGAGTGAAACCTTTTTATGCAGTGTCCATGTCTGGATACTAACAGACTGCATTGAAACAGATGATTTGTGAATGTCGTGTGCGGTGGCTGTTTTGGTACTTTGGTATTAGAGGAGACTGACCATAAACCTCATCCCCCAGGTGACATTTCACTTCCGGACACAGCTGTGCAATGACGAGCGCACAGTGTTGGACGACAGTAAGCAGGTGGGCACGCCCATGGAGGTGGTGGTGGGAAACATGTTTAAGCTGGACGTGTGGGAGACGCTGCTGAAGTCCATGCGCATTGGAGAGGTGGCAGAGTTCTGGTGTGATGTCACGGTGAGCCTCCCAAACTCCACCCATGGACTGCAGGGTTGGCATTTCACCCTGATGCCCCATCCCTGATCTACTGAGTCCCACCCATATTCTTCCAAATGAGCTGTTCGCTCGGCTGTACCTCCTCTTTTAAATGCGATGTTCCCTCTGTTCAACACTTTCAGAGTGAGCTGCTCCCTCTGCTGCGCTGCTTCTTTTAAACGAGCTGTTCTCCAACCTGCTTTTTTGTGTCGCCTGCGAAGCATAGCGGCACATAGGGATCACTTTGTCGGGCGTCTGTCTGTCCGTCCGGTAGTCACACTTTCAGTTGGTAGTCACATGCAGGCGACACGTGTTCACCTGAACACTCTAGTTCTTTTAAATAAGCTACTCCCTCTGCGGCTCTTTTTCTTTTTTGGATTTTTACCCCTTTTTCCACACCCTGAACACAACCAAACTGTTTAACCCACTGCAAAGCGACCAGCTCCAGTCGACTCAAATGAAAGGTGCCATTGCACATGATTCCTCCGTCTAACGTGAGGGCAAGCCCTCACTTATTATACTATGCAGTTGCACCACCGCGTACACACTATGCCATCCGACGATCATGTCGTTAGCGTATAATTTAGTTCGTATAGCTCCCTGCACCTGGCCGATCAGCAGTGATCGCTATAGACCAATGTACTAACAAATTTTAACCAGCTTAACCATTTGTATACCTGGCGAGGCTGCGTCAGTTGCAGACCTCTGACCATTCGGGACTTTCCGAAGTTGAAAGTCAGGTGACGCCATCGGGCATTCCTGTCCAGGAAAGTCACTTCCGCCTTAGTCAAAACAAGGCAACAGTGAACAGTATCGGTGCGACAAAATTGGCAATGAAACTAGTGCCACTTAGAGCTCAGTTCTGCTGTGCAAGGACAAAAGGCCATAGCTTCATTTATGACTGATAATGACAATTTGTCATATTTTAGAACATAAAGTGGGGACAAGTATCCAGAGTTTCCTTCGTAGAATTAAAAATAACAAATTTTGCTAACCATAACTATGAAAAGCTCTAGAGAAACAGGCAAAATCATATAACTTTACTTAGGCTTTGTTTAATCACGCTTAGAATGCTATGCTGAGCCACAATGAAGTTACTGTTTTTTGGTACCGAAAATATGGTGCTTTGCCTTGGTCCGCTATATGACATGGGATACCTTACGCAACAGGTCACATGCTAAAGTCATTCACTTAAGCTACTCAGTTACCGAATTTATGGAAAGTGGTTGTTGATATACTAGCTATTTGTCTGAATGGCCCATTACTCTTAAGGGAAAATGTTGGTGGAATTGGCTTTGAAATGCCTATATCCAGAAGCAGGTTGGAAATTGCTGAAAGTACAAAGTAATGGCAAATTAATCAATAAAATATGTTTACTGACTATCTAGCAGAGATTATTAGCTTGTGGAAGCCAACACAGTGTTAGCAGGAGGCAGAGCTGGAAAACCTCCCCAATTTGCAATCAGAACAGAGTTTATTGCAACCAGGATAAACAATCAGTTAATTAACCTGGTAACTGTTTGTAATCATACAACAATGAAAGGATTTTTATCACATGTAACTGTAGTAATTTTCCCATAGCCCAACTCATTACATTTTTATCCCCTGCCACGAAGTGGATCGGGGGATATTGGAAAGGCACTCGTCCGTCCGTTCGGGTTCAATGGGGACAAGTTTTTTTCGGAAACTATTGCACCGAAGTGAATTAAATTTTGTATGTGGCCAATACTGATGACTCTACTGAATGAGTTCAACAGTTGATTCCAAGAAATCAATTTTTACAGAGTTACGGCCTTCAACTCTGTTCGTGGACTTAAGCGTATTGGTGTTGAAATGGGGTCAAGTTCTCTCGGCAACTATTGCACCTATGTAGATGAAATTCTGTGGGTGACCAGTACTAATGATCCTATTGAATGAGTTCAACAGTTGATTCCGAGAAATTTATTTTTACGGAGTTATGGTCCTTGTTTCTGTTCGTCGACTTGCTGTATGGGGACAAGTTTTCTCTGGAACTATTCCACCTTTATAGGTGAAATTTTGTGTGTGACCAGTACTAATGACCCAATTGCATGAGTTTGACATTTGATTCAGAGAATTTTTTTTTTTTTTTACAGAGTTATGGCCCTTTACTCTGAAATTGGTGTATAGGTGTTTAATGGGGACAAGTTTTCCCCATTGTCCCGTGACCATTCTTACCGTGGCGGGGGATATTGGTGACAATGTTGCCTTGTTGATATTACCCCAGGGACATATTACCTCTGTGAAAATTTGAGACTTGACAGCCCAACTTAAAACAGCTGTAGTAAATGACTGCACACTGCTGACGCTGAGACACAAACACAAACAACCCCATTAACAGTATGATTAGCAAACGTTAGCCTAGCTTTTTTCATTGCAAATGCAAAAGGATGTCATTAAATCCAAAACAATCTTGATGCCCACAGCCAGTTTGTTATTCATTTAAACTTTTATATAGATGACATTTATGCTCAAATCTGAAAGTTGCACTCTGAGCAAATGGGATTTACATTATGTATATATATAAATTTCTTGTTACTTCAGTCTGACATTTCTTATGAGCTTCCGTAAATAAAAAAAAGAAAAAAAAATTAAAATTACGATGCCCATTGAAAGAAGATCAGTGCTACTTTGAGTGTGGGTTCATTGCAAGGAAGCTTATACCAAAGGGGGTTGAGATTTGAAGAATATATTCAGATTCAATACACTGAATGATGCTTGTAGGAGAGTGGGCAAATGCTTTCACTTTTTTTTTGTACTTGGGCTTATCTACCGCTGATTAAAAAGTACGAGGAATCAATACCTTTTATGAAGCAAACAGTAAAGTTGATGTTGAACTGTGAAGTCTTTGATAATGTCACCTCTAATAGCTGATCAGTTTTGCTCCCCTTCATTTATTTGTGAATGGACACACAATTTAACCAGAATTCCTGAGCACTTCACGTGACTTTGGTTTGGAATACGGCAAATGGCCAGTAATGGCATGGGTGAGATTCAAATACCTGACTCCAAGGCTCATATAAATGTTTTAGCTGTGAGCCAACCAAAGGCCCTTGCTGCTTTTTAGATTCCACTTCCTCTGCAGCTCTCCTTCTTTTAAATGAGCTGTTCTCTCTGCTGTCCTTCTTCTAAATGAGCTGATCCTTCTGCTGCTATTCTTTTTAAATGAGCTGTTCCTTCTGCTGCTCTTCTTGTAAATGAGCTGTTCCTTTTGCTGCTCTTGTTTTAAATGAGCTATTCCTTTTTCTGCTCTTTCAAATGAGCTGCTCCTTTTGCTGCTGCTCTATTAAATGAACTGTTCCTTTTGCTGCTCTTGTTTTAAATGAGTTGCTCTTGTTTTAAATGAACTGTTCCCTTTGCTGCTTTTCTTTTAAATAAACTGTTCATTCTGCTGCTCTTCTTTTAAATAAACTGTTCATTCTGCTGCTCTTCTTTTAAATAAACTGTTCATTCTGCTGCTCTTCTTTTAAATGAACCGTTCCTTCTGCTGCTCTTCTTTTAAATAAACTGTTCATTCTGATGCTCTTCTTTTAAATGAACCATTCCTTCTGCTGCTCTTCTTTTAAATGAACCGTTCCTTCTGCTGCTCTTCTTTTGAATGAGCTGTTCCTTCTGCTGCTTTTCTTTCAAATGAGCTGTTTTCTCTCCTGCTCTGTCTCTTTCACATGAGCGGCCCCATCTTCTGCTCTTCCTCTTCTAAACAAACTCCTCCCTCTGTTGCTCTTCTTTTTAATGAGCCGCTCCCTCTGGTCTCCTGTCTGTTTTAGAGTAAATCACTCTTTCTGCTTATTTAAGAGAGAACCTTCTCTCCCTGCTCCCTTCTCCTGCTCTCTCTCATCTCCTCTCACTTCACCTGCTCCTCCCGTTGCTCCTGCTGTTTCCTCCAGTCTTGTTGCTCCTCCTGCATCTTCCAGAGTGCCCGTTCCTGCCTCCTCTACTTCTACTGTCACTGCTATGAGCTGTTGACCTGGCTCTATTTGTATCTGCAGTTTTCAACCTACGTCAGGCAGTATTATACTATTCAAAGTGAGTTCCAATTCGACCTCATGAAGAAGCATGAGGCAGCTTTTCTCTACAGGCAATTTCAGTTCTCCAGGTAGGGAAGGGTTAAGATCTTTGAGTTAAGGTATTTTTTACATTTATTGGGTATATTCAGTGGCAGAGACTAAGCCTATACCTATTCTAACTGTTATTTGGAAAGACAATTAGTGATTTAAGTCTGTTCCATGAGATGTTAATGAGTGACTGGAGTTCATTTGGTGACATGCATTTTCAGTAAAAAAAAAAAAAAAAAGTTTTGCTGAGCAAAGTCTATTTTTAGCTCGCCGGGACGAATGTCCGGAGAGCTATTGTCGTACCCCCGGCGTCCGCGTCCGCGTCCCTCTGCGTGCAGAAAAACTTTAACCTTGCCCCGGCGAGCTTTGTTGTCTTTCTGACAACTCTTATTTCGTTGATTCAGTCTTTTGAGTCATCTAAAATCCTACAAATTCAGTATTTTCTGTGAGTTGAGTCATTTGGTAAATTCATTTTTTCCATGAATTAAATATTTTTGGTGAATCATGCCTGTGTTTCTTGAGGCAAGTTAGCTGGTTATTATCCTGCAGGGTACATTTCACATTTCTCCCTGACAGACCTGTGCTCCTTAATCCCCTGTGATCACGCTGTGTCATCATATCTGCAGCAGATGATCCAGATTACCACAGCGAGATCTGTCCCTCCTCTCCCCCTTCCCTCCATCAGCATGGACACCAGCCCACCTCATCTCATTATACTGCTAAATCACCCAGACCTCAACATGGACTCTAGTCCTAAAAGAACGATCAGAGTTATGCCCGAATCTGGACATCTTAACTTCTGTTGTACTGCACACATGTTCTGATTCAGATGCATTGATTAGCGACAGACCCCGCCCCCCAATTTAAAGTGGGGGATTTGAGGAACATCCTCCTAGAACCTTAGTCAAATGATGGAAAAAAATAATAATAATAATTTCTATGAATCTATGAATTCCTACATTATTGAGACCATTGCCATTGCTATATTTACTATAAACCTACCGTAAAAATCAATTAATGGCCCAAGCTTTCATTCACCTTTATCTCTGAACCCAGCAGGCCTTTTTTGGGACAGGCGTCTATATGGGACAGGCCTTAAATTCCTTTTGTACAAAACTCTTGCTCAGTGAAGATGGGAAATATAATCAAATTGTTTATCGAGATTATTAGGACTTATTTAAAAATTGGGCAATTGAATTGTCTCAATGATAAAATGCGTATCTGACAGTTAAATGCAGATTTCATCTTGATCGATGAGAAGGACTGTATGGCCATGCCTCCAGCCTTCACTGGACTATTAAGACCTGTACCGCATTTTCAGCCCCGAATTCAATGCCTGCAGCTGTTGTTCATTTCCACTGTGTGGTAGTGTTGAGCTATTTAAGACCGAGCTTCACACTTGGGGCCTGATTTACTAAGATCTTTAGCACATGAAAAATCTTTTTGCCTGTGCAAGACCAGAAACCTTGCCACTGATTAGTGCAAGGCAAGTACCCTGGCCAATCATGGGCACTGTTATTGGTTTTGCATGGACGAAAATATTTTGCATGTGCTAAAGGTCTTAGTAAATCAGGCCCTCAGTCTTTGTGAAATCGTGTAAGCCGCATGCCTGTGTTATAACTCTAGTGTGGTATAGACTTTTATTCTCCGCACATCGTTTGTATATATTCTAACTCTTGAACTTGGTGCTTTTTATTGTTAACGTCAGCACTTCAACTTTATTATTAAGGAACCGCATTTCTTATTTTCTTTCCCCTATTTGTAATATATTGTTACTGTAGCTAAAGCCCCGTTGATTGTATTACTAATAGAGAATTATGGAACCTTGTTTCCACTTTATTTTGTATGGCTTTGTGTATGCCTTCTGGCTGTGCAAAACACATGGTTAAGACAACAAAGTCCATCTTTGCACCTGAGTCTAGTCCTCAACTTCAACTGGCCATCACCAGTGTGCGAAGCACAACCCTTACAAGGTGGAATGTGCCCCAGTCTTTCCCAAACGGGATAAATCTTTCAGATGCACCTAGAATCAAAATCTGGGTGGAAAATAAAAAAATAAAAAAAATACTACAACATTAATGATGACATTTAGACAGATTTTCAAAAAGAGATTCATTTTTTTCTAGGCATTACGATAAGCCGTTTAATAATTCATCAGACTGTGCAATTTTCCTCAGACTATAGACCACCAGTTTGCTTTCAGTATTTTTTTTTTTTTCTTTTTGCTGACAGTTAGGCCATTGGACAACACGTAATCAACAAATTTTGTCAAAAGTCAGGGGGAATTCAAGAACTGCACTTGGGAATAACTTCAGCAATAGTAAAAAGTCAAAACGCATTGGTCATATTTCATGCAACCTATATTCATCAAGGAGAAATACTATATTAATCACTGCAGTGATTATCCCATTGTAGGCTCTTACCTATTTGCATAGTTAAATTCAGGAAATTATTATTATTATTTTTTTTGGTCAACCAGTGTATTTAGAACCAGAGGCGTGTCAATCAGATGTACGGGGACAGCACGTAATGCTGGGTTGCTCTCAACCTGTTTCCGATTAAGAATCGCAGCATTAATTTAAGCTACTTAAATGTTGTTCTTTATCTTTGTCCCGTTGTTGCATTTCTCAGGAGGTGATTTTGAAAGGTTTTTTCATGGATCCCATTTCCCAGAATTATATCCTTATGCAGCAGTGTGCAAATAAGCTTTATTCAAGAGGTGCTGTTGTGAATGAGCAGCACCTAACAGTCCACTAACAGTCCAATACGGAGTGCATTTGCACAGGCTAACTAGTGAACACAGATTGAAAATGCACAGGTTAACAGGCTAATACATACTGTATTTGCACAAGCTAATGGGCTAACTTACAGTACCTTGCAAAATTTTCAGACTCCCTAGACTCCCTGGACTGAAAGTCTGGTGGGCTTATGTCACCTGCTTGTCCGTCGTCATCTGTGTATGAACCTCTTCTCTTCCAAAACAACTGGGCCAATGGGGCTGAAAATTTGCCTGTATATTCCTTCCAGCAAGGACACCAATGTTCATTGAGGATGTTCCAATCCTTTAACAAATATAAATTTCCATTTTCACTCAATTTTGAGATTCCAAAGGTTAATTTAAACCTTTGTAATAAATAAATGTTAGTGTTTTTTTGAACATAGTTGATACCGATGACAGTGTTGATGGAACCCTGCCTGTCAGGGATTACTTGGAGAGGCAGAAGCAAGTGAGAAGGTCAGTCTGCAGAAGAACTGTCGTTAGTTCTTCACTGTGCGTAGGACATGGAAATCTCAAAATACACCACAAAACTGTAAAACCACAGAACAGGAGGCCTATTTTTTGCAAAAGCTACTCATGCCAAATATGAATTTGATTTGGATTTAAACAGTTGAAGGCTCTTAATGGTTCATGTTAAAATTTTCAGACACCTTACATTTCATGATTTTTGGAGAATCTTTGCCTTAGATAGTTGTTTTTCTCAGTGTATTGTGTATACTCAGGCTAACAGGCTAACACAGAGTAGATATTAAAAGGCTAACAAAACATCCAAATATACATGAAAATGAACTATACTATAGATATGCATAATGTCTGCTCAACAACAAAACCTGCTGCAACCATGCTGACAGTGCGTCTTCATTAGAGCGATATTTCAAATTAGCTAGCTATTTTTCAGTTTTGAAATTAGTCCGATGTCAAATTAGCTGGCTATTTTGTAGTGAAGTCACAAATGGCCCACCAAATTGATCGGGAAGTTTTTCCGATAAATCTTGGTCTAGTTCGCGAAATGGCCAGCCATTTGTGTTGCATTTCTGGAGCCGGAGGGCTTTCGGGTAGATGGAGATGCAAATTCGTACTATCAGGCTAATTTCCCGAACTGCAAAATAGCTGGCTAGTTTAACCTCCTTCTGTTGAAGACACGTCTAGAGTGAACATATATTCTGCAGTAACCTTAATGGAGCAGATATCAGAACAACATGCTGTAACCATAGAGATGCAGGGTTCCATCAGCTTGCTGCAGTGCGGTTGTAGGTGTTAATGTCAGTCCTGTTCTCTGTCTGCAGCACACAGGTCTGTACCCGATGGTGGCGAAGAGCATGCGGCGGATTGCGGAGGGGAAGGACCCTGTGGACTGGCACATACACACTTGCGGGATGGCAAACATGTTTGCCCACCACAGCCTGGGCTATGATGACCTGGACCAACTGCAGAAAGAACCACAGCCCCTCTACTTTGTGATGGAGCTGCTGAAGGTTATGAGCAGCCTCCACTACAAACACACATGCGCGCACATACACAGACACAAATGCATATACACAAATGTATGCACACACACGCTCATACCCACACACACCCACAGACACACACATACACATGCGCGCACACCCACACACACCCACAGACACACACACACACACACACACACACATGTGCACGAGCGGGCACACACATGCGCACGCCCGCACACAAAAACATACGAACACTTGCGCACACACACACACGCACAAGCACAAATACAGACACGCGTGCACACGTAGATACATGTACACACATGCACACACAAAGGCGTACGTGCACACACACGTGCAGACACACATACGCATGCGCACAACACACTTGCTCGCATTCTACTCATTTCTCTCACAGGACACAAAGTTGAATCCTGTCTTTGTCATGCTGCCTTATCCACAAAAACACAAACACACAATCACTTACTCACTCATCCATATTTATTCCCATCCTCAGCTCCAACCTAAAAAACACAGTAAATATGCAATTAGCACATTAGCATACACAGAAACACAGGAAACACGCTCTCCTGCGCACTTACGCAGGGGAAAACGCACCCAAAAAATGCAGGTTAGCATGCAAAACATACAAAATGAAAAAAACACTGGAAACACATTGACCATTCAAATCTTACTGCAACTCTGCTGAGCACTATAGCGCTCACAGCTCTGTTCATGAGCTGATGTCTACATGTGGATGTTGTGTACGTTGGGCATTCTTACCCATCTGTATGAATATGAGGGTGCAGTCAGTGTGTTGGTTCACAGGAAGTTTGTATACATGTCAGAACAGAGCGTCTGTATGAATATGTGGTGCATTTTGCTGTCACTATAGTTTTTTGTGTGCGTGACTGGTGGTATGTTAATTCCAGCGTAATCTTGTGGTTTGGCCAGTAGGTGGAGCAGCCGAGTGAGTATGATCGGGAGTCATGGGCTCTGAGTGACACGGAGAGGCTGAAGGTGGTGCCGCTGCTACATGGCCAGGGAAATAAGCTATTCAAACAGGGTCGCTACCCCGAGGCCTGCAACAAATACAAGGAGGCCATCATCTGTATCAAAAACATACAGACCAAGGTACAACCCTCATCTGCATCAGCAACATACAGACCAAAATATTCCAGAATCTGCATCAGACAGTTACAGACTAAGATAATCCATAATCTGCATCAAACACATACAGACCAAGGTAATCCATCATTGGTACCAAATGCATACAACGTACATGTAGCCATCATCAAAATCAAAAATATCTCTGACTTGACCCTAGGAGAAGGCATGGGACACTCCTTGGCTGAAGCTGGAGAAGATGGCTCACACCCTCACGCTTAACTACTGCCAGTGCCTCCTGCGCATGGAGGAGTATTATGAGGTTATTGAGCACACCTCTGACATCATCAACCAGCACCCAGGTCAGAGCCGAGCCACGGAATTAGGTGTGTCAGTGGGTCAGTATGGGTCAAAAAAAGCCGGTGTCAGTTCAGAGGGACACTCCGTTTCTCTGTGCACATGGAACAGCAAGGAGTGTGATCTTACAAACTGCATTTCCCATCATCCTTTGCAAAGTCTCTGGGGAAGCCACCTCACAGATGCAAGACTGAGATACTCTGATGAGTTCATATGAACTGTCATATTCAGTGACAACTACAACGTTGAAATTTTAGGAGACCGAAAACATGCCCTGAAACTGGATATTGGTCTCTGTTTAAACCGTGCTCCTTGATTGAGAAACCCCTTAAATTTACTTGCTAAATGGTGCATATTTCTACCATTGTTATTCCGAACTGTGGACATGTAATTTTCTTTGTTTTAAGTGAAATCATCATGCAGTGCAACTTAAATAGCCTGCATTGCATGATGTGCTAAAATCTAATGCGGACGTTATCGCGTAGTTTGTTTTTCCGTCAGCAAACTGTGCAAATGAAATATAATTCTAAATTGAATTTATTGTTTACCCTCAACGGCACTGCATTCGTAAAGAAGCCACGTGTTTTCCTGACTTGTTATTTGAACCAACTGGGAAAATTCTCAACAAAGGGGATTTATTGAACATAGGCCAAGTCTGATCATCAGTTTAAAGATGTATATCCCCCCAATTTTCAGCTTAGCAGGTGCCACTGGGAGAGAGGTGGACATGCTGAGTATGGGGTAAATGTGACATAAATGGCATATTTTTCAGTCCGCAGCAAAAAGCTCAAGGCCAGCCATACACTTCAAACAATTTGTACGGCGCCCACACAGACCACCGTATATGTACCATCTTCAGAAAGTTTTCACACAACTAACAGACTGATGTCATTGATGACACCAGATATTACCTTAGTTATGTCCCATAGGATATGGACTGGAAGTGATGTCACTTGCATACATTTACCTTTGACCCATATCAATCCATACAAAGATAAAGAGAGTATTTGGGGTCAACAAAGATTCTTGTTCCATTAAGTCTGGGAAGATCAACCTACCTGCAATGAACTGTGCATCTCAGTCTAGTGAATTCTCAGTGTTTTAAGAGTTTTAGCTGCATGTAGAGGAAGTAGAATTCCAAATTAGGAATTGGATTTTTTTTTTTAACCCTTTTACCCAATTGAGAAACAGAACTTTGAAATTATTGCAAAATTAATCAGTGATGCTGGTCAACGAGAATCCTAATGTCATAATTCAACTCTGCGTGGCGCTAACGTACCGATAATTTCACATTTAATGACATTGTCTCCCCAGATTCAGCAACAATGAATTTCTTCATGCCGCCATATCATATTGCATTAATGTAGCTGGCATTCTTCTGAGTCATTTCTGTTGGATTAACCCCTGAGCTGGGCTTGTGAACACAGTTAAGCACAGACAGAGCTTATGTCATATTAGATACCCACCTGCTTGCCTCCACCCGTGAAACATAATTGGCTAGGCTGCAGTCTTGGATTAAAAACATTATAAACTCAACCCTATTGCCAGAAGAGTTTGAATTTACTAATAAAATGATGTTCTTGGATAGAGTGTATGACACAAAGAATCTGTCTCTCTCTCTCTCTCTCCCCTCCTACCTCCCTCCCTCTATCTCTCAGGAGTGATGAAGGCATATTACCTGCGGGCGAAGGCCCATGTAGAAGTGTGGAACGAGGCTGAGGCGAGTGCAGATTTCCAGAGGGTTGTGGATCTGGACCCCAGAATGGGGCGGGCAGTGCGGAGGGAGCTGCAGGTGCTGAACATGCGCATGGAGGAGAAGAGAACGGAGGAGCGGCTCAAATACCGGGGCATGTTCTGACCCTGGGATTCAAGCACATTCTACACCGGCAAATCTAATCCCACCCTACACCATTGAAATGCCGGGTTAAGTTTTGACCTGGGATTTGACCCCATACCACACCTTCAAACCCAACTCCCTTCCTTCACCATCCAAATACCTGGGCATGTTCTGACCTGGGATCCAAACCCCATCCCAGAACAATCTGAACCTCTACACCACTCAGATACTCCGGCATGGCCGGACCTGGGGATCTGACCCCAACCCACACAATCTAAACTGACCCCCCGACACTACTCAAATATCCAGGCGTGTTCTTACCAGGGAATCCAACCAGATCATACACCAGCAAATTCAGCCCCCTCCCACACCACTATACCAGGGCATGTTCTAACTCTATCCCATCCCACACCAGTGAATCCAACCCCATTTTATACTACTCAAAGGTCAGGGCATGTTCCGAGCCAGGGATCTGAACACATCCCGCACTGATGAATATGGCCCCACCTCCATCACTGAAATCCCAGGGCATGTTTTGACCTGTGGAATCTGCCCCCATTCCACAACAGAGAATCAAACCTCCCTCACACCACTGAAATACTGGGACATGTTCCGATTCGGGATCCAATCCACTCCCTCACTGGTAAATCTAACCCTCCCTACACCACTCAAATACTGGGGCCTTTTCTGACCCGGGGATCCAACCACATTCCACACTGAGATCTAGCCTCCCTCAACATTATTGCGATACTAGGGAATGTTCTGACCCAGGGATTTGACTCCATCCCACACCGGCTATCCAACCCCATTGCATGCTGTTCAAGTTCCGGGGCAATATTCAGCTCGGGGATTCAACCTCATCCCTCACTGATGATCCGATTTATCTATTTGTTATGGATTCAAATACCTGTCTGCATTTGAATAAGATAAACTGGAGTACTGGGGCAAACCAGAATTGAATTATTACCAAAAGTGTAAACCCCACCCTTCTACAGCTTCTATAGCAGGCTGAAAAGCACCTTATCTGATCGGAAGAGCACAGAGAAGTACAGTACCTGCATTAAAAACAAATACTACTTAAACCCAGGCATAGATTTGACCCCATCCCATACTGGCACACACCACTGAGCTATGTATCTCCTGTAGCTCTACTCTCTTGCTTTGCTTGTAATTGCATCAGAACCTCTGCCCCTTGACCACAGAATCTGAGGGAAGCACTTTGCTGTGTTTAATAAAATAGACTGCATCAGACCTTTTTGAAGTCCCATCAATAAACGCCACTCATATAAGAACTGAGTGCTGGAGTTCGTCCATTATATATCTAGTGCAGATGCCCATGGAAAACCATTATACGTATTCTCCTGTGTCCGTGCCTACACCTTCCAAATTCTTTTCCTTTTGCAACACTTTTTCATTATCTAGTCACTAAATCTGAAATCTTGTACGCTGAGGTAAAAGAACTGCAAATTTATACCAGTGTGTATATCTATTGACAATTGCTTGTGTATATAGGCCCATTAAAAATATAAACCAGCTGGCATTTGAGCATTTATTTAATGTTGAATCAACGTCACGTATCAGTGTTGTATCACTGTTGAATTTTGATTCGACTTTAATAAGTGAATCAATGTTGAAATGATAATTCAATATTTTATGGCATTTCAACTTAACAGGACAGTCACAGCAGGAAGAGAAGGACGTTGATTCAATGTACAAGTGATTCAAAGTTGACATTTTAACGTTGAATCAGTAATTTTTTACGCAGTGTCTAGAGATACGGCAGTTTTATGGGTACGGCTGTCGATTTGAAGGGATTAGAATAAGGATTAGGGTTTGAGTTAGGGTCAGGGTTAGAGTTAAAAAAAATTAGTAAATATATATTTTTAAATTTAAATAAGTTTACTTATGCGTTTGTGACATGTTTTTCTAGATTTCTAGCTCCGTTTATTCTCCGGTAATCGACTGAGAAAAAATGTGGGAAAATGACATTTTCAAGTAAACGGCTTAAGTGTGCGTCTATGAGTAGCCTACATCTGTGCCTCTTGCTAAGAGGATTACACCGATTGCGCTTTTTTGTGTCGCCTGCGAAGCATAGCGGCACATAGGGATCACTTTGTCCGGCGTCTGTCTATCCGTCTATCTGTCCGGTAGTCACACTTTCAGTTGGTAGTCACACGCAGGCGACACGTGTTCACCTGAACACTCTAGTTCGATACTAAAAAATGCTAAACAAAAAGGGGAAAAATGATGCAGGCACGATCGCCTATGTGGGTGGGGATGAATCTGACCGATTTAGGTATACCTGGGAACCCTGATGATAACACTTTCGAAATGAATATTTTCGCATAATAAATTCGCGAGCAATATTTCCATTTTCGCATATGAATGAACATTGCTGGTTCTTTCCTACTCTTGTTAAGTATGTAAGGATATTTTTGTCGTTAATCTGGGCGCTCTTCGATCGCAGGTGTCCACAGCTGTTCATTGCTTATTGAACCCGAGTTGATGTCACACGCGGCGCATTCTGAGATTTTCAGGTGGAATTAAAGTCCTTTTGCATTGAAGTTTTTCAGTTTCACATGCGTTACGGCGGATTTCACCACTAGTAATATGGACATCAATTATGATGCCGGACTTCTCACGCTTTTCTTCACTCAGGGGTTGGAAGCTATGGAATTGGATAAAAATGTTTCAAATTGTCTTATTTTATTTAAACAATTTGAACTATCATGAAACACGTATTGCTTTGATTGAATAATTGCTGACTACAGCACGGGAACGTGAATGAACCACTAAATCTCACGCCGAATGCGAAAGTTGAGAGCCCTGCCCTGATAGCGGACAGCATTTTTAGTTTTTCGATGCACTATGTCCTGTCACATAGCCTGGATGAGAACTTGAGCCGAAGCAGGGTAGAGGTAGGCTGGTCACTGAGGCTTTGTGCAGCCCGCTGCACTAGGCTGGGCTGAGTGGACTGCGTCACTGAAGCGTGGCCCGTATCCAGAGGACCAGCAAAGAGTTGGAACACATTCAAGTCTTGTGCATTGAGTCGGGCAATTTAAAGGGACAAAACGGACACCCCATGTGGGGGGAGAGTGAGAGACTAGTCGTGGCAGGATGTTTGATAGTGTCTAGTTTGTTTCAAAAATCAAAGTGGAAGGGGGGAATACCCAACAAATGCATACCAAAATGCAGAAATAAATTCTATTGAGCATAACAAAATCGAGAATGAACTGGATGGCAAATGTATGTTTAGAGGTTATAGACCAGCATGCTCCTGAGAGAAATTTAAGGTTAAAGGTTGAGACAACCCATGGTTTTCAGACAAATTGTCTAATACAATTCATGAGCATAATATGGCATGGCCAACAGCAAGAAAGACCAAATGCCAGTCTGACTGGACACATTTTAGGCATCTAAGGAACAGATATATTTCTTTAATTCACAAAGCTAAATCAAATTATTATATAAAAGAAATGGCAGATAGCCTAAATGATCCTTCTAAATTCTGGAAGGTCATTAAGGAGTTGTCATCAGGCTCTGGTAATAGCAGTGACCTACCACTATCACTAAAGTTAGGAACTGAAATTATAACCGATAAAATGGTATGTTAAATGCTCTAAATCAGCACTTTATCTCTGCTGGCCTATTGTTCACGACCTACAAGGTGCTTTTAACATAGTTCAGCAGAATTTATGTAGATTAAAGCTCGTACTTAATGCAAACAAGACCAAAATGATGTTCTTCTCAAGGTCAAAGAGGGAAATTTAAGACTGTTATCAGATTTCAACTCTGAATAATGAGGTGATTGAATGTGTATCAACATATAAATACTTGGGTTTCCTCCTAGATGAAAAACTGTCTTTTCATCATCATATCTAGTGTCTAACAAAAGTTGAGGGTAAAATTGGGATCCTTTTATCGAAACAAAAGCTGTTTTTCTTTTGTCGCAAGAAAAGAACTGATTCAAGCAATATTTTTGTCGGTAATCGACTATGATGGTGATCTTTATATGCATGCAACCGCATCATCTCTGAAAATGTTGGACTCTGTGTACCATGCTACATTGCCATTTATTTCTAATCTAGGTTTCCAAATGCATCATTGTGTTGGATGAGAAAGTTGTCTGGCCTTCGCTGTACAATAGAAGAATGGAACATTGGTACATCTTTCTGTATAAGTCCATCCTGTATGCACTGCCTTTGCATCTATGTTCTCTGCTGACTCCAAAAAATGTCAGCAGTTTTAATCTGCGTTCTTACGGACACATCATGTTTGCCATCCCTTGAACTCGCTCTGTTTTTGGAAATCAAGCTTTCCCTGTTTTTGCTCCATCATCTTGGTCCGGGCTACAGAATTATCTTAAACTGGATTATAGCATAAGTTTACATGTTTTTTTATTAAAACCAGAATTAAGGCTTCCTTAACCAGTGCATGTACATGCTTTACTGCTAAAACCGGTTAATGTATTTTTTGCCTTGTCATTGTCTGTTTTTGTTTTCCGCGTGAAACTTTTATGCTGCTGTCTTGGCCAGGATTCCCTTGGAAAAGAGATTTTGTTTCTCAATGGCATTTATTCCTGGTAAAATAAAGGTTAAATAAAATAAAAGTAAAATGTTTGTAATGCGTTATAAAAACGGCATGATGATAATGCTGATGATGTCTTAACTAGAATGTTAAGACAGCACATGGTAATGTGACTGAACTCCCACGATCATCATGTTTGCCTTGTACCTTGTACCTTGCCTTTTCTTTTGCTCTCTTTTTATCCATTTTCCCTGCAGATGGCTCTGTTTATCCATTTTTCACGCAGATAGCATGTCACATTCAGTGCGACACATTTTTACCACTCAGGAAAAGGTTGTGCCGGTTGCTTGCCAAGCTGATGACGCCTCGCGGAACACAATTTCGCGCATGGACTCAATACCAGTGGTTCCCAAACTCAGTCCTGGGGACCCGTTGTTTTTTGCTCCAACTACAGCTCAAATCTCATAGTGCTAATGAGTTAATTGTTCTTACTTTAACCCTTAAATGCCCAACTATGGTAAAAATTGAAAGAAAAATCTATGTATTCTGTTAATATGTCCTGGGAGGAGTTAATAACAACCCAATAGCAATTTTTAATATTTGGTGACCTTTGACCACATTTTAGTTTTGTGATCTGTGTCGGGGACCTTATTGCTAAAATGACTTGAATAATAAAACATTTGACATATAGCTGAAGTATTAGGCATAGCTTATTTTTCATTAGCTTACCTGTTTGTCTACTTTATCCAGTGATGAATGGGTGCTGATCTATCGTGTGGATTCCACCATGGGGGCGGCCATATTGGAAAGGTTAGCTGGTGCAGCCAGTGTAGTGTTAGTTCCACTTTTATGCATCAGATGGCTGCACTGATGGTCAAAATATGTCACTATGGGCATTATGTTGCAAAATTTATGTGGGGTTAGTGGTTTTGACAACCCCCAAAATTGTGTGACACATTTGTCTCAGGGGGCATTTAAGGGTTAACTATTCTTGTTCATCCTGATTATTTACCCTTTTAGACCACATGCCAAAAATGGCGTGGTGTCCATGGCATCTGAAATAAAATTTTAAAAAGTGGAAATTTGCGACCGATGACCTGAAACTATAAATTGGCTGTTAACTGCTAAAATTTGAGGACATGGTCTTTAAACCATTATTATTAGATAACTATTATTATATAACTATTATTAGGCAATTATGAATTCAAGGACGAAGCATATTATAATGAGACAAACCTGTTAAAGGTTACCGGATTGGTTTCAGGACAGAACTTGAACCCCTGCATTCAGAACCACCCGTTCAGCAGCTTTGATCACAGTCTTGCATTTGATCACATAAAACATACCGCCACTTTGGCTTGGTGTGATTACTTAGAATATGTCAAAATAAACAATATGAATGTTGGGCTTTGAAACATCATGGAATACATAGCCATTTCAGCCATAATGTGGTTTAACCCTTGTGTCCTGTTTGGGTCAAATTGACCCGTTTCGAGTTTTTATTAAAAAAAATTATACTAGGATACATTTTTTTTAACTGGAAATTCTTTGTCTTTGGCTCATTTTCTTTGAAGATCATATAGAAGGAAAAAATTCATGAAGTATACATGCTACACACATGTATGACCTTCATGTGATGTTCAGGTCAGATCCGGATACACACAGGGACACAGACACTGAGAGAGAGCACACACACACACACACACTCGCTCCTTCTCTCTCTCAATTCAATTCAACTCAACTGAGCTTTATTGGCATGACATACATTATGCATACATATTGCCTAAGCATGAACATTTTTTTTGAACAGAGAAAAATATATACAAAACCAGTGAAGTTGGCACGTTGTGTAAATCGTAATTAAAAACAGAATACAATGATTTGCAAATCCTTTTCAACCTATATTCAATTGAATACACTGCAAAGACAAGTTACTTAATGTTCAAACAGGTAAACTTGGTAATTTTTTGCAAATATTAGCTCATTTGGAATTTAATGCCAGCAACAGGTTTCAAAAAAGCTGGCACAAGTGGCAAAAAAGACTGAGAGTGTTGAGGAATGCTCATCAAACACTTATTTGGAACATCCCACAGGTGAACGGGCTAATTGGGAACAGGTGGGTGCCATGATTGGGTATAAAAGCAGCTTCCCTGAAATGCTCAGTCATTCACAAACAAGGATGGAAGGAGGGTCACCACTTCGTGAACGAATGCGTGAGCTGATTGTAGAGCAGTTTAAAAACAACATTCCTCAACGAGCTATTGCAAGAAATTTCGGGATTTCATCATCTACGGTCCGTAATATCGTCAAAAGGTTCAGAGAATCTGGAGAAATCACTGCACGTAAGCGACAAGGCCGAAAACCAACATTGAATGCCCGTGACCTTCGATCCCTCAGGCGGTACTGCATCAAAAACCGACATCAGTGTGTAAAGGATATCACCACATGGGCTCAGGAACACTTCAGAAAACTACTGTCAGTAACTACAGTTCGTCTGTGAATGTAAAACTCTGTGAATGTAATCCTTATTGTATTGTATTTTATTTTAGTTTTTTTTTATTTTATTTTAATTTATTTTTTATTTTTTTGTTTTTTGTGGGTGTGTGTTTTGTTGGGTGATGGTAGGAGGATTCATACTTAATTATATAACTGATTAAATTAATAAAGTTGTCCTCCAAAGTGGGGGGGGGGGTGGCGGGATAGAAAAAAAAAAAAAAAACTACAGTTCATCGCTACATCTGCAAGTGCAACTTAAAACTCTACAATACAAAGCGAAAGCCATTTATCAACAGCACCCAGAAACGCCGCCGGCTTCGTTGGGCCCAAGCTCATCTAAGATGGACTGATGCAAAGTGGAAAAGTGTTCTGTGGTCTTTCGAGTCCACATTTCAAATTTTTTTTGGAAACTGTGGACGTTGTGTCCTCTGGACCAAAGAGGAAAAGAACCATCCGGACTGTTATAGGCGCAAAGTTCAAAAGCCAGCATCTGTGATGGTATGGGGGTGTATTAGTGCCCAAGGCATGGGCAACTTGCACATATGTGAAGGCACCATTAATGCTGAAAGGTACATACAGGTTTTGGAGCAACATATTTTGCAATCCAAGCAATGTCTTTTTCATGGACACCCCTGCTTACTTCAGCAAGACAATGCCAAGCCACATTCTGCACGTGTTACAACAGCATGGCTCCGTAGTAAAAGAGTGCGGGTACTAGACTGGCCTGCCGGTAGTCCAGATCTGTCTCCCATTTAAAATGTGTGGCGCATTATGAAGCGTAAAATACGACAACGGAGACCCTGGACGGTTGAACAACTTAAGCTGTACATCAAGCAAGGATGGGAAAGCGTTCCACCTGAAAAGCTTCAAAAATTGGTCTCCTCAGTTCCCAAACGTTTACTGAGTGTCGTTAAAAGGAAAGGCGATGTAACAAAGTGGTAAAAAGGCCCCTGTGCCAACTTTTTTGCAATGTGTTGCTGCCTTTAAATTCTAAGTTAATGATTATTTGCAAAAAAAAAAAAGTTTCTTAGTTTTAACATTAAACATCTTGTCTTTGCAGTGTATTCAATTGAATATAAGTTGAAAAGGATTTGCAAATCTTTGTATTCTGTTTTTATTTACGATTTACATAACGTGCCAACTTTACTGGTTTTGGGTTTTGTACATACACATACAACACATATACAGTGTGTGTATATATACATAAAGTACCACTGCTCAAAAAAATAAAGGGAACACTTAAACAGCACAATGTAACTCCAAGTCAATCACACTTCTTTGAAATGAAACTGTCCACTTTGATTGTCAATCAGTGTTGCTTCCTATTTCACATGCTGTTGTGCAAATGGAATAGACAACAGGTGGAAATTATAGGCTATTAGCAAGACACCCCCAATAAAGGAATAGTCTGCATGTGGTGACCACAGGCCACTTCTCAGTTCCTATGTTTTCTGGCTGATATTTTGGTCACTTTTGAATGCTGGCTGTGCTTTCACTCAAGTGGTAGCATGAGACGGACTCTACAACCCACACAAATGGCTCAGGTAGTGTAGCTCATCCAGGATGGCGCATCAATGCGAGCTGTGGCAAGAGTGCCCAGAGCATGGAGGCGCTATCAGGAGACAGGCCAGTATATCAATAGACGTGGAGGAGGCCGTAGGAGGGCAACAACCCAGCAGCAGGACCTTCGCCTTTGTGCAAAGAGGAACAGGAGGAGCAGTGCCAGAGCCCTGCAAAATGACCTCCAGCAGGCCACAAATGTGCATGTGTCTGCTCAAACGGTCAGAAACCGACTCCATGAGGATGGTATGAGGGCCCAACGTCCACAGGTGGGGGTTGTGCTTACAGCCCATCACTGTGCAGGACGTTTGGCATTTGCCAGAGAACACCAAGATTGGCAAATTCGCCACTGGTGCCCTGGGGTGCGTTTCCCAAAATCACAGATGCTAACTTACATAGTTGGGCCCATTGACTGTGAATGGACGAACTATGTAAGTTGCTAACTTAGTTAGCAACTACGCTTTTGGGAAACGCACCCCAGTGCTCTTCACAGATGAAAACAGGTTCACACTGAGCATGTGTGACAGACGTGACGGTCTCTGGAGACGCCTTGGAGAACGTTCTGCTGCCTGCAACATCCTCCAGCATGACCAGTTTGGCAGTGGGTCAGTAATGGTGTGGTGTGGCATTTCTTTGGGGGGCCGGTAGCCTGACTGCCATTAGGTACCGAGATGAGATCCTCAGACCCATTGTGAGACCATATGCTGGTGTGGTTGGCCCTGGGTTCCTCCTAATGCAAGACAATGCTAGACCTCATGTGGCTGGAGTGTGTCAGCAGTTCCTGCAAGACGAAGGCATTGATGCTATGGACTGGCCCACCCCTTCCCCAGACCTGAATGCAAGTGAGCACATCTGGGACATCATGTCTCGCTCCATCCACCAATGCCACGTTGCACCACAGACTGTCCAGGAGTTGGCGGATGCTTTAGTCCAGGTCTGGGAGGAGATCCCTCAGGATACCATCTGCCACCTCATCAGGAGCATGCCCAGGCATTGTAGGGAGGTCATACAGGCACGTGGAGGCCACACACACTACTGAGCCTAATTTTGACTTGTTTTAAGGGCATTACATCAAAGTTGGGTCAGCCTGTAGTGTGTTTTTCAACTTTAATTTTGAGTGTGACTCCAAATCCAGACATCCATGGGTTAAAAATTTGATTTCCATTGACAATTTTTGTGTAAGTTTGTTGTCAGAACATTCAACGATGTAACCTATTTAATAACAATATTTCATTCAGATCTAGGATGTGTTATTATAGTGTTCCCTTAATTTTTTTTGAGCAGTGTATAAAGAAATGCAATGCAAAAATTACATATTAAAGAATACATTAGTAAATGAAAAGAGAAATAAAATTTGGGAAAATTAAATATATTAAGAAGAAATGCGCAAAAAAAAAACAGATTTAGTGCGGTTGCAGTATATTAGGGCATGCTGAGTGTGGCCCCGTCCCTCAGGCTGTGACAGATTGAGCAGCGATTGCTGCTGTCTCTCCTTCTCCAAGAACTGTGGGAGTTTTTATATTGTTGGGTTTTGAATTTTGGAGTGGAATTTTTCAAAGTATTTGTGTCTAATGTCCTCGTATTTTTCACACTGAAGGAGGAAGTGCATCTCTGTCTCAACCTCACCTGTCATACAGTGACCACATATTCTCTCCATTCTGGGTTTCCATGATTTCTTATGTCTGCCTGTTTCTATGGCCAGACTGTGGTCACTGAGCCTGTACTTGGTCAGGATCTGTCTCTGCTTTATATCTCTGACGGTGAAGAGATATTCTGACAGTTTATATTCTCTTTTTTGGGCCCGATAGCATTCAAGTTTGTGCTGTGATTTTGTTTCAGTGTCCCAATTTTCCAGATACGAGTTTCATAATTTGATTCACTCTAATTTGAGTTAGGAGAGCAATGCTGGTCTGAAATTGATTTGTTAGTTTACCAATGGAACTTTGGTTGGTTAATTTCAGGACCAGCCGACAGAGGGGACTGGTGTTAGGGCTGAGCTCTTGGGTTTTGAGAGCCTCAAACTGGAGGGAGTTCTGTGGACTTAACTGGAGGTGTAGCCAGAATTTCAGTGATCTTTTTTGGACTGGGATAATTAGTGGGAATCAGCCTAATTCTGCTCTACTTGCATTTGTTGGGGTTTTTCTTTGGATTTTTAAAATGTTTCTGAAGAATTCTGCATGTAAAGTCTCTGTTGGTTGTTTGTCCACTTACAGAACTCAAGATTACTGAGTGGACCCCATACCTCACATCCATACAGCACAATGGGCAGGATTACACTATCGAAAATTTTGCACCAAATTTTAACCGGGAATGTAATTCCTTGGAATTGCTTTTTAATTGCAAAAAAATGCTCTATGAGCTTTTTCTTTTAGTGCATTCACTGCTGAATCTAAGTTCCCCCAGGCACTTATTCGAAGTCCTAAGTAGTCATAATATAAAGAATGCTCTAAGGCGGTGTTTCCTAGAGTGAAATAATGTCTGGTTTCCTGGCATCTGGCTTTTTTCTGGAAGATGACTAGCTTGGTTTTTGCCAAGTTTACTGTCAGTGCCCAGTTCTGGCAGTATTTCTCCAGTTGATCCAGGTGCTGCTGTAATCCCTGTTCTGTGGCTGACAGCAGCACCAGGTCATCTGCATAGAGAAGACATTTGACTTCCTTATCATTTAGGGTGAGACCAGGAGCTGCAGATTGTTCCAGTAACACCGCTTACTCAATAATGTAAATGTGGAACAAAGTAGGACTCAAACTGCAGCCCTGTCTCGCCCCACACCCTTGAGTGAAGTATTCTGTTCTTGTGTCGCCAATTTTAGCTGCACATATGTTGTCTGAATACACTGATTTGATGATGTCATATACTTTACCCCCTACACCTGATTGTATAATTTTGTAATGTAATCCTGTATGCCAAATGGAGTCGAATGCCTTCTTGAAGTCAACAAAACAAGCAAAATTTTTTTCCCTTTTTTGTCTGGTGGACATGGTGGTTTATAAGGGTGTGTAGGGTGAAAATATGATCTGTTGTTCAATAATTTGGTAAGAATCCAATTTGACTTTTACTCAGGACATTGTGTTCAATAAGGAAGGCCTGTATTCAGGCATTAAGGATACAGTAAAAAACCTTCCCCAGGTTACTGTTCACACAGATGCCCCGGTAATTATTGGGATCCAATTTGTTTCCACTCTTGTGAATTGGGGAAATAAGCCCCCTCGTCCAAATATCTGGAAAGCAGCCAGTTTTTAGAACAAGATTGAAGAGTCTGAGTAAAGCGTTCTGTAAATCGGGGGGCTGTTTTTCAGCATTTCTGTCCGACTCATATCAGGGCCAGATGCTTTTCTTGGTTTCAGTATGTGGAGTGCGTCTTCCAATTTTTTCAGTGAAATTTGAAAATCTAAAGGATTTTGGTTATCTTTAATGGTTAATTCTGATTGTTCTAATTTGCTTTGGATGTTTTTCTGCTCTTCCGAGAGATCTTCATTTGGAATATCTGTATGAAGGTTTTTAAAATATCCCTTCCAGATATCTCCTTTATTCATGGGTATGTCAGGGGTTTGTTTTGGGTCAAGATTTTTCCATTTCTCCCGGAACAGATTGGTGTCAATGGCAGCCTTGATTTCCAACAGGGTTTGATTATGGTGTAGTTTCTTTTTCTGATAAAGTGTTTGTTTATATTTTTTGAGTGTTTTGCAATATTGATGTCTTAATTCAGAATTTTCTGGTTGATTATATTTCCTTTCTGATAATTTTGCTCTCCGTGTCAAACCATTTCTTATCTTTTGATTTCTGCTTTGATTTCTTAATTTTTATGAGGTTTGTCTTGATGGCAGCTTTGTGGTAAATATCATTGATTTCTTTGACAGCCTGATTTACACCGCTTAGTTTTGATTGGAATATTTTAGTCAGAAACACAGTGATTAGGTTATTTATTTCAGCGGAACCGATAGAAATGAAGTCTATCTGTTTTCATTCCAGTGATAAGTTATGTTTAATTTTGTTAGATTATTAGGCTCTTGGATTATTGATTTTTGAGATGTTTTTAGGAAGACATTGATTGGACAGTGGTCTGATAATGGTAACTGTGGTCTAACAGTGAATGCATTGATGGAGGAGGGGTCCTTGTCAGTAAGAGCATAATCAACAACACTGGACCCAAGAGCTGAGCAATATGTGAACCGGCCTAATGAGTCCCCACGTATCCTGCAGTTAAGCATGTGCAGGCCTAAGCCTCAACAGAGATGCGCCAACTCCTTACCATGTTTGTTAACAATATTATCAGGGTTATTCCTGGTGGATGTTGGCGGGGTGAGGTAAGGGAATGCTTTGGAGATGTGGCACTTTCCTTGGGTCTCAATGACATCCCTCTCCAGGCGTGTTCTGGCCTGGAAGTGGCTGCTCTGTGGAGGTTATTAAAAAAGTAGGGAGATTCGGCGGGTGGAGTGTAGTTTGCACATAGAAAGAGATCTGCATCGCTATTAATTGTGCCTTTTTTGAGCCATAGCCAAATGTGTCTGGCTTCTTTCTTCTCCACTCATAAGAGGTTTGTGAGGTCTTCTTTAAACCATATGATGACTTCACCTGAGTCACTCCCGTGTTTGATGTAGCTGCGTTTGAAAGAGGGCAGTATGATCTCCTGATAGCCTGAGGGACAGTGTGTTTCTACATCTGATCTGCACCATGTTTCTAACAGCACAATAATATCATGTTCATTTATATTTCTGAGAAAATCTGCATTTTTGCTTTTGACTACAATTGTTGACGAATACAATCCTTGAATATTCCAGTAGCTAATAGAATATTATCTCATTTCTTATTCTACATTTGTTGGGTTAAAGTAAGTACACTGCCAGAGAAAGAAAGCTATGGAAAAACATGCATGTATTTCAGTTTCAATATTTACTTAATAAATTTTCTGTAGACTGACATCGAATGTAAGTAAATGATTGTCAATGAACTAATTTGGCTATATTTGTCTGTAGGCTACTGAATAAAAGGGATTGAAAAATACATGTAAATTTTCAACTTTTTTACATTGAAAATTCCTAATTTTTTGTCTTAAAAAGACAGACTGGTGAAATATATGATGGAGGTTACCTACTACTTGCTATTTTATTCAGCCTAGCATTTTAAGAATCAGGTGCAGCAGTTGTCATACTTCATCAAAGTCTTGAACAGTCAGCTGATTTATTCTCTGAACAGCCTCTGCATAGGTGGGGTGCTGTGAGGCCGGTCTGGCAGAGCTGCTCCGTCCGTTATGTGCTGGTGGTACTGGGGTGGGTTAAACTGCTGTGGGACCTGATACTGGGCTGGGCTGGCCTGGGTCCTGCTGGGCTGTGCTGTACTGGGCTGGGACCTGCTGGGCGGAGTCCTGCCGGGCTGGGTCCCTTAGGCTGCGTCCTGCTTGGCTGGGTCTTGTTAGGCTGGGTCCTGCTGGGCTGGGTCCTGTTAGACTGGACCCTTCTTGTACGTGGGTGGGCTCCCCTGTGGCTGGTAGAGTGTTGGTTGCGGGGAGTTACTGGAGCTCTGTGCGGCTGCAGAATGGCTGGGTCTCTTTTGAAGGCTGCCAGGTCCTGAGAGAACAGCCTGATTTTCTCCCGGTGGAGATGGACGTGGTCATAAAGGTCTGCGCACGACAGAGCAGGGTGATGGATGATGGTGACATTTGGCAGGGGGCCACAGTGACCGTTGACTGGCTCATTTATTTAGTTGATGAGGCTGATTGGATAGTCTCTGCAGGGCAGGAGGGTGGAGATGGCAATATTTGCCTGTGGAAATACCTTGTGAGCCTTTTCTGCCACCTTTTGCTCAGAGCTGACTGGCTGAGTAATGTAAGGGCGCTGTCTGTTATGGGACACCAGAACTTTCCCACACTGTGAGTCGGAAAAAGCTTTCTGTGATTCAGGAATTTGCCATTTGAGTCAATCAGAATGGTTGGTTGTGGAGTGTTAGGGGCAGGCTGTTGTCTTGGAGGCTAAGGTTGGGCTCCCTATGCTGGCTGTGAGGACAGAAGCTGGGATCTCTGGGCTGGCTGTGGAGGCTGAGGCTTTGCTCCCTGTGCTAGCTGTGAGGGCAGAGGCTGGGCTCCCTGTGCTGGCTGTGGGGGCTGAGGCTGGGCTCCCTGTGCTGGCTGTGGGGGCTGAGGCTGGGCTCCCTGTGCTGGCTGTGGGGGCTGAGGCTGGGCTCCCTGTGCTGGCTGTGGGGGCTGAGGCTGGGCTCCCTGGGCTGGCTGTGGAGTGTTGATGGAGGTGGTGGTAGTGCTGGTGGGGCAGTTGTCTGTCTGCATGTAACCTGCTGTGATCTGACTCTGCTGCAGCGCTGTGGTCAGTTTGCTGACCTGAAAAGTAAGGTTAAGGATCTCTGCATCTTTCTTTCTCAACTTTTCCTTTAAATTAGTCAACTCATCATTACCTTCGCCAGCGACTTCGCTGACGAAGGTAATGTTTTGATCCCCGTGTATTTATTTGTTTGTGTGTCTGTCTGTATGTGTATCGAATAACTCAAAATGTACCAAACGGAATTTCATAAAATTTGGTGGGTTGATTTGGCATGACCTGAGGATCAATCGATTAGATTTTGGGAGTGATCGAGTCAAAGGTCAAGGTCAAGGCCACGAAAAGGTCAAAACCGACTTTCGGCCATATCTCGGTCAATTTTTATCCGATCGGCATGAAACCAACACCAGTGGCGAGGGATTCAGTGGCGTCGGCGAAGGTATGCGCTCTACCGAGTGCCCGTTCTAGTTTAATATATGATTAGTTTTATATAGTTCAGTGAAACTATTCTTTAGATCCTCTAATTTACAGCTACTTTCCTCTTCATATTTCTCTCCTTCTTTGAGCTGCTTGACAGAGTCCATCTCTCGATGTTGGCTCTCCTTAAACTCTGTGATCTCCATTTGTAGTAAGG
This sequence comes from Gymnothorax reevesii, assembly GCA_029721435.1. Classification (NCBI taxonomy): domain Eukaryota; kingdom Metazoa; phylum Chordata; class Actinopteri; order Anguilliformes; family Muraenidae; genus Gymnothorax; species Gymnothorax reevesii. The sequence goes on along the minus strand of CM056574.1, from coordinate 67,084,181 downwards.
AGAGGCATTCCTGTATGCGCTGTACTGAGACAGTTGTGCAGGGTGTGTGAGGGGAGCGCTGTGGGGGTGGTGTAGGTGCGGGGCCTGCCTGTGGGGGAGGGGCTGTCGGCTCGAGCTGATTGACTGGAGCGTCACATGAAACAGAGGTCCTCTCACTGTACTAGATTCTTAAACATCTGTCATGGTTATGGTTTTTGGTCATGCTCATGTTCTTGTTCTGTGTTCATGATTATTGTCTTTTATTTATTCTTTTTTATTATTGTAACTGTCAGGTTTTTGGTTCATTCCATGTCTCAGTTCCATTGCACTTGTCTCCCCTGTCTTGTGATCTAGTTGGTTCAGTCCGTCTTCCCTGTCTGCGTGCTCACTGGCTTCGGGTGATTTAAATGAATTCCGGTGTTTAAAATATCTTTTTGAATCTCGTTTTCTTCCTTCACCCTTCTGTACTAATAAGACTAACATTGGTATTTTGTATCATAGTCTACTAACACAACTAGTCCATGCATATAAGATTACTAACTTACTAATGAGCACTCTAGTTTAATATGTAAAGTTGCACCGCTACTAATTTAGACTAATTCCCTGTCCGCAATCGCCCTGTTCTATACTCCGCCCCTCAGCCTGTGTCTGTCCTCTCCTCAGTTTCAGGGAGAATCTCTTGCATGTGCTTAATCACTCTCCTGCGCTCATTATCTGTGCACATAGAACTCCTGGACCGGAGCTGTCTAAATGTCCTAGGCTGTTTGTGTGATTCCCATTCATATTTTGTTTTTCGCCAATTTTCTTGGTTAGGGCTTCCCTCATGTGATTCTCCCTATGTAATTAGCCCGATTCCCTACACGTTTTCTGTATAGCATGTGGCCTTCCCTGTGTGTATATTAGCAGTCTTTTCACTCACAGCTCTTGTCAGAACGTTGATCAATACTTCTTTGTGCAGAGCACCTCGTATGCCATTGAATATTGTTTTGCTTCTACTGGATTGTCCGACCTTGATTCTTGCCATTGCCGTTTTTGTATTGTTTTTGTCTGTCTGGATTTCGACCTATTTTTGTATGACCACGATTTCTGTGTTTCTGTGTGCGACTTTTTGCCTATCGTTTTTGTACCTCTGCACATCTGTCTTCCTGGTTCTGACCCCTGCCTGTCTAGTCGACCCTGTTTTTGGATTTGGTATTGTGGCTTGGCAATTCATGTGTTTTTTGGCTTTGACTCGGACTCCAATAAAGACATAGGTTTTTTGGATTTCCCTCTCTTGCGTGTGGTTCCTGAACTGTACATCACAGTACGTTCTGACCACCATGGAACCAGCAAGAGATTCCAAATTGCAAGATACGGTGGCGAAGCAGGCCGTCATGCTGGATTCGCAACAACAACAGCTATTAGCCATCATGCAGCATCTCCAGACCATGACACACCAGATGTTCGACCTGGCCTTTGCAGTGAGAGCTAATCAACCCGCACTTGCCACCCGCATCCGGCTCCCAGCCATGAGCCCCACCTCCCTCCTCCAGAGAAGTACGATGGAGAGCCCAGCACGTGCTGTGCATTCTTGACCGAGTGCAAGCTCATTTTCAGCCTCCAACCTGCTACCTTCACCACTGAGCAAGCCCGAGTGGCTTACATCATCACCCAGCTCACCGGCAGAGCCAAGCAGTGGGCTACTGCTGCCTGGGAAGGTGGTCTGCTCTGCGTGCAGTTCTCTAAGCTTCTGGAGGAGGAGATGAGGCGCATATTCTACCATTCCAGGCATGAACACGAGGCTAGCCGAGAGCTCCTGCACATCCGCTAAGTGAGCCTTTCAGTATCGGATTACGCCATCGACTTTCAGACCCTGGTTACCAACAGCGGGTGGCAGAAGAGGGCACAATACGACGCTTTCCTGAATGGTCTGGGAGAGAGAATCAAGGTCAAACTCCTTATCCACGAGCTGCCTGAGGAGCTGGGGGCTCTTATTGATCTGGCTATCCCTGTGGATGCACGATTAGGGGAGCGAAGACGGTCGAAGGAACCCAGTGCTTCCTCTGACCTCCCTGTCATGTCCCAGGTGAGAAGGCAGCATCCTCTCCAGTCCTCTGCGGCTCCCAAGACGGCACCTGAGGGGATTCCCATGCAGATAGTCTGAGCCAGACTAACTAAAATGGAGCAGGAACGCAAGTTCAGGGAACGGGCCTGCTTCTACTGCGGGAAGACTGGGCACCGTAGTGGGCATTACCCCTGTTGAGACCTCCTCAGTTAATCGTACCTGCCTGCCAATCAGTTTGGAGTGGGAAGGGGGGTTTAAGCAGACTACTACCTTAGTGGATTCCGGAGCTGAGGTCAGTTTTGTGGATGCTGAGACGGCACGAAAGTGGGGAATACTCTGGAGGAGGTTTCATGTTCTCGAGTGACAAATTCTGTTAACGGTCAGAGGACCGGCCGCATCACCCACTCCACTGCCCCCATCAAATTATTACGTGTTTCAGGCAACCACCAGGATACCATCCGATTGACCATCTCATTGACTCCCCTCACTCCCATGTTATCCTGGGCCATCCTTGAATGGCCAAACACAACCCTGACATTGATTGGGCTACTTATGAAATTAAGGGCTGGAGCCCCAATTGTTCACAGTCATGTCTTGCCAATGCCTATGATCATGTTCATGTTCCCTCCTCTGCTGAGATCCCTAACCTGGAGAAGCTCAAAGGCAGTAGACATGAGTGGTAATGGGTAGTGATTCTTGACAGTAATTTCATTAAGACCTCTGAAGTCAATGCGTGGAAGAAGGGTCCCGTCCTTCTTACCCACAAAGAAGAACCCCGCCCCAGCAGGAGAGGAGGAAGGGCGGATATACCGGCTGCGAGTGACTCACTCAGGTACTCCTCTCCATGGCTTGGGTCTCGGGATGGGAAAGGGAAAACAGACGGCCTCTAGGGGTCATGGTACCTGGTTTGAGATCAATAGCGCAGTCATAGGGTCTATGAGGGGGTAAGCAGGTTGCACGAGACTTAGAAAACACCTCTTCGAGGTCATGATAAACTTGAGGGGCCTTCTCCAGGGGGCCACTATATTAACTAAGTTAGACCGGCGCAACGCCTACCACCTGGTCCGTATTTATGAAGGGGATGAGTGGAAGACAGCCTTCAACACCCCCACGGGCTACTGGGAGTACTTGGTTCTTCCCTTCGGGCTTACCAACGCCCCAGCAGTCTTCCAGGGTCTGGTTAATGATGTTTTAAGAGACATAATTAACAGATTTGTCTTTGTGTATCTAGACAATATTCTCATTTTTTCAAAGACCCTGGAGGATCACATCAAGCAGGTGTGTTAAGCCTGGAGAACCGCCTGTTTGTCAAAGCCGAGAAGTGTGAGTTCTCTGTTCTTACCACTACTTTCCTGGGTTTCGTCATCCCTGCTGGTGCCAAAAGTATGGACCCTTCCAAGGTAAATGCTGTCACTCAGTGGCCCAGACCCACAGACCGGAAATCTTTACAGCGTTTTTTAGGCTTTGCAAATTTCTATAGGAGGTTCATTCGGAACTATAGCTCAGTCGCTGCTCCCCTTACTGCTTTGACATCTAGTAAGTGCAAATATCAGTGGAATAATGAGGCTGAGGCTGCCTTTTAAGATCTCAAGGCACGTTTTACTTCGGCCCCCATCCTAACGCTTCCTAACCCTGATACGCAATTTATTGTTGAAGTGGACACTTCAACATTGGCGTCGGAGCTATCCTATCCCAGAGAGCTGCTAAAGACTACAAGATTCATCCATGTACTTTTTTTCCCACCGTTTGAGCCCCACAGAACAAAGTTATGATTTGCAACTGGGAGCTGTTAGCTGTCAAACTGGCATTGGAGGAATGGACACAGTGGCCAGAGGGCACTAAAGTCCCGTTTCTCGTCTGGACTGACCATAAAAACCTTGAGTACCTGCTGTTATGGCCCCAATTTGTTATTACATTTATAACACAACAGCAACAGCAAGGGATGACAAACACAGTTTTAACAACTAAAACACATTTAATTTTTAACAAAGACAAAGACTAATAACAACCTACAACTAAAGACCAAGATTGATAAATAAGAAAAAACAGAAATAATTACAGTCCCTTTTTGGTGGGGTGGCTTGGTGATGTCCTGGATGAAGAAAAATGCTCAAACACAGGCAAAGAAATCCACAAAAGAAACGTCACAGGTCTTGAACAGAATGGCAGGTCATCTTCTTGCAATTTCTCCTACTACTTTACTCTCTCAATTCTTTTCCTTATATACTCTTTTGCAGACCCCACCCACATTTAGACCTCTTTTTTTTAATTTTCTGAGACTTGCCCCAGACATGTCCAGGACATGTCTAAACATGACTCCAGTCTGAGCTTAACAAAAAAAGGTAAATACTGCCATCTAGTGGCCTATATTCACATTACACCTCCATTCCAAAAGGGAAAAATTTTGACTCATGAAGGCAAAATTTTTCTTTTCAATACAAAATGGTTAAGTGAACACTTGTCTATATATACATATCATACAATATTCAAACACATGATATATATATACACATTCAAACACGGGATAAGCAATCAGCAATTACATTGTCTGTACCCTTCACATGCTTAATTTCCAAGTCAAACTCCTGTAAAATCAAACTCCAATTCAACAATCTCCGATTCTTGTTTTTCATCTTACTCAAAAACATTAACGGATTGTGGTCAGTGTACACAATCATTGGCTTTTGTCCTGTACAAACATAAACCTCAAAGTGTTGTAAAGAAAGGACCAGAGCCAACAGTTCCTTCTCTATTGTGGAATAGTTCCTTTGGTGGCGATTGAACTTCCTGGAGAAGTATGCCACGGGATGCTCAATGTCATCAGAGTCACTTCTCTGTAGGAGCACAGATCCACAAGCTTGGTCGCTAGCATCGACCGCGATGGAGAACGGTTTGTTGAAGTCAGGAGATTTGAGCACGGGGAAGTGACACAGCAGAGACTTCAGGCGATCGAAGGCTCTCTGGCATGCATCATCCCAGGTGAACTTTACGCCTTTCTTCAGTTGGTTAGTTAGACTGAGAGCAATCTCAGCAAAGTTCTTGCAGAACTTGCGGTAGTACCCGATCATTCCAAGGAAGCGGCGCAAAGCTTTTTTGTTGTCAGGAACTGGAAAGTCCATGATGGCTTGGACTTTAGCATTTATGGGTGCCACCTTACCCTGGCCTATGACGTAGCCAAGATAGGTGACAGTAGCACAACCAAAGTCACTCTTGTTCAGGTTAACAGTCAGGTTAGCCTGGGTCAGGCGCTGGAACAACGTCTCTACATCTTTTAGATGTTCTTCCCAGGAGTCACTCCATGTGATCAGGTCATCGATGTATGCACCCGTGTGTGGCAATCCGGCGATTGTAGACTGTATCATCCTTTGGAACGTGGCTGGGGCATTTTTCATGCCAAAGGGTAGGACTTCATACTGGTACAATCCAGATGGTGTGGCAAAAGCAGAGATGCTCTTGGCCCTCTCAGTTAAAGGCACACACCAATAACCCTTCAATAAATCAATCTTGGTCAGAAACTTTGCTTGCCCTACACTATCAATACAATCATCAATCCTAGGTATTGGAAACACATCAGTTCTAGTTACAGCATTGACTTTGCGATAATCTGTACAGAATCTAGTACTTCCATCAGGTTTTGGAACTAGCACACAGGGTGAACTCCAATCGGAGTTGGAGGGTCTGATAATATCATGTTTTAACATGTACTCAACCTCTTTCTCAGCAATCTTTCTCTTTTCAGGATTCATCCGGTATGGATGCTGTTTTATTGGTTTGGCATCACCAACATCTACATCATGAGAGGCTATAGTAACTCTCTTTGGAACATCAGGAAACAAATCCTCATATTTCTTGATCAACCTTTCAAACTGATCTCTCTGTGAGGGTTCTAAGTGCTGGAGTTTTACATCAAGATTTTGCAACACTTCAGTGTTTGACAATTTACATGAAAGAACTTCAGCTTTAATTCTTGGTTCATCATCTTGAAACTCCCCCTCATCTTCACACGTTTCGACCATTGGAGAATCTGAAGTGACAGCTGCAACCCTAGCATTTCTGTCATGATAAGGCTTTAGCATGTTAACATGACACAATTGTTTTGGTTTTCTCCTATCTGGAGTCTTCACAATGTAATTGAGATCATTGAGTTTTGTCAGAATTTCATAAGGACCATGAAATCTAGCCTGCAATGGATTGGACTGCAAGGGAAACAACACAAGGACCTTGTCTCCTGGTTTAAACTCACGGCTTCTAGCCTTATGATCATACCAAGTTTTCATTTTTCCCTGACTTGATTTCAAGTTCTCTTTGGCAAGGTCACAAGCTGCACGCAATCTTTCCTTGAACTTGCTAACATAGTCTAACAGACTGATTTGCGGCTCTTCCTTTTGCCATTGTTCACTCAATAATAGCAAAGGTCCTCTCACTTCATGACCAAACTCTAGCTCAAATGGACTGAATCCAGTAGACTCCTGCACTGCTTCTCTAGCTGCAAACAACAGCAAATGAACCCCTTCATCCCAGTTTTTCTCATGGTCATAACAATAAGTCCTCATCATTGTCTTGAGAGTGCAATGAAACCGCTCTAAGGCACCCTGACTTTCTGGATGATAGGCACTAGAAAGAATCTGTTTTGCACCTAGTTCATACACAACCTGCTGAAACAATCCTGAAGTGAAATTGCTACCTTGGTCTGACTGAATTTCTCTGGGAAGACCAAACAACGTGAAGAACTTTATCAAAGCCTTCGAGAGTGCAGTTGCCTTGATGTTACGTAGAGGTATGGCTTCGGGGAATCTGGTAGATGCACACATGATTGTCAACAAGTACTGATTTCCAGATCTAGTCTTGGGTAATGGACCAACGCAATCAACAATGACCCGAGAGAATGGCTCCCCAAATGCTGGGATAGGCTGCAATGGAGCTACAGGTGGGTCTAACTGGTGTTTTCCAACTACCTGACAAGTGTGACAGGTTTTGCAAAAGTTGGAAACGTCTTTCCGAAGCCCAGGCCAAAAGAAGTGTTTCATGATCTTATCAACAGTCTTGTTAACACCAAGATGACCTCCTAAAGGTAAACTATGAGCCATTGTTAAGATCTCATTCCTATAGACCTTCGGAACAACAATTTGCCTGACCACTGCCCAATCTGCATTGGCAGGGATATCAGGAGGGCGCCACTTCCGCATCAACACACCATCCTTGAGATAATACCCAACTGGAACTGCATCTATTTCTTTTTCAGGAAGGGCTCTCCTCTTTAGTACACCAATTTCAGGATCATTAGTTTGCTCCTCAATCAACCGCTTTCTGGACAGAGACAAGTCTCCAGACACATCAGAATCACCAGACCCATCCGGCTGGCTGAATAGAGAACTGATAAAAGTATCTGATAAGTCCTCAAACGGAGAAACCATAGTAGGCCAATCAGAGTCATGAGGCGAACCACCTGAGTCCTGACTATTCAATGTGCTGGATGGCACTATAACATCTTCTTCTTTAGCCTTCTTGGCCATAGCACGAGTCACTGCACAAGAAGGATACAGAGATGGGTCCTCATGACCATTTTCAGTGCTCGGCTGTGAAGTAAGATGTACAGGGGGAACTACTTTGCCCCCAGCCAGGTCATTGCCTAGCAACAGAGAAACACCCTTTATAGGTAGACTTGATATAAGTCCCACCTTTACCTGTCCTGTAACTAAATCTGACTTCAAGAATATAGAGCGCAGGGGTACAGATACAGTCCTCCCTTCAATACCTTGTACAAGTATGAAATCCCCTGAAGCGGTCTCATCACGTAACTCCAAGGAGTCCATCAACAAAAGTGACTGAGAAGCTCCGGTATCCCTTAGGATATATATGGGGACAGGAGTAGTATGCTCATTCAGAGCCACAAATCCCTCTGACACAAATGGAAGAAATTCCTCCCTCACGAAGTCAGCTGTATCAGGCTTTTTAGCCCCACATGAAGCAGGCAATTTAGCAGATCGGTTATCTACCACAGGGGTTTCTAACCTTGTTTTCACAAAGGCATTTGGTTTGGTATCCTTTTCTTTTTCTTTCTTAGCTTTAAGGAACCAACAGTTAGTTGTAACACGACCAGATTTCTTGCAATAACTGCAAACTAGACCACTTTTGTCACTGTCAGCTTTCACACTTTGATCAGACCTGTTACTGGATTTCTGAGCACCATCACCAGATTTGTCTTTGTCTTTGGGTGAGGAATCTTGGGTATCACCGTAACCCTTTTTCTGAAATTGGGACCATTTATTGTTACTGCTAGACTGAAATTTGGACTTATGAGTGAGAACATATTCATCTGCAAATTTGGCAGCTGATTGCAAGTTCAGTGCTTGCTTCTCATTAAGGTAGGTCTTAACATCATCCTTAACACAGTTCTTGAATTCTTCAACTAACACCATCTCTTTTAGTGAGTTGAAATCATCCTTGACCTCCATAGAAGTACACCAGCGCTCAAAGCAAACCTGCTTCTCATTAGCAAATTCAACATAAGTCTGATTTTCAGATTTCTTCAGACCTCTGAATTTCTGTCGGTAAGCCTCTGGAACCAACTCATAAGCTCTCAAAATAACCTTTTTGACAACCTCATAATCAGAGGAATCATCTGCAGACAAAGCCGAATAGGCTTGTTGAGCTTTACCCTTGAGGACAGTTTGCAACATCAGAGGCCAGTGTTCCTTTGGCCACTGGCAACTCTTTGCTACCTTTTCAAAACACTGGAAATAGTTGTCAACATCCTTTTCTGAAAATGGAGGCACCAGTTTTACCTCCTGACTGGCACAAAATTTATTTTTAGTTTCAATTTTAATTTTTAGTTGCTCCATTTGGAGTCTTTCTTCTCTATCGAATTTCTCTAATTCAAAATCTCTCTGTCTCTGTCTCTCTCTTTCTGCTCTTTCCTCTTTCTCTCTCTCAAATTCTCTTTGTTTTTCTTCTCTTGCTAATTTTTCTAACTCAAACTGCCTTTGTTTTTCTTTTTTTTCCTTCTCAATTTCTCTTTGTTTCTCTTTTTTCTCCCTTTCTTTTTTCTCTTCTCTTGCTAATTTTTCCAACTCAAACTGCCTTTGTTTTTCTTTTTCCTCCCTTTCAATCTCTAGCATTTTTAATTTAAGTTCCATTTCTATATTTGGATTTTCCACTGGAAACTGTTCCAGATCTCCTGGTGCAAACACATTTTCATCAATGTAATATTCAACTATCTCTCTAGCCAGTCTTGCTTTTCGCATGGCTGGTTTTACCTTTGTCAGCTCCAACTGTCTGCAAATTTCTAGCAGTTCTGTCTTTTTAAAAGACTTCAAAACCCCTACGGTTGGTGATGCCAAGAAATCATCCATTGCTGTTGTCAATATATATCTAGGAAAATTCACAAAAACAATTTCACAATTTGGAATGTTAGATTTTCAATAAATTACTCACACAATGGTCTATCCCGGACGAGCCCCCAATTTGTTATGGCCCCAATTTGTTATTACATTTATAACACAACAGCAACAGCAAGGGATGACAAACACAGTTTTAACAACTAAAACACATTTAATTTTTAACAAAGACAAAGACTAATAACAACCTACAACTAAAGACCAAGATTGATAAATAAGAAAAAACAGAAATAATTACAGTCCCTTTTTGGTGGGGTGGCTTGGTGATGTCCTGGATGAAGAAAAATGCTCAAACACAGGCAAAGAAATCCACAAAAGAAACGTCACAGGTCTTGAACAGAATGGCAGGTCTGGTCATCTTCTTGCAATTTCTCCTACTACTTTACTCTCTCAATTCTTTTCCTTATATACTCTTTTGCAGACCCCACCCACATTTAGACCTCTTTTTTTTAATTTTCTGAGACTTGCCCCAGACATGTCCAGGACATGTCTAAACATGACTCCAGTCTGAGCTTAACAAAAAAAGGTAAATACTGCCATCTAGTGGCCTATATTCACATTACACTGCGAACTGCCAAGAGACTGAATCCTCGCCAGGCCAGGTGGGCTCTGTTCTTTTCTAGATTTAACTCTCATCTTGCTTATTGCCCAGGCAACAAGAACGTAAAGCCGGATGCGCTATCTTGTCTCTTCGTCATTCCCGACAAGGAACCCTGCACTGAAACCATCCATCCTAAGGAAGTATTCGCCAACGCTATCTCCCTGGATATAGAAAGAAAAGTGAGAGATGCTCAAGAAGATTCTGCTGCTCCCAGTGGTTGCCCCACCACTTGTCTGTTCGTCCCTATCACTGTGCACCCCCAAGTTTTGCAGTGGGGCCATGCATCTAACTTGTCCTGCCACCCAGGAGTTAACTGGACTCTGGACTTCATCACGTGTCGCTTCTGGTGACCGAATATGAGGAAAGATGTCCGGGACTATGTCCCTGCCTGCTCGGTCTGTGCTCAGTCTAAGGTATCTCACCAACCCCCTCACTGCCTACTCCAACCCATACACACACCCCATCGCCCTTGGTCACACATCTCCCTAGATTTCATCACGGGTTCACCTCCTTCCAATCATCATAACACCATCCTCATTATTGTTGACTGATTCTCCAAAGCAGTTCACTTTATTCCCATCACCAAACTCCCCACTGCACAAGAAACCGCCAACCCTCTCATACAACACATTGTCTGACTCCACTGCATCCCCACTGACATTGTCTCTGATCAAGGTCCACAGTTCACTGCCAGATTTTAGAAAGCTTTTTGCACCTCACTAGGCACTTCAGTCAGTCTCACCTCAGTTTTTCACCCCCAATCCAATGGCCAGACCGAGCGGGCTAATCAATGCATTGAAACTGTCCTCAGATGTCTTTGTGCTAAAACCCCAGCCTCCCGGAGTCATAAATTGCCATGGGTCGAGTATGCCATCAACAACTAGACGTCCTCCTCCTCCTCCAAGCTGTCCCCTTTCGAGTGCTGCATGGGATACCAACCGCCACTGTTCCCCAGTCAGGAGGAAGTGGTGGTTCCATCTGCACAGGCCTTCATCCGCCGATGCAGACGCACTTGGAAAACTACACACGTCGCCCTGCTGAAGTCGGTGGCAAGAATGAAGCGTCTGGTGGACAGAAGGCGTACTTCGGCCCCTAACTACCGGGCAGGACAGAGGGTATGGCTGTCATCCCGGCACGTATCGAGCATTCATGACCCAGTGGAAGCTCAGCTTCAGCCTCCAACCTGCTACCTTCCCCACTGCGCAAGTCCGAGTGGCTTACATTATTACCCAGCTCATCTAAAGAGCCAAGCAGTGGGCTACCGCTGCCTGGGAAGCTGGTCTGCTCTTTCTGGATTTCAACCTATTTTTGTATGACCACGATTTCTGTGTTTGGGTGCCCTGAGTATGACCCTTGGCTTTGTTCATCGACTACGATTTTTTGCCTATTGTTTTTGTATCTCTGCTCATCCAATTGGTTCTGACCCCTGCCTGTCTAGTTGACACTGTTTTTGGATTTCGTATTGTGGCTTGGCAATTCCTGTGTTTTTTGGCTTTGACTCGAACTCCAATGAAGGCATACGTTTTTTGGATTTCCCTCTCTTGCGTGTGGTTCCTGAACTGTAGGTCACAACATCTCAAAATTTTGTCCAAATTCCTCCAGGCTTTGGAATGAGCCTTGGATCATAACGGTCCCATTGTGGTACAGGTTAATAGTGAACTTAGGGGTTGTATCAGTATAGAGTTATCTCATTGCCTTTTTTCCTGCCATCTTTAAATCAGTAATGGCTGAGCTGAGGACTGTATGCCAGGCATTGGGCAGCTCTGTGTAAAAAATCAGATTGGTTTTTCTCTCCTCGTCGTTAATTGTGGAGAAATCTGCCTTCACGGTCTCTGAAAAGTCTCTCAATAATTTGGTTTTATATTTTTTCCTTGCAGCATCAGAAGTACAGTTGCCAGGGTAACTGATAGCCAGGCAGTGAAGACTCCGCCCCTCAAATGTATCCATTTTTGCAAAGCTCCACCTGTCAATAACTGACACTAGCTCTCAGATTAGCAAGTTAATTGTCAGAATACCTATTTTAAATGAATTAAATGAAACAGGAAAATAAGGTCCTACCCTTTTTGTCCACAGTCCAGGCTGTTTCCTTCTGGCTGTAAATGTCCCTGCTCCTGCACTTGACAGTACTTTGATGCTTGTTCTCTGCTGGCCTCCTCCTCAGTTTTGATTGAACCTTTATTTAACCAGGCAAGACAGATTAAGAACAAGTTCTTATTTACAACTGCGGCCTGGCAAAGGCAGAGCCTCTTGAGGTAAAGGGGAGAAGGATTATATTAAAATTAATAAAAAAAAAAAAAAGCAAACAGTATAAGCACTACACCAGGTAAACATATTAACAAAGACATATGCAAAGACACAGCTAAACAACACACACAAAGACATCGAGCAGCAACAAAAAGACGGGCATCATTCTGTGTTACAACAGCAAACATCTTTAAAAAGGTCTATGATCAAGGCTATAAAGGTCACCTTAGAAATAAAAGAGTCCAGCTTGATTGTTTTTTGTAACTCATTCCAATCTCTGGCTGCTGCAGACTGAAAGGACCAAAAACCTAATGCAGAGTTAGTTTTTGGGACTGACAACAGAATCAAATTTGCAGAGCGAGTGTTGTATGTGGAAGATGCAAGGTGCAAGAGTTTACACAAGTAAGGGGGGGACAGACCGAGAAGAGTTTTGTATATTAGCATGAACCAGTGAATTTTGCGGTGAGTGTGTAATGATGGCCAATTAAGGGAAGAGTATAGAGCGCAACAATGTGTTCTGAAGGGAGCATTTGTAATAAATCGGATGGCAGAGTGGTAAAGGACATCGAGCTTTTGAAGCAGGCCTTTACATGCAGATCTGTAGATGACATCGCCGTAGTCGAACATGGGAAGGAGGGTCATTTGAACTAGAGTTAGTTTAGCAGAGTAAGTGAAAGAGGAGCGTAATCTATAAAGAAAGCCAATTTTTGATTTGACTTTCGACTGTAATATGTGAATGTGGTTAGAAAAGGACAGAGTGCTGTCTAGCCAGATTCCCAAATTTTCACCTTCAGATTAGCTGTTTGATTAGCCTAGTAATTTTTTGTCAAAATACTTGCCTGAATTTGTTTTTCCCCCCTATAAAATTATCTAGCATGGTCTCTAATTCCTCATATAATGTGGTGTGTAAGTGTCTCTCTGTTCACTTAAAACCAACAAAAGAATGATTTTTTTAGGAGCACATTTTCTATCTGTTGTCTCTCAGATGTCACTCTCTCTCTCTCTCTCTCTCTCTCTCTCTCACTCACATACACACACACACACACACACACACACACAGGCTCCAAAAATCTAGCAGGTCTTGATGCCCGGTCATCAAACCTGATGACCATCGATAATATGTGAAAGCTTCCTCTTATATTAGCAGCTGAGGGGGGAGGCTGTCTCATTGGAGATGAGAGATAGTGTACACTAATCCCAGCCACTGATCTTTCCATCCCATTGCACACATAGGTAGAGAGAGAGAAACGTACACTAGGGTGGTCCAATAATGTACCGAAATATTTTTATATACAGTAGAAGTCAAGGCCCCTTTTCAAAATGTTCCAATTATCACTTTAACATGCACAATTGTAAGTTGATGTATGAACGTAAAGCAGCGCTCATGATGGCTCAAATTCGCAAGCTGTTTGCTATCATTGTGCTATCATTTTAGAGAACCTGCAAACTTTCGAGTGCATACATTACTCCATCTAACAAATAACACAAAGAGCTTCAACTAAAACTAGATCATTTACTACTATTTTAACATATCATAAACAAAAGCAGGTCATTCACTTCTGATTTAAACGACACCAATTTCAAAAAGGCAGCAACAACCACAATGCATGCGTTTCACAATTGTTCCAACTGTTTAAATGAAATAGGATCATTTGAAACGTTTTTTATGCAATTCCGTTGCTTTCAGCCCCTGAGTAAAGAAAAGCGTGAGAAGTCCGGAGTCACAATTCATTTCCATGTTACTAGTAGTGAAATCCACTGTGACGCATGTGAAACTGATAAACCTCCATGTACATAGACTTCAATTATTACATCACCTATGTGCTGATTAATGAAAACTGGCCACACCTGCTGGGGAGTTTTGACCGACGCTGAAGCCCTCCGCCACAGTTTCAAAAAATCCTGGAGGAAACCCTGGATGTAGATGACCCAATGAGCACTGCTTTCTGTGAACAATATCACTAAGATTTTTGGAATAATTACATAGTTTAGTAAAACAAACAAAATGAGGAGGTGCCTCGCTTACCACCATGAAGTAAATTTTTTTAATCACCCTAACGTACACGTTCACTCACCTGCAAAGTGTGACAATCCCAACACCGTGAGGCTGTCTGCACCTATTTTTGCACTCTTTACCTTCTGTACTGTGGGAACCAACACAATATGACAACATTTAAAGTTTTCTCACACTGTACCCCTCATGCCTGCACATTGGGGGAGGGGCAAAACCGATAAAAAATGTATAATAATGTCTACAGAGAAGCCAGAGGGAGGAGCCCCTGAAAAAAACCAGGGCACATGGGTGGTGCTGGATATGACGCAGAGCCCCAGTGGCCACAACATTACCTTTGATCATTTCTTCATCTCCTACAACCTGGAACAGGAACTTCTCAAAAGAATGCCTACAATGATTGGAACAATTAGAAACAAGACTAGGTGCAACCTAGTATTTGGCTGGGCCATCAAGTGCCGTATGAGAATGTGGGCCCAAGAGAAGGGTGCTAAATGAGACAAAGCTCTGAGTTATATGAAGTGCAAGTTTAGTAATGAGCCGGAGCTGATCCATTCTTTATAAAGTGGGTGGGGAGGGTGGGATCTCATAAACATCTTTTGAAGGAATTAGAAAAATGAAAGAGCAGCTATACACCAGCACCGACAATGCAAAATAATGTACAAATAAAATTTATTTAAAGTAACTTTAATGCAATTGCTTGTAATAAAAATAACTTGGAATAAGTGAAATTGTACTTAAACGTCTATCTCTGTGGAATCTCACAAGCGGAACCAGAGAAAACAACCATGGCGGACTGAAACAAACCGAACCAATCTAGTGTGAAAGAAGATTATCCTAAAAAAGGTCAGATTACAGCGCAACCGAGCATTGCACTTTGTCACATAGCTAATATGATAATGTATCCCAAGTCTCTTCATTGTGCCCGTTTTCTCTCGTATCGGTTGCGAGATTCGTGTCTTGTCATGATTAAGATGCAGCTCATGTCTTCTACAGTAATAATGAGTGTATAACGAAATAAAGGAAAGAAAAAACATTTTAACAACAAACAGAACATCCAATGAGCACTCCAATTTATTTACTTGCGGGCCATCTTTTTGTTGATAGCCTACAGTAGAACAATTTCGTCAACTGGAGGCATACGTTTTGATTTATGTAAACTCCACAACTATAATGCACCTTATATCACCTTATAATTTCCTAAAGAAAGACCGAATAAAGACTTGTCCATCTTCAACGGAAGAGTTAAAACAGATTAATAAATAGACCAAGAAAAGTCGATAGCTATTAAGGAACGGGTCAGGTGGACACCAGGAGCGGGATCAGGAGATTTAATAGGGAATCCAGACACGGGAAAATGTGGCCCACAAGAAAACACCGTGCACACGCACTGAACTAGGAGAACTTAGGTGTTCTGCCCAGGGCAGGGGAGAACTGAGATATACACTCAACGAGTGGCACGAAATAAAACAAGCTAATGAAAACAAGAGAAACAAGGAGAACTCGGAACTTGAAAACGGAAAAGCTTGGGGTGCTTGGGAACGGAGACTCTAAAGGTAGCTCAGGTTCAGGTAGCGTGTGCGGGACCAAAGTGCCGCAGTATCTTGCGAAGTCCGGTCTGACATCGCTACCCTCTTCCCAGAATAAATATACTAGGGAAGAGGCGGGGAAAGGCAGGCATCCTCAGGGGGAAACAGAAACACATGGGATTAATTCACGAGGACCGGGAACAATAATGACTCGAGATAAGACGCCAAGATGATCAATCACACCAGACAGTTTAGATTAAGGTAATCTAAACGTGACAAGTAAAAAGCACCACAAGAGAAGCAAAGGAAAACATAGTTTTAAACGCAGTAATTAATCAGGGACAGCTTAGGTAGAATTCACGAAAGCTAGGAAAGGCAAGCACTCGCTAATGAGTTAATAAGGTTAATACTACGTGACAAAATATATACACACCCTTAAGTGCTGGTTAGTGCGGTTAGAAATGGCCCTATCAGAGAAAGCATTCACTCAAAGTTTTCAGAGAACACATTCACTCAGAGTTTTGCGAGACCCAGAATTAAGCAGTGGAGGAAGCAATGAATGAATGAAATACCAAAGCCGAAACTGAAAGAGGAAACGTGATTGGACAACGAGACTCAGGCATGCAGGCAGTCACACGACATCACTGGAGCCAGGCAGGGGGGGAATAGGTGGTCAGGCCATGGGAATGGAGCTGAAACACAAACCAAGAGAGACACTGGGAAAAAAACGCACAAGCACAAACAAGCACACACGGCAGAATCATAACAGATAGCTATCAATTTGCATTTTATTAAGGTGGAACACAAACATGGCTAAGTTTGTACGTCAAATAATAACTGGAATACTCGAAAAATTAGAACTTTAGAAAAATTAAAAACTTTAGAAAATTAGAACTGTCGGACACTGAGTATTTTAGGATCTCAGTCCGACAATAAATGCATTAAGTCCCGCTACGATGTCAACACATCTAAACTGAGCAGAGCTTAAACAGAAACATTGGTTGAAATTCTCGATAATCATCTTGAAGAACTGCCGTCTTTTCAAAACATTCACATTTAATAACTAAAAGATTCAATAGATTTGAAGGAATTGATAACCATAATCGACTGTCGGACACGGAGTTATAATGAGAGTGATATTGAAAACACATAGGCCTATGCTTCTGTAGCTTAAGTCATGAAATTCCCCCATTTTTTAAGGAGTAAACTTTTTTCAACCCATGAACCTCATGCAAGAGAATAAAACTGGGTAACTTACCTAATTTAATTTTCGAGTAACACCGTGGACCACAAAAGCCCTAAAAACTGGGTATCCAACTTAATTTTTGAGCAACACCGCGGACCGCAAAAGCCCTAACAAACAAACACATACTGTAACTTCACTCATGAAATGGCCCCGTTTTCAAAGTCAACTTTTTTCAAGCCATGAACCTCATGCAAGAGAAAAGAACTGGGTTGCGAACTTAAATTTCGTGCAACACCGCGGACCCGCGTAAGCCCTTAACAAACGAACAAACATCTAGACTACTGTAACTTTCCTAAGTCAGAAAAGTGAAAATATCACTCGCCTTCCAGAGACAAATCCAAAATCCACCAACAGCAAAGTAGTCCGTTTCAAATCAGCAAAATATTCAGTTCTTGCTCTCAAATCCAATATCAAACGACAGCAAAGTATTCAGTTTCTGGGGCAAAGTGTCAAAGCCGAAGTTCCGAGACCCATGCATATATAATGTAAATACACATACCTATAGATAAGAGTAACGAAAACGCCAATCGTCGGGAAACCAATCGTTGAAGTTCTTCCCCGCCGGCCGACCAATCTATGAACTTCTTCCAGCCGGCCAGCCAATCGTCGTCAAACCAATCATTGAAGTTCTTCCCCGCTGGCCAACCAATTGCTGAACTTCTTCCCCGCTGACCAGCCAATCATTGAACTTGATCACTCACTCACTCACTCACTCACTCACTCACTCGTTTATAGGGGCCTGGCCGCTGCTCAGTCCTGCCCAAAAACAAGACAGAGCTCCCACCTCAGCTTCTAACAGTAAAGACCAGGCCAGTTCATACCTCTAACCTTCTGTTTATGACCAACACTGCCCTGGTATCCTACATACCCAAAAAGGGCAAAAATGTGGTGCTCATGAGCTCTCTACATAGGGATGGAAGTATCAGTGACTGGGAGGACCGTAAGCCAGAGGCCATACTTGATTGTAACACCACAAAAGGAGGGGTAGACAACTGTTGGCCTGGTACAGCTGTCAAAGAAGAACTTTATGGTGGCCAGTTGTGATCTTTTACAATATTCTGAATGTTTCATCCTAGAATGCATTTATAATCTGAATGGCAATCAACCCAGACTGGAACCAAAGGAAGCTCCAAAGAAAATGACTTTTTCTAAAGGAGCTAGGCAAGGCACTGGTGACACCGCACATACAGAGGAGACAATATCAGTTCAAATAAATTAAAAAAAAATTCATTAAAACAATGTTTCATTTCATTTTTTTAATAGATAAGCATTATTTATGCCACCTTCAGTTATGGCGGTTTTTATTATTGTGGATTTTTAGATAAATAATCAATTAATTATCACAAAAACGCCTGACACGTCCATTGTTAAACGTGATAAATCAGAGATTAATATTTTATATGATATGTATATTTTTTGGAATTGAGATAAACACTTGTTAAGTATTTTTATGAAAATTTTTATTTCTGTATTGCTTTTAAAATCCCAAAAAATGTCCCGGGTCAGATTGACCCGAACAGTACATGAGGGTCATAAAAGTGAACCTAACACAAGGGTTAAGGGGGATAAAACATCCCTCTAATCTTTAAAGCAACTAATAAAAAAAATTGACAGCTGGTTAAAATTCTGGTATCGTAATTCTGGTTGGAACAAAAACCACCATACACAATGGGTCCCCAGGACCGACTTCGGGAACCACTGGCCTATACGATGGAAGAAGGGTGGTGAAAATGCGGAGCATCTTGACTGTGCGCGGGGCTAAGGCAGCGCTGCTGAAACCCGGGGTCTCGAGAAACGGCTGGAGGTTGACATGAGGGACGAGCGGGCACAGGCTCGACAACAACTGTAGGCTGCGTCACTCTCACTCTCCAGAGGGGAATCCCCACAGCCGGATAGGCTGCTCACATGCGCCAGGGCGGTTCGAGCTCGACGATCGTGTTACCCGACTCAAGAGTTATTTTACCGACCACACTTTTCCAGGAAACAAGATACACAGACACGAAAGTCTGATATCTTACACAATTATACGTGTAAACAAAAAGAAACGAACTGCACTTCAGTCACATATTTACATTCATATTTGTATTAACAATTATATTTATATCTATTTTTTATATTTACATTTTGTCAAATTAAGGAGAGATTAATTCACTCAAAATATAGCCTAGACAAATTATGAATCACTAAAAGCCGTCTTTTTTGATGATTAATTCTGAATTTCTACGAAGTCTGCGGCATATTTCCTCTCGTTAACAATCCAACATTGGTCAGTGTTAGGCAATTTGCATTAATTCGTTTTAAGGATAATAAATCAAACTTTATAATGAAACTCAGCGTAGGCTATTTGCTAATGATTAAGCGCTGGATTTATAAAGATCCGCTGTTCATTCAGGCTTGCCTGCCTGACCCCCCCTCCCCGATGTTAAAACTCAGCTAACTCGACAAATTGACAAATGCATGGTCTCAACATCGGTTAACGTGATGCACAGAGGAATTACAGGATGTCCCAGTGGGAGGGGTGCTGCACAAAGAACCCGCCCCACCCGCACCAGCCTGCTCTTTCTGTGGTGCTGATGCTGAGGGAACGCCGCACGATCGACCAGTTCAGTTCAATTGCGCATGCAGCTTCTGCAGCAGGACACACTCTCACGGCTGGTCGACTCGTTTTGCGAGCACATAGCGCCTCAAAACTTTTGTCCTTTGATACAATCATTTCTGGGAAGTTTCTCGACCAAAACTCGAGACACGATGTGTCGCGGAAGAACTCATAGAGAGACGGTTCGCTGACTGATTTCTTCAACTAATTTCTTAGTCTGCGTCGAGAAAGCGCGTGCACATTTGAAAGAAGATCGTTTTCTGCCGAGGGTTTATTGACTATAACCGCAGAGCGGAAGCACTTTCATCGCATTCGACTGGATGTCTGCACATTAAATTTGCGGCGTATTAATTTTGATGTTTCTCTTTGATGTCGTTACAATCTGCATTGATTGCTCTGAGGTATAGGCTACTTCATCGCGAGGATTTGTTTTCTCTTAATCTGGCACTGGGACGTTTAGTTGTTTGAGCAGACTCCAAAATATCAGAGTCCAGGTAAAAATTAAATGTTTTGAGATAATAAGTGTAGGGTTACCGAGTTTTAAGTATTTGGGTATAATTAGGAATTAACTATAATAAGGGAAAATTAGAATTTTAGGACTTTAACCGTTGAGGTAGGCAAATTACTACACGCGCACTCAGTATTGCTTCTCGAAGTAGAGCAAGTTGATTTGAATGATGGCGATCAACACTGATACAGAGTTTCAGAAATTCGGAGTTGGGGAGAATAGGTCCGGTGAGGTTCTCGAGACGGAAGATTTTCTCGGCACCACGACCAATCAACCCACCGCAAGAAAGGACACGAAGCTCCCCGGATCACGCCCGGTCAGCGTGGGGAGTGCCAAGTCTCTAGACGCGGACCAGAATGGACACAATGTGCCTCTAAAGTTTGGGTCTGCCGGTCAACTTGGTGGAACTCTCTCCTCGTCCCATGGCAGTTTGAGCCGAGCTTCGTCCTCAGGACATGCGCCACAAGGGCCGAAACCGCGAGACTACTTGGTTTTGGCTATCATGTCCTGTTTCTGCCCAGTTTGGCCTGTCAACATCGTTGCGCTCGTGTACTCCATTATGGTAAGCGGAACTCCTCATCCCTCGTCGACTAGCCTTCCAGCCATTCTTCTGGCGTTTACTTTATACTCCGTTGATATTAGCAGTGATTAGATGGGAAATGTTGTATATGGATACTGTTTTATTTAGTTTTTCTATTTAAATTTGCCATCATAATGAAATGTGATCTAGTTAAATTACAAACATTAAAATGACCATGGAGCAGTAACACCACGCCCCTGCTTCCTCAGACATATGTATGCTCAAAAGCGCGCACAACCATGTACACACAGGCATATGCATACACATGCACACAAGTACACCCATGCACACCCTCCGGCACACGCGCTCGCGCGCGCACACACACACACACACACACACACACACACACACACACACACACACACGCACGCACACGCACACACACGCACACACACGCACACACACGGAGAGAGAGAGCGATAGATTTTCCCACACCGTAAATACTAAATTAAGATCACCTAACGAAGCAAGACTTTCCCACAACTAAAATAAAATATTATCTCTGTTGGACTCATCTACCACCTGGTCCCTTAGACATCAAATTAACCCTGGACATTTGTTAGAGTATTTAATAACTGATCCAGACAGCTAAAGATGGATCATTTTGAACCCAGTTATTTGATTAGACAGTGTGATTGGCAATTTGGATGACTCATTTAAGGTGACAAACATTCGTAATTGAATGCCCAGGGACACTTGAAACCATTGGCCGAAGGCTGACATGATGCTGTTATATACAGGCAGTGGACACAAAATCAGAAGAACCCCTTAAAAATGGGTTTGTCTTTGAGGTACCAAAACCAAAATTACAATAGCATCAACAAATATGAATCCAATGAATGAAAATGTTAATTGGAGGCACATGTCTGCTCTACAGGGGTCTAACCAGCAGCGCTTTACTTGGTAAGTGGATATTGAAGGAGCTCCAAAGGGGCCAAATAGTTGGTTCCCAACTTGTAGGTTCATCCATCAAAAAAAAATAAACGACAAAATTATTGCAAACTGTCAAAGATTATGATGATTGGCAGACCAAAAAAAAAAAAAAAAAAAACTCACAAGAAAAAAAGAACTGTAAAAGTGAAAGCTCTTTGACAGGGATGGAAGAATAGGCACTCTGACACTTGGTAGAAGAGTTCGTAGTAATCACAGAACTTCAGTCCCAAAAATCACCACAGAAACAAATCTACAAGTCTATCCATATCTGAACTAGTCTACAAAAACATATGAGCTTCACTAAGCTGGCTGGCATGTAAGGCAGTGTTTCCGATGATTTGTGCCTGAAATACTAACTACCACAAAGGGTGAAGGCTGGCATCAAATATCAAAAAAAATAAAATGTATGAGGTCATGACATGTCTCAACATTTACTGATAAATGTAAAACAATATATCATTTGGGATGTTCTGTCCTCATAATTTATCCTAATGTAAGTTATGTCACACACTGTAAAAATGGATGGGTTGTGTCTTTTCGGAGTTCAAGACAGACATATTTTAAGTTTAAGTCAACTGATCATCCTTTAATTTGTAGGGAAAAAACTTGCGTTTTAAGTTGTAGGCTACTGACAACTTGAGGTGTGGAGATTATGAAAGGCACAATAATTTTCACTAATGTCAGCCTTGTGTCGAGGCGTCCGAGTAAAATCAGTTCCCTTTGAGTAGTTCCCAGATGCCTCTGGAACTCATTCTTCTCAGGGTAATTAACTACCCACCTGTAAGATTACCTCGTTTTAGCTGCAAATGATTATCTATTGTACACTGGCACCTCAACATGAAAGTAATGTTTAGGGATAAAAAATGTTTTGCTGAAGACAATGAATTAAGTCGGCCTGCATCCTGTCGCTCCCGCAGGCCATCGCTTGCACCCCTAGCAGGTGAAACTGAGCGGATTATAGATTTACAGGCTAGAAAACTGTTTGTTCAACATTTTAGCAAATGGGCCAAATTTTTGCAGGCCTTTGCAATACTGTAGTCTTCACATTGGATACGCAGTAGCAAAAACATAAAAAATAAAATAAAAACCTCACGACGCATCAAGAATAAGAAGTACATGGGGGATCACTGAAGAAACTCAATAAATGGGCAAAATAAGTATTTAAGTCAAATAAACCAACAAAACTGTCACTACAATGCAGAAACTGTTATGGTCCAGAACAGGAATCAAGGGCAGAAACAGACTTGCAATACACCTGGTAATGTATTGGCAGCAGTACGGTAAAGACAGGGACGGATCCCCAGTAAGGATGATAGACCATTCAGCACAGATGTAATGAGCTGTGCTTGGGCTGCTCTTGCTCACCAGTGGCCTCTGGTGTGCTGCCAAATGTTGAAGTGCTTGCCATCACTGGACTGCCCACAAAAATTAGGGTTGATGCTTCAGGGAATTCAGTCCCAGTCCCGGCCCCAGCTCAGGGCTGGAAGCTTGTTCCTGACAGATGAGAGTTGAACAGGATGAATTAAGCAAACTTGAACTAGGTCCCAGACCCTGATTAGAAATAAAAACTTGTTTGAATCAACTAACAAATCTAAAATGTTCAAGAGACCTCCGCTGCCACTTTAGAATTGGTTTTATTTAGGCAAAGGATGTAGCCGTTTAACGTACATATGCCAAGAATCTTGTTGCAAATGCAAATTTACACTCCAAAAACAGCCACATTCACTGGAAGGCTTAAATACCCATCACTCCAGATACGGCCGAGAGGGAAGAAACGCTTGAGATATACTGTACATCAATTACAACACACAAACACCTAATGGACACAAATGTGGCTGAACTGCGAAGAAACACACTGGGGATTCACACGAGGGCTGTGACAGAAACACTATGTCGATTTTAATTAAGATAATAAGCTAAGTGTGCCACGAGGAAGCTGGTTAAATAAGGCTACGTGACTTCAAAAAGTGTTGTCAAATGCTCAGGGCTAAAGCTAAGAGATGACCAGACCCATGGCATGGTGGTGTTCAAAACATACTTAAAACATAAGAAGCACACACCTAATGGTGGGAGGTGAAGGCTCTAGGCCTTAAATAATTAAAAAGAATGAAATGGTTGCACGCTCAATTTCCATGCAGTTTAATCAATAAACTGATCAGTAGGCTTTAGAAGGACAAAGCATTACAATCCTGCAATGCTGCTAGACAAAATGGAAGCTTATACACACGGATTACACACACCTGGAGCGGAGCACATAATGGCTTTCACCTGGGTGTGGGGGAAAGGGCAAGATGAAACAAACAAGTCAATGAAAGCGGACAATACTGCAAAGCATACACAGGTTGCTGGAAAGGGGGAGGACAATTAAGAATACTTGAGGGTTGTGACTACTTTGCATAATTTCCTGACTCGTTCACATTGGCTACCTGAAAAAAAGCACAGTTTTAGGTAATTATTTGTTTCTTGGTGAACTATAAATGTCATAAAACTGAGAGATTGATCTCCATTGGCCAAGCGAGTTCAGGGCGCCTCAATTTTAGGAGGCTCGAAATAGCACCGCCGAAGATCACAATTATATCAGCAATTCTGGTACTGTGAGTTGGCTAAAGCTGATGGATTAATCATTAATTCATTAATCAGTATGACTGTTGGCCAAGCATTACACTGGATACCTCTGAATTTATTGACCGCGTCCACATACATGGCCGAAAATTAATATAGGCCGCATTAATATGAATGCTGGTATTGCCGTCATTTGTGAGTGGTATGAGGTGCTGTCAGTTATTCTACAGGTTAGTTTTCGTTTTAAACACTGTACGAATTGCTATGAAATCTGCAGGCATGGTCAGTGTGAAACTGCACGGGTGCTGAAAGAGGGCCTTTTCGGCTCGCTAAGGACATCCCATTTCTTTAAAATATGAATATGCTGTCACACTAAATCAGCCACGGCGGCAGGCTGTTGGGAGCGCGGCAACGAGGCGCCTGGAGCCGAGGATGCAAAGGATGGTGCACATATATGCAGACCCTCGCTCTGACCAGACCTGTGGCTACTTCTCCTTTCGGTTGCAGGAACTACACTAAACAGCATAGACCAACACTCATAGACCAACTTGGTCGATATACTCATTAGACAGGTCCTCTGTACTGTTGCTAACACCAGAAACCTGGTCATTATTCACTATTACACTCTTTACCATAATAATGCTCGCTATCTGTGGGAGTGGTTCCCTGGCTTGGAATGTCATATCAGAGTGAGTTCAGCACTAAAAAGCCATTAATAATGCGGTTAGGAGGAACTCCGGTTCACTTAAGCAGCTTTATGTTTTTCGGGCATCTGTGGAGACAGACACAGTCTATTGTGCTGATTTATCACCTTCTGTTTCATGAGTCAGTGGTTCTCCTCCTCAGCAACTGAATCTAATGGGTTTGCAGTGAAAGAGAGGGCCATTACAGGCACAGAACAGCACAATAGCGCTAACACAAAGCTCAGCACTATAGACGTGCAAGCACAGCGCTATACACATAAACATAAATGCACTGCCTGGCCAAAAAAAAAAAAAAGTTGCACATTCATATATTTACTTGGAACCCCTGTAGATTTGATTAAAGTGCAAATTCATGGTGTCTTTGTTTTGACAGCTGTATGCGACATCCGAATATTTATTTTCAATCACAACTGCGTTAATTTTTGGTTCGAGTTCTTGTCTTTACAACGAGATAGTCAAACCTCTCTGTTGTCTTCTCCAGCACAGGCCAATGATTTACAGTGTGGTTAAGGTCAGGACTTTGTGATGGCCAATTCCTGCGTGACAATGATTCCTTGTGCTTGTTTTCATTTATTGTTTTCTTTGCTCCATGCAGGCCAATAATTTGCCCCTTTTGAAATACTGTGACATCTTTCCTGCCACCGAGGCATACATCTTCCAACATGATTTTTTAAGAAATGAGAAGCTACGTACTTCATTGGTCGGGGTCAAAATTATTATTGCCACCTGAAACATATAAATCGCTGTAATAATGATTCAGTCGTAGTATTTGTTTATTTGTATCCAAATTATTGCTTTGTTTTGGACGGGCAGTGCACTTCAACAAAAATTCGCAGGAGCGCGACACTCACCAGTACACTGAGAGGTGAAGAGGGAGTGTGAGTTAATAAGGGGAGAAAAGAGTTAGATGACAAAACGTGGCAAATACATCACTTTGGGGTTAAGGAGGCTGTATGGATAGTGATGTGGGGAGGTGACTAGCTTTTAATGCTCTGGCTTCTCTCTGGGAAATGAACAAACACAACACAAAATTGCATTCTTTACTCAACCATCTGTGAAATATGGCCTGAAGGGCTCCCTGTGTGTGTGTGTGTGTTTGTGTGTGTTTGTGTGTGTGTGTGTGTGTGTGTGTGTGTGTGTATGTGCCTGCGCATTTGCACATACAGTAATATGTATGAGTGTGTGTGAGTGTACGACTGTGCCGATGCTCAGAAATTCCCATCTGTTGAGGGAAACGCATCATAAGCACTTTCTAAAACTATGAATTTTGCTCCTCCCACCAATATGCGCTGCTTATGTCGCAGACCCCCTTTTTGCTCCCTGTGTGAGCACGTGTGTTCAATCAGCCACAACATTGAAACCACCTGCCTAATATTGTGTGGGTCCCCCTTGTGCTAGAAAAACAGCTCTGACCCACTGAGGCATGGACTCCTGAAGACCTCTGAAATGGTCCTGTAGCGTCTGGCAACAGGACGTCAGCGGCTCATCCTTTAAGTCGCGACAGTTACGAGGAGGGGACTCCGTGGATCAGACCTGTTGTTCCTGCGCATCGCACAGAAGCTCTATCGGGTTGAGATTTGGGGACTTGGGAGGCCAAGTCAACAACTCAAACTATTTGTCTCATTCCTGAAGCCATTCCCGTACAATTTTTGCAGTGTGGAATATGCATTATCTTGCTGTAAGAGGCCACTGCCATCAGGGAACACCACTGCCATGATGGGATGTACTTGGTCATGGTGGGTGGTACATGTCAAAGTAAAATCCACATGAACGGCAGGACCCAAGGCTTCCCAGCAGAAACTTGCCCAGAGCATCACACTGGCCCTGCCAACTTGCCTTCTTCCCATAGTACATCCTGGTACCATCTGTTTCCCAGGCAAAGGACGCAATTTTGCGTAAATTAAAAAAGAAATGTGAATCACCAATCCAGGCCAATATCCTCCATTACGCCATGGTGCAGTTCTGATGCTTACGAACCCATTGTAGGTGCTTTCGGCGATGAACGGGCATCACCATGAACGCTGTCACTGGTCTGCGGCAATACTGCCCCATACACAGCATGCATTGATAGTCCGCATTAAAGGGATAGTTCAGATGTTTTGAAATGGGGTTGTCTGAGGTACTTATCCACAGTCAATGTATTACGTTCAGTAGACGGTGGTCGGCAGGCCTCCCTGTGAGGAGAACCCAGAGGGAGAAAAAACACGTACACTTGCTCTGGACAGGGCCAGAAACAGAGTTTACTTTAACACCTAAACGTGGTTATCTTATCCACTGCCAAAGGATACATTTCTCAAATGGTTGCTAAAGAAATAAGAAACTTCAAACTGCATTAGTAAGGGTTAAAAGAATTGTTGTCAACTGATGAATATTAATCACTGCAATAATGATTCAATCATTGGCTCTGAAGTATTTGCTTAATTAAATCCAAACAGTGACTTTTTCTTTCGACCAAGCTGTGTATATCTCACGTTACCATTTTTAGTCTCTCTCTGTAATGCCAATATTCATTTACTTATTTATCATTCACATTTTTAATGCATTTCCCATGATGGGTGCCAGTAATTCATAAGCCCACTATATATGTGTGTTAATGTCCATGACGGCATCTTTGTGCCCCTGCACTAATGGTACAAGCCAGTTCCTTAGTTCTTCACTACACATATTGATTTGTTACATAATTTCTATGCCATAGGGGATTAATAATGACTTTTGAGAATTAAAGAGCTTGAGCTACAAATGGTGTTTTAGTCTGTGATTGATTCTCTTTGACTGATCTGTGATTGATTCTCTGTGACTGATCTATGATTGATTCTATATAATCTATTTTATGCTCAGGGAGTCTGACTGATCTGTGATTGATTCTCTGTGACTGATCTATGATTGATTCTATATAATCTATTTTATGCTCAGGGAGTCTGACTGATCTGTGATTGATTCTCTGTGACTGATCTATGATTGATTCTATATAATCTATTTTATGCTCAGGGAGTCTGGCTGATCTGTGATTGATTCTCTGTGACTGATCTATGATTGATTCTATATAATCAGTTTTATGCTCAGGGAGTCTGACTGATCTGTGATTGATTCACTTTGACTGACTGATCTTTGATTGAATATCAGTGATTGATCCATTTCTGATTCTCCACATCTGATTCATTGTGACTGATCTGTGTTCAGTTGTCTGTGACTGATCTGTTACTGATTCTATGCGATTGATTCCCTTCTACTCATTTGTGAGGCCGTTTCTCAAAAGCATAGGCTGCATCCTTCGAAAGCTGCATTTTTAGGCTGTTACATCATTGTCGGTTGCTCCATTGAGAAAGCACTTTCGAATACACCCAGGAAATGAACCTTCATCTTGCTTGATATCAGTAGGAGTTGTCAACATGGAAACAGGGAGTAAATGAGCTGACAATTTAGTCTGATATTAGACTTGATGAAGGCTGCATTTCTTTGCTGTATTCGAAAGCGCATTCACAACTGAAAAATCTGCAATGGCATGGAAACCTAAAAATGCGGCATTCAGAGGACGCAGCCCGCGCTTTGAGAAATACTTTCATTCTTGGTAGATGATCTGTGACCGGGTCACTGTAATTGATTCTCTGTGACTGATCTGTGTCTGAGTCTTGGTGACTGTATGATTCTCTGCAACTGATATACGGCCGATTCCCTGCAACTGATTCTCTGAGATTTTTTTGTGCAGATTTGAGAAGTTCAGTATTCAAGGCTGAGTGATGGTATACTGATCAGCATTGAAGAGCACCACCCTACTTTCAAGGCCAAAATACATATTATGTATGTTTGTGATGTGTAATTGTTATCAAAGTGTATTATGCCTCCTGACAAGATAGCATAATGCAAAACTAGACAATTCCCGTAGAAATTGTAAGAGTGGGCCTGGCCTCTGCAGGTTGGGACACAGGGGTGCCCTGGGATGCTGCTAAGACTACTCAATTGTCTATTTTGTCTCTGTCTATATTTTGTCTGCATTATTTAGACGTAAAAAACACTAACGTATAAATAAAAAATAAAACAGCGTTTAGTAGCAGTTCAGAGGTGAGGTGCCTCGCTGAACCGTGTTTGGTAGAAACCTGTAGTGGAAGGGAAAACATGGACAAAACGTTTGAAAGACATGTAGATTGATGAGGATGACTGGGGAAATAGGAAAAGGAAAAAGGGTTGTGAAAGTGAAAATGGTGAAGATTCATTTTTGGTTGGAATGAATGCAGTGGGCTAAAAGCACGAAATTAACAGTATTTTTGGTGATAATCCTTATGTGGGGCAATTTGTTAGAAGGCAAATAGGAGAGGTGAAGTCAGTGAAAGTGTGTAGAAGTGGCATTGTAATGATTGAATGTCGTAATAAGAAACAAAGGGAAAAAGCTCTCAAAATTAACGAGTTTGATCTTGTGCGAGTAGTTTGTTTTAAAATGAATCAACGGAAGAATGTGAAGGGTGTTATTGGGGGTGTCCGGTATACTGTTAAAGTTGAGAGTTTTTTGGAAGTAGAGGGTGTATGTGGAGCTTGGCGGCTGAAAAGTCATCGAGAAGGGAAAGAACAAGACAGCATGTCTGTGATGCTAGAATTTGAAAAAGAGTTCTGGACAGGATCCTGGTGGATTACGTGAGTTATAAAGTGAGGGTTTTCGAGAGGACGCCACTACGGTGCTATAAGTGCCAAAAATATGGGCATGTGGCAGCAGTGTGCAGGTCAAGTTCTTTTAGATGCCAACGATGTGGAACAAATGGGTGTAATGAAAAAGAATGCGGACTCTAAACAAGATGTCATATGCTGAAGCTGCTAAGAAAGTTAAAGAAGAACAGAGTATGGTGAATCAAGAGAAGTGAAGTACAAAGACCGTGGCTAAAGAATCAAGATCTACAGCGAATATATCAGTGTTGACAAAAGGAGGTTTTTAGCGTTTGTGGCAATGGTCATAAACTGTGCTAGCGAGTTAGAATCAAGAACGGACAGAGGTGTATAAGCCGGGTTCAAAAAGTAAAAGTCCATCCCAGGATATTGTTCCAGCCACAAAAGACCTGTCAGTTGGCCCTTTTCTGCTGACAGGAGTTTATCAGTGGAATGAAAACACGGTAGGATTTTTACTTTCTGACCCCTGGATTATACACCTCAGAGAACAGATAGGATTAAAATGGTGGTACAAGCAGCAAGGGAATTCCCTGGGGTCACTGACGTGAAAGGGGAAGATGTCCAAGAGATTTTGGAATGCGCAGTTTGAGCTTTCTGTGAAAAAACCTGAAATAAGTTCGCTGACTAGTTCGTTGAAATGGTTAGAATGTTCAGAATGTTCGCAGATGAGTGACAGGAACATTACTTAGCAACACAAAAAAGACGTATCCAGCACCTTTTTACAAAGTCGGTTTGAAAAAAAAAACCACAGACAGTTTAAAAAAAAAAAAAACATCAGACGCGCCTCGTGTTTCCACATCGATAAAGCGCGTACAGTGTGATCGGCCCCTTACTTGTACCCTCTGCACACCGAGCCATTATCCTCACTTGAATCATGGAGAGCTACCTGATATGGCCCCAATTCGTTATGGCATACAAGTCAGCAAGGGATGACAGACAAAATCTTTAAACTTAAACAGATTTAATTAAACAAACTGACAACTAACCTACAATTTATGCTACTGACCAAGATTGACATAACAAGGAAAATAAAATATTTACAGTCCCTTTAGTTGGGTTGCTTGGTGAAAGGGAAATGCTCCTACACAGACAAAAATCCACAAAAAAACTTTGCAGGTCTTGAAAAGAGTGACAGGTCTGGTCAAATGTATCCCTCTCCTTGCAATTTCACCTACTACTTTACGCTCTCAATTTCTCTCCTTATATACTCTTTTGCAGCCCCCTCCCACCTTTTAGACTTTTTTTATAGTCTCTGGGACTTTCCCCTCTCAGACATGCCCAAACCTAGCTCCAGACTGGGCTTAACAAAAAAAAAAGGTCAATACTGCCATCTAGTGGCATTTTTTCACATTACATACCAAACTGGTTGACAGCTAGCCAGTATCGTCATGGCTGCCACCGTCCTATGCGATTACCATATAGCAGCACGAGAAATTAATGTGTATATTCTCTTTACTGGATGTGCGCTGGACTTGTTATCAAGCCTTAAGGTAAGTCGAATATTTCGGAATTTCATTTTATTGTGCCCACCCAGTGGCGTGCACAGATAGACTGTAGGTGGTGCTAT
Organism: Gymnothorax reevesii; assembly: GCA_029721435.1. Taxonomy (NCBI): domain Eukaryota; kingdom Metazoa; phylum Chordata; class Actinopteri; order Anguilliformes; family Muraenidae; genus Gymnothorax; species Gymnothorax reevesii. Next base: position 67,053,027 of record CM056574.1, on the reverse strand, counting down.
AGCACCTGCCCTTTGCCCTGTGGACCAAGCAAGTGCCCTTTTGAAAGTTTTTTGTTTTTTTCGCGTGAACGCGATTTTCTCAGTCACATTCTGTATAGGGTCTATTCTCCCATGCGCATAAGTCGAAAAAAGCGCTTTTCAGCCTACGCGTATTCTCCCCTCGACCATAGATGTCGGCACAGCATTAAGCTATGTTTCCATTTATACGGCTGAAGTCAAGCGCCGGTGCAGACACGGGTACGTCAAAAATCGCACATCATTGTCTTTATATGAAGTGTTTCCATCGACGCGATTTTCACCCGTCTCCTGGAGCGGAGCCACATGCATATTTTTCTGATCTGATCTATTCCAGCTCCAGGGCACACGAATCGCACAAGGAATTTCCTCCAGTTCAAAGAGGTTTCCCCACTTTATTTTGTTAACAAACGAGTACCTTTGAAGCAATGTGTAGTATTTATTGCCCCGTTCACAACAGAGCCGAGGTTCCTGCAGCGACAGACATGTATTTATCATTGTCAGTGAATCAACTGCACACTGCTGCTTCTTCCCTGTCTTCCACAGAACAAACAGGCTGTTGTAGGAGGGGCACATTTTCAATGCTCTGATTACGCAGAGAGAAGCGCTAAATTCTTTATTTATTATTTCATAATCGCGGCAATTTCTTTGTTTGCATGGCTTTAATGCCATGGTGGCTAGAGTATAAGAAATGAAAAAGAGATGTCTGCAATAGCCTACTTCTTGTAATTGGCACAGACACACATAGGCCTACTATTACAGCCGCATATCGTGGGCCTGCTGATAAAACCTCGTATCGTCAAAATGATAAACTTCACAGGAAAATAAATAAACATAAAATAAAGAATATATATAAATTGACAAATTTTAAATATAAATAAAATAAAACATGTTTAATTCTGCATGTAAGAATAGTGGACATACGACATACGACATAAAGTCTGGTTTGCATTTTCCGCGGACCACAACTGCATTTTCATGGTTAATCAGAAAATCCTTTTTCCATGTTTTCCTGATAGCCATAATCAATGAGCTTTGTACAGAGTCTGCCTCTCTTTTGGATCAGTCACACCTCTTTCATAAGGCCGCCTACATTCTGAAGTTGAGCGCTGTGGGCGTGATCGAAGCGAGTAGGGGAGAATACGCGTAACTCAAAAGCGCTTAACTCGAATCGCGTAAAAAAGGACTTACGCGCTAATGGGAGAATAGACCCCTATGTGCGTGTGCACAAAAAATAAAAAAAAACGGTAACATTGAAAAGCACTGGAAAACGCTGAATGTGCGCAATAAGCAGCACCTCCCCACCCGCCCCCCCGCGCGCCCCGCTCAACCACAACAAAAAAAAAAAACATTTACCCCGCCGTGGTCTGCCACCACACATTGCTTCCTCGTCTATGAGAAACACTGAAGTGCCCTTATTTCTCACTGAGCACCTGCCCCCCAAAATGTCTGTGCACGCCACTGTGCCCACCGGTTCTGTGTGGTACTCTTAGCGATCTACTTGGCTGACATTCGCTCATGAGCTAGGCAGCTAGCAAGGAAGGGAGCAAGCTAATAAAACACAGAGAATTCATTATTCAATGGTTGGTGCGAACACAATCTCACTGAGTAAAATTACACTTTACAAAAAATTCAGTAGCAGCTGTGACGAAATGCTTACAAGCTTGAGTAAAAAGTTTGTTAAACACATAACTAGTAGAAAAACTTCACCTACCTCAGACCCAGGTCAAAGGGGATCAAATCAAGCCAATATGAGTATTTTAATGACATCCAAAAGACAATGGACTAATTAGGATTGCCGGCTTGTCTGATAGACAAACAGCAGCTCCAATTACAATCAGCTCATGACTGGTTGCCAGGCAGGTATTACCAGAGACAAATGAATCACTTTCATCCAGTGCCATATATGGGGCTGACATATATCTAGCCAATGGCATTGCTGTACTAAAACAAGCAAGGGCTACGTTCACACTGCAGGCAAATGTGGCCCAAATCTAATTTTTTTACCCCCTTTGTGACTCAGGTCAGATTCTTTTATGACAGTGTGAACAGGACAAGTCACATGGAATCTGATCTGGGCCATTTTCAAATGTGTTACTGCATCAGATTCATCTTGGATTCTTTTGAAGGCGACTGCGGTCTGAACAGCTGTGTCGTGTTGAATCAAAGAGTATTATGTGAACTGCCAAACAAAAAATACGATTTGAGCAATAAATCGGAATTGAGCATTAAGGCCTGCAGTGAGAACATAGTCCTCAGTTGAGGTTCACAACAGTTTCAATTGATTTTTTGACAGTTGGAATTGTCAGGATGCTCTGGATTGAGCCGTAAAGTAAGAATTTGAAAGCCAATGGGGAGAGAAAAGGTGATTTTAACCATACTTTGCGGTAAAGTCATCGAACTGTTAGTTTTTTTTAAATCAGATTTGACTGCTGATTGGACATGTGTGGGTTTATGTCTCTGTGACCATTAATAGTGAAGTTATGGTTATTGCCCTATTCAAAACATTGGAAGCCTAGTTTGCTGCTAGGCGGTTGCTAGGGGATTGCTAGGTGGTTGCTAAGGTGTTCCGGGTGGTTTCTATGGTGTGCTAGGCAGTTGCTAAGGTGTTTTAGGTGGTTGCTATGGTGTTCTGAATGGTTGCTAAGGCATTGCTAGGTGGTTGCTATGGTGTTCTGGGTGGTTGCTAGGGCATACTAGGCGGTTGCCATGGTGTTCTGGATTGTTGTGAGGGCGTTGCTAAGTAGTTGCTATGGTGTTCTGGGTGGTTGCTAGGGCATTATTAGGTGATTGCTATGTTGTTATGGTGTTCCAGGTGGTTGTTAGGTCATTGCTAGGCGGTAGCTATGGTGTTCTGGGTTGTTTTCTCGGGCATTGCTAATGGCCACTATGGTGTTCTGGGTGGTTGCTAGGGCATTGCTAGGTGGTTGCTAAGATGTTCCGGGTGGTTGCTAGGGCATGCAGGGCAGTTGCTATGGTGTTCAGCGTGGTTGCTAGGGCACTGCTAGGCAGTTGCTATGGTGCTCCAGGTGGTTGGTAGGTCGTTGCTAGGCAGTTGCTATGGTGTTCTGGGTGGTTGCTAAGGCATTGCAAGGTGGTTGCCAAGGTGTTCCTGGTTGTTGCTTGGGCATTGCTGAGTGGTTGCTATGGTGTTCTGGGTGGTTGCTAGGGTATTACTAGGTGGTTGCTATGGTGTTCCGGGTGGTTGCTTGAGCGCTGCAAGGCAGTTGTTATGGTGCACCAGGTGGTTGCTAAGCAGTTGCTATGGTGTTCTGGGTGGTTCCTAAGGCATTGCTCGGCAGTTGCTAAGGTGTTCCAGGTGGTTGCTAGGTGGTTGCTATGGTGTTCAGAGTGGTTCCTAGGCAGTTGCTATGGTGTTCCAGGTGGTTGCTAGGTCGTTGCCATGGTGTTCTGGGTGGTTGATAAGGCATTGCTAGGCAGTTTCCAAGGTGTTCCGGGTTGTTGCTAGGGCATTGCAAAGTGGCTGCTATGGTGTTCTGGGTGGTTGCTAGGGCATTACTAGGTGGTTGCTAAGATGTTCCGGGTGGTTGCTAGGGCATGCTGGGCGGTTGCCATGGTGTTCAGCGTGGTTGCTAAGGCACTGCTAGGCAGTTCCTATGGTGCTCCAGGTGGTTGGTAGGTGTCATTGCTAGGTGGTTGCTATGGTGTTCTGGGTGGTTGCTAAGGCATTGCAAGGTGGTTGCCAAGGTGTTCCTGGTTGTTGCTTGGGCATTGATGAGTGGTTGCTATGGTGTTCTGGGTGGTTGTTAGGGTATTACTTGGTGGTTGCTATGGTGTTACAGATGGGTGCTAGGTGGTTACTAAGGTGTTCTGGGTGGTTGCTAGGGCGTGCCAGGCGGTTGCTATGGTGTTCCAGGTGGTAACTTGGGTGCTGCTAGGCAGTTGCTATAGCGCACCAGGTGGTTGCTAGGTTGTTGTTAGGCAGTTGCTTTGGTGTTCTGGGTGGTTCCTAAGGCATTGCTAGGCAGTTGCTGTGGTGTTCCAGGTGGTTGCTAGGGTATTACTAGGTGGTTGCTATGGTGTTCCGGGTGGTTGCTTGGGCGCTGCTAGGCAGTTGCTATGGTGCACCAGGTGGTTGCTTAGCAGTTGCTATGGTGTTCTGGATGGTTCCTAAGGCATTGCTAGGCAGTTGCTAAGGTGTTCCAGGTGGTTGCTAGGTGGTTGCTATGGTGTTCAGAGTGGTTGCTAGGCAGTTGCTATGGTGTTCCAGATGGTTGTTAGGTCGTTGCCATGGTGTTCTTGGTGGTTGATAAGGCATTGCTAGGCAGTTGCCTAGGTGTTCCGCGTTGTTGCTTTGGCATTGCAAAGTGGCTGCTATGGTGTTCCAGGTGGTTGCTAGGGCATTACTAGGTGGTTGCGAAGATGTTCCGGGTGGTTGCTAGGGCGTGCTGGGTGGTTGCCATGGTGTTCATCCTGGTTGCTAGGGCGCTGCTAGGCAGTTGCTATGGTGCTCCAGGTGGTTGGTAGGTGTCGTTGCTAGGTGGTTGCGATGGTGTTCTGGGTGGTTGCTAAGGCATTGCAAGGTGGTTGCCAAGGTGTTCCTGGTTGTTGCTTGGGCGTTGCTGAGTGGTTGCTATCTTGTTCTGGGTGGTTGCTATGGCGTGCCAGGCAGTTGCTATGGTGTTCCGGGAGGTTACTTGGGCGCTGCTAGGCAGTTGCTGTGGTGCACCAGGTGGTTGCTAGGTTGTTGTTAGGCAGTTGCAGTGGTGTTCTGGGTGGTTCCTAAGGCATTGCTAGGCAGTTGCTAAGGTGTTCAAGGTGGTTGCTAGGTGGTTGCTATGGTGTTCAGAGTGGTTGCTAGGCAGTTGTTATGGTGATCTAGGTGGTTGCTAGGTGGTTGCTATGGTGTTCTGGGTGGTTGCAAGGGCATTGCTAGGCAGTTGCTATGGTGTTCTTGGTGGTTGCTAGGTGGTTACTATGGTGTTCTGGGTGGTTGCTATGGTGTCCCAGGTGTTGCTAGGCGGTTGCTATGGTGTTTTGGGTGGTTTCTTGAGCGTTGCTAGGTGGTTGCTGGGCAGTTGCAATGTTGTTCCTGGTGGTTGGCAAGGTATTGCAAGTAGGGCTGCACAATATACGAAATCGCAATAAAAGTAACTACCACTAGGAGGCAGACAGACAGTGGCGTGCACAGACATTATGGGGGGCAAGTGCTCAGGGGGGAGAGGGAGGGCACTTTTTTGCACACGTGGAACATGTTACTATAGTGTGAGATTAAATAAATTATATAAACATTACACGCACATGTTCAATGCTATTCATGACTACTGTCATTCATCACAAGAAGGCACATGGGTAGTTTTTAAGGGGATATTTTTCTCAGGCAATGGGGAACTGCCTGATTCTTCTTTATGCGTTCATTTATGGTGTCTAACAAAACCTACACAAGAAAACCTTCAGCTTAACAGATAGATTTGCAAAGTCGACCGACATTGTTTGTGGTGGTCGTCCTCATGTTATCTTTCATTGTTTGGGCTATAGCATTAAACTAGCTAATCAGGTGACCAGTCGGCTAAAAAATGCTCAGTTATTTGGTGCTGTATGAGCAGTGGCGTACCGTCCGTCAGATGCCAGGAAGGCCTTCAGTAACCCTTTCACCCTTTCCTGGATAATTGCTGTTAAACTGTTTGCGATCAGGTTTGATTGATTAACAATCAAACAGTTAATTAACAGAATAGCCACCACCAATGCGTGACACGTAATGATTAAGAAATGCTAATTACAAAGCGATTGCCTGTTGGCTATGTTGATATAATTGATGTGAATCCGCAAGGATGACAATCTGCAAAAAATCCGAAACTTTCGTGGATTTCATAGCAATTATTTTCGTCTTCACTCAGCTGTGCTACTACACACTTCTGCTTTCACATTCAGAGTGTATAGAACGGATTCTCATGGCTAATTGCTCAATGAACGTCACAAATTAATTTTCGCAAATTCAGAAATTATAAAGACGTACGCTATTGATATTTTTTCCGTAGCCATTGGTGGGCGGGAGTAAGTTAAACGCCGTATAATTTCGTAGTGCAATGTTTAACACGGCTTTCAAAAACAAGTTAGATTCTCGTCGGTTCCTCCAATCAGTCTGTGCAACGGTTGCTAATCGGGGAGGTAAACTGCGAGAGGTGTCTGTCATTAAGAAGTGAAAGGTGAGGTTATTGCTGGCCCTGTGTTTCTGCCGACGGACCATCACTGTGTATGAGACATGCTACTGCACAACAAAATGATTACAGGTTGGGCTTGGAGGGCAAACTGTACGATTTCACTTGATCTGTGTGTTACCTGGCTGGTGGGGCACAAGACTGTGGCTTCCAGTCGCTCAGCTGATATGCTCCTGCAGCGCATTTATACATGCACTGCGCGCGTGTTCACGTGACAAAGGAAGAGAGGTCGGAAGTGCGTGAGGAGGTGGCCCATTTTGGGGCATTTTTTTTTCAGTAGTTTTTAATCACACAGCTTTTCTAAAAGATCATTTCAACATTGGCCCCACTAAAGTGTTAATAATAGTAATAATAATAATAATAAATATAAGCATAAAAAAAAAAAACGAAATTTCAAAAGGGTACTTTCATTGATAAAGGGCAAAGGGGCAAGTGCTGTAGCACCACCTAGCGTCTATTTGTGCACGCCACTGCAGACAGACGAGCTTGCTTATTACCTCTTCTATGACACATTCCTAATGCGGTCATGTGAAATGCTCCCGGGAAAAAACTGTGTTTTGAAGTTTGCTATTTACCAGCGAGGTTGGACAGCCTCCATCGCCTTGGCCTAATGAGCTTACCTTAAATCAATTTCTGTGTACTTTTCCTAACTTGCAGTCAAGCCGTTTATTCAGCCAACTGACTGATCAAAACCAAAATGTGGCCAATAATGATTAAGAAGAGATAATGAGAAGCAGACAGACCTAACCAGGCTGCTGTTAGATTGAAAGAGTGTCAATAATCTGAATAAATAGCAGACCTCTGAATTCCACCTCTCATAGAATTTTTACATAGCCTATCATTAAAAAGATTCCTTAAAAATAAACCATTTTAAGATGGCCTTGGTTTCAAAGTGTTTCAAAATATACACAAAAAAAATTTGAAAAAAATTTGGGGAAATATACACAAAAGAAATTTGAAAAAAATTTGGGGAAATATACACAAAAAAAATTTGAAAAAAATTTGGGGAGACTGGGGAGAGTAGTGAGCCTGCACTCAGCTCAGGCCCACTAATTAGGTGCGTTTTAATGCCATTTCAGGCCATACAAGCTAAAATGAAGATGGGCAAAATGCAAAATGACTTTCTGGGTCTATTCATGAAATCTGATCTTTCCTAAAGTGATGAGGCAAAAGCCACCTTAAGTCAGTTGGTATACATCACCGTTAGATGGCAAATGAGGCGAGAACTTGATGAAAATGAGTAGAAACACACCCTTAGAATGTTGAGAGCACGCATGCACTCTCTGTGCTCTTGCTGCATTATTTTGTCACAGGGAAGACTGTTGACTGACCAAAAGTTTGGGGGTATCTGCCTGGTGCCTGACTGTCCACAGTTTGCCAGCCATGGTTTACAGAATCAAGATCATTTAAATTGACTTGAACGGCTTGCTAAGGTGATTTCAAAGGGGTCGAGTGTCCGTATCCACAGTCTCAATTCGCCTGGTGCAAAAGTGGTGTGTTCAACCCCCACTTGAGCCCATTTTCATCAAAGACACCACTGTAGTACTGCTTAAAAACAAAGGCTACTCCAAACTAGAGGCAAGAAATCTAAACCTAAATTATTTGGTCTGTGTCCAGTTTGACCATTAGAAACATCAATCTGATTTTGTTTTTTATTACACTTGCACGTCATAAACATACATAATTTGTATCTTGACCATGACATTAAGGTGGTGCATTTTTTTTTGCATGCTGGTCAGTACATCTAAATTTGGGCACAATGCTAATTCCAGGAACAGGTAATTTTATTTTCATAATGCAAAACCACCATATGAAATTTATTTAGTCAGCTTGATTTTCATTGGTTTTCAATTTTCCTTTTCTTAAAGTTCCATGACAGAATACAACCTATAAATATTAAAATAAACACAAGTAAATCTGAGAATACTGGCTATAATTAAAGAGTAATTCTTGAAATGGAACAGATATTTCCTGGTAATATCAGGTCTTTGACCATAGATGCTACCGATGACCATATCTCATGAGTTCTCTGAATGCGCGCTTGCAATTGACCCGCACCATGCTGTAAATGACTCCAAAAAATAGTCAATTGAGTATGGCCCAGGAAGAGAGTGCAGGGGCTGACAATTTAATGCAAACACTTTCTCTGCAGCTATGGAGCCAGTTTAGACCTGCAGACCAGCATTGTTCTTTTCTGTTCCACGGACAGGTGAATGGATGAAGAATTATTTTTAATCTCTTTGTCTTCATCCTGTAACTGAACCATCATCCCTAAGAGTAACAGTGATATTGTGTTACTCTGGTTCTCAGAGGTACTAGAATGTAATGTTATATAATGTGATTTAGGTCATCCACATTGTGTGTCTTTTCACAACCTTTTTCCTTCGCTGAGCCAAACTTGAAAACTGATCGAGGTCCTCCAATATGAAGGATAGGCCGATCCCTGAAATGAGTTTGAAAAAAAAAGGGTTCTCTACGGTAACATCCATTAAGGAACTTTAAGACAATGGTTTGTGGAAGTATTAATCATGAATGCATGATGTATAAATAATTAACCAGTGAATCTACTTCCTATCTGCCACCCGTGTGCAGCACTTGTATCTGTCTGTAACTCAGGGTCCTAGATGTGGAGTCGGCATTTGGGGAAAGGAAATGTTATGGGCACCTCCCCTAGGAAAATTTTATAAATGTCCTGTAATTCAGTGCAATTAATTTTGTAGCCACGCTTAATTCCATCCTAATGTTCCTCCCTCAGCCCGTGTGTGACATTAAAAAAAAAAAATCGTATTTTATGCAGCAGTTTGACAGCCAAAGTGATAAGTTCGTATTAAAACTGAAATACACACATATGAGCAAAAGTGAGATTTTCCAAGCCCATATTCTGCAAAGTCTGATCAACTTTGCTGCTATCAAATTCAAAATGAGCAGACACTTTTCAAAAAACAAAATATTTTCAGTTTCATTTCATGAGTTGTGTCTGTACTATTTTGAATTGAATATAGGGTTAAAGCGATTTCCAAATCATTGCATTCTATTCTATTATCATTTTCTTTAAGTTTTACACAGCATATGTCACTCCAAAACCTGTATGTACCGTTCAGCATTAATGGTGCCTTCACAGATGTGCAAGTTACCCATACCATAGGTACTAACACATCACCATACCATCACAGATGCTGGCTTTTGAACTTTGCATTGATAACAATCTGGATGGTCCTTTTCCTCTTTTGCCCAAAGGACACAATGTCCATGATTTCCAGAAACAATTTGAAATGTGGACTCATCAGACCACGGCACACTTCTCCACTTTGCCTCAGTCCATCTCAGATGAGCTCGGTCTCAGAGAAGCCGGCGGTGTTTCTGGGTGTTGTTGATATATGGCTTTTGCTTTGCATGGTAGAGTTTTAACTTGCAGTTGTAGATGTAGCGCTGAACTATATTAACTAACAATGATTTTTCGAAGTATTCCTGAGCCCACATGGTAATATCCTGTACAGAATGATGCCGGTTTTTAATGCAGTGCTGCCTGAGGGACCGACGGTCATGGGCATTCAATGTTGCTTTTCAGCCTTGACGCTTACGTGTAGAGATTACCCCAGATTCTCTGAATCTTTTAATACTATCATGGACTTGAGATGATGAAATCCCTAAATTCCTTGCAACTGCACATTGAGAAACATTGTCTCAAGCAGTTGTTCACAAAGTGGTGAACTTCGCCCCATCCTTGCTTGTGAACGACTGAGCCTTTCAGTAATGCTCCTGTTATATCTAATCACAATACTCACCTGTTTACAATGAACCTGTTCAGCTGTGGAATGTCCCAAACAGGTGTTTTTGGAGCATTCTTCAACTTGTCCCAGCCTTTTGTTGCCCCTGTCCCAGCTTTTTTGGAACCAGTTGCAGGCATCAAATTCAAAATGAGCGAATATTTCCAAAAAAAAAAAAAAACAATAAAGTTTATCTATTTCAACATTAAATGTCTTGTCTTTGTAGCGTACTCAATTGAATATAAGTTGAAAAGGATTTGCAAGTCATTGTATTCTGTTTTTATTCACATTTTACAAAATGTCTCAACTTCATTGGAATTGGGGTTTAAAATTTGCCATTCAACATGGGGATACGCATGTAGGTATTCGCAAATTCCTCTGGATAAAGCCACGACTTCTTGATATTGGTGTGCTCTGTCCTTCCTGCAGTTTCCCAAAAGATCCCTCCTGGAGGGGTGACTTTCCAGGGGCAATGGTTAGTCTATGTGTTAAATACTGTATATCACATATCATGTCTAAAACAGTGCATGAATTTTCGTTCCATCACACAAAACACTAACTGTAACAGAACAAAGGTTTGAAGAACTGAAATTGCAATTCAGATCTTCGAATAAGTTACGCATGGGATGGCCCTTTATCTGCAATTATGTGAAAAATTTATTTTTAATTCCTCATGATTCATTTATACTGTGCCGGCAATCCATGCATCCCACTTCCATAATCAAATACCAAATCCCGCATTTCACTTGAAATGTCTTCATTCTTATTTATTGTTTGGCTGTCAAATGAAGTTGCCACAAAAAGCTGCCTTTTCAGTAGCAGCAAAAGCAATGGGTGACATTGTCGTCACGGTGTATAATTGATCCGAATTTCTTCCACATATCTGACTTGATCTTTAATCGTCAGCCAAGCGGTAGCAAGTTCATTTCACTCCGGTGGGATATTATTCAAAGAGTTACAATAGCACAATCAAAATAACATTATCTTTGCCTCTTTCTCGCAGGCTGTATTTCCTCGCTTGTTTTAATTTCTGTTAGTCATTCCCTACCAGTACGTAATTATTATATTTTCTTACCTGCAGACCTGAATTAGTATCGTTTTTTATACATTTACTTGTTTTATCCACAAGTTGTAGCGTAATGTAAATGCAGCCCTGGGAATTCACTATGATGATTTTTAGCATCTGGATATAAATAAAACCATTTTTAGCAATATTTTTTCAAATGTTTTAATTACATTTTTGGAGATAAAGTATGGAATTCTGAAAACAGTTAAGTAATGGTTAACTTGTGTGCTTTGCAGACCCTTTTATCTGTAGCGTAGTCTTTTTTTTCCCTGCTACTAGGAAAATATGTTCTTATAATAGCAATTCACCCAAGTAGCAAGGGCATCTGCCCACGTCCCTATGATTAAAAGATTGAATCCAACCCTTTTGAACCATGCTCCATACTTAGCGCCCAGATAACCCGCCATGAAACAAGCAAAAATGGATTTGGACATGTCCTAAATGCACGTGCACCACTGCTTCAGATATTATGCTTAGATGTTAAAATGGGGCCAATTGTGTTTCGTCCAAACCATCAATATTTGCGACTTTTCTATCTCTTACCCTCAAGTCACATGCTCTCCATGACATCTTATCAGCATGTTTTCACCCTCTCTCTCATTGTTCAGAATGCTCCAGCGTGAACATGAAATATAATCAATAAACACGTGACCAAGAATGTGGATACACAAAGGCTAATACAAGCTTGTAAATTAGGCCCAGACTGTTGTGATGTGTTGCAATCTCTTCACATAAATTTTCAAGAGGAAAAATCTGATTTTGATATCCATTTAACCATCAATCTTTGTTCAATCTTTTCTTGCCATGCTCAGGAATCAACTGCAAACAGTTTCTGATCTGATTAGCCTATTCCCAGAAACACAGACCCACTTATTCATCTCTCTGTCATACAGTCATGTACAACTGAACTGCTTTCAATGAGCTGTGTTATATTTATCAATTATCTCCCTGCTGTCAATGTAAGCTACTCCTCATTTTTGAGGCTGCCCAAGAAAACACTCAGATGTCGCTGAAAGCCTTCCTCTTTTTAATGATGGCACAAATAATGAAATCTGGTCGTCAAAAGCTAACTGCTTGCACTTTCAATCTAAATTTGGGGCACTTCTATTATTTTTCATGTTGTAAATTAATATCAATTATGTCAAATGATGAAATATGAATATGTCTGCCGTCAGTAGCGTAGTTGGTCCCTGGGTGATGTGTAATGTTACATTCTCATCTTATATTATGGTTATGAGAAAGTTGGCAGATAACTCCCGCCAGTAATGATATACAACAATTGCTAAGTTATGAACCAATTGCTGGCAAATTGTCCCATTTTCACTGAAAGCGCTTAGTTTCCACTCAAGCAATTATTGGCCCTTGTGCTCTTAGCAATACGTCATTTCCACCATCATCAACAGTCAGCGGCATGCCGTCAGATGTTCAGAAGGCCTTCAGTAACCTCACTCTTTACCACTCGATTGTGGTCAAGCTTTCTCGTTCAAGTTCGCCTTGTTAACAATCAAACAGTTCATCGACTGAACAGCCAAGAACAATCCATGGTCTATAATGGATCATGAAATGATCATGAAAAAGAAATGATCATGAAAAAACTGAATGCCTGTTGCCTACATTTATATAATTGATATTGTTACGGACAGGCCATTTTTTTGCAAGATCCGATATAACCACGAAGAGAGTCAGGAGATCTTATTAGTCCCCAAATAAGCTTATGTACACATTTATGTTGATTTATTGAATTAAATTTTACTGGCAGAATTAGTGGGTCCCTGAAACACATCGGCTTGCTGAAATACAAGGACTGACAAGGATTGAATACAAGGATTGACAAGGATTGAATACAAATAGGATTGATGTTTGTTTAATTAATGTGAGTGGTTTGACCCCCTGACCCGGTGCTGCACGTGGAACGAGGCTGTTTCCGGTGAGGTTGGTGCGCACACTCGTGGCTGCCACTGAACCCTTGAGGCTGGAAGGCTGGTCTCCAAAGAAAATCCAAGTTCGCCGGCCTGCAACTTACCACTGTTCAAAGACATGGAAATTTACGTCGTTTTCTTTCCTTTGTCAAATCCCGAAAAGGACAGCAATCGTATTCTATATATAAGCAAAGAGTCGCGGAAGTTTTTAGGGACCTTTTAGAAAATGCAAACAGAACAAACAAAGCGCAAGAGAACCAATAGACGCCACTTGCGATTCCCAGGGCCGAGTTGTTCGTTGCCGGGTGACGGGTGTGAGCTGGCCACTGACTGCGGAAAGCGTCGGCTTCTGTCCAAAGAAGTTGAAAGTAGCATCAGTCTTTCTTCAGTTTCCCTGTTGTATTTTTTTAAGCAGGCCGAAAGTGTATTAGCTGCATGCCGCCCTGAGAGGTTCCAGAGATAAGTTTGTGCGTAACTCCTCTACACTACGTTAGCTATTGCTGGACGCATTGGCATAGATTGTTTAATACGGATATCTCTGCTCAGGGTGGACGTGACAATATGGCATTGTAAGGACAGTAACGGCAACATAAATGCAAAAAATCCAAAACTTCTGCTGACATTGCAGAATTTATTTTTGCAGCATGCCTAACCATGCCCTTTCGCGCAACCACATTCAGAATATAGAATGGATTCTCGAGGTTAATTGCTAAATGAGCCTCGCAAACTAACCGAATCTGCACTGTTTCACGAGCTACAAGAGCGCAGAAATGACAAAGACATAATCATATTTTATGTTGTCATTTTTGTACAGTAGAAAACGCCTCATAATTTTGTGGTGCAATGTACAACAATGCTATCAAAAATAAACTAGACTGTCGCCGGTCCTACCAATTAGTCTGGGAAAATGTTGCTGATCGGGAAAAGTAAACTGTGAGAGTTTTGGGTTAATGACCGTTGAAGGGAGAGGTTTCTGAAGGCCTTTGTTACTGCTGATGGACCGCCACTGTCAACAGTTGACCAGAGAGCGTAAATGGCGAAGAACCATGAATTTGCTGAAATTCATGAGATGCCGGTTACAGCAAGGCAACACACCAGATGGTATAAGATGGTTTATGACCTTGCTGTAACTGACATCACACGAATTATAGCTAATTCATATTACTTTGACTTTTTTTTACTTCCTTTTCTTCCTTGTCTGTTGATCTCTGGGTTGGAAATGGTAGGAAACAGAACAAGTGGGAACTCAGTGGAATGTAATGGATTGTATGAACATAGAGTGATGTAAATTGTGCTTTGTGTTCAACAGAAATCAAAGGGAGATCAAAATTGTGAGAGAGCGTAAAGAGATTTTCTTGAGCAATCATGATATACATCAAACCTTGTCACTGTGGGACGTGTGACAGCAGTAGTAGATAGAGGAGAAATTGGCTAATTTTAAATCATGATTAGCCTAAGCATTTTCTTGGCAGATATGAGTAAATGCTTAACAACCTTGAACCGACGTGACCTAAAATGACAGCTTGACATTCAAAAACGTCCATGATTATAGCTTTCCTTCAGCACTTTCCAAAAACTTGAGAATGTAACAAATTAGGAGGGAAGTGTTTAAAACTGGCTAGTCATGAAGCGTGTTCTGTGTTCATGTCTGCTGAACGAGCGGCAGCCCTATGACAGCTAGGGGCTCCAAACTTTTGGGTCATAACCAATATTTAATGGTTTGTTAAGCAGATGGACGTAGTAAGTGCAGAGGGGAAAGTTCTTGGAAGGTGAAGAGTCTCTGGCTGTGGTTTTATGTATATTTTAGCACGTAAGGAAAGGTGTGCAAAGCAGTGCTATTAAAATATTTTCCTTCTGATATGTTCTTAAAGTTTTGGATACATTTAGTATTATGAAATAACTAAGTCATATGCAAATAGATATGCCATAAATCACAACAAAATTAGTGATTAGGGGCATCAAAAAGAATGGGCCACATTCACCAATCTCCTCCTCAGTTTTTACCTAAATTTCTTCTTGAATTGTTCTTAAGAAAGTTCTTACAAAAAGTCTACGTCAGCTTCATGAATACATTCTTTACCCGCAGAATCGTTCGCATTTCTGTTCTTAGATCTATCAATGCAATTCTCCTCGTAAACTGAAACTGCGTGCCAGTTGTCCCTAACTAGCATAAGTAAACACCCACAAATGCCCTTAAAAGAGCAGGAAAGGGGAGGGCCGTGTGCAAACACAGACAGAAGTCACAAAGTGATTCCTTGAGGGAAAGTAGAGGAAATGCAAAAACAGAAATCTAAAAACGGAGCACCAGAATCAAAATGCAAATGGTAGGTCTGAAATGGAGGTGCTGCTACAGTAAGTGAACCGCAAACAAACGGTGATATTTAGTGATGTTAATTCTGGATATAAAATAACACAAAAAATGCATGGCATGCAGTTACCCTTTCTGTGAATGCTTTGTCTGCAGGGGGGTGCACAACAGATGAGGTTAAAAAGAAATGCTTTGACTTGAAATCTGACACCAAAAAAAAAAAAAAAAAATGATTCAGACGAGACATGCGCTGCACTGGAGGGCAAGAGCAGGCAAAGAATTGTCTGAGCTGGACCAGCGCGTCGGGGCCATCATCGGAGAGATGGCACTGTCAGGTGTGCCATCAGCTGAGAGTCTGCACATAGACCTGGACACCGAGTCAGCGCCTTCATCTCCCCCTTGTCCATCTCCTATCAAAGAGAAATCAGAAGGCAAGCTATTTTTCCCTGATAATGTAATTTATGATGAGTGCATCCCAAAGGCAGGTCTAACATGCAACATTGTGTTTAAAAAGAATGGCTGCTTGTATTTGAAATTAAAACATTTGGCCCTGCTTCACAATCGCAGATAAATTGTCAATTACTTTGAATTGACAATTATCAACAGATGAAGTCCTCAGCCAACCATCTGAAGCGCAACCTGGAACCTCGCAGTCAGTACCTCCTGTCTCCCAGCTCCCGCTTAAGGTCCCAGTGGCTAAAAAACCCAAGGTGAAGAGTACCTTCATATTGTGGTGACACAGGATTAGACTGTCTTGTATGGCTCCTAAGTGCTGGCTCCAAATGATCACAAAGGTCCAAGAGGACAGCTCTGGGTAGCTTAAAGGTTCTCAATAACTCTCACTCACTGCAAATACGTCTATATGCTAATGGAAAATCCGTTCCCTCCATAGAGCACCATCTGCAAAATCTTGCAGCAGCATTAAATATGCCATCATGTTAGCAGGGGGCAGAAGTCCTTCTTTTTGGCCAATGAATGAGGTGACAATCACTGACTAATGGATGGAATATGGTCCCAATTAACATGATTGATATACGTTGAAGAGCAGTGAAGCGTTCATATATATTTTGAAAGACCATGATTCTTTGAAAAACAACAACAATTATTTAAAAATATTATAAGTTACAAAAACATTATTCTAATACAAGAATATAATATAACACAACTGTATAAGAGATTGCGATAAACACTTATTTTCTCAAATATGTCAGCACTGGGTTGTGCGTAAGAGTGTTCTTCAGTGAGTGTGCGCAGATTCTGTTCTTACCTAAGAACAAATTCCAAAGAAGAAAACCTTAGTGAATGTAAGAATCTTCTTAAAAAGTGTCTAAGTGGGTTTTCAGAGGAAATTTCCACTTAAGAATGGTTGGTGAATGGCGCCCAATTTTATCATGTTCGTGGCTATAGTCACTCTTCTGTCAATCGGCTTGCTTCCCTTTCATGAGAAGTCCTCAGCACTCAAGCCATCTTTTCATTTGTTTCATGCTGTGACAGGCCATGTCATTCGTAAATTTTGCCCCTGGACCCTTGTCTGTCGTTATTGTCATAGGATCTTTAACATCCTAAACCCTAATATCCCCTTAGCAGTGACGCCTGCGTTACAGGATTTTCAGTGGCATGCGGTGAGCCTCTGACCCTTACTTACTGTTTAGCAGTTTACTTACTGAATAATGAAAACCAATAATCCTGTGCTTATTAAGACGTTATTAAGAAATGTCAGAGACCACCAATGGGCTACATTGACAACATACTTAATAGTGATATTGTTGGGATGGGGGGAAAAACATAATTAATTAATCCAATACTTATTCTGAATTCCAAGTCCAGTTTTGGTTTTTTTTTTCAGTTGTGCAACCTAAGTTATTTTAACCTCTTCCACCCTGGACTTACCATCTGAGGGATTATAGCCCTGCTCTCACTTCACGTTAAAGCGCTTTACTTCTCCAAACCCATTGCCATTTATGTTTCGTAATTACCTACTAAGTGTTAATTGTTTGGTTGCGAGGGTCAATCACTACAATTACTGTTCATTTTCCCTTAGCTTGCATTATTATATATTCACCTCGACTGCACCTCATATCACTTGTCCAAAGTGAATAAATTATTGGATTCACCGATGGGCGTAGGAATGAGTTTAACATTGGGGGGGACCGAAGGTGTAGGTTTAATGTGGGAATTGGTAGGGACACGTATGTGATAATAATAATGCATCAGTTTTATATAGGGCTTTACTGGGCACTCAAAGACGCTTCACAATGTATACATTATTCATCCACTAACACATTCAGGGTCTGATGGTGGTAAACTACATTTTTGTAGCCACAGCTATGCGCCTACGGCCCCTCCGACCAACCACCAAACATTCACACATAGCCATACAGAGTGTTCCTATATTGCATGTTTTTGTGAGTGGGGGAAACCGGAGTACCCGGAGGAAACCCATGCAAACACGGGGAGAACATGCAAACTCCACACAGAACTCCACCACCTTCTTGCTGTGAAGCAGTAGTGCTAACCACTGTGCCACCGTGCCACTCTACTTTGCCTGCAGTGGAGTTGAAGGCCTTTGTTTTTAATATTGTTTAATGAAAGGCAGAGGATGTTGTCCAAAACAATGACAAACAAGTACTTGTCTCAAAGTGACAATGTCCCCCGCCGCGAGCAATGCTGTGACCTTGAAAATGAGGTCAAGGACACAAAAATTGACTGGTGTTGGGGATCCTCATACTAGACCTTAGTGTGAAGTTTGATCAAGTTTGGATCTCTGGTTCTTGAGATATCGTGCCAACAACTCGACTGGACGGACATGTGGATGGATGGGACATACAGACGGCTGCGAATACTATGTCACGTGCATGATATTATTTTTGGTGACCTAGCCAGTCACTTTCAGAAGTGGAAGAACCAAATTTCTTTCCACTTTTCTGCTGTTTTCATGATGTCTATCTTCTTGGACAGCCTTTTCAAGCTTCCTTCATAAAAGCGTTAGCTCTCAATGAACTGTGTTTCTCCTTTATCTTCTTCTTTGACAGTGTAGCTAAAGGAACTTGCTTTGTGTTTGTGATTAGGTTACAGTAGATTGTTTCAATGTCATCTTCAAGTTGTGAGAGAGGATAATTTCAATTTCATGCCTCATAGTACAGTACATCAGCCCAGATTAGCCATCAATAACTAAGGTCAGTGTTTATTGTGTGACTGTTGTTAGAACCATAATATAATACTTACTAGCGAGCAACCTCTTGTTTCAATTTATTTATTCATTTTCCTGGAAACGGCCACCACATTTTCAAATGAATGAACTAACATGAAGTTGTAATCAAAACTCAATTTAAATGATAAAATCATTGTGCTATATTTCACCCTTCACCCACAGTTAAGAAGCCTTTTGCCTAAAATTATGTTTCTATGCAGCTGAATACGAGCGCCATGATTTACTGATATAAACACAGACTGAAAAGAGTTATTACAATCCATAAACGTAACCTACTTACGAGAATGACTTTTAGTAAAACCAGATGAATATAAAATAAGAATTCTCATTGTGTTAGCCAAAGAACTAAAATCATAATTTTCTGATTTAGACACGTCATTTATACGCCTTTATGAGATGCACGTCCAGTAAAAATTAGGAGCCTGTAAGTGAAGTAGTTGATGAGATAAAGCAAAATGTCAAAGTTTTTAGTGATATTATGAGGCCAGTGACCTTGAAAAAATAGGCCAAGGTCACCTTTAGGCACGTCATTTGTAGGCCTTTATTACATGCATGTCCGGTAAAAATTATGAGCCTGTAACTGAAATGGTTAATGAGATACAGCAAAATGTCAAAGTTTTTGGTGATATTATTAGGCCTGTGAGATGCATGTCCAGTAAAAATAAGGAGCCTGTAACTGAAATCGTTGATGAGATAAAGCAAAATGTGTTGACGGATGCACGCACTCATGCACGGACGGAGCCCGTTACCATAGCTCTCGCACTGCAAGCGGCAGTAGCTAATAAACAGCATGACAACAGCGTCATCACCATCCCCTGCTAGGATCAAGGATCATGACTCGGTAAAAAAAAAAAAAGCTTCAACGTCCATTTTCGAATTCAACATAGATGAGTTGCTTATCAAATATTCAAAATTCCCGCATCTAGGTAGAGTAGTTTCAGAGAAATCTTGTCCCCATTGTGGCCCGAATGGACGGACAGACGGAAGGACAGACCCCAATCCAATACCCCCCCTCCCACTTTGTGGCAAGGGATAATAACTCAAGTTAGTCGCGGCTGGGTCGATGTACAGTACTCCTAGCCACGGTAATAGCCAACATAATTAGGCTATCATAAAGTCGCGAGGTTTCTTCAGTCCCATTTCTGATGGACAGCGGTAATATCAAACTTACATTGCTCAAACCCCCTCAAAACAGTTTTTACACCTCAGCCCTCAAGGCTGACGGGGTATTGCTATCCTTCGTGCGGTTGGGTGGGCGGGCTGTCGGGCGGGCGTCTCCAAAAACTTTGACATCGGGCTGAGGGGTATTCCGTGCATTGCACACCTATTTTTATTCTTTACTGAGCAGAACTGAATGGGAAAACCATGAAGTCGCTGTCCAGAGTCTTCTTTGAGACTAAATCACTTCTCAGAAATGGCCACCGCATTCAATTTTCAATGCAATTCATTTTCAAATGAATTACACAAAGCTTTGATCAAAACTTCACCTAAAGTATAAAATCATTTGGCTGTATCACACCCCTCCGCCTGAGTATAGCTAATGCCGTCTACTTAAAATTATGTTTCTATAATGCTGAAAGAAAGCACTATAATCAACTGATATTAACAGCCGACAGCGCAGTGGGAATACAATTCATTAACACCATTTGCCAAACCTTCCAATTATTTTTTAACGTTCAGTAGCTAGGCTAGATAAGAATAATTTGCTCAGAGCATTCATATTTTTGTGAATAAGCTGACGCAATCTCAGTTACTTCTCCTCTGTATTCATTGGGTTTTTTAGGTGTCAATAGCTAGCTTATTGATATGCCAAATTAATGCAGTCAACAGCAGCAAGCTGTGTATTGTTAGGCCACATTGATTGTTACTTGATTGTAGCTCATGTTACTGGCTTCAAATACTTTTGAACAATTACATTCAGAATGATTTAATTATGAAAATGGCATCTAGATAAATGATTTGGCCAACAGTTTTGCCGAGGGTAAAACAGGCATTTACAATGTAATTGCAGGATTCTGAGCATGGACTGTAGAGTCAGTGGTTCAGAGACCGTACCTAGGTGCAAGGCCAGTAAAGACAGTAAAATTTCACTGTCTTGAGACACTCGTTCTGTGGTCTGGGCCAGTCCCCTAGAGCAGTGTTCCCCAACCCTCTCCTGGAGGCCCACCTGTCCTGCTTGTTCTAGATCTCTCCCCGCTCCAGCACAGGTGATTCAAATGATCGGGTTGTCATCAATCAGCTTTAGGGGGTGATTAACAAGCTGATCATTTGGATCACCTGTGCTGAAGCAGGGAGAAATCTAAAGCATGCAGGACAGGTGGGCCTGTCCAGGAGAGGGTTGGGGAACACTGCCCTAGAGGAGCAGGACAGTTACTGCAAGTGGCCCGTGCCGCAGTACACAAAATGTTACAGCCCCTGCTGCACTTAATAGGGGTTCAGCAGCTTTGGAGGATAGTAGAAAGCCTATTCCCCCGATGGTGGATACTTGAACATTTTTATCCACAAGGAGGCTGCTATCAGTTGGTATCCTTCTGTAATTTTGTGGTCTGTTTTGGTGTCAGCCTGGTGGAGTCTTCGTTCTTGAGTACTGAAGATGTCAACTTATTGCCGTTTTGTGCAGTATATAACCTCTAGATATCTGTTAGATCTTTACCAAGTACGAGAATTGAATGTACTGTTGACTGTGCGTGTTTTACGCTTCAGTAGCTGGGTAGATCCCTTTCCTCCTTTATTGCGAGGTATCTGTCCAGAGGGATTGAGAGTGTTTTGTTCATTAGTTCCCATGAGAATGAGGTTGGATGGGGGATCTGTGGTAGCAGGGACTCAAACTCTGGTGCAGTTTTCTGTCAATTCATCCCTTTACTTTCTGAGCACAGTTGCGATTTGTATACACCTGCTCTCCGGTTTGAGTCCAAAGTTTCTTTTTCAAAGGGAAATTGCTGAGTAAAACAAATTAGCTCCCCCTGCCCAAAGTTTGCATGATGACCATATGGAGTGCAGTAAGGGGGAAGGGTAGATGAGGGGGAGGATGAAGGGGAAGAAGGAGTGAGAAAGAGATCAATTAGTGGTCAGACTGGTGAGGTGGGGCACTATGAGCCCCAAGGAGCAGGAGTTCCTTGGGATCAAAAGACCCAGGAGTCTTATGGGTTGAAGGGAAGTTCAGCAGGGAAAAGTCAAAACGGTGGAGAAAGGGCAGGAAGGCAGCAGACTGGGAGGTTTCTAGTTTGGTGTTAAATTCACCCAGGAGGTTCAGTGGGGTATGATTCTCTGTAATGTTCCTGAGCAGGATCTCCAACTCATCAAGGAACCTTCCCAAAGGGCCCTGAGGAGGGTATACAATAACAATGTACAATTTAATAGGAGAGGTTATTGAAATACAGTTGTTCTCAAAAGTAGAGATGGAGGTGTTATAGAGGGGAAAAATATACAAATTCTAAGAGGGGTAGATAAATAAACTTGCCACTACTACGCCCTGCTGGCTGAGGGGTATGGGAGAAGGATAGGGATGACGCAAGGGCTTTGGGAGTTGCCATGTTGTTTGCCATAAACCTCCTGGTCTCTGTGAAGGCAAGGGAATGGAGCGAAAGTTGAAAGATATAGGCTGAGATGAACTTGGCATTCCGTGTGGCAGACTGGCAGTGCCATTCCCCCTGAGAATGTGAAATTGCTCAGGGTAAAGAAGGTATTAAAGGTTCCATTGTTGTGGACGGCTGCAACAGAGGAAGCGCTATCTGTGGGGGAAAGAGTAGACTGGGACAGAGCAGGATATCTGAATGACATTAAGAATCAACCTAATTATATCCCCGGAACGATATTATGTTTTTGGTCTGACCGCCGCCGCCGCCCTACGTGTTAACGCGATAACTTCAGTAATATTTCAGTTAAAATTTTCAAGTTTTGCTTTTAAGTAAGTATCATAAAGAGGAAGAACTGATTCGATTTTGGACAATTTACGATTTCTAGATTGGCCACCAGGGGCCAAAAACTGATTTA
This sequence comes from Gymnothorax reevesii, assembly GCA_029721435.1. Taxonomy (NCBI): domain Eukaryota; kingdom Metazoa; phylum Chordata; class Actinopteri; order Anguilliformes; family Muraenidae; genus Gymnothorax; species Gymnothorax reevesii. The sequence goes on along the minus strand of CM056574.1, from coordinate 67,030,569 downwards.
CGTGTCAACGCAATAACTTCAGTAATATTTCAATTAGAAATTCCAAGTTTTGCATATGAGTACGTATCATAAAGAGGAAGAACTTATTCCATTTTGGACAATTTACAATTTCTAGATTGGCCACCAGGGGCCAAAAACGGAAAAAATCACTGTTTCTATCATATCTCTGGAAATATTTGTCCGATTGACCTCAAATCAAGTGTAAATGAAAGGTCATGACCTGAGGATGTGTCCCACGATGACATTATACCTGTTTGGTTCAAAATTTTGACACAAGGTGGAGCTTTGTCACATAAAATTCACCATTTTTGCCATATCTTTGGAACTATTTGTCCAATTGACATGAAACTATGTGCAATTGCAAGGTCATGACCTCACTAAGTGTCACATGATGACATCATACCTGTATGGTTCAATTTTTTGCCACCAGGTGGCGCTTTGTGATGGAAAATGACCATTTTGGCCATATCTTCACAACCATTTGTCCAATTAACCTGAAATTCAGTTCAAATGAAAGTTTATTCAAGGTCTATTCAAGGATCGGGGAATTGGAGGATTGGGGGCGTTCGGGGATATACCCCCAGCCGTCGCCTCCGACGGCATAAGCCTAGTGTTTGTCATGAGCTTAGCAGGAAAACAAACTTTGATTCTAGGCAACATGGTTCAGGGCCAGGATGTAAATGCCTTTACTGTGATGCCTCCGTCTGGCTAAATATGCGTAGTTGCAATAACCTGTGGTGAGAGACACTAGAAACATGCCTGCCTCTTTTCATGGCAGTAAAACCTTTTTCTTTCCCACCCATTCAGTTTTTGGGATGATAAACACTCAGCCGATCACTGACATTGCAAAATAAGTGTGATAATTTTGATAAAATGTAAGCTAGCGCACAAATGACAGCACTCAACTTCACACTACAAGCGTTTCTAAGCTGCAAATCTAAAGATACAAAAATTAAAATAAAGCCAAAATAGTGGAAAGATAAAGTAGCCTGGCACTGTAACGTTTTTTTAGGTTGCTCTTCATAAAATTTTATCCAGCTAAGATGATCATTGATGACATCGAATGCCAAGGAGAGTGACAGTCTTCTACTACTGTTCTGCTTGCAATCTTGCAACCTTTATGACTGATGGTGTTTCTATCTGCAGTGGCTCAACCAAATCGACTGGGTACTAGAATGTTCAGTCAGTGCTCTAGGAAGCTGGCTAGCTCACTTCAGTAAATTACATTACATTTCATTTAGCAGATGCTTTTATCCAAAACGACTTACAGCAAGTGCATATAATTAGGTCAATAACACTGCAGCACAACAGACTGGACAAGGTACAATTTATATGAAGCATTGGTCACTTGTAGTAATGAACATGTAGAGCACAGACTATACAGAGGGTAATAGCTACTACAACTTGATATTGTTCACAAACACTTACCCCGCTTACTTCGACAAGGAATTCCAGATTTCTATTTAGATTTATGTTGGAACAATGAGGCTTTTACAAGTCCCTCCAGTTGACTTGCCTATTAATATAATTAGATACATTAATTTATTTTCTTATTTATTTATTAATTATGTATAAGGGTGCTTCAGTGCTTTTTTTGGCTATGTTGTGCCACACGTATATCCAAGCAATGCAAGGATCACACACTATTCAATCACACATTTATACCTGTGGGCAATTTAGAGTTTTCAATTAGCCTGACATGCATTTTGTTACACCATGAGAGAAAACCAGAGTGTCCAGAGGAAACCTTACAAATGGGGGAGCACATGCAAACTCTTGCTGCTTTAAATATAGAACTAATTATACCGTGGGATTTCCCTGCCTAATTTTGTGTCTCTCACTCAGTGTCTGTTTCACCTACCGCCTCATATCTCTCTCTGAATGGTGCCATTCTCTTCCTCTGTTTCTCTCTTTCCTTGACACAGAAATCCCCCTTTCCAGACATTCCCTCCAAACTCTTACACACTCCCACTTCCTCATCTGTTTTTCTCTTTTTTACAAAGTAATTTCTTGGCAAGTGCTATGTCAAGACTCATTTCAAGGGTGGCTGCTGTCACCCTGTTCCAGCCTTCAAACCATGCCACTGACTTCACTAATCAACCTCAAGAGTCTGATCAGAACAAGAGACTTTACCCTCACTGGCCCTTTCTGGATTGAAAACCTGTGCTCAATTACTGTTATTTCTTCTGTCATATTTGAGTATAATAACAGCTTTGAGTATTTCTATTAATCATATTATAGTATGTTGGCAATCAACACGTAACCGGAGATTAGTGATTTATCAGTTGGGTGTGCTCTTTGAGTTACATAATGCTCCACAGTAACAGCCATGAATGCCATCTTCCAGCTGAGTTCTGAGCATTCACTGGTTGCAGACAATTAAAATCCATTGACTGACTCAGCAAGGCATTTGGATCAATCATCAGGAAATGTTTATTTATATGGTTAATGCCTGAAAGTAAAAATGTATTTATTTCTTATTTTATGCCGAAGATACACACACATATGTATGGACGCATAGATGCATACACTTATGCCCCGGCAAACACGTTTTTATAGCGCTCTGAATATCATGAGATTCGTCTTGTTCACGCCGCCATTCAGGCAGTAAAAGCCCAAGCGAAAATGAATGGCACCTGCACCAATTTCAAGCTATCAGTGTTCACTGCACACTTTACACCTGAAGACATTGAGCTTTATAATTCAAAACTATTGACCCTTGTATCGCCTCAGGTGTGCTTTTCACAAGTATTGAGTCAGCCAGATTGGATAATGTTCCAGACCTGCAGCATCCAGACAAGAACCGGATCAACTTTCCCTCGTCCATCTCCAATGAGTCTCATAAAGCCAGGAGGGATACAAATGGACGCAATCTGGCTTCGTGGGCCTGTGTCCACAGGAGGCGTTTTTTGCACTGGCAGCGTCAGTTTTTAACGCAAATAATATGAAGTTCAGCATTGATTGGCGCAAGGCACAAAAGACACCTTCAGCACACAGCTTTTCCCTCTGCGCTCACAGCGCTCTCAGCTGCAAACAGATCGACTTCTGGAGCATCACCAGGCTCATGCAGTTCTCATCAATGTCATTTCTCTCTCACAGACAAATCTAAATCGACAATTGGGAGGGACTTACAATATTAACAGCAATGTCAGAGGAGAGATTTCTGCTGTTGCAGTCGTGTTTCTAATCAATTGGCTGGGTACAGTTTAGGTTTGCTTACTGTTCTCCATTAAAGGACATTAGGTTGTCTGAGAAGTCAGTATTAATGTTTAGTACAACTGTACAGCCCAACAGCTGTAGCCACGCTCCAAAAAGTGTGTCTTAACAAGTCATTTGGTCTTAAAATCAATAAGCCCTAACTTCCTAGTTTTTCTCTCTCAAGTACAACCCCAATTTCGAAATAGTTGGGACAAAGTGTAAATTGTGAATAAAATCATAGCGCAATGACTTTCAAATCACATCAGCCGGTATTTTATTCACAATAGAACAGAGTTAACATAACAAATGTTGAAAATGAGATATTTTACAATTTTATCCACAAAATGAGCTCATTTCAAATTTGATGGCTGCTACAGGTCTCAAAAAAGCTGGGACAGGGGCCTTTTTGGTGTAGCATCCCCTCTTCTTTCTAACACAGAGTGGAGGCGTCTGGGCATTCAGGAGGCAAGTTTCTTGAGTTTAGACATTGGAATCTGATCCCACTCTTGTTTAACACAGGCTTCCAGCTGCTGCAGAGTTTTGGGTCTCCTTTGATGGACTCTTTGTTTAATTGTGTGCCAAATGTTCTCAATCGGTGAAAAATCAGGTCTGCAGGCAGGCCAGTGCAGCACACAGACTCTTCTACTATGAAGCCATGCTGTTGTAATAGCTGCAGTATGTGGGTTTTCTTTGTCCTACTGAAATACACAAGGCCTTCCCTGAAACAGATGTCATCTTCCAGTATTCATGATGCTTTTTAAAACATGCAAGAGTCCCACACCATATGCACTAATGCATCCCCATACCATCAGAGATGCTGGCTTTTGAACTGAACGCTGATAAAAGGAAGGGTGGTCTTCCTCCTCTTCAGCCCGGAGGGCATAACGCCCATGATTTCCAACAAGAATGTCAAATTTGGACTCGTCTGACCACAGGACACTTTGCCACTTTGCTACAGTCCATTTTAAATGAGTCTTGGCCCACAGAACACAGTGGTGCATCTGGATTATGCTCAGCAATGGCTTCCTTTCTGCATGATAGAGCTTCAAGTGGCATCTGTAGATGGCACGGCGGTCTGTGTTTACAGACAATGGTTTCTTGAAGTATTCCTGGGTCCATTTAGTAGTGTCAATGACAGAATCATGCTGGTGAGTGATGCAGTGGCGTCTGAGGGCTCAAAGATCACGGGCATCCAGCAAAGATTTTCGGCCTTGTCCCTGACGCACAGAGATTTTTCCAGTTTCTCTGAATCTTTTGATGATGTTATGCACTGTTGATGATGAGACCTTCAAACTCTTTGCAATGTGACCTTGAGGAACATTGTTTTTAAAGTATTCCACAAATTTTTTACGCAGGCCTTCACAGGTTGGAGAGCCTCTGGCCATTTTTGCCTCTGAGAGACTCAGCCTCTCTAAGACGTGCCCTTTAAAGCCTTGACAAATCTTGACAGTTGCATCAATATATAGCGCACATGCTAAGGAGATGTTTCTAAGTTCTGAAAACCAATCGGTGCCTGAGGGTAGCGTTCTGAATATGAGGTCATGGGAGCTTCCAGCTTAAAACCGCTGCTTGTGGGCTTAGTCCCGAAGTGGCTCTTCGTCTCAGTCATGTTAGCATCAGTGACAGGGAACAAAAATGTAACTAGCTATACGCTGTGCTTAATTTGGATGTTGACCAGCTTGTGTCACCATGTTATCACAGTTTGTATAAATGTCTAAAGGCATTTCCTCATATATAAAATCATTCATTTTTCATGAATACAGTCGGCAAAGTAAGCCACTTGTCATATGCTTGCCCATGTTTTTATCAAAGCACTTTCCTATCAATTTGGTGGTTTTTGATTGCAAGACGTCAGCTACTGGAGCTCTGTAGCTAGAAACCCCAATTCCAATGAGGTTGGGACATTGTGTAAAATGTGTACAAAAACAGAATACAATGATTTGCAAATCCTTTTCGACCTATATTCAATTGAGTACACTACAAAGGCAAGATATTTAATGTTCAAACCGATAAACTTTATTGTTTTTTTGGAAATATTCACTCATTTTCAATTTGATGCCTGCAACAAGTTCCAGAAAAGCTGGGATAGAGGCAACAAAAGACTACAAAAGTTGAGGAATGATCAAAAAACACCTGTTTGGAACATTCCACAGGTGAACAGGTTCATTGGAAACAGGTGAGTGTCATGATTAGATATAAAAGGAGCATCCCCAAAAGGCTCAGTCGTTCACAAGCAAGGATGGGGCGAGATTCACCACTTTTTGAACAACTGCGTGAGCAAAGCATCCAACATTTTAAGAACAACGTTTCTCAACATGCAATTGCAATGAAATTAGGGATTTCATCATCAACACTCCATAATATCATCAAAGGATTTTAAGAGAATCTGGAGAAATTTCTACACATAAGCAACAAGGCAGAAAACCAACATTGAACTCCTGTCATCGTCGGTCCCTCAGGCAGTATTGCATTAAAAACTGACATCATTCTGTAAAGGATATTACCATGCACTGTAAAAAAAAAAAAGTTGTCTCAAATGAAAAAAGTTAGTGTCCAGGCTGCCTTAAAATTTCAAGTTAACTGAATTTAAGATTACAAGTTGAATATTACCTCAACTTCTCATCTCAAGTTCAACGAGCTTAAAATTTTAAGTAGTCCCCCCAGGAATCTGTGGAGAAAAAGTGTTGATTCCGCGGAGAACATTCCTGATTCTGCGGAGAGCAATTCTTGATTCCGCGGCTTGAAAGTTGATTTTCCGCGGGCATTAAAAAAAAACCTAAAATGACCAGTTATAAAGCAAATTTACGTAATAATGAAGCAAAAATTCTCTTATGAAATTATTTGCAATACCAAAACACTGCGAAACATTGTGGTTATAAAATAAGCAGCATCAATATTCTTTTTGTCCCTCTTGAGCAGATTTATTTGCATAACTTATAAAGTGCAAAACATTTCACCAAACTATGGGTGAACGAGGCTTAGTAACTGAACAAGTGCCAAAGATCAAAGTAAAGATTTAAACAAAGTGTACACTATTCACTGTATCCTCAGGATATTGTAAATGTTACTGCATACCATAGACTGTATAAAAAGATGGATGAAGCTACAGTGATGTCACCCACTGGTTCGAAGATGAAGAAGTGAATCGAAGATCCGGGGAGGAACGTGGCTCTGGATCTGACCGTATCGGACAAGGGCCAGAGGATAGCGACGCCCCAGAAGCATATTCTGGCTTTATACTTTATTCTAGTTTATATGGGACCATAATTCACGAAAATGAATGTCATGATATATCGAAGGAGACCTGAAACTTGCGATAGCTAACATAAAATGATGTGAAAAATCATTATTTAAATTAAAAATCAGGTCGGAAAGTAGGATCATTTTCTCATTGACTTCTATTGCATTGAACTTCTTTTTGCAACCACTGACGTCGCCAACTGCTGGCCATTAAATAGAATGCCATTCTACGGTACTTCCACACGGGCTTCAATTTCCAAAACAGGGTGCTGCGTCCATCTTTTTATATAATTTATGCTGCATACAGCAGAAAAAAAATCAGTTTCCGTAACCGGCAGCACCAGCTGTGAGTCTTAGATCCCGTTTATCTGACCGCAAAATCTAGCGGCCGGGATGAAAAATACATGTAAACTATAAAATTCTGCACCTCGCCCTATATTCCGCGGACTGCTTTGATTTCCGCGGAGGGCTTTGAAATCTGCGGTAAATTCCGCGATCGCGGAATCGCGGATTCCTGGGGGGACTATATAAGGCAGCCTGGACACTAACTTTTTTCAGGTGAGACAACTTTTTTTTTTTTTTTTTTTTTTTTACAGTGTGTGGGCTCAGGAGTACTTCAGAAAACCATTCTCAGTTAACACAGTTCATTGCTACAACTGCAAGTGCAAGTTAAAACTCTACCAAGCAAAGCGAAAACCATATATGAACAACACCCAGAAATGCCACCAGCTTCACTAGACCCGAGCTCATGGGAGATGGATGTGCGGTGGTCTGACGAGCCCCGATTTTCAATTGTTTTTGGAAATCAAGGATGTTGTGTCTACCGGGCTAAAGAGGAAAAGGACCATATGGATTGTTATCAGCGCAAAGTTCATAAGCCAGCATCTGTGATGGTATGCGGATGTGATAGTGCCCATGGCATGGGTAACTTTGACATCTGTGATGTGTAATGCTGAAAGATACATACAGGTTTTTGAGCAACATATGCTGCTATCTAAGCAACGTCTTTTTCAGGGACGTCCCTGCTTATTTCAGCAAGACAATTCCAAGCCACAATCTGCACGTGTTGCAACAGCGTGGCTTCGTAGTAAAAGAGTGCGGGTAATAGACTGGCCAGCCTGCAGTCCAGACCTGTCTCCCACTGAAAATCTGTGGCGCATTATGAAGTGCAAAATACAACAATGAAGATCCCGGACTGCTGAGCAACTGAAGTTGAACATCAAGCAAGAATGGGAGAGAATTCCACCTCCAAAACTTCTACAATTAGTGTCCTCAATTCCCAAATGCTTATTGAGTGTTGTAAAAAGGAAAGGTGATGTGACACAGTGGTAAAAAGGCCCCTGACCCAGCTTTTTTGGAATATGTTGCAGGCATCAAATTCAAAATGAGTGGAAAAAAAACAATAAAGTTTATCAGTTTGAACATTAAATATCTTGTCTTTGTAGTATACTCAATTGAAAATAGGTCAAAAAGGATTTGCAAATCATTGTACTATTTTTTTATTCACATTTTACAAAATGACCCAGCTTCATTAGAATTGGGTTTGTATATTTGTCAGGGCACTGTATTGACTTACATTCATTCTGTTCAGCCTGGCCGTGCCAAAATTATGCTGAACTCTTACTAAAACCCTAACCTTCCCCCTTATGCTACCCAAACTGTACATCACCGTAAATTAAACAAAGTAGTGGCAATCTTCTGTAATCTTCTGTGAAGACCACCTAAAAATGTCCTCACGCCCCATAATGTACTCTTAAGTTGTAGTTTCTCAGGGGTTGATACTAATAAACACAGCAATGCTACCCCTTGTACACATTTGCAAATTCACACACTCATACACTCGCGCCCTCAGACACATGGTCTCACACACATGCACACACACACACACAAATATACTCACCTGCACACACTCACACATATGCACTCAGACATAGTCTGACTCTTTCCCGTGTTTTCAGTCCAGGAACAGTTTTCAGCAGGGGGATGTGGACGGAGCAAGGCGTTTGGGTCGCTTGGCCCGCCTCCTGAGCATCGTGTCAATCGTCCTGGGCTTGTTGATCATCATCATCTATGTCGCAGTCTCAGGTGTGTACATGCACATACTGCACTCATATACGCACATACTGCTTTCATATATGCACATACTGCTCTCATATATGTACATACTGCTCTCATATATGCATATACTGCACTCACATACGCACATACTGCCCTCATATACGCACATGCAGCACTCATATATGCAAATTCTGCTCTCATTTATGCATATACTGCTCTCATATACGCAGATACTGCACTCATATACGCACATGCTGCGCTCATGTAAGCACATACTGCGCTCATATACGCACATACTGCACTCATATATGCACATGCTGCTCTCATATGCGCACATACAGCTTTAATTTACTCACATCACACATATACGCACATACTGCACTCATATACACATATAATGCTCTCATATATGCACATATTGCACTCATATATGTACATACTGCACTCATGTACGCACATACTACACTCATATACCCACATGCTGCACTCGTGTATGCACATACTGCTCTCATATATGCACATACAGAACTCATATACGCACATACTGCTCTCATATACGCATATACTGCTCTCATATATGCACATATTGCACTCATATATGGACATACTGCACTCATATACCCACATACTGCACTCAATTACGTACATACTACACTCATATACCCACATGCTGCACTCGTGTACGCACATACTGCTCTCATATATGCACATACAGAACTCATATACGCACATACTGCTCTCATATACGCACATACTGCACTCATATATGCACATACTGCACTCATATTTACACATGCTGCACTAATATACACACATACACGCTCACACACTCAGGTTATCATACACTGCACCGGCACGCATCCCTACAGACACACTCACTCACTCACTGCACTCACATGCACACTGACACTGCCCTCTCCCACAATGGACTCATTAACACCCATACAGACAGACTCATAAGCTTAAACTTTACTGCACATACACACATGCATACACACACAAACATTGCACTGCAATCACACTCACAAATACACATGCAGACACCTGCAGCATACATAATACATACTCATACACATTCCCAGAGTACATACTATTTGTAGAAGACACCCAATACACACACTGGGCACACTCTTAGATATTTTGAATACAAAAATTTTGGCATAGTCTTAGTGAATTGTTTTTCCTTTGTTTTAACAAAGTTTTATTCAAATAAAACAATTATTATGAGGGAAAAAAATGGAGATTTCTAGATGCATGCATCAATTTCATGATTTTTGTTTAACACATCAGGCTCTAATTTCGTAGACCAGGCGCAGGCGTGGCGAATGGGGGGTGCGCCGCGCCACCCGGGGTGTGTCCAGGCATATGTTGCAATTTCGTGCCCGACGTAGCCTGGCGCAAGTACTCCTCTGTCCCGCCTCTGTCCCTCCTTCCAGCGCAAGTTGGCAAAGAAGGCGTGTTTGGGTATAACACAGCCCAGTCAAATATTGCTCATCGGCAAGAGAAACGATGGATAGCGTGTTCCTATTATTACAGCCTGTTGCTGCTTAAAATTTTTGGATTAACATGCATGGACAACAATGCAAGATACGTTACACATTTATTTTCAATATATGATCTTAACTCAGAACAAGATCATAGCAATCAGGCTGTATTCCTTTCCCCCACTAAAAACGATAAAACCTAAGTGACAATAATAGTAGCCTAGTATTAAGCCGCTTGCTCACAGGACGCGAAACGAATTTTTCGCTCGACAGATTGCGTTGAAAGCAGTGTCTTGTGTCTGAAAGTCTGACAGGGTTTTAATACATCTCCGTGTCCGACAGTCTATTATTGTTTTTAATTTCTTCAAATCTACTGACTCTTTTAGATATTAAACGTGAATGTTTTGATAAGAGGGCTCAGTTCTTCAAGATGAGTACCGAGAATTTCAATATGTTTCTGTTTAAGCTCTACACAATAAAGTGAGTCGGCATTGGCGCGATACAATGTACAATGCCTCCGTGTCTGACAGCCAAAAAAAAAAAAGAACGATTAGGAGAGATTGGTAACGAAATAAAGAATAAAAAGAAACATTTTAACAACAGAAAATCCAACAAACACTGCAATTAATTTATTTGCAGGTCATCTTTTTTGGATGTTCTGTTGGTTGGTGATGTATATATGTATTTTTATTCTTTATTCCGTTATAAATCTGTTCTCTCATCAATACTTTTTTTTTTGCAGGGTGCCGGACATGGAGTATTTTGCATTTCGCGTCGGACAGTCTTGATCGTGCATACGATAATTTATTCACACTGTCAATGGTCATGGAATTGATTTGCTCTCTGACTGCAAGCACTATTTTATCTCTGCTGTGGAAATAAAGCGTGAATCTGTTCGATCCATCTGACTAATTTTCAAAAGAAAGACCTAATAAAGACTGTTGTCTATCCTCAAAGGAAGAAAACAGACGAATAAAAAGACCAAGAAAAGTCAATAGCTCTTTGCATTGACTTTTACTGTAATCAGTCGTGCGAAAAATTTGTTTCGCGTCCAGTGTGCAAGCGGCTTTACCAAGCATAGAACGCAAGCATTATATACTCACTGCCTGATGCCGAGGCAGTTTGTGGCTGGCCGAGAACGATGTGAAGTCGTTAATTTGCATCATTGATTCAGTTGCGTTGATTAAGTCAGGTCGAGTTTCCATCACGCGTGCCAACCGCCTTTGATCTGACATCAGGACAATCGATATAGATACTATAATTTATGTGCTGATTCAGATAGATACATTAAACAGTGGTTGCTGTAATTATTTACTGTATTAAAATGTGCCTGACATTCATGCCTGTGAGGTTTCGGTAACGTGTGCGCACTGTGTGCCGGTCAGCCAAATTACCACTGCACAGAAAGTGAACCAGGTTGGAGCTGGCGAGTTTTCTGCGCAACTGCAGCGAAGACTTTTCTAAGAAATTGTCACCGCGTCTTGATGAATAAGTGACACCTCCCCCTACTACGCCGCCACACCCATCTCGGCGCACGTTCGTCTGCGCACGGTGTTGCATCTCACGAAATTACCACAGCGCGGGTTGCGCCGGACGAAATTACCACTGCGTGGGCTGCGCCACGCTACGCCACCTGCGCTGCGAAATTAGAGCCCATTAAGTAAAATTACAACAATCTCATTCTGTGAATTTAATATTGGAGGCCAGTCAGTGTAATTCATAAAACCAGGTGGTAACGACTCGTCATCAAGAAAAAGACTGTGCAGTTTTTTTGGGCTGATTCATGAAGTTAATGCTGAGGAGAATAAGGCCGTAATGCTTGCTTTATGTTGCGTGAAATAATTTGCCACTGCCTACAACAGCCAGTGATTTATATTCCAATTCAGTGTTGCATATTTAAAAGATGAGTGAAATGAACAGGGAAAGCCATGGTTGAACATCAATAGAAACAAAGATGGAAATCAAATGCAGACAATGTTGATGTGGTGACATATGCAAACTGGATGGGTATAGACTGTCAAGAATGATATGAAAATAGAGCAGTAGAGAGGAAAGCGTGGAAATACCAGCTGAAAATGCAAAGTACCAGTAGAGAAATGACAGCAGCGAAAAACAGACAGGGGCCAAACCATTTAAATATTGGTTTTCCAGCTTTCCGAGGGCTTTACATAATGTATTCTTTAATAAAACAAAAATTGCGGGGCTTGTTGGGCTGAATGGCTCGTTCTCAGCTCTCTGTCATGTCAGGTCATGTCAGACAAGTATGATAGGTTGAAATATGAGAAATTAAAAAAAACATGCTTTTTCTAATGTTAACAGTTGCCACAAACTTTAATGAATTACCCCCATTAAGTCTTCAGAAACTTAGCATGTTCCTATTACCACATACACAGAGTATATGTATGCTCTCACATGCAAATTTTGAGCACAGCTACACCCAAAAACACACACTCACATACATATTTGCATGTTTTTTTGACTCTGTCTCTGTTTCTTTCCTACCACTGCGACGGTCAGTACATGGGAGCAAAGACTGACTGCAGGCCCCCGCGAAGGAAACTGCTTGATGCTCATTGTCAGCGAACCGAAGAAGGCTGGAAACATGATGCGCAATTTTCTCATGTGCCGCTGCATCACTTTCAGCCAAGGATTCAAACCAGACGATGAACAGAATATAAACAACCGAGAAATACATCAATGAAGGAAGGCATGCATGAATTAAATTACACTCCTTAAAAAAAAAAAAAAAAAAAACTCCATGAAATGTGGTACAGATATTCTTAAAGTGGTTTGCGTGTGGCCCAAATGACACACTCCAGAAAATGGAAAACAGACCTTTCAAAGTAAAGACTCTCATGGAGAAAACTATTTTAACATACTGAACTGTATAAATATGCTCCTGGCTGACTTCATGTGTAGTACTACATTACACCCATAAATTTGCAGTATGTTTGAGTGTGAGATTCATAAAATGGTTGGATACAGGCCCCCATAGCAGAGCAATTACTTGCTGAGGGTGGGTTTATGAAAGTGATCATTTGTTGGGAGGATTGATTTGCAATATGCATGCCTTTGCTGTATGTATATATTAATCTGATTTTAAGGCACTGGTCATATTTTCTGTTAGCTGGGATGGGCTCTATGGTTTGGCCTGTAGGCTAGTTGCTGATTGTGACAGTGGCCCTTCTCACACAGCTTCCTTATCAAAATGAATGAAATGTACAACCCCTTACTATTTACTCACTTCCTGTTTACAGACTTCCTGTTTGCCCTATTCTGATAACCCACTTCCTGTTTACCTACTTTTTTATTTCTCCTATCAGGCTTTCCAATTCCTATTTAGCCACTTTATATTTACCCACCTCCTGTTTCACACTTCCAGCTGTCTGCCTCCTGTTATGGCCCGTTTCCACCGAAGAAGTTCCTGGTGGTATTTGGGGGGCAGGAACTACTACAGAAACGTCCTCTCGCTCGGCCCTCTCAACTGCTGAGTCTCCTCCGAGAGGGCGAAGTAGGAGAACTACTTTTAAAAATGCGACCCCTCGTCGTCTGCTGAGTTTTAAAAATGCCAGCTATTTTGTTGCCATCTATAGACGTTACATCCCGCCCTGAGTAAATCCGATCAGCGGCAAGTAAACCCCAAGCCCCACCCAGGAGTTTTTCGGGGGCGTTTAGAGTACCTACTCCGAGGCAGGGGCTTTTTTAGCCCTTGTAAAGGTTCCGGTACTCTGTCCTTCGGGGGTGGTTCCAGCGGTGGAGGCACACGACAACGGCCCCAGGCTCGTAAAATTACGCTGAAGTTCCTGCGGTGGAAACGGGCCTTTAGTCGTTTTTCCCCACTGCATCAGTAGCGCCTTCCCTCTGAACCAAAACACTCTCACACCATACCTCGGTATGCTAAAGTAGCATGGACTGAACGTCTGTATGTATATGTACTATATGGGCATGTTTGGGGCACGAAAGCCATCATCAGGTTTCTTATACTCCACTGTAATCAATCACCCTATGAGAAATGTCCTCACTTTGAAGAGATGTGTAATATGCGTGCAACATATGATCAGTAGATTTTTATCAACTGTGAATAGCACACCTGCTTGCCTGTAAGTCTGTGTTTGTGTTGAATTCATTCAAACAATCTTCTTATACCAAACCCATAAGTTCAAAATCATGATAAATGGAGGCCGAGATGGTGGCTGTTTGTTCAACAGAAAGTACAGGTGGAGAAACAGATGGAGTTTTTCCACCCACCCCTGTACTGCAGCAGCACCTGAGATCCACTGCTGCCCCGTCTGTCCATCTGTCAGTTTGTCTTTCTGGTTCCGTCTGCCTCTCTTCTGTGTCTGACCCCTCTGCTCTGACAGGCAGCTGTAGAGAGAATAACAGGCATATGTCGAGTAAATAACAGGCAGCTGGAGAGTGAATGGCTGACAAAGGCAGAGTGCTGGGGTGATTGACATGCAACTGCAAAGTGATTGACAGGCAGCTGTTTGCTGATTGTTAGATAGCTGTAGATTGATTGATAAGCAACACTGGAGTGATTGACAGGCGGCTGTAGTGTGTTTGTCAAACAGCTGTTGAGTGAGACTACAGACTGTAAATAAAGAAGGACACTGCATCTCCACTTCCTCACACTGTACAAAAATGGTGTCTAAATATCTTAGATATGGATGCTGTCATCTTGCGCATCTTGGTGACCTCAGTAGGAGCCAGAGTCTGCACAGCAGTGATCTGGAGGATGAGGACTGGTATTGGGGTCTCGCCTATTAGGATGCAAATGAGTGCTCAAATAAATGAGTACTCGTCTTATAAATTATAACTGGTTACAAAAATATTGACGATTGATAATTGTTTTGCAGTTGTATATTTTTTCTACATTTTATCTCCGTAACTACCTGTGTTATGTATATATGTGTCATTTAAAAAAGCTATGCTTTTTGCTTTGTTTCTACCTCTTCAACCTCAACTCCTGGTAATGATGGCGTAACAGGATTTTCAGTTGAATACCGTCAGATGAAAGCCTCTCAGAATTTAGGCATGATTAAAAACAACCCTATCCCATTTGAGATCGCCTGATTAACAGTCCAACAATTTACTTACTGAAGTACTGAGACCAATACATGAGCATATAATGACTAAGAAATTATACATTATCAAATGACCAGGAGACTGCCAGTAGGCTACACTGAAAATGTACAAATACAGTGGTGCTTGAAAGTTTGTGAACCCTTTAAAACTCTTTCCATTTTTTTAAATGAACTGGGCCTATAAAATCATTTGATTTTCAAACAAGACCTAGATGTAAGTAAAGTAAAGCCTTTTAATCAAATATGAAAGTAAACTGCATTTATTTAAAAAAAATGAAATCCAATAACACCTATGAGCAGGGCTGTGCGATATGACGATATATATCGTGCCACGATAGAAAAATGTCTATCGATAGAAAAATGGCTCTATCGTTTATATCGTTGAGTTACAAATCTAGTCGTTTCCGGTAATTTATTATGGGAGTTTATGAGCATAGGCCACATAAACTGACTGCCTAACATACATAACACAGTTTAAAGTGGTAGTCCACCCAAAAACTATAATTTGTATATCCATTACTCAGCATTAGATGTCTTGAACAGACAAAGTTGTTTTTCACCTGGCGCAACTTTATGGCCACTGGAGAGTTTTGAAAAATTATCCAAATTCCTTTTCTCCACAAGCAAATGGGGTCAACCAGTAACAACGGCAAAACTTCACAAAACATCTGTTGACAAACTTTCAAACCATCGTCGAACATATCGTCCAGTAAAATATGATTAAGGACCTTTTATTTGTCAAGTACATAATTCAAAATGCAATAAGAAATAGCCCTTCTTGTGTGTTGATTTTATAAAAAGTATTTATTAATGAAAATTACAGAAATTTTGCTATATCGTGATATATATCGTTATCGGGATATCAGGTAACCTATATTGGGATATGAGATTTAGGTCATATCGCACAGCCCTACCTATGAGTATGGCAAAAGACAGTGAATCCTTAGGATTATCATATAATTTGATGGTGAAATTGGTCTGGTGTTTTCAAATAATAGGATAAAAATCAGATGTGAATGGGAGATGCCGTTTTATTTTTAAAGAACAGGGATCCAGCAAAGCCTGAACACACATACAACACATTTCAGGATGTGTATCACGGCTCGAACAAAGCAGGAGTCTGGAGACCTCAGGAAAAGAGTTGATGGTCATGAAGCTGGACATGATTGCTGCGGTAGTCAGAAAGGAAAAAATGAAAAGCAAGGCTACACCATATTTAATCATCACTCTACTGGCTCCAATAACTTACCTACGTTTTAGAATAAGAAACCTGAGCAAAGACAAATAAATCTTGTTTGTAGGAAGCAACATCCTTAAGATTTACGTAAATACTTTAAAGGTACCATCCCAGGCGGCTCAATTTGGCAAAATTATAAAAATCTGAGTATATCTGGAAAGTATTAGACAGGAATCAATAACATAAGTGATTTGACATATCAGTAGCAAAATTTGGTCATCTGTGTAAGGAGCAGGGGCCAAAATTAGGCTGCCAATCAAATTAGCCTCAGACAACTAATTGGATAGCCCGTCTGTCAGTCAAACTGTCAAATCAACGTGTACACTGTTCTGCGCGTGCATTCCAATGTGCACGTACTTTGGCTGTAGCTACATAGCCAGCAATAGCTAGAAAGCAAGGCATTCAGACGGAGTCATGGCGCAGCCGAACAAGCAGCCAGTTTTCCGACCTTCAACTGCACCCAGCGGTCAACCACCAGCTTAAAAGACAAAAACCTTCATTGAAAGTATGCGTGACAGACAAGAATGTTTAAAAATTGCAAATGCAACTCGAGTACCCCTTGGCAGAGAAGCATTTGACCGCTATAGAGAGAACTGAAGACATTGAAGGTTTTAAAACCAACACACTCGTAGTGGAGTTTCTCTTAGACTGGTAAGCTAGCTTCTTGTCTTTCTTTCTGTGTGAATGCTGCACATAGACAGAAAGTGTAGTCTATACACATTGACTAGTAAGGTCTATGCTACTTTTGGTGTTAGCCAAGTAACGCTATCTACAGCCTAGTAATGGGTAGCTAATATTTGCTTGTTGTTGTATGCCTAGAGACTGGCTCTAGCCGAGGAAACTTGTATGTAGCCCCTGGATATGCTGTGAATCCACTGTGGACAGATACAGGTGTTGTTGTTGGTGGCTTTGTGTGATGCCATCAATATCCACCGCTGCTAATGCTGTCTGTGTTGTAATGTTGTCTCCAGCCGTAACGGTCAGCTGTTTGTGGTGAAATGAAGCACGCACACGAACTGAGTGGTGGGGGCGTGGTCTGGGTCATTCCTGATTGGACGGAGGGGGTGGGTGCTTATCAGTTGTGCAATTAAAAAAAAAAATCGTAAGTCCAGCCGCCTGGGATGGTACCTACAATGTTTAATAATTAAATTTAATATTAAGGGGCCTACATTAGTTATTGAATTTTTTTAATTGAAATTGATAGTGAGTTGGTTGCATTTTTTTTGTTTAAATTATGGAAAATAACCATCAAATTGCTCTCTTTTTGTGGAGATTTAATGGAAATATAATGACCAAAGAAACTGATTTCCCTGAAAAAGCAGTCAAAGAACAAACACAAACATGGGAGATAAAAAAGTAGAGGGGATGATGAGGCCAGGGTAATACTGCCTAAAGTAAATTCCTATTTTTGTCTCCTTACAGGATGCGCAGCAGTAGAACGCCTGAAGAAAATCAAACAACGTTATCTTAGCTAGCCATAAATCTGTCTGGCAAGCTAGCTAATTAATGAACCCCTTTGCGCAGATATAGGTGTCAGTGTCTGTAAATTCCGAAGTTTAATTCCTAAATAATTCAGTAATTGAATTTTCAAATGTCTTGCTTCACAGAAATAATTTTCCACAGTCTCGTTGACACAAATACTGAGTGATAAAGCATAAATAGGCTAATGCACAACAGGAAAGTTGCCATTATTTATATTCTGCACGAAGCAGGTAAAAGACTCCTCTCCGTTTGCATAGGACATTATTTTGCATGCAGCTGGTGCATTGTTCCCAGTGTGACGATTTCACCTATGCAACACCGTTGGCAACTGGATGCGAGTGACTTGCATGCACCCAGGTGTTGAAGCAGTAGCGCCCCCAGAAAATTTTCATAAAGGTGGCCAGATGGGGCCAATTTAAATCTTAGGGTGGCACACCAAACCGGTCCTCCTTGTGAAAATCCGGATTCAGCTCCAGCCTGTGGTCGTGTTCTGCATGCCCCCGCCCCCCCCAACTCTCTTGTATCTTTCCTGTCTACCTACAGTCCTATCTAATGAACACTCACAAAAAATAAAGACATATGATGTTTTCTAGGCTATGTCCTTGTGTCCTTTTCATTAAAAAGACAATATGCATCTGACACATTTGTCTCAAGCTTTAGAAAAACACACAAATGTTTCCAGTAGTTTTCAATACAGCTTTTTTTTGTAACAATAACAATGATAATAATAAAACAAATAGTATGAGTGGTTAGTGTTCTCCATTGTTATTACATTTGTAATATCAGCCTGTGAACATTTCTATTCATACTATTCTTAGTCTCAACAACTTACAAAGGTAAATCAAAGGTTTTATATGATTACCATGAAAATTCCTCACTCACTGTAGACACACCATAACCACGGATTTATCCAAATTATTTTATCCTGTGGCCATCCATTTCAGTCTCAAGGACACAGATAAATTCTCTTGTTGGTCCAGGGACAGGTTGGGAGTGGCTGGCCTAAATCTCACCGAGTCTTCACCAGTCCCTGTGGCTGCTACTTGTTCCACACTTTTGTGCAAAGTTTCTGTCTCTTGTTCCTCCCTTGTAGGGATGCAGTCATGTTCTGGCTCTGAGTCTCTTCTCCTTTCATGCTATCTTGCGGCAAGAGCTACAATTACCGCGGCTTCGCCAGAAATGGATTTGTTCCATTTTCAGAGCGATTACCGATATGGTATCATTGTATATAGGAAGGCTAACTAGCTTTATAGCTAATTAAAGCTATCCCACATTATCTAGCAAGCTAGCTAGCTGTCACTAAATGTGTTTTTTCATCAAGTCCATCATCCACAAGCTAGCTAGCGACATTAACCAAATTAATAAGCCAAATGGCAAAGGAAAACAATGTCACTAACTACCTGCATTCGGCTATATTCTGTGTGCAGTAACGCTCCATTTACATGAAAAAAACATAAATGAAGCTAAGAGCAAAGCCTCTTTGTTGAGGTCCAGAAGCACCTTAATTTATATGACGCAAAAAAAGACATTGCATGTCGCATTAGTATCGTTAGCTAATATAAAGGCCATAGATTAGTTGGGAAGCTGCTGAAATAACCATGGTTTAACCTTGGAGCCAGATGCCCAGCTGTGCTAGCGTTGATAACCTGTGCGTATGCTAGCCACAGAAGCCAATTAGTTCAGCATTCACCGAATTCAAAATGTAGGGTGATAGATCAAAAAATGAGTGTGTGAGGAAGGAAAAAAAAGGTCCACCAGGCTTGCAAGTAAACTTATATTTTGGGATGTTAACGTTTGACTGGCCAGACCACCACTAATGTGACGTGGCTAATGTGCGTCAAAAATATTAGCTGAGCACCGCTCATAGTCCTCGGGCTGAGCCAACCTCAGCCTCTTCCCAGCGGTGCACAGCGTTTGTCTCGCAACTGCTTCACGTATGTAAACCGCATCCGACCCGCCACCGAAAATGCCTTGGCAGGCTCCTTTCCTTTACTAAGACAGATATGACCCAGCATCTCAGCCATAGCGAACTATGTAGCATCGAGCGGAGATGGCTTCTTTGCCTAGTTTGTAAGCAGTAACTAGCTTGGTAGCTTTGAACTCGGAGAACGTGTTTCAGCAACCAGGCTCCATGCGGCTCGCCACAGCTCCAGCAACGGTCCACCTTTTTGCCTATTTTTGGATTAACCAGGAGGTAGGCAGAGTCAGGTAAGTGCAAAATTGACGACCAAATGAGCTCCACAGTGGTTATTCAGAAACCTATGAGTAATATCATGGAGGCTACGTCCATGTTTTATACAGTCAGTGCTCTGGGGGCGCCATTGTGTTGATGAAGTTGAAATGGACACTGGATTAGAGATTATATAAAAAGAAGCACTCATTCAGGAAAAAAAACAGTATCTGCACTCTGACTATAGCAAAAAATTTCCAGCTGACAAGCTATGTGCCACCGCATTGCATGTATGTCCCTACCAACTCTCACATTAAACCTTCGCCCTTGCTGTAAATGATACATTATGCTTTGATCAGAAGAAACAGGTTTTTTTAGCTCCTGGTATAGGGCTCCGTTCGTGCGTGTGTCTGTCAACAAAAACTTTGACAATTTGTTTATCTCAGCAACTATTTCAGTAACAGACTCCTAATTTTCACTGAACACGCATCTCATAAAGACCTACAAATGACATGCCAAAAGGTGACCTTGGCCTATTTTTTTTCAAGGTCACTGGCCTAAAAATATCACCAAAAACTGTCAACATTTTGCTTCATCTCATCAACTATATCAGTTACAGGCTCCTAATTTTTACTGGACATGCATCTCATAAAGGCCTATAAATGGCATGCCTAACAGTGACTTTGGCTTATTTTTTCAAAGAACCAGGCCTAAAAATATCATCAAAAACTTTGAAATTTTGCTTTATCTCATCAACTATTTCAGTTACAGGCTCCTAATTTTCACTGGATATGCATTTCATAAAGGCCGACAAATGACGTGCCTAAAGGTGACCTTGGCCTAGTTTTTCAAGGTTACTGGCCTAAAAAAACGTAGACATTTTGCTTTATCTTATCAACTATTTCAGTTACAGACTCCTCATTAGCTCTCGCCACCCGAGTGGTGTGGGAGCTATGGTATCGGGTTCTGTCCATGCGTGCGTCCATCCATGTGTGCATCTGTCAACAAAACTTCGACATTTGGTTTATGTTAACTGCAGGAACTTCTGGGGCTGCCAGTGCCCTATATTTTCTATCAATTTCCATTGCTACTTAAGGTGAGTTGTTCTAGAATTTTGCATAACTAGCTAACTTGCTAGCTAGCTTACTGGTTTAAATTTTGAACAATACCATCGCAGCAGACAGTGCATCATGCTATGTTCAGAGGAAAGATTTAGAGTCAATTTTCATTGGATTTTCTAAATCATTATGGTTAAATTCAGTTGTACCGCGACCTTGCAGCTTGTGCATGTGTAATGCTAAGTTATGCCTCCTCTCAACAGTCACACTTTAGCAAAATACTATACCCGAAAGTAAATAAGCAGGCGACTACTTCACTCAGAGCAGCTGTCAATCGCAGCTGTTCATTATAACTTCATACACCCTTTTTATAGTATCCAATAACCAAATAAAATGAAACTGAGAAAAAGTGAACACTTGAACATCCATGAGCATGGTAAGAACTTAGTAAAATAACAGAAACTATTTTGGGAAAACATTTATTCGACTTGAATCTTTTAATGAGGCTCATGTCCCATCCACTAAAGTGGAGGCAGTAGGGTTTATAACCTAAACAGCAGCCCACCTCCAGGAAGCAATTAAATGTTTTGACATCACTTTTGGGGAGCTGTCAGGTCTTCCATCTTTATAAACAGTCAGCGGGTGAGACAGGCAGCTGTAGGATGATTGACAGGCAGTTATATGCGAGTCAAAGATCTAAATTTATGAAACCAGAGGGCAGACCTGCACCAGCAATGGAAGAGTGTGCTAAGAGGGGTGCATACACTGATCCCCCATCTCCACTATTATTACTCTGCACCACCAGTATCCCTGTGCTGCCAGCCTTGTGCCACCATCCCAGTGCTGCTATTCCAGTGCTTCCATCCCCTTACCAACATCTCTGCACCACTATCTCTGTCCTACTATGCTTGTGCCATCATCCCTGTACCCGCACCATTTCTGTACCCATCACTATGACACCATGGCGCACTATCCTCCTCACTGAAAACCATGTGCTGCCAGCTGTCTGCTTCCAACAAAGTGCTCTCCATTTCATCTACACATTTATCATTTGTATTATGTATCATTATGCATACATAATTTTTTTTTTCATGTTCTAACTGTTATGTGTGTAGTAACTCTGACTCTTTGGGGTCAGATCATGGCCCTGGGTTGCAGGGATGTCAATGCTGCTTTATTCAGCATAAGTGAATAAATCTGTACCTGCATGAGAAGAGAGTTGGGAGTCATGATGTACAGTTAGGATGGGTTTATGTACATATACATCTGCCCACACATGGTGACATACATTCATAGATAACAAATACACACACTCACACAAAATCTCATATACTTTACATTCCGGTAGCAACTGCTAAGCCAAATGCAGGTGAGATACAAAATCCCTTTTAACTGATAAGTCTTGGCCTGTCTGCAATTATTTTCCTTTATTAACAAGTTTTATTATTATTACAATTATGCATCGCTAGATATACCCACAGCCTCTTTCTGAATGCAATGTTGGGGCATTTCAAAAATAAATGCAATTTAGAAAATGAATTATTTTATTCACAAAGTATGCTTTACAAAAATCATAAACAACTCCGTTATTTTCCATACTAATTTGTGGCATATCTTGCAATACGCACTACTTCATCTGCAATTGATTGTGTAAACTGAAACAATTATGAGTTACATCATGTATCTACAATTTTGAACAATGTGGAATATATTGCACCCAATTTTGCACGCGAAGGAAGTCTTACCATAATGAGAACTGGCTATACCTGATTGCACTGACTGCTTTCGAAATGAAAGCAATCTTTTCACAACTTTGAATAAGGGGCTTAGAATGCACTTACCTACCACTGTGTACAATTCATTTTGCAGTTGACACACCAAGATTCCATGCCTCCTAGACAAAGAGGGGGTGCTTGAAATGGCTGAAAACTGCTTCTGAATACACAGGATCTCCAATAACATAGATGTCACTGCCTTCATAACCATCATGTGATTTTGGATAACACAACATATGCCAGAAAATACATTGGTTCACTGTTTTCAGTCAAAACTACTTGCTGCTACACCCACATATGCAAATTTAAGCTTTGATATGGAGCGTCTAAAACATACCTTGACACTGACCCAAAGCACCACTGATGATTTTGGGCTCGATGTCATCAGAGATCAACAGTAGCAGTGTAGAAGCTTGTTTTGGGGTCTGGTGAGTCAACATTTCAAGAGATTTTTGGAAACAGCAGTTGTGTTCTCCTGACCAACAAGAAAACCAATATCGCATGACCGTGATCTTCAGGCCCGATGGAGGCACTGCATTAAAACAGATTCTGTGATGGAAATTGCCGCATGGGCTCAGAAACACCTCTGAAAACTATTGTCGTTGAACACAATTTGTCGCTGCGTACACAAATGCAAGTTAAACTCTGCCATGTAAAAGGTATAAACAAGATCAAAAAACACTGCCACCATCTCCGGGCCAGCGCTCATTTACGATGGACTGAGGTCATCTGAAAAACTGTCTTGTCATCTGACAAGTTAAAATCCAAAATTCTTATCATGGATGCCACGTCCTCCACGCTTAAGAGGAGAGGGACCTTCCAGATTTTAATCTGTGCGCAGTTCTTGCCAACATCCGTGATGGTCTCGAGGTTCATTAGTGCACATACAATGGGCAACTTGCACATCTCCAAAGACAACACCAGTGCTGAATGATATATACAGGTTTTGGAGTTGTACATACGTTGCCATCCAGACAATGTCCTTTTCAGAGAAGGCCTTACTTACTTCAGTAAGACAATTCTAAACCACATTTTGCACGTAGTGTATACAGTCACACACTCACACATACACAGGCTCGTACACGGGCATGCCCCTCTACATCTATAAAAACTACACATTTATAAAAACTGTTACACAAATACAGGAGAAACATACATACAGCTCATAGAAAACACACACACACTCTCTCTCTCTCTCTCTCTCTCTCTCACACACACACATTCAAAGATAAATAAAGTCTTGATAGCCATGGAGACCCTGATAATTCAAACGTAACTGAGGCATTTTCTGATTACTTTTTTAAGTACACCATAATGGTTAGGAGAGCATAAATAGTCACATAACCTCTTGTTTCCCAGGGATATAAATAGTAGGTGAGACACAGAGTATTTTTTTTTCTAGTCATCCATCACCAATGTTTATCAAAATAATACTGAAATGATATTTCACAGAAACTTCTTGAGCTTCATAAATTTTGGAATAGTTAAAAAGAAACTGGCAAAAAGTTGAAAGTACCCATTTTGACAATATTTACGAAATGTAAGTCATATGGCAATGTAAAAAATCTGCCTGGAAGAGAATATATACCCTTTTGGAAACCAGGTCATGTGATGAGCCTCCACCAATTACTGTCAGAGAACTGAAAACATTAATAATGCCTTGGGGTCAGAATATCTCCAAAACTATAATCAGATGTTAGCAACCAACTGCAAGTTGTTTGTGAGGGGGAGGGTTGCCGGAAGATACTGGAACTTTCATTGCTGAGTTCTAAGGTGAGATGAGAACAACAAAGAGCTCTATGGCAAAAATCATCAGCGACGGGTGCTGCAACAAACTAAAATAGCCAATCAGTAAAAAAATCTCATTCACACTGTGAAGTATGGGGGTAAATCTTTGATGTTGAGCGGCTGTTTTTCTTTCTAAGGTCCTGGTCAATTTGTTAGGATACAAAGTATCAGATTCTGTCCAATAGCAGCAGATAGTAAATGAAAATCTGACTGCTGGTGCCAGAAAGCTCAAAGTGGGCCGTGGTTTGCTTCTTAAAAAGGGAAAAAATCTGAAGCCTGCATTAAAATCAACATAAAAATGGTTTGCTGACCACAAGGTTTTCCAATAGCCAACTCAGTCCACTGACCTACATACAGCAAGGAGGAACCTGTGGGATAACCTGAAGAGGAGAGTTCACGTCCATAAAAGTGGACATAAGTATTTGAAAGATCAGAAGAGATTTTGTCTTGCGGACTGGTCTCAGTTTCCTCGCCATGTCTTCCCCAACCTCATTACACGCTAATGGAAAAGACTCAGATCTGTTTTTTGGCTTGGGGATTAGGGCTGGGTGATATATCAATATTATATCGATATCGTGATTCAAAGTGAAATATCGTCACAGATTTTGACTATCGTAATATCGTGATATGAAATAAGTGTTGGCTTTTCTGGTTTTAAAAGCTGAATTACAGTAATAGGTTGCATTTTTCTGCACTTGCAAGACTGTTGAAGCTGTTGCCTGCACCTGTTTCATCGTTATGTCAACATTACTAATAAATGGTAATAGAAAATATTTTTGTGTACGTATTTTGCAAAAGCACCAACATTTGTCCCGATGATATCGGCAAAATATCGATATTGAGGTATTCAGTCACAGATATCGAGATATTACATTTTGTCCATCTCGCCCTTACCAGCCCTAATGGGGAGGCTTCACAAAGTATTAAATGACGAGGATCCAATATTTGCAGCACACTTGCTTTTTGGAAAAACATTTTTTTCACAATGACATTAACTTTCCTCTAATCGTTGTATTCCAATTAAAGATTACATTTTTGTTAATAATTTGGATTAAATATAAACAGGATTAATAAAAATGACATAAATTCATTGGAACTTTTGTTCATATTTACCACAGGTGCCAATATTAGAGAAGAGCACAACGCAGCGCATAAGCACAACTCACCTCTTACACGCAGGCACAAGCACTCATGCTTTTTCGCACTCACTCATCCTCTGCCACGCACACATACACATACTTACATAAAACCGAGCTCACAGAAGCATACACACATACATACACATACACATGCTTTGTCTCACACACCTCAGTGAACTACTGTGTATGAAATATTGTGCATGACACCAAAACATTGCCAAAGGCACAGTCATCTATAAGCTCAGTGTTATTGACTGAAGTACTGCTTCACTGATATACTCACAAAAACACAAGCACACCAGGAACCTCCTCATTCTTTGGTCTCGGGGGAAAGCCACCAAAAACAAAAACAATGTGATCCGCTTCCCACATCCCCCCCTCCAGGGGTTGCCTGTTTCTGGGGAGATGCTGCCATTGGAGGCTGACCTGCCCCTCTCCCCACACGCACAACCATTTAACACCCTAGAGAGGGCATTACATCACCGTACAGGCTGTTATCCACCCTCCAGGGCGCAAGAACTGGAGGCTGCCGTGGTTTTGTCTGAATCTGATTAACCTCAGAATCAGGGCTGAGTCCTGCACTGGAATCATCTCTGTATGATAACAGAGGGAATCCAGAGTGTAGTTCCTGGGCAGGGCTCACAGAGTCCCCTAGGGACAGGTCCCAAAGAGCTAGACTGGTCTGTGGAACAGGAGTGTAAAGGAGTAGGTAGCTCAATTGAATTGCTCCCAATTCTCAGTCATGCCACTGGCAAAAAAATATATATATATAAATATATATACTCTTCTTCAGTGAAAAAGCTCAGACTCTCAGTATATGCAGTGAAGCCCCCTTCCTGATTTCTTCTTTTTTTTGCATATTTGTCAAACTTCAGTGTTTCAGATCAGCGAATAAATTTTAATATTAGATTAAGACAACCGGAGTAAAAACAAAATGCAGTTTTTAAATGATTATATTATTTATTTAGGAGAAAAAGCTATCCAAACCTACCTGGCCTGGTGTGAAAAAGTAATTGCCCCCTACACCTAATAACTGGTTTTGCCTTTGCATCAACAACTGCAATCAAGTGTTTGCGATAACTGGCAATGAGTCTTTCACATTGCTGTGGAGGAATTGTGGCCCACTCATCTTTGCAGAATGTTTTAAATCAGCCAAATTGGAGGGCAATGAACGGCCTGTTTAAGGTCATGCCACAGCAACACAATCGGATTTAAGTCCGGACTTTGCTTAGGCCACTCCAAAACCTTCAGTTTGTCTTTTTTAAACCATTCAGAGGTGGACTTGTTTCGGATCATTGTCCTGCTGCATAACCCAAGTGCGCTTGAGCTTTAGGTCACCAACATATGATTAGACATTCTCCTGCAGGATTTTCCTGGAGAGAGCAGAGTTCATAGTTCTATCAATTAGGACAAGTCATCTAAGTCCTGAAGCAGCAAATCAGCCCCAAACCATCACACTCCCACCACCATGTTTGACTTTTGGTATGATGTTCTTCTTATAAAATTATATGTTCGTTTTACGCCTGAAGTAACGGGACGCACACCTTCCAAAAAGTTCAACTTTTGTCTCATCAGTCCACAGAATACTTTCCCAAAAGTCTTGGGGATCATCAAGATGTATTTTGGCAAATATCAGACGAGCCCTTGTGTTCTTTTTGGTCAGCAGTAGTTTTCACCTTAGAACCCTCCCATGGATGCCATTTTTGCCCAGTCTCTTTCTTATTGTTGAATCATGAATGCTCACTTTAAATGAGGCAAGTGAGGCCTGCTGTTCTTTAGATGTTGTCCTGGGTTCTTTTGTGACCTCCTGGATGAGTCGTCAATATGCTTTTAGAGTAATTCTGGTAGGCCGGCCACTCCTGGGAAGGTTCACCACTGTTCCAAGTTTTCTCCATTTGTGGATAATGGCTCTCACCGCGATTTGCTGGAGTCCCAAAGCCTTAGAAATGGCTTTGCCACCCTTTCCAGACTGATAGATGTCAATATCTTTGTTTCTCATCTGTTCTAGAATTTCTTTAGTTCGCGGCATGACATGTCGCTTTTTGAGATCTAATAGCCTACTTCACTTTGTCCGACAGGTTCTACTTAAGTGATTTCTTGATTCAACAGGTCTGGCAGTAATCAGGCCTGGGTTTGGCTGGTGAAATTTGACTTAAAAAAATCTGGTTAATCACAGTTAATTCATGATTTAACAAGGGGGGGCAATTACTTTTTTGCATCGGGCCAGGTAGGTTTGGATAGCTTTTTCCCCTTAATAAATTAAATCATCATCTAAAAACTGCATTTTGTATTTACTCGGGTTATCTTTGTCTTATATCAAAATTTGTTTGATGATCTGAGACATTTAAGTGTGAAAAATGTGCAAAAAAGTAAGAAATCAGGAAGGGGGCAAACACTTTTTTCACAGCACTGTACAGTCACTCACAGTAGTCAAACAGCTTACATGATAAAGGCCGGAAAGGAAGTGGGGTGGGTGGGGGGAAGAGCTTGAGATTACAGCCACATCATTAGCCCCCCCCCCCCCCCAAAAAAAAATAATCCCCATCCCATCAGCATCAGCCTGCTGTGTTCTGAGATAAATTAACACTAAGTGGATGTCTATGGACTCTGGTAATGCAGCCGCTGTGGATTTGTGATGGACACAGTTTTTGGATGCTTTGTAAGTACTTACTTAAGCACTGTGTAGATGGCAGGGAGAAAATGTGCTTTGTAGTGAAGTATCTTCCTGACATTTTCCTCTGATTGGTAACATGAATGGTTTGAGAAGAGAGGCAGGATATTGGTAAGATAGACAGGCTGTTTTTATGTGAATTTTCTTAATACTGTGCTGGAGTGTGAGCTGTGGTGTTTCTCGAAGAAAACTGTCCCCGTGAAAACTGCTCCTGTTTATTTCATAAGGATGTGACAGCTGAGTGAGATGCTGTCCCAGCTGGGTGAGGGTAGTGTGGGTGTGTGTGTGTGCGTGTGTGTGTGTGCGCGTGTCTGTGTGCCTGTGTGTGTGTGTGTGTATGGGGGCTGGGTGGGTGTGTGTGAATGTGTGTGAGGGTAAGTGTGTGTATTTGCACACGGACCACTCAGACTCATTAGACACATGCACACACTCAAACCCACTCCCTCTCTGTCTCAGTGTACCCAGTGTTCAGTTAAGGAACGGTTTTCAGCAGAGCGATGTAGACAGAGTGATGTGTCATGGCTCAGACACGCTAAGTTTCACACACACAGCTGCTATAATGCTGATGCTGTCTGACAGATGAGCCAGCATTTAAGTCCTAGTGTATTGTGGGAAATGCAGTAGGAGCCCGTGATTTCAGAGAAGCATGTCCAGGTATACAGACAGACAGGAGAACTGCCGGAGCAATATTTTCAGGGCCTCTGAACAAAATCATGTTCTCATCTGTTCTCAAGCAATATTTATCATTTAAAAGAAATGAAAGCAAAATTGCTTTTTTTCTTGAGGGAAATCTGCTCAAAAGCAAATATTAAGCATCCTGATGAAAACCCCCATACAGTAAAATCACACCAAAAATGCACAGAAATACCTCAAATGAAGCAGGTATATACACAAGTGTGCAAGTTTCTGAGTATTTGTGCCCATGTGAGTGTGTTATTATACAAGCATGAGTGAAAGTGCGTGTGTGTGTGTGTGTGTGTGTGTCCATAGGAGTGAGTATAGAGGTGTGCATTTCGATGTAGGTTTGTGTGTATAGGTGTATAGCGTTGTATTTATAGGTGTGTGTGTGTGTGTGTGCGCGCGTGTGTTTCTGGTCTTTTAGACCCACTCATAATTTGGAGCCGCAGCCATGCAGTTCCCTGCTCACTCACCAAGGGAGTCATCAACCTGTCTCATCAGAACCACTTTGCTCCTGCAAACACCTTTATACCTGATTTACAGCCTTGTTTCAGAGAACAGAGAAAGGAAGTGAGCCCCATTCAGTACACTACAGCACAGTGTTATGCTATAGGCGTAGAGAAGCACAGCGCAGCATAGCTTAGTGTTATAGGCTCAGAGAAGAAAAGCACAGCTCGGTTTGGTGCTATAATATTAGAGAAGCCGAGCACAGCTGAGCATGGAGCGACAGGTTTAGAGAAGCGCACACAGCTCAGAGCAATTCGGTGTGCTACAAGAAGCACAGCATGACTCAGCCTGGTGCTATAGGCTTAGAAAAGCACAGCTCTGCAGAGTGTAGTCCTACAGGCTTAGAGAAAAACAGCACAACTGAGACTGGTGCTACAGGTTTATAGAAGAGCAGCTCAGCTCTGTGTGGTGCTGAAAGAATAGAGAAGGGCAGCTCAGCTCAGTCTAGTGAATTTAGAATCAAACCTGGCAGCTTAGCTCAGTGTAGTGCAATGGGAATAGGAGAGGGCAGCTCAGCTCAGTGTGGTGCTTCAGGGTTAGAGAAACAGAATTGTTTCATTGTCATTGCACGATGATTCCCATCTGCTCAAAGCGACACAGACACAGCTGGGCGAGGAGTATATGAGCCCCATACTCTGACACACTCTAGCTCACACCACAAGCAGGGGCTGTGCCCAGCTCCAATACTGCATTTATCAGTAACACACAAAGATGCATCCACATGCAAAAACACAAAAGTACATAACTGTACATACTCACATGAAAAGAAACACTTATGTACATGCGCAGACTCACAAAATACACACACCAATAAGCATGCAGACAAACAAACCTGTGTGTGTTTACACACATAATAGACAGCCAGGGGGGAAGTGCAGGGTAGTGGGGGGTGGGGTTTCATCGAGCATGGGGGTAATTGTTTGGCTGAGACGTGACAGAATAATGGCTATATGAGAGAAACGTAAAGGGTTCCCTTACAGGAAAGAGCAATCAGTGACCACAGCCACTCTTCTAGGAAGTAGCTAATGGACTCATACCCACTGTCATTAGTGCAGCATTATTCTGCTTTTAATGGAGAATCAGTCACTCTGAGTAAAAACTGATGCACAGCAAGTTTGGCTGCAGTCGGAGGAAAATCCAGTCAGGCCACTGACAAACAGGTCTAATTCACTTCTCAATCATGGCCTGTATGCACTGGCAGTCATTTTGCAGATTCACAACTCATAAACTTGCACACAGGTCAGTAACTTAGAATTCTGGACCCCTGATATGATGTGGGCAACATAAAGCAGCAGACCCCACCAGGCCATGTGAAATGGTGCCAGGCTTAAATGTTTCAGATCATCTAAATAATTTGAACATTAGACATACATAACTGGAATAAACACTAAACACTCTCTAAAAAATTACATCTCTTGCTTGAAGGGAAAAAAAAAAGCTTATCCAACCCCCCCTGGCCGTGCGAAAAAGTGATTTTTTCCTTAGTAGCTGAATCAACCAATTAAACAAATTTAATCGATAATTTGGCTCAATTTCATCGGATACACCTATACATGATTACTGCCAGCCCTGTTGAATCTAAACATCACTTAAGTTGAACATGTCAGGTAATTTAAAGTCAGCAAAAACCAGTACATGATGCTGCAATCAAAAGAAATTCAAGAACAGATGAAAAACAAAGTTGTTGACATCAATCATTCTGGAATGGTTTACAAAGCCATACGTAAGGCTCTGGAACTCCAGCGAACCAAGGTGAGAGTGATTATGTACAAATGAAGAAAACTTGGAATAATGGCAAACTTTTCCTGGAGTGGGCAGCCTCAGTGGCAGTTCTAGAGCCAGGAATTGGGGGGTCGCAGACACGCCCCTTTATGACAATTAGTCCTGGCTAGTTTGCAATCACTTTCCTTTACTGACGCGTTTTCCAATTATCGTAATTGGCAACTGAAGACACGTTTTCTCTCCATATGCTATCGAACAGCGATGAAATCATGGGCGAAATTCAGTACAGAAAAATAATTTACTTATTAATAGGGCAATGCTTCGCGTTGATTGATCAGGTCTGTGTTCCAATGAAATATCGCCTTTCACTCTCGGTTTTGCGTGGGTTGATTTAAAAAAAAAGAAAAAATTGGCACTCGGCAGTTAAATAGGCAACGTGCTGCTCAAGCTATTTGCGCGAGAGTCGACAGGTATGCAAATTTGAATAACGTTGATTTAAATACAGCAAATACACATCCAGATGAATGATTGTCTTCTTACGTAATCGAGGAGAACAAGCAGCACCTGTTAAGTGTGGAGTGCTCTCGGAGTGAACCTTTTGTTAATCATGACAAGAGCCATCTGGCAATGGCGGATCCCCCCGGCTGTAGGTTGTGAAACCTACAGGTTGTGTGGACAGACGGACTGACCGAAACCCCCAAAAGCCACATCTAGACCATAAGGAGAAGCTCCATACCAAATTTGGTGTTTGTAAGTGGTACAGTTTTCGAGTTTTGGTCCGGAAACGCTTTTATTAAAGACGAACGGACAGACGGACGGACGGACGGACACACTGATCGCTATATCCCCCCGCATTATATGCTGGGGTGATAAAAATGACTGAGAACAGGTCATGACTAATAACTGTTTTGAACGGATGATTTGTCACAATTCTCAGTTCTGGTTCCACAACTGTACTGAATTTAGCCTATGGCTTCATCGCTGTTCCATCACACACAGAGAATAACCGTGTCTTCAGTTGCCAATTATCATAATTGGAAAACACATCAGTAAAGGAAAATTATTCAGCACTAGCCAGGACTATTGTCATAAAGGGACATGTCTGCGCCAACCCCAGTTCCCAGCTCTTGAACAGCCACTGGGCAGCCCACCAAAATTCCTCCCCTGTTGACTCATCCAAGAGGTCTAAAAATATCCCAGACTAACATCTAAAGACTTGCCAGCCTCACTGGTTTCAGTTAAAGTCATTTTTCTCAACTCCTCAATAAGAAAGAGACTGGGAAAAATGGCATCCATGGTAGAGCAAGGTGAAAACCACTGGTGACCAGAAGTAACACAAAAGCTTATTTCACATTCGCAAGAAAACATCTTGATGACCCCCAAAACTATTGGGATAATATTCTATGGATATTCTGTGGTACAGTCAGAAGTGAAACTTTTTGAAAGACATGAGTCCCATCTGGTGTAAAGCTAACATAGCATTCCACAATAACATAATTCCCAATGTAAAACATTGTGGTGGTAATGCGATGGTCTGGGGCTGCGTAGCTGATTCAGGACCTGGGCATTAGGCAACATGCCATAATTGACCAAACCATGAATTTTGCAATCTGCCTGAAAATCCGGAAGGAAAATGTTTGGCCATCAGTTTGTGACCTAAAGCTCAAGTGTAGTTGCATTATGAAGCAGGACAATGATCCAACGCACACAAGCCAGTCCATAATTAAAAGGCTAAAAAATCAAATGAAGGGTTTTGAAAGACCTAGTTGAAGTCCTGTCTTGAATCCAATTTGCATGCAGTGGCATGATCTTCAACAGGCAGGTAATACTAAAATACCCTCCCATGTAGCTGAATTTAAAAAAAAAAAAAAAAAAAATCCAGAGAGAAAAGTGAGCCTAAATTTCCCTACAGCCAGTGCTGCGTATAGGCAGTGCTTGAATTGGAATAAAAAAGGTGCCAGTATTCTGAATCAGCAGCTCCGAAAAACCAAAACCGAACAAAAACCTAACTGTAGAAGCGCATTACACTCCGCCCCAACCCAGCAGACACCACTGCATATCTTAACT
This sequence comes from Gymnothorax reevesii, assembly GCA_029721435.1. Taxonomy (NCBI): domain Eukaryota; kingdom Metazoa; phylum Chordata; class Actinopteri; order Anguilliformes; family Muraenidae; genus Gymnothorax; species Gymnothorax reevesii. The sequence goes on along the minus strand of CM056574.1, from coordinate 66,997,211 downwards.
ATTATTACTTAAGCTCCCACATTCTCAATTTACAAGTAGATCATTGATAATGTCATGAGGTTTATGAATTTAATACCAAGTAATAACCTTCATGCGAAATATTATATTGGTGATAGACAAAATTTTGCAGAAAAAAATAAGACTAGCTACAACAGAACAACAGCTTTCTCAAAACAGCTGTCAAAATGGAACATGGTACGAGAATATTCAACTCAATAGAATCATTTTATTTGTAGTGTATAATGCTTTTTACATTAATCAGGCCATTTCCAAGCAAGCCAATTTTAGGAGGTAAACCAATATGCATAAAATTATTGACTGAGTGGACATATAAATTACCAGGCAGAATGACACATGTAACATGGCAGGACAGATTTTTATAAGTCCGATGTTAATAGACAGGCAAGCCAACACAGGTTATTGGTTAATAATGAAGAATACAAACCAACTGAATAATGGACAATACATCAGTGTTTCACACAGGTTCAAAGGTTACTTGTGGTGGTAGCTGTTCAAACTAAGTGCAAAAACAGTCATGAGTGGAAAAAACCGTACCCACCCCACAAGAAGCATTGTTTGACGAGCCATTCGTTGTTCTTACAGAAATAAATTTGGGTCGTTGTCTGGGGAAAATCGCTTTCGTTTCGCCGTGTTCGCACGATTAAGCCAAGCCAACATCCTCGAAATCGTACCGTTTTCAGTTACAAGCGACGACTGGTTATATAAAGATTTTGGAAAGCTCTGTATGCACGTAAATTCGCGCGATGCTGTAAAATGTTGCATTTTGGGTAGACGTGTCTTTATAAAATAATATATAATTGGCTTGAATTTCACTTGCCGTCCTTATGAACTACATTAGAACTACAACGGAATTTTTTTTTTAAATATTGGAACGCACTCGTGCGGAAGACTGTATGGTTGCCTAGTGCATATAAAAATAAATCAAACGCTGCTTAAAAAGGACAAATAAATTACCGCATAAATAAATTACCAACAATATGCGTGCCTAGGCGTGTCAAAAGGTGACTGTACACTGTAGGGTGCCATAAGAAGTAGCGGTACGCAGAGCAGTAAAAATCAGAGGTGGCGGTACTGCGTACTGGTGAGAACCGGCCCATTTCAAGCATTGCGTATAGGGGGGAAAGGTAATGAGAATTATAAGGGCCCACAAAACCCACAGTAACCGCCATGACTAAATAATTATTATTATTATTAAATTATTATTATGACTAATTATTATGCATATACCTTACTGCTATTCATACTAATGCACCGGAGTTAATCACAAAGCCACGAAGGCATGCAATATTGATTAAATACATTTCAACAACCCTCTTCTTACAAAATGGTTCGGTCCATGCTTCGTGCTCCTCTTGGAAAATTGTCTGAGCGTTTTTGCTTGCGAGGTTCGCGAAGTACGGCAGTCAGTGGTACACGCAGTCCACACACCCAAATCTGAACACCAGAAAAGGATGAACAGGGAGAGAGGCCAGCAGAGCAGGGCCCCAGAAAATTACAAATTTTTTTCGAAGGTAGGACGTTCATCCCTAGCGTTTATCGTTGTTCTCCACATCTGGGGGGGGGGTGAAACTTTTTTTTAAATTAACTGAAAAATACACAAATTACGGATTGGACGTTTCCCGCGTGTAAAACTTGCACATTAATGAGATTTTTGAATAAAAAAAACGCGCATCAGCTGATCATTCGTAAGTCAAAACAATTTAGCGGAAGCGGAAAAAGTAACAAGTTTTACGCGGTTTTATCTGTACTTACTTCTATTTTAGGAGTGCAGTCTTCGATGGTGAGTATATTTATTACTTTCTGAATGTTGACATATTGAAATTTCGACGAAAATCCTGAAAATTAGCGAGAAATACGGCGTGTTATTGGGATAGTGCAGCGAGTAAAACTGAGCTATGTGAATAAGTCAATTCATGCAATCAAGCACTTGCGCGTTTTTCTTTGTTTGAATTCATCGGTAACATGTTGAAAGATAACGTGAAAATTATAATGCCGTTTAAGCTCGTTTGTTTTATCCCAAAATAAAATCCCAAAGGCGATCATTGAACAATGATATGTGCATTGTCTATATAACATTATGATTCTGATGCTGTACGCTGACGAGCATGGCTAGAAAATATACTAGGGAATAGGGATTACATCCAACAAATAGTGGCTACTAATTTCATTGTTTTTAAAAGCACAGGGGTTCTTGAACTTTTATGTATGTACTGCTATTTTAATAAATGTAAATATGCAATGAAAAAGAATCGACAAACTAGCATGAATAAAATTTATTTCACGCCAGTTTGTCAGGTCTTTCTCACTTCTAAATTATGTTCAGTAAAATATGCCGGAAATTCATTAAAAATAAATTTTGGGTAGGGAATGGGGAGGGAAATGCTTGTGTAACTATTTGATTAGAACTATAAGGTTATTTGCATTTTGCAAATCTTTGATCCTGTTTTTATCAAGAATTACTTGACAATTGACATGCTTTTGGAGGAGTGACTTTATTTACTACATTGGCTATCACTGGTCCATAATAGTTTTTTATTGTAATGTTAAATCTTATTGAAGCCTTAAGCAATCCATAATTATGAAAATGCTATTTTACATTGTACATAAATAATAACACAAGTCGTGGAATATACCACATTGTGTTATATTGTAAATATGCTTTATTTAGCACATACAGAAACCAGCTGTCATAATATAATACAGATTTACAATACCACTTTATGTTTTCATAGTAGCATAATGAATACTTTATTTGAGTTGTGTCATTTATTTTTAAACTATTTTTTCATCACAGAGGCAGCATAAAACATGTCTCTGGCAAGGGTGAATATTCTTATAGAAGACTTGATTTCCTTCCCCAATTCTGTCTGGCTTGGACAAGACATGAGTTAATGTTTTGTATTATGGGAAGAAAATTATGAACTTTCAAATTATATGAAAAATATGTTCTCGCTTCAATATCCCAAAGATTTCTAGAGCCAGCACAAATTTTGGATAAGTGGTTAAAAGTTACTTCAATACACAAGCATGGTATAACTGAACATAAAATAGATAATCAAATAAAAAACCAATCAGTTTGATCTTAATACACTACTTGTTACTTATATGCATTTGTATCTCCTTTGAAACGCATTACCAGGTTGGAAGTATATTGGAGTTTTGAACTAGAACTCAGTGCATACCCAATGAATAACACAAATACATATTCCAATGTTGAAGTGGACAAAGTAGATGGTTTTAACTTCAACTCTGTGCATACCTATTTTATGGTATAGTTTCCTTTAAAAAGCACTTCTTGTTTAACTGTAAAATTTAAATTCTCAAGGTCAAAAGTTAACACACATCTCCTACGGATTGTACAGAGACACTTTCCAATGTTGAAGTGGATATAGTGGATATTTTGAAGTAAAACTATACGACTATCTGTTTTGTGGAGGCATTTCCTTTTAAAGCATTTCTTGTTTAACTGCCAAAATTTTAAATGCCTATTACTCATTAACGTGCAAGTTTTGAAACTGGGAAATGATATATCATTGATATGGCATATAAAAGCAATAGTTTCTTGCAAAAAACATCCTCCCCCCAGAATTGGCGAATGAAAATTGCTTTCCAGAGCAGATAGCAATTTTGGTCCTTTAGTCTAGTGAGAGTATTTAAGTAGTTTGCTATGTTAGCTGTTCAGACTGGCTGTTCAGCTGCTAACCTTACGTTAAAGTAACATGCGGTTAGCTGAATAAATAATCGCCTGACAAGAATGACATTACTCAGTTATTAACGCTATCATCTACAGAAAAGATCGGAAAGGTTATCATTCGCCAGCCATTATAATATACCGTCAAAAAACCCGGTAACAGCGGACACATAGCTCCATGGTTATGAGTGGTTATTGCATACTTGGTTCTCGTGACTGTCCAGGCTAGGTTTGGATAGCGAACTACATGCAGTCTGTGTGGTCACCTTAGGTGTAACTGAAACAATCGCTGGACAAGGCTGACCTTTTACCTTCTTACAAAAGTGTTCACTAAAACTATACTGCTACTTTATTCTGTTGCCATAAGTCTTGTTAACACGAGGGGTAATTTTACAGAGTACAATATCAAAGTGAAGCTGTTTGCTTAGAGCTATGGTACTGAGAGAGAAGCCCATCTAAAGTTGGTTTATTCCAAGACTAGGTATGTTAGTTCTTCATTAGTTGATCCATAAAATATAATTTTAAATGTTTACAATAACAATATGAAATAGAATAATTAAACCTTTATGTACTGCCACTCCAGAATCAGCTGTGGTCACTTCATCTGAACCTGACCCAGCAGTAGACCCTCACCACCAGCAGTCTGAAGATATTTATGATGGTGAGTGAGTGAGTGTGGCAGAAACTGGTTGGCTGTTTAGATTTATTAGTGAACTGCCATACCAATGGCAATTACTTACATATTACTCAATCTCTCAGCCATTTGAATTATATAATTAAATGGCAAAATAGGCTGGATTTATTTATAAGTCTACTGAAGTCACTATCCATCCTGTTGACAGATTCAGGCCCATCTCCCCAAAGCAAGGCTACTTCAGATAGTGAAGGGAATAGTGAATCAGATCATAGCTGTAGCCTACAGCTACAACAACCCAAGAGAGGCTAAATAGCCTTGCCAGACGTTCAATTGAAAGTCAGTTAAGCAGATAGTTGGACTTCAAAGACCTTAAGCTGCGAACAAACAAAATAACTTAAGCTCAAGTTAATAAGGGAAGATAAGGGAAGACTTAAAATTGTAGTTTTTGATATTTATTTTACAAGAGAGTGTTTAATTGTGTTGTCAATATTACTTGCAAGAAATTTAAATAGTTTAGTTACATCGCTACCTTTCTGATTTCACTATAACAGCTCCTTGTGTTGTATCTTTAGCCAGTATACTTTAAATTATTGTCTGTTGCACATCAGTGCTCAATTTTTTGCAATAGAATACCCAGTACCCATTTGCTGAGTGGTTTATTGAACATTTATTTCTGATCAGAGTCAGACTAGGTGTGATAATGTGGTTTCAGGTAACCTCTTTTGTGAATACGTGCCACATCTAATAATTTAGAATTTGCATAATACTCTTGACTCTGTGTCGAGTGGTTAATCGTAAAAAGAAAAAAGAAAAATTGGGTGTATTGCGTCTAGCACTGTCAAGAACACCAACAAACAGAAAAATGAATAACAGCCATTGTCGTAAAAAATGTCGGAGGCCCACCGTGATATTCTTTCAGGGGGCCCAGAATTCCTAGCAACTGCCCTGCCTACAACAATTTCAAAGACTCTTTACCAGTTGTCGCAAACATTTGATTGCACTTTTCGCCGCCAAGGGTGAAATCAACCAACAATTAGGTTTGGGGGTAAATTATTTTTTCACATAGATGATGTAGGTTTTGATCACTCTTGACCTTCAATTAATTAAATGATCATTTAAAAGTTGTATCTTGTGTTAGAAATGTTGTTTTTGTCTCATATTAAAATGATCTGGATGATCTGAAAATTTTAAATATGGCAAATAAGCAAACATAGAAGAAATCTGGAACTTGGCAAATACTTTTTCACAGCAATGTAATGTTGATCCATCATGCATTTGGTTGCTCACTGGTTTTTACCAGTCATTAACTTGGCAGGGATCCAGTCCAAGGTACCTTGACAGCCATTATATACCTACTCTAAGGACAGGTATCACAGATTTGTTCAGTTTGAAAAAAACCTATTGTCCTTCGTTATTATATCACATGATTGCTCTTGAGCAGATGCAACTATACAGAGACGGGTGAACAACTCAAATTTCATTTGAAGGAATTAAAGCGATTAGCACTCTGGAGAGAAGCCACATCTTGAATTCCAAAATGACAATATGTAGATGGGACTTGGCTTGGTAGAATACGTGAAACAAATTGAATTAATAAATCAATCCATTAAGACAACCAGACATCAAAATGTTAGCACAATGCCATTAAATTCAATGCCTTAAAATGAGTAAAGGTTGCAAAGTTAGGCAGGGTTGTAACAATGGTAGGGCTTCTCTAAACTGGAATATGTGTGTGGACCCAAATACTGAAGGTAAAGCGCCCTGGGACAAAAGTGCAATTTATTTCTTTATTTGGAAGAAATGCAATGACAAACAAAAAGCTACTGCCCATAGGGTAGGAACTATACATACAGGAAAACTATGTAACAATTGCCTTCTTTCTTTCAATTAAGACAACGCTACAAAAACGCTTTACAAGGGTGGAGAAAATATATCACCGTGTTATGTACAAAAAAACCCAACACTTAGTTCATGCAACCATAGCCGCTGTAATAAGACAATTTCATTCATGCATAAATACATCACACAAATTACGCGCAGCCCCAGAAGTATTCAATTTCCTCCAAGTCCCGCAACCAATTAAACAATTAATCGAATCCGAGCAGACAATCCGATCACAGAGTTTCTTTTATTTTTCAGTCCACACACCAGGCAGTTGTTCGCTGAAAAACCCCTTGAATCCCCGACACCCCATCAAGTCCCGAAATGAAGAATTTTGACATTCCGATAGATATGACAGCCCCTGCTATTAACTCCTTTTTGGCTCACCACCCGCGATTGTGGAAACGCAGTCAAACTTCAATGGGGTGCGTCGCTCTCCTCATTCCCTTCCAACGCAAAAATATATATATGTCCCCACAAAAAACGAACATTCCAACCTTGCAAAAAGGCATATTCCTGCCGGATGGCAAAGTTCAGATGAAGTTAAAAAATGCGTCTCCGCCGCCAGGTAAGTCCATTCCTTTGATCTCCAAAAAAACCAAAAAAAAACAATTAATTCTCTCTCCTCCCATTTAAAAGGTACGGCCCCCCTCCCATTGGCTGATTATTTCACCTGAAATTTCCCACAATTATACATGCGTCCAACTAATTCGGGGAAAAGAAAACCCAAGTAAAAGGGCCAAGACAATTCATATGAAGCACTGCATTCACATGTTGACACCCTTTAAAAAAAAAAAAAAATGAGATATGGTACAATGTTACATGAATTTGTTACAACTACAACCCAAAAAAACATTAGGAGCCAAGCGACAAATGACTAGTCAGAATAAACAACACAGGCTAGAGTCAGAAATACTAAATAACAGACCAGAATCTAATGGGGTAGAGCGGGGTAAGACGCCCCTGAGGGTAAGATGCCCTTTGCTTATGACTCAATTCCAGCTTAGCCCAGTATGAGGCTCTTGACTTAGACACACATCCTGCCACCTGGAGGGAAACCCTGAGCAACAGAGTCAGCAGAACAAGTGACATGTGAGAACTCAAAGTGTTTGTGTTTTTACAGTCTTTCTTATGAAAAATGACCAAATGAATGATTTGACTGCTCCAGGGGTCTGCTGGACATGTCAGCTTAACTCTCTGATGCCTTCTCCATGTATAAAAGGGGGTCCTGTGCAGTGAAAATGTCATGGTTTTGACACTGGGACCATGTACCCAGGAGAAATGAGAGACCCAAACGCGCAGGCTGAGAAAAATATAGATAAAGGTTTAATTAAAAACCATTAAAAACCCAGGGAGGAGGAGGAGGAAGAGGAAGAAGCAGCAGCAGCAGCAGCTCCATAGCATACAGCCAACACACAAAGAGCGAGCCTCCAGAATCCACTCTACAAAACACCTCCACCTCAATGAGCAGCAGCTGTGGCTCGTTGAGGTGGAGGTGCAAACAGGAGAGGGGAGGGCCTGCAGGGCCAGACCATGACAGATAATAGGAGAAATTGTGGTTAATGAGCCAAAACCAATATGGTAGTGATAGGGGTAAGATGCCCTTTTTGGTTTTGGGAAAGATGCCCACAAGAAAGGAAGGCATCTTACCCCATTTTGAGTCGTATTCATTCAGTTTTATGAGTTTTTTCTAAAAAATTATGTTCTGTTTATAGGAAATATATATCAGACATGATGATTTTTATAAAGAGCTTGGGAATGGAAAGTTAAGTGTTTCCATACATGTTACAAATAGGGTCATATGGAGTTACACAATAATGAATCATATATGCATCAATGAGGGCCTAAATAGAAATATATTGGGGGAAATGCATTATGGTCACTCTTAGTTTTTATGACTTTCATGGACACTCACATATGCTCTATACCGCTACATGTTAATCCAATGTGGTGCCTCATATTTTTTAGTAGTCCACAAGATATAACCATCTTTTCCTTGATGCATTTAACACCAATAGTACCTTGCCATCACTTGTGCAATGTCAGTTGAGTCAGTTAATAAAAAATTAAGTTTAGGAGAATGTTCCTCTTTCTTCATTTCTTTAGAAAGAAAATTTCTAAAAAGATGTTGATCTTTTGTATGATGTGTACCTGCCAATTAAGACAGTTATATGATAATTGCTTATGTGAAATACAATAAAATCAGTATGTATTAGACTGTACTAGTTATTTTAGATAAGGGGCATCTTACCCCAGGGTAGGGTAAGGGTAAGATGACCTTTTTTTAAAAAAAGTAATTAAACATGAAAAAATTCTTTAGTGACTATGTCATACATTTTTCGAGATGTGGTAGCCAACTTTACTTACTATCCATTCAAGCAAAAAAAAAAAAATTAATTCATGTTGTTCACCTTCAGTTATGAAAATTCCTGCTTAAGGGGGGGTATCTTACCCCCACTCTACCCTGTGCTAAAAATGCCTTACAGTTTTTTTCGATTGCTAAAACACAAAAAGCAAAAATTAGGCATAATTTTCACAACCTTTACTTCTGTCCCCAATCGCTTGACTCAATTTGTTACTACTTTAGATTTCCTTCTCATATTAGACTCTGACTTATCCTTCTTAACACTCTGATGTCAATTTCACATCACCTTGTTGTCAAAACACAACACACAATTTTCAGGTTTGCACACACTTCTCACATACAGTTTTTTTCAATTGCTTACACACATTTTCAAAGCTCTGTGTCTTTTTCTTAAAACTTTACACACAAATCCAACTATTGCTCACACAAAATACAAAAAGCGCCCTATCTACTGCAAAATGAAACAGTATTCAAAATATTATGAACACATCTCAAAAGCAAGCATTTGTCTCACATCACAAACACATTTCCCATTGTATCACATACTTGTGTATATCATTCACACACTGTTGCTCTAAATCTAAAGCTCTTTTGTTTTTATGGGTCTTCTTGATATACTGCCATATAAGAGTGAAAATACAGTAGCATGCAAATAGAAGTCAACACAAGCAATAATAATAAAGCAAAAATATTTAATTTTCTGAATAAATCAGTTGCTGTTGTGGATGCAGCATTGTACAGCATATAATAAAAAATCAAAGCAAAGTACACCAACTATCACACATGGAGGAACAGCAACCAAAAAACAAACATCTCTGAAAAAGAGGGAGTGTGTGTGTGTGTGTGTGTGTTTGTTGAAGAGGGAGAGCTGGTTGGGTGAGTAGAGTCAATCTCTCCTCCGGGCTGGGTCTGGCCACAATATTTCGTCCACATCGCAAGCTATATTTTCTCTTGCCAGACATCGAGGGAAGAATCTTCTCGCGTGACGTATCCAACCTTGAATAGAGGCAGCATCAATATCACCACATGCTTCCTCCATTGCCTGGAGAAGTGTAAGATGGACATTGGGACGACGATCATAAACTCTCCAGTGCCATGTTGAGAAGAATTCCTCTATTGGGTTTAAAAATGGTGAATATGGAGGCAGGTTGACAACATAAAAGTGGGGATGATTCACAAACCAATTTTGGACCAGCTGTGAGCGATGAAAACTAACATTGTCCCAAATCTAGCCTATTCTGGATTCTCTTCATTTGGGGCAAGAATGCCATGAATAGTGTCTAGGAATGTTAGGATATGAGCAGTGTTATAGGGTCCAAGAGTGGCATGATGGTGCAGGACACCATTCTGGGTTATGGCAGCACACATGGTCACATTTCCTCCCCGTTGGCCCGGGACATTTACAATTGCCCTCTGTCCAATGATGTTTCTCCCTCTCCGTCTGGACTTTGTGAGGTTGAAGCCCACCTCATCCACATAAATATATTCATGAAGAATGGGGTGGGCATCCATCTCCAGAATTCTCTGTATTAGACAAAAGAATAGATCAGTATATGCACAATACAATATTACTGTAACCTCTGATGAAAGTCTGATGTCCTAGCAGTGCTATGTACAGGTACATACCTCCACATAGTCGCGCCGCAGGTTTTTCACTCTTTCGCAGTTCCTTTCAAATGGGACCCTGTAGAGCTGTTTCATACGGAACTGATTCCTCTGGAGGACCCGATGTATTGTAGACAGACTACATAACAGCACCGATATTGTTGAATATATTTTCGTCTGCCGGTATATGTTTTTGAATCTCTCGGAGTCTAATGCTGTCATTTGCCAGAACCATATTCACAATTGCAGCCTCCTGTTCTTGTGAGAATATGCGACCTCTTCCTCCATAATGCCGCTGTCTTTCCACTCTAGAAAATTCAGAAATATTATGTGCAGTATATAGTCAAGGTTATACTGCCCTATGACCTTTCATACAGTGTTGTGTACTGTAAAATGGATTCTTTGAGCTACAATAGCATACATGTATTTTACAGCTATGCAGAAATGGCTATTACGTACATGTACATTACTGTTGATTGTTGCATACCTGTTCTCATTTCGAAAGGTTTGAATTATGGCCGCCACCGTAAATCGACTCAAGTTGGGCTGGACTCGAAGTCCAGCTTCTCTCATGGTCAACCCATGATTTATCACGTGATCAATTAGAGTAGCCCTAATCTCAACAGGGACTATTCTTCTTGGTTCTCCATCCCTTCCTCCTCCAACTCGTCCTCGTCCTCGTACTCTTCCTGCTCCCCTTCCAAAGCGTCCTCCACGAACCCGGACTCCCCTGGCTCTCTCTGCATTATTGTTATCCATTGTTCAAAACAGATAGTTTGATCTTTGACCTATTTATAGGCCTGTGTCAAGGAGTGATTTGTTGGTGTTCAGTAAAGCAATTATTGTTTACACATGTGAGGACAGAGTCTGAGGCACTGATTAATAAGTGTGGCATTTTGATTGGTTGTGTTTGAAATGGGAAATCAAGTTACTTCCTGATAGATTTTTGTGTGTTAGGTAGAGAATTGTGTGTATTGATTTGCAAAAAGTGAATAGCTAAATTGAAAACTGTGTCAAGGCTGAGAATTAGTGTATGGTATTGCTGATTTGAGGTTAAGTTGTGAGGTTTGATTGAAAGAGTTTAGAAATAGTGTGATATATAAAGGTTTTGTGTGTAAGCAATTGAAACAAAACTGTAAGAGATTTGATGGCAAAGAGTTGTTCTGCAGAGGGATGCCAGGGTTTAGCAATTTGTATGTGATGTTTGGAGTTTTGTGTGTGCAGTTTTGAAAAAAAACATACAGTTCTGAAAAAAGTGTTTTAGCAATTGAAAAAAAATGTAAAAACACAACAAGCAACAATGTACAAAGCAAAAAATAAATGCAGGGATATTTATTTCCAAAACCTCATAAAGATACTTGAGCCATGCTACGTCTTGCCGACATGCTAACATTTGAGTGAAGTGACAATCCTGAACATGTCTGCAGATGTGAAACATACTATCGCAACTTCACTTATGTTGGCAGAGAAAGTCATGCAAACTTGTGACATTTGGAAATCCAGAGCAACAGATTCATACCTGACAATCATTGCTCTCTACATCGTTAATGACCGGAACCTCGTGTCTCATGTCCAACAGACTGGAACCTGAAACCAGTGATTAATTTCGGAACTGTTGTTTGAGGCGATAGGAGAGTGGGAGCTTACAAACAACGTAACGGCCATTGTAACGAATCATGCTGCAAAATTGTCCTTGCTGTGGAAATAGTGCTGTTACACATCGGCTGTTTGGCACACGTTCTCAACTCGGCCTCACAAGCAACACTCAAAATTCCACCTGTTGCGCGCCAGCTTGGCCGAGTGAGGCGCATCGCATCATTTTTTCATTGCAGCGCCGCGCCAAGTCACAAGCTCAAAGAGAAGCAACGGTTACTGAAGCTGTCTGTACATAAGCTGATAATTAATGCGGCGACACAGTGGAACAGCGCGCTGGAGATGACTGTTTCCTAGAGCAGCAACCAGCGATTTCAGCTGTTCTGCTGTCACCTGAAGTAAGCAGGAATGAAAGTGATCGCTGCTCTCTGACAGAGACTGACATAACGGTCACAAAAGCCGTTGTGAAAGTTCTTCAGCCACCAAGGGCAGCCGCACTGGTAATGAAGAGAAATTTCCAAGTCTTTCCATTATTGCGCATCCGCATTCACAGCTGTTGGAGCAGATGAACTGTGACCCCAATGACTCCACTGTGATTAAGGAAGTCAAGACTACTGTACTACAACTTGAATTCAAGGTAAACGTGTATCTGTCTGTGCATGCATGAGTGTAATCCCATAAAAGAGTATTGCAGTTTTTCACTATTGCTAAAACACATTCCACAAAACATTGCTCCATTTTCCCCAAAACTCGAAACACTTTTCTCAAGGTACATACACATCCTCTTTTCAAAACCAGACTTTCACACCAAAACAGTTGCTCATGTGCTCAATAGCAATCTTTGACACCAAAATCACTCTCAAAGCCTGCAAAAATGTAAACACTACAAAGCATCATTACATACTACAATTTAAAAAAAAAAAAAAAAAAACTGAAAACACAATAAGAGTGTGAGAATGATCTTTTTACAGTTTTTCACCACAGCCAAGACACATTTTTAGAAACCTTCTTATCTGTTCTCAAAATATATGACTGTAAAGTATTGGGCATTCATAGATTTGTGTTTCACAGAAACAATATGTAAATTACTGTTAGAAAATAAAGACAATACAGTTACTGAATTATACATGGACTCTGTAAAAAAAAAAAAAAAAAAAAAGAAAAACATGCATTCAATAGAAACATCAATAGACACGTTCCACAATCTTTTTACAGCAAGGATACTGTGAGGAACCCATTGTACTCCACTATACTGCGGCCAAAAAACTGCATACAGTCCCTGTTGTGTTCTCTGAATGCCCAGATAATGGTGGCCACTGAGAACCTGCTAAGGTTTGGATGGTCAGTCGTTGACATGACATGGACAGTGGCATGGTAAATGACTGTAGCTCTCATTTCATCCGTAATGGATGATGTGTGGTCGTCTTGCTCTCCCTCTTTGCATCCCTTCTTTCTCTCCTCTGTCACAAACTCCTCTTCCTTTGCCTCTGCCTCTGTCCGTTGTTGCTGTTTGGAACCTTCAGCAAGAGGTGCATTCTGGACTGGCCTATATCTGTGGTCATATCATTTGCAACAAGTGTCATCAATTTTCAGTTGTTGTGTTTAATCAATGACACCAGGTGTGTTCATTGTGTTCAAGTTTTGCTGACTGTGGCCAGCATTTTGCATCACATGAGCATCAATGTGCAAAATGTGTTTAGTGATTGAGAATTTGAGCAGAAGTTTTTGCGACATGAGTTTTAGCAAGACAAAATGTGTTTATAGTTATGAGAAAGTGGGGGTTGAGTTTTGTGAATTGTGTCTTAACATGCAAAATGTGTTTATAGTTTTGCAAATTGGGGCTAGTTTTATTAAATGTGTTTAGGGAACTGCTCATTTGGTTTAGAGAGTTGGGATTTGTGTTTTAGTAATTGTGAAAAACTGTAAATATATTACATCTTTTTAAGATATGTTGCCTTGAAGAACAAGCTGTATGTGACATCAGCATTAGATCCTTGCCTCAAGGCTCTGCCTCTCTTGTCTCATGAGGCCGTGACGACACATTCTCCTGACTGATGACTGAAGCTGCTGGTCTGGAATGAGTAGGGGCTGAGGCATCAAAGGTAAGTTATAGAAGTATTTGTACATCTCATCCCAGACTGTTCCTGTTTCCTAAAGTATTTGAATTTAAATTCCAGTCTTTTTATTTCTCTCAACAGCAATATTAAACAATTTAATTCCCCAGTAAGTTCCCAATTTATTTTCAGATGCAGTTTATTTTTTGTGACACTGTGTCTAGGGGCCGCCGACTTGCCTAAAGACACAGTATCACTAAAAACCGTGGGAAGAAGTGAAAAGATACAGGGAAGTAACACATGCCCTACTCTGAAAATCCAATGAAGTGGTGGAGGGTATAAGCAGGGCTGTATCCCCTTTTGGCTTGCCAAGCAAAGTGGTATCTTTGTCTCCCCGGGAGCAGTGCGCCATCACAGAGAGTGTTCTCAACTGCTGGCGATACTGTCACTGCAAAAAGGAGCTGCCTCACTCCAGAATATATAGATCAGATCCTTTTCTTTCAGAAAAATGTTACATTCTCCAAAAATTGAGAAAACAGAGTCATGAAGAGGCTTAGGTTTCATGGACTAGAGTTGGAGATGTTCAGAAGAAGACTTATTCATTAATATGTCAACCCCTGATGTCCTATTGTACTAAAAATTACTGTAGAAGTGGTCATTTTGTCAGACAGAGGGATTTTCTCAGTATATAATTTGAAGTTTAGAGGTTTTGCAAGACTGTTACATGTTATTATATTGTATGTTTCATGTTACATTATATTATATAAAATTCTTGATGTAATTTAAATTTCATTTTAAAGTTTGTACATAATTACATGGTAATTACTTTGGGGTCAATTCATAATGTAAGTATTGATATTTTTTAATAATGTTGGAGGTTACATGGTTCTTTGTAATTTACTGCATTAGCTCTCAGAGAATCTCTTTCATATCCCCGCAAATTTGGTATTGTAACTGGAATATCCCCAGCGAAATCAATATCAAATTGTGACTTGAATCGATATCAAGCCAATTTGGGACCTTGGGACCAGGAAATCTGAATGGATACCCAGCCCTAGTGTGTTCCTACTCTTTCATCATATTCACGCCTCGTTAGTCATCAAATGATAATGTCTAACAACTGAATTAAAGTGGATTTTCACTTGCCACATTTTGAAAAAACTAGATTGTGTGAAGAGAACCAAAAAGATACCATTGGATTTTGCCCAGGTGAAAAAAATTCTTGATTTTACATTTTTCGGCCTACAATGGCATAAACTCTTGACAAAAACCTAATTTTGCGTTAGACCCTCTAGTCAGGAGGCACCAGACCCTTTTATTACACTTACACATCATAAGCATACATAGTTTGTACCTTGGCCATGAAATTAAGGTGGTGCATTTTTAATGCTGGTCATTATATGAAAGGTACAGGTACTGTATTCTTTGAACCTGCATACATGAGGTAGGTACACACATACACATGCACACACACGCATGCACAAAAACATCTGCCCCATGTGACCTTGCAGAGTGGCTCTGGACTCCCTGCTGAGCCAATTAGCACAGAGAGAGTCTCATGAATGTCTGCCCCACTCACGCACCACCAGGGTCTCCATGACTTCTCCCAGAGCAAATGCTGAAACAATTTAAACACCACAATTAACAGGGAGCACTGTCTGCTCTCACCACGGTCAGCATCCCAGCAGTTCAAATTTTATTTTCTTTGTTATTTTTATTTATTTATTTATTTATTTATTTTTACATGAAACCAGGGGCTGAGTCCATAAGTTAGGGAGTTCTCAGTAGATTCTGCATGCATGTAATTCAATTTCCAATGGTATCATTAAGTGTCTGACCTGCATCAAACAACATTCAATTACATTTTTGGACATTCTTTTGCGTCATTCAGCATACAATATGAATAGAGAAAAATAAACTTTCATTTGCGCTAATATGAAAGTCATTAACACTGTCTTAGAAGTCAGATGTGACAATCAACAAACATTTAACTGCATTTACTAACTTATTTTTATTACACCATTTGAAATTCAATTGCTTTTCTGGACAGCGTCAGTGCATATAACACAATATGTTGCTGCCATCAAATTGAAAATGAGCAAATATTTTTCATGAAATGGTTAATAATCCCCTTCCACAGAGCTTTCTGGCTCATTGGTCACTCGTTGGAAGCAAAGTTTATTTCTTCCGGTCACCCACGGAAAACTATCTTATCACAGACCGATGAATCCGATTTGTGTTTGTCCACTATCAGGTCATTGTCTGACGTGTCGGGCATGATCTGATGAGGTGAAATCGTCCGATGGAGGAAGTAAGCTCTGAGTAAGTTCTTTCATCGGACGATTTTGCTTCATCGGATCAAGGAAATAAACTTTGCTTCTAACGAGTGACCTATGAGCCAGAAAGCTCTGTGGAATGGGGGTATAAAGGTTCCCTATTATGTTGATCCTTCTTTTAATACACTCATGTAATATTATAATGTTATAATGCTGAACATAATTTCCTCTCTGAAGAGCTCGTACTGAGATCTTCACAAGATTTCGTCCAAACCAGACATCAGGTTGTTGCGTCCAATCATAACCAACCTGACTAGAGTTAATCATGGCGCTGGACGTACCCACCCCGGAATCAATTCTATCAGACACAAAAGGAACACAAATGATTTAACGTGTAGATTTATCAGCATGTCTCCCAAAGCTGTTTGTACATGTTTTTTTTTTTTTGATGCCGCAAAAAAGCACAACTATTTTCTCTTTCAAAAGACAAAGCCACCAGAAATTAGTGGGTAGCTTTTTTGTTTGCTGCCAGCAAACCGCCACTCTCAAAGGGAACGTTAGCTGTTTGTGCTTAGCATTTCACCGAGGACAGCTTTGTCAATAAAGGATAATTTGACGCTCGACAAATAATGTAAGTGAAGCTTATGTGTTACGGGTGGCTAGTTGGACCGCTAATGATTGTTAGCACTAACAACTAGCCTGGAACACAGGCTTTGTTAAATATCTGAAGATAAAGCCTGGAACCGTACCAACTGTCCGTGACTCAACGACAGATGCAGAAGCTGTAAGTTTTATCATTT
The DNA here is from genome assembly GCA_029721435.1 of Gymnothorax reevesii. Classification (NCBI taxonomy): domain Eukaryota; kingdom Metazoa; phylum Chordata; class Actinopteri; order Anguilliformes; family Muraenidae; genus Gymnothorax; species Gymnothorax reevesii. The sequence goes on along the minus strand of CM056574.1, from coordinate 66,980,288 downwards.
TGTGTTGCTTTACTGCAAAAGCCTATCTAACATGATAGCCGGTTGAATGTGGCTGTAGCACTGCGGCTAACATAACTAAGTTACTGTAGCTAGTGTTCGTATCCTAAATGTGCAAAAGTAAATAATACCGGGAGACATTCAACAGAATGTGTGTGAACATAAACCTCATTTGAAGCTAACTTTTCAAACTTGTTTGTAATTTGGATGCTTGGCACAACTGTTCACAGTAATGGAACGTACAGTCTGTAAAAATCTGTACTGCAGGGCAAAGTTTATCTCTGTCGTTATTATGACTGCTTGGATACTACCGCATGTTAGTTCGCATTCTGTGCTGCTTTAAAATGCTCCTAGTTAACTTGTATGCAGTGATTTGGATTGGTATGCTTGTGTTACTTTGGTTAGCGTTAAAGTGGTAGTTTCATCATAACGTTACCTGATCGTAGCCGCTACAGTTGAAGCTAACCGGAGAGGTGTTGTGTGTCTGCAAAGTTGCGCTGATAAGGCTGCAGTTTGACCAGACGAAGGCTTTGCAGAGCTTAGGGTTCGTGTTTGGGTTTGATTACTACTGTCGTGAAACGATCATTTTACTTATCCATGACCGAGGTAATCCAGGTACTTTGCTGTGGTGTGGGCTAGCTCTCTGATCCTACCGAGGTGAAAGCAATTGTGAAACGCATAATGTGTCTGGTATAACAAACGATTTCTCTGCATTGCTGTGGCAGAATTTCATCCACCTTTGAAAACTGTTCTGGCTAATAAAAAGCCAAAAAAAGTGGAGGTTGGATATTGGATATATTTATTGGATATAAATCGTAAATAAAAACAGAATACAATGATTTGCAAATCCTTTTCAACCAAAATTCAATTGAATACACTGCAAAGACAAGTTACTTAATGTTCGAACAGGTAAACTTTGTAATTTTTTGCAAATATTAGCTCATTTGGAATTTGATGCCTGCAACATGTTTCAAAAAAACTGGCACAAGTGGCAAAAAAGACTGAGAGAGTTGAGGAATGCTCATCAAACACTTATTTGGAACATCCCACAGGTGATCGGGCGAATTGGGAACAGGTGGGTGCCATGATTGGGTATAAAAGCAGCTTCCCTCAAATGCTCAGTCATTCACAAACTAGGATGGGGCGAGGGTTACCACTTAGTGAACAAATGCGTGAGCTGATTGTCGAACAGTTTAAAAACAACATTCCTCAACGAGCTATTGCAAGAAATTTAGGGATTTCATCATCTACGGTCCGTAATATCGTCAAAAGGTTCAGAGAATCTGGAGAAATCACTGCACGTAAGCGACAAGGCCGAAAACCAACATTAAATGCCCATGACCTTCGATCCCTCAGATGGTACTACATCAAAAACTGACATCAGTGTGTAAAGGACATCACTACATGGCCTCAGGAACACTTCAGAAAACCACTGTCAGTAACTACAGTTCGTCGCTACATCTGCAAGTGCAAGTTAAAACTCTACAATGCAAAGCGAAGGCCATTTATCAACAGCACCCAGAAACGCCGCCGGCTTCGCTGGGGCCCAAGCTCATTTAAGATGGACTGATGCAAAGTGGAAAAGTGTTCTGTGGTCTGACGAGTCCACATTTAAAATTGTTTTTGGAAACTGTGGACGTCGTGTCCTCCGGACCAAAGAGGAAAAGAACCATCTGGACTGTTATAGGCACAAAGTTCAAAAGCCAGCATCTGTGATGGTATGGGGGTGTATTAGTGCCCAAGGCATGGGCAACTTACACATATGTGAAGGCACCATGAATGCTGAAAGTTACATACAGGTTTTGGAGCAACATATGTTACCATCCAAGCAAAGTCTTTTTCATGGACGCCCCTGCTTATTTCAGCAAGACAATGCCAAGCCACATTCTGCACGTGTTACAAAAGCATGGCTCCGTAGTAAAAGAGTGGGGGTACTAGACTGGCCTGTCTGTAGTTCAGACCTGTCTCCCATTGAAAATGTGTGGCGCATTATGAAGCGTAAAATACGACAACGGAGACCCCGGACGGTTGAACAACTTAAGCTGTACATCAAGCAAGAATGGGAAAGAGTTCCACCTGAAAAGCTTCAAAAATTGGTCTCCTCAGTTCCCAAACATTTACTGAGTGTCGTTAAAAGGAAAGGCGATGTAACACAGTGGTAAAAAGGCCCCCTGTGCCAATTTTTTTGCAATGTGTTGCTGCCTTTAAATTCTAAGTTAATGATTATTTCCAAAAAAACAAAAAAGTTTCTCAGTTTGAACATTAAACATCTTGTCTTTGCAGTGTATTCAATTGAATACAAGTTGAAAAGGATTTGCAAATCATTGTATTCTGTTTTCATCTATGATTTACATAACGTGCCAACTTCACTGATTTGGGGTTTTGTATATACAGCATAATATGGGATCTTCAAGTGTCTCACTTTCAGCATCTGATATGTTGTCTGTGTTCCATTTTGAATAAAACGTGGGTTTATGAGATTTGCAGATCATTGCATCCGGTTTTTATTTACAATTCACACAGAATCCCCACTTTTTGGAACTGGGGTTGTAAAAATATTAATATTATCACTTGGTTTCTTTTGTCCCTAAACGTTTATGAAGTGTTGTGAGAAGGAATGAAAACATTACAGTGTCACGGGTGTAGTGAACTGTCCCAGTTGCAAGAATAAAAATAAAAATTCGTTATAAGAAATTAAATTCATGTGGTGAAACATTAAATGAGCTGTTGTATTGTTTTCGTTGTAATGCAGGTCAATGATAATTTACGAGTAAATGTGAATTGAACATACCGGCGTGCCAACATTTTTATCCCCGCCTGACGACAGCCTAAAGGGAGGACTGTGTCGTAGCCGTGCACATCGAAAGGTGCCAGGTGAAATCAACTCCTACAGTTTTCGTAGGACATCCCGGAACCTTCGCACATATGCTGCAGATACCCATTCCGACGGGTGATGTAGCGCTCTCAGAGCGCACGCTTGATTTGGAGTTGCACGTGGCTGGTCAAAACTGAATCATCTTTATTCATTGATGGAACAAGCGAATGTACATAGTGACGCCCAGTGGTAGGATTTGTCACATTATAAGCAGACTCAGATTTGGAATTACCCATTTCGAAGATACTTAGTAGGCGATATTGGTATATTGGTAGGCGAGCCCTCGGCTTGTAAAATGGTAAAACCCACGCCATCCGAAGCCAGTGCCACCGACGCAGGAAAACTGGACACGTTGCTAGATGGTTCAAAATCGCGTGAAATTGTGTGTTTTAACGCTGACAACACGTTTTATACGCGTAAACAACGCGTTGATTTTTATTATCTCCAAAATGTTTGTCTCTATCCTAAATTTACGGATTCTTTTTGTCTTCTTTCTAGATTCACATGGTGCATCAGGCCATTTGAGGATATTTACATGACTTCATACTGCTTATACTTCACAGGAACATTGAAAAATAACAAGAGTTAGTGTTTAATATTTTGTCACATTAGTGTAACAAGGCTCACTGGAGGAAGAATTATACATGAATGTAGGACACAGACTTGATCCCTATGTGTAAAGTGTGGCCCCTGATTTAGAAACATGCTTGATCCCTCACTGTTGGTTGGGAAGGTGGGAGGGATTAGGGCTCAAGTCCCAGTGTTGCCTCTTTAAAATTGTGATGGCTATTGAGCCATTCACCTCGCGTGCCAGTCTCAGTCTAATTAACTGCAAGCCAATTTGGATAAAATTGCAATACCTAATCAGATGGTACATTTTAAAATCAGCAGTGCATCCATTTATTGAACAGCTGATCAAAAGTTTACTAATAATTTCAGGATGGATATGTCCACCAACAAGTGATCATGAGGTAGACATGGAAATACTGTATGATCCCTTTTACAAACTAGGAAAAATATCCACTGTCCTTTCTGTATTTTTTGGTGAAATGAACACAGTGATTGAACTGGGCCTTCAAAAGTTGCAAGGGTGGTCTTCACTCATACTCATTCTAGCTGGCCCAGAAAGCTAGAGAAGAGTTTGAAATGATAAGGTAGTTTTGGAAAGAGCGTAAATCCTTGAAACACATCCAGATTTCTGTGGCTCGTGTCAGCATGGTTGGTACTGACACTTTACTGACACCCTTCGGCCAATATGGAGAATCACAAGTGAGAATTATTTTGTAATACAGCTCAACATTCAGTTCAGTAGCCTGGTATTTATAATAAATGCGTGTCACCGAATGGCCCAAAATGTTGAAAAATACATATAAAATATAGAACTTCTGACTGATAAGCACAGTCCTATGTAAAATTAGAGGGCCATTTTTCTATTGCAAACCAAGATTTTACATTTAACTTTAAACTAAGGGTAAATAGATGAAGTCCCATAAACATTCAATGCATGAAGGGTTCCCAAAGCAACTGTGTCTCCCTGCCCAGGCACTGCTGCTCTCAGGGGTAGGAGGGCCACGCCATCACATGCTCTGCACACACTCCATTGTAAGTCAGAGTCACTGTTTACTCATGCTCTGCACAGTCTCTGTCACCACGGGTAAAATTTGATATGCCCGCTGGATACAGTAGTGCATTTTAATAGTGGATCTGGGAACTGCCTCATAAATCAGGGCACTTTCTTGACAGGTCTGCTTGCCAATACAAGAGTACTTTGAAGGATAAATTTCACTCAGGTAATCTGCTTTAAACTCTTAATAATTGCCTACTAATTGGAGACTGCCCCTTCAATCCATTTCGGCCATTTTGGCCTGCTATACAAAATGGATTCCCAATTAGCCTTTGAACAATCCCCAGTTGCCAGGTTTAGTTAATTACAGAAATAATCTTTGATTGATATCTGTAAAGCAAAGAAAAAGCATCTTTAAATTAGGGCTGGGACTTTAACGCGTTAATTTCGATGAATTACAGAAAAAAATCACGCGTTAAAAAAATAACGCATTTAATCGCACCTTTCTCAGTTCCCCAATTTCGGGCACATCGGTAACACTGATGCTCACACTTCAGCCCGGTAGGTGGCGGTAATGCACATAGTCTTAAAATGTTGAATTTAATGGCTATAATTGCACCGATTTGTACTAATGTATGATTGTAGTAGACAGATGAAAAATGCACAGATGAATATGAATAGAAAATAAACATTTATGTTAATTAAGTTCACCTATATGCCTATTCATTGATTCAGTCTCAAAATGTATTTGAATTGAAAAAATTTGCTTATTGTATCAAATATTGCAATTTGATAAAAATACAATTAATCAAGGTTAATTAGAGGTTTTATAATTAATTTATTAAATATATTTTTTAATTGCGTCCCAAGACTATTTATTATACGTTTTTTGAGATGTTGCCATAAAATTGTGCCACTTCTCATGCTGAGGGGGAACTGTGAGCTAGCCTTGGGCCCAAATACTAATCAATCATTTCAACAGTGGTGTTCACTCACCTAATACATACCCTGGTAAACGGTCCAGGGTTGTAATAAACAAATAACTCTGTTTTTAAAAAAAAAAAAAAAAGTCAGGTAATAGGGCTTCAAGAAAAATAGTTTGAATTTTTATTCATTGACAGTTTATTTTTATACAATTTTCCAAAGCTAACCAGTGCTTGCATGGCAAATAGGGTTAATGCATCAAGTTTCTGCATTTTGCAAACCCACTTTACCTGATCCTGGAGCTTCATTTGTTTTACACTCGGTCACAAAAAAATGCAATCGAACATAACTGGTGATTTCATGAAAAGTCATGGCATTTTTTGCAATGCTTTCTTTACTGCTGAGGACTCTGGCCAATTCCATTACATCCACTATCGTGGAAGTCTCTTGCCTTTTGTGTCATTGCATGGTACCCTGTCAATATGTTTCTTCATGGCATAGAACCAATCACTCTATAAGTTGCACCCACAGCAAATGATATACATGTAGGTTTTTTCCTAAAGCATGTGGTGCATTCAGATTTGGGAGGCTACGCAGAAGAATTGGCCGTTTTAACTTGCAGTTTATTCTGTATTTGGAAAGTTTTACAGTTATTAGCTTGCTATATTTGCCTTTATTTGTCCTTTGTAGACAAAGTCCTGTTATATGCCCATTTGTTTTATGGTCTTTTGTAGGATGTGTTGGGGAATTTGTCACAAATATGAAGAGGGGCATTCCTGCCTTTGCTGAATAGATGCAATTAAGGCCACCGATTTCCCCTTTGAAACGGAAGTTACAGTAATAAAGCGCTTTATTTATGCCTAATTGCACATTATTGAGGGCGATTTGTTATCCAGTATAGTGCTGGATATAACTAGGACATTTACAGATTGCATCGAGAGGCTTGAACTGTAAATTATAGCCATCTGTTTATTTAGCCATCTGTAAATGTGTAATCTATAATACTACGACTTTCCTGGAGCATAGGAATACAGCATACACAATTACAAAACACAATCATTAGTCATTGTACAGAAAGACACGTTTCAAACCAAACCAAAAAGGAGCTTGCTTGAAAAAGAAAAATTCCCAACCTCTCAGGTGAGAGATATACAGTCTCTCACATAAGTGAGTACACCCCTCATAATTCAACAATTAATTTATTGTATTTTTCAAGGGACAATGTTACAGAAATGAAACCAGAATATATCCTACAGTAATCATTGTACAATATGTGTAGCAGTGTAGATTTACTGCACTGTCCAAATAACTGAACAAACAGTCACTAATTCCAAAATGGGTGGCAGCAAAAGTGAGTACAACTCACTGTCAGCATGCCAAATTCTATCCATAGTGTCAATATTTAGAGGGACCATCATTATTGTCCAGCACTGCCTTGCTTCTCCGGGGCATGGAATTCACCAGAGCTGCACATGTTGTTGCTGGGATCGTCTTCAAATCCTCCATGGGAGCTGGTGGATGTTGGACACCTGCTGCTCCTCCACCTTCCTCTTGAGGACGCCCCACTGGTGCTAAATGGGATTCAGGTCTGGAGACATACTTGGCCACGCCATCACCTTCACCTTCAGCTTCTTCAGGAAGCCAGTTGTCATGTTGGAGGTGTGTTTCGGGTCATTATCATGTTGTAAAACTACTGTTTCTGAAAGGAAGAGCTTCGTGTTCTGCTTCATAATGTCACACTATGTGTTGGAATCCATTATTCCATCAATGAAGCGCAGCTCCCCAGGACCAAAAGCACTCCTACAGCCCCAGACCATGACGCTGTCACCACCACGTTTCACTGTAGGCAGTACACACTTGTCTTAGTACCCCTCACCAGGGCGCTGCCACACATGCTGGACACCATCTGAGCTGAACAAGTTTATCTTGGCCTCATCAGACCACAGAACATGGTTCCAGTGGTTTATGCTCTTGGACTAGTTGTCTTCAGCAAACTGTTTTCGGGCTTTCTTGTGGGCTAGCTTCCGTCTTGGCCGGCGGCCATGCAGACAGACTTGGTGCAGTGCACGTCGTATGGTCTGAGCACTGACAGGCTGTTCTCCCACTGCTGCAACCTCGTTAGCAATGCAGCCAGCACTCCTGCGTCTGTTTTCTGAAGCCAACTTGTGCACCTGATGCAGAGCAGGAGGACTCAACCTCTTCGGTCAACCCGGATGAGGCTTGCACCGAGTAGAACCTGTCTTGAAAAACCGCTGAATAACCTTGGCCACCGTACTGTAGCTCAGTTTCATGGTTTCACAGATCTTCTTGTATCTAAGGCAATCTTTGTGGAGAGCAAAAATTCTCTTTTTCAGATCCTCAGAGAGTTCTTTCCCATGAGGTGCCATGTTGACCATCCAGAGAGCAAAAATGAGAGCATTGGACCCAAAGCACCACAATTTAAACCTTCAACATGTTACACAACCTCATATGGCCCAGTCGAACAGACAAAAGCATGAACATGATGAAGAAGACACGTTTCATTGCTTGATTGACCATTAACAATTGGGGCGTGTACTCACTTATGTTGGCACCCATTTTGGAAATGACGGCTGTTGGTTCAGTCATTTGGACAGTGCAGTGAATCTACACTGCCACACACATTATACAATGACTACTCTAGAATATATTTAAGTTTCATTTCTGTAACATTATATCTTTTCAAGTGACAATCAATTAATTGTCGAAATGTGAGGGGTGTACTCATTTTTGCGTGAAACTGTAGATAATATTGTTCACACAAATAGTCAGCAGAAACAGGAACCTCAAAGACGAGTAACTTTTTCCATAATTGCAGTACCACATTTGGGAAAAATTTTACCACCTGATTGCAAGCAGCCATTCTTATTTTGTTTTACATTTTACGTACATGTATTGTTGAAAATAAATATCAGATACTGGACTTGGGTCAAAACTAACTGTTTCATGGTAAAGGTGCACTTCCCTACTTTTAAAATAGGTTTGAACCATATTCCTGGCCTGTACATTGTTTGCTTTTTAATGACACTAGATTTAAAAATGGGGAAAAAACAGACTCTTTTCCACATTTTTGAAAAACTGAACAAATTTTCAATGGTCAAAGATTAAAACTTTTTTCTGAAATATTTTGGAATTTTGCTCCATTTTGCTAACACTGCTCCAGTGTTATTTTCTCCATTCCCACTTCTCATCAACAACAAAAAGACTAAATTTGTATTTGATTTTCAATTTTTTATTTTCAACATGCTCTATACAAAAGCTGATAAAAATGAGTTTTAGAAACTGGACTTAGGAGGAGACTGTTTTGTAATAAATATGCTGCTCTCCAGTTTTTTTTTTCCTGGAATTTATGGTTTAAGATATGGAGACTTATGTGTACAGTGATCCAAAAAAAGCAGAATTTCACCCACTTGCCCCTCTGTTGGTTAACTGCTAACCTGTTTTCAATTGATTTCCTTAGTCAATGATGCTATCAGACATATTGTTTTTGCCTGAATACCCGTTGGCGTCGGCGTTCCCATTTGTTTCCGGAGAATAACTTTGAACTGCTTTTGATTTGTATTTCTTCTGTTTCCATGGCAACGATTTGGACTTAGGCATATTGAAGGGTGGGACTCGTTTCCAGACGAGTATAATGTGAAATGGGGGAAGGGGGAGACATCTGTTTTTACGCGTAAAAACCATTTCTAGTTCGTTTTTGGGAGGGGCCACCCATTCTGGGGCCCCACAAACCATCACCAATGATTATAATCATGTGCTTATCAATGCACATCATAGCTGCGAGAAAAAAAAATTTGTTGAAATTGATGTCATACTGCCGAGTTAGGAAGATACTTGTTCAAAAAATATGTTCTGAAATGGAGATTTCCAATGGCCAAATGTGCAAATGATGGCACACTTGAAATGTGATCTGCACAAAACTTCGCACATTGCATCTACACACGATCCTGACCAAATGTTATCAAAAGAAATTTCACAAGTCAACTTGTTCTGGACATGTAAACTTTAAAAAATTTTGCTTTTGAGCTGACATTTATGACACTGCTCAGAAAACAGTCACATTTATCGGCAGAAAATAAGACATTACCTCTGCTCTAAAACCTCTAAGGAAAACTCTACATTGTGTCACCCCAGTCTTCACAGACAAATGTACAGGCTGAGGTGACACTTACAATGATGAGTTTTGTGACAAAAATTTTCATGAAACAATTCAGATTTATGGCTTCACTACCTCAATTCTAATAGTTAATTTCATGTTTCAAATCTCTGTGCTGCTGTCAACCCAACAACCGCATTGCGCCAGTGGGCCAGCAAGTACGAATTGTGTGAAACAGTGAGCCGTCAAGTGGTGACTTGCATCTGTGGCTTGGACCCTGTTGATGCCTGCTTCGCAAGGCTAGTTTCTGAATGGCATTTATTTTGCATTCAGAAAGAAGCTGTGAATTTATCAGCCGATAGATTATTGTAGCCTTCGGCAAATCTATGAATTAAGGAAAACAACTGAAAATGTGTCAACGTAACTTGACAACGTGACTTATCAGTTTTACGAGCCTTTTTGTGCCCCCTCCTTTCGACGCAGCAGGGAAAGCTGACCGTCATGTGTAACGGTTGCAGCACAAAGGGCATGTGGTTTAAACGCAAATAATGAACTCGCACTCAGCAGGCGAGCATTTCATAAGTTAGCACAAAGGGCACGTGTTTAACGCAAATAATTAAGTCACACTCTGTGAGCGAGCATTTCAGACCGTTAGCAGACCGTTTGCTTTGTGTTTGCATTAGGAGTGCTGATAAATGCAGAGTCCTGGTTTTGGCTGTAGAAATGAGTTTGTACCAGGATGTTCCACGCGTCAGAACACCGTAGATTTGCTGACTCACTGTGGACAGACTGTTTCCCAATGCAAATGGAGGTGTTCCCAGCAATGTCAGCTGCCACACCAAGAGAAGATCCTTACAGGTACAGGTCTTTGTGTATTGAACCACTGCGACATGAGCAGAGCCGCAGGTTAAGGGCATAAGCACATACCGAACTCTCCATCCACTGACAAATCATACTTGCACACAAGCCCTTGAAAGGTTTGGGCAAGAGTTTACCCACACAGTGTTTTCATTTACCCTGATATTCTCAGGCATCAGTTGAGCAATGGAGCTCAAAGATACATCTTTTGCCTGTTAGAATTTTATGAGAAACACCAATTTTTGACTGTATGACGTTACTGACATATTTCAACAATGCATTTGCATGCAGAAGATGTTTAGAACATTTATATAAAAAGCTGGTGCTCCAGAAGAAAATCATGGCATTAGTAAGTCAATTATAATTGACTGAGCGTCATTACAAAAATCGCAATAATTCTTATGTCATCTGATTCAGTTTTCTGAATAGGTGGCAATAATGCAGCGGATTGTGCAAAAAATGGCATTTAAAAAATTCCCAAACAAATACATATAGCCTGCTGTGTCACCGCAAGAATACTGAAAATAAAACTCAGGCTTTTGACTCATTATAAATATAAATATTCCTTGCTGCTCAGATTCCTTGGTTCATAACCAAATGTGCCCCATGGACCACCTATGACTGCTATACTGCGCATTTTCACATTTTAACTTTGGTGAAAGATCATAAAAAATATCTCGTCCTCAAGCATATGACGCATCAACATGTAAACATTATGAAGTTACGACCCCAATTCCAAAAAGGTTGGGGTGCCACGTAAAATGTAAATTAAAACCGAATGCAATATTGTGCAAACCTCATAAACCCATATTTTATTCAATATAGAACATATACAACATATCAGATGTGAGACATTTTACCATTTCATGAAAAATATTAGCCAATTTTGAATTTGATTGCAGCAATACATCTCAAAAAAGGTTGGGACAGGGCCGTGTCTACCATTTTGTAGCATCCCTTCTTCTTTGAACAACAGTCAGTAAATGTCTGGGAAATGAGGAGACCAGTTGCTGGAGTTTTAGGAGAGGAATGTTGTTCCACTCTTGTCTGATGTAGGATTCTAGCTGCTCAACAGTCCTGTCTTCTTTGCTGGATTTTCTGTTTTATGATGCGCAAAATGTTTTCTATTGGTGAAAAGTCTGGACTGCAGGCAGGCCATTTCACCACCCGGCCTCTTCTACTGCAAAGCCATGCTGTTGTGATGGATGCAGCATGTGGTTTGTCATAGTCTTAGTGAAATATGCAAGACTTTCCCTGAAAGAGATGGCACCTGGATGGGACAATATGTTGTTGTAAAACCAATATACTTTTCAGCATTGATGGTGCCTTTTTAGATCTGTAAGCCGCCCATGACATAGGCACTAATGCAACCCCATACCAGAGATGCAGGCTTTTGAATTGTGCACTGCTAAGAAGCTGGATGGTCCCTCTCCTCTTCAGTCCACACGACACCGCGTCTGTGATTTCCAAAAATAATTTCACATTTTTATTAATCTGCCAACAGAACAGTTTTCTATTTTGCCTCAGTCCATTTTTAATGTGCTTTGGTGAAGAGAAGACAGTAGCGTTTCTGGATCGTGTTCACATATAGCTTCTTCTTTGCATAATACAGCTTTAACTTGCATTTGTGGATTGCACGGCGAGCTGTGTTCTCAGACAATGATTTCTGGAAGTGTTCCTTAGCTTATGCAGTGAATTCCAGCGCAGAATCCTGCCGTTTTTTTTTGAGGGGGGGGGGCTGTAAGAGAGTGTTAGCACCTTCTGACGGGGGGACAGTTGTGCTCTGTAGAGTAAAATAGTTCTGTAGAGTAGTTCTCCCATAATAGGACCTCCTCTGTCACTCAGCTCTCACCTCCAAGAAGGTGTCTGCATGCAACAGCGGCCAGACCCCAGGAAACTGCTTTGACTGGCCGGCTAAACTCTGTGAGGGTAGCCAAAGGGTCACTGAGCCTCGGTGACTTGGAGCTTGTCCGCCCCGGCACGTGAAGACTGGCTTCAGTAGACAGGGCATGTGTTGCAGCCTAAAAGGCGGTTCCAGCAGGTGTTGTGGAGTGCTTAAAGCACGATGGGACATGTAGAAGTCATAGTCATCCACTGCAGCAGGTGTAACAGTCCCCATGCCACTGGGTTAAGGTTACTTCTGCCTAGAGAATGGGTTGCAACAGCTTCTCCACTTTGAACAACTCTCGCACAGGTGTCTGTGAAACTCAATTACTCACCTACCCAACCAGTAACTGAAGTTCCACGGCAATTGGGGAGTGGCGTAAGGGACAGGTGGAGGTAACAGCTGGAGGTTCTAGCCACTAGCCCGCACGGAGGCGGTCTGTGGACAAGTGGTCGCTGTTCTTCCAAGCTGGGCAACGGAGAACCTTAGCAGCATCCCAAGTGACTGAGCAGCCTCTTCAGGACAGTACTGCTCACCCTAGTCCAGGGAGGGGCCTAGAAAAGGTGGCCCAAAGAAAGTTAACCCATCTCGTCCTGGCCAGCTAGCCGCAGCTTGAAGGACTTATCCATCATTATAGTCGATTCAAGTACAAAACAGAGAGACTTGCAGGGACATGGAATATACGTTCTCTGATGGACAGAGACAATGCTTCTAGGCCTCAGAGAAGATCTGCGCATTGCCAAAGAACTGTCAAGACACAATATTGATATTGCAGCTATCAGTGAAACTAGACTTGCTGAAGAAGGGTCACTTACAGAGGAGAGGTAAAGCCCTACATGAGGACAGAGTACATCCAGTTGGATTTCCCATCAAGTCTAGCCTCCTTAAACAGATTTCCAACATACCCACTGGCATCAGTGAAAGGCTCATGAAGCTTCGCCTCCCCATCTGGAACAAGCGCTCTATGACCATCATAGGCGCCAATGCCCCCACTATGACACACACAGAAGAGACCAGAGAGCAGTTTTATGCAGACCTGGACACTCTTTTACGCACCACACCTGCCACTGACAAGATCCGTAGGTGACTTCAACGCCAGAGCTGGCAAAGACCATGACCAGTGGAAGGGAGTAATAGGGAAGCAGAGTCAGTAAGACAAACAGTAATGGACTCCTACTACTGACCAAATGTGCAGAGTATAACTTGACTATAATAACACATTATTTAGACAGGCTGATAGATACAAGACAACATGGATGCACCCACGTTCCAAACAGTGGCATCTGATTGATTACATCATCACCGCCAGCATGACAGCAGTGATGTCCACATCACAACAGCAATGCTCGGTGCAGATTACTGGACAGACCATAGACAGATGGTCAGAGCAAAGCTTAACATTTACATTGTCCCTGCTGACCACAAGCGTTCTAAGCTAACCAGAGTAGCTTTCAACACTATAAAACTTCACTCCGTTAAACACCGCCAGGAATTTCAAATCAAACTAGATGAAAGATAGAGGCACTCGGACCTATGACCGGCAGACCGGAGGAAAAATGGTACAAATTCAAGGAGGCTGTCACAGAGACAGCTAGGACAGTGCTCGGTCCAAAGACAAAACATCACCAAGACTGGTTTGATAAAAAATGATGAAAGCATCCAATCGCTCTAAAAAGAAAAAGGCTTACGTTAACTGGCAAATTCACCCACACTGCATCTCAAGACATGACAGGTACAAAGATTTCCAAGCCAGAGCCCGGAGGGAGCTTCATAATATCCAAGATGAATGGTGGGAGAAAAAAGCTGAGAAAGTACAGCATTATGCAGACACCAACAAATCAAAAATGTTCTTCAATGCACTTAAGATCATATATGGGCTTTCTGCAGGTAGAATAGCTTCCTTAAAGTCTGCTGATGGCTCCACTATCATAAAAGATAGAGGGAGGGAATCAGAGCAAGATGGGAAGAACACTTCAGCCAGCTTCTTAACAGATCATCCACAGTCAATCAGGCAGCCTTGCAGCAGATACCACAAGGAATATTCCAGGAGGACCTTGACCTTCCACCATGTGAGGAAGAAGTCAAGAAGGCCATAAAGCAGATGAACTGTGGTAAAGTGGCAGGAAGTGATGGGATACCTGCAGAAATATATAAGGCACTTGGGGCAGCAGCATTCAGAGCATTCCATGATGTCCTCCTAACCGTCTGGGAGAAGGAATATATGCCAGCAGATCTTCGGAATGCTACCATGGTAACATTGTATAAAAACAAAGGAACAAAATCAGACTGTGGAAGTTACAGAGGAATTTCCCTATTGTCCACTGCTGGAAATATCCTTGCCTATGTTCTGCTCAACAGGCCCATCGCCAACATCGCTGAAAGCAATCTATGCTGTGCAGCATTTCTTGACCAGACTTAAGCCCCATTCCCACCTTCACGATTTTTAATGCTGATTCACGCCAATGTCAGATCGTGGCAAGTCATGGGGGTGTCGTAGTTGTAACGGTGGAGTCCTGAACAATCGCAAAAGTTTGCATCGAAGTCGTTGTCTCGTTTTGGTCGTGGCGCAAGTTTCAAAATTCGCGAGCTCGTCACGGATCATCATGTCTTAGCAATGTCATAGTGGTGTCATAATGGTGTCCTGACAGGACGTGTTACTGTCATGATGGTTTGTGAATATTACTATGCAATCGTCTTGTGGAAAATGGCCACGATTGTTGAAGATGTATTCACGATATGCTACGAATGCCCACGATATAACACGATGTGAACATGAACGGAATGAGACAGACCCACGATGAACAAAAATAATGTGATGTCAAACGGCTTGGATGTGAAGACACGACGCCACCACGACTCTATCACAAATGTGCCATAAAGTCAACATTGTGGCCGTGACAGAATTTTGTGCTTTTTTTAGGTGGACGGATCACGACTCACTATGATAATAGGTCTTGGTACACCGGCATGAATCAGCGTAGAAATCGAGAAGGTGGGAACGGGGCCTTAAGGCATTTGACTCTAAACAGAGAGGCGCTGTGGATGCCCCCACAAGTTCACCTTGCTGATAAGGTTGTTCCATGACAACATGACAGGACAAGTCCTGTGCAATACAGAGTATACAAACTCCTTCAACATTTCAAAAGGGGTGAAACAGGGCTGTGTACTTGTGCCCATGTTGTTCAACCTGTTCTTCACACAATTGATAATCCACGCTGTGAAAGACCTCAACTTGGGCGTGTACAGGTATATCAGCTATTGTTCGGATAGATCAGTCTTTGATCTCAGCTGTCTCTCTGCCAGAACAAAAGTCATGGAGAAACTCATGCTCCAAGCACTGTTAGCGAATGACTGTTCACTCATGGCACACAAGGAAAACCACCTAAAAGTGATTGTTGGCCAGGTTGCAACAGCATCAACTCTCTTTGGCTTGAAAATCAACTTGGAGAAAACAGTTGTCCTAGTTCAAGCAGCTCCGACCGCAACCCGGCCCAAGCCGAACATCAGCATCAACTCAGTGCAACTGGAAAATGTATAGTTCTTTACCTCCCTTGGCAGCACATTTACTGCTGATGGATCTCTGGACAGGGAAAAGAAAAAGCCAGCCAGTCCCTCGGTAGACTCAGAGTAAAGGTCCTCCAGCAAAAAGACGTCAGGTTGTCCACAAAAATCAAGATCTACAAAGCTGTGGTAATCTCACTCTCATACAGATGTCAAACATGGATTCTATAGACGGCAAATAAAACAGCTAGAACAGTTTCACATGACATTGCTGCGCATGATTATGAACATTCGCTGGCAGTACAGAATCACAAACTAGGAAGTGCTTGACAGAGCCCAGTCGACGAGCATTGAGGCCATGCTGCTGAAGGCTCAACTACGTTGGGCCGGGCATGTTATTCGAATGGACGACAGTCGCATTCCAAGGCAAGTGATGTACAGGGAGCTGAAGCTGGGCTCACGCAAAAGGGGAAGGCCAAAGCTCAGGTACAAGGACGCTTTGAAAAACAACCTTAAATGGTGTGGCATTGTACTATTCCAGCTTGAAATGTCTGCTATAGACAAAGTAGGATGGAGGACACTCATCGACATGTATTATTGCCTGTAATTCACGAATCCAGCATTTAACGTTCGTAATTGTATGTCGTATTGGCAAAAAAATAAATAAAAAATGAAGAAACTAGACACTTTGAGACCTCTCCTAAAAACTCACAAGCCATTAGCTAATCGGCTGCCACGTATGAGAAGTAAGTTGCACCGGAGCTAGTGCAGAAAATGACTCATTTCAACAGCCAATTTGCGAAAGAAAGACAAGTTATAGTTATTTTATTTGGGACGAATATTCTTATCAATAGATTTTCTACAAACCCAATGAAATGATTCGACACAAACTATCCAGATTTTGTGGGTTTTTAACTTTTCCGCGAACAAAGCTCTGATCTCAGCTGGGATTGCAAAGCGAAAAGTTTGCATTGGTCATAAACGCGTGTACAGTCGTTCTACGTGTTCTTGCATTGTATACTTCACAAAATGAGTGCTAATTTTGGACTTAGAACATAGTAAGCGACTGTATGGCAACTTCATCCTCGTATGGACCGGTTGCTTGTGTTTATATTTAGGTTTCGCTTTCAGATATGTGCAGTACCGAAGTCCTAGTAGTCCCCGGTGACTAGAATCACAATATGGCCAGTGTTTCAGAAATAACACAAATGCAAAATTTGAATGCCATCATCAACAACAACAACAACAACAATGCTGAGTTACTAACAAAGCAACGTAAACACAAGCTCACTCGTCAGCTCGTCTTCACAGCACTCTTACATAGACATTAACACCGAACCCGTACAGGGGGGCTGGGCCGTGAGCTACCTGCGCCGGGCCCAGCGGGGTAGCAGCTGAGCAATTGGTGAGTAAGCACAAGATTGGATCTCGGAGATGTCAAGTCTCATGCATTCGACGTAGGTCCTATGCATATTTTAGGCTTATTCACTGTAGTCAGCAATTATTAAATGTAAGCTTTTTAATGAGATTCTCACACAGAATTAAAATCCTCGTGCATTGAAATTTCAGTTTCACTCGTGTAAACGTGGACCCACCACAAGCAATATGAAAAGCGATTATGACTCTGGACTTCTCGTGCCTCTCTTTACTGAGGGAAAAGAAACAATGCATGTGTTTCATGATCTTTTAAATAGTTTTAATGAAACAAGACCAACTGAAACGTCTTTATGCAATTCCATCGCTTTCAATCTCTCAGTAAAGACAAACGTGAGAATTTGTGAGTCATAATTGATTTCCGTGACACTAGTGGGGAAATCCACCGTAATGCATGTGAAACTGATTAACTTCATACTCAATGACTTCAGTTCTGCAAGTGAATTTCTCCTGTGCGCGCTGATTGGAAAATTGCAAACTACGGCACACGAAGGTGAATGCCACTAAGGGGTGAGAGACTCTACCGAATGCATGAGACTTGGCATCTCTTATTTGGGAAGTGATGTAAAGTCATACCATCGTTTGGAGTCTTGTTACAGCAAACCAGTATACACCTATTTGGCATGTTGATGAATGTTATCTCAAAATCAACGAAATCAAGGATTGATCAAGGCAAAATCAGTATAGAACAAACCACTGGTCGATCAGCTGGGAACGTTTGCAACTTACTTTTCACACGTCACAGGTCATATGACTACGAGGTCCGTGTGCAACAACTTTTTTGAGGGGTGAGGCTTAGGACCGTACAAACCAGCTAAATTTTACTTTTCAAATAGCGATGAAAAGTTATAGAAAGCATTTACAAATGTGTGATGCATATTAATTTGCTACATATGATCAATTTCTTTGCAAAATGACCAAAAAAATTTCTAACTGAATGAACCTTCAAATTAGATTGGAAGTTCATCTTGACTACAAATTAATCAATAACGCACTACGATGAACCATGTCAGTTTTCTAGACTCATGGTTTTGCCAAATCTGTGTGAGAGGCGTTGATGCTGGAGATGCATGTACCACAAGAAGGAAGATTCTGAAGACCGACTCAAGTGATAAAACCTATATGTAGCAGGCTAGAGTTCACCCAGTCACTAGGTCACGGAGGTAGCTGGCCAACATATTGCAGCTGTGCATCAGATATCAATAACAGGTTGAACTCATTTAACAGGGGGAAAAGGGAGATGCGTCACTTTGTGAAATCATATCAGTATCAAGGTTATTTGCTCCAGTATTCCACTAAGTGCTCCATCTCACATACGCCACTTTCTGAAATAAAAGTTTTTATATTGTTGACATGCGTCAAATTGTGATGTTTATTAAAATGGGAACAAGGTTAGATATGGAATCGCAACCTAGACTAAACAAAAGACCTCACCCCCAGGACTAACATAATTCCCATATCTTAAAACCCGAAAAAAAAAAAAAAAATCCGTCATTTTATGAAATCACCAATGAATTGTTCCACAATTTTTAGACGCAGTTTTTCAGATTAGTGAACGTCTTCCTATCTTTACTTCTGAGAGTCTTTGCCTCTCTAAAATGTTTTTTTTTAAATCCACCAATGTCACCGACCTATTGCCAATTCACCTAATTAGTTGCAAAATGCTCCTGAACAAATGTGTCAACCATGAGAGCCTAACAACATCAAGAGCCTTCAGCATACAGAAATAGAATGAATCTTGCCCATCCCCAGTGACTAGCCCCTGCAAAGCTTTACGACCACCTCAGTAACTTCCACCAGGGAGACCAACTAAATCTCACCCAAGTCTTCCATCCCTGCCTTCTCAATAGAGAGCGTGTCCGGCAAAGTGCTCCTTTTACCACCAAACAACATCCCCAGTCAAAGTCAGCGGTTCCTCACCCCTGCTGAAAACAGCCCAGGTGAAGCACTGCCTTTCCTTCCTAAGTTGTCTAATTGTTTGCCAGAACCAGTTAGAGGCCACTTGAAAGTCCTCCATAGCCCCCCTAAACTCCTCCCAAGCTTGAGTTTTCGCTTCTGCGAACACCAAGGCTGCAGCCCTTCTAGCTCGTTGATTCCAGTCTGCCAGAGTCAGTCAGGAGTCCTCTGGGTCCACTAAGCCTGAAAGGCCACCTTCTTCAGCTTGGCAGCCTTTCTCACTGCTGGTGTCCACCAACGGGTCCTTAGGTTGACACCATGAAAGAACCTTCTGGCCACAGCTCAAGGCCACTGCTTCGACAATGGAGACTTTGAACAAGGCTCACTCAGTCTCCATGTCCCCAGGCTCCCCCAAGATGTAGAAAAAGCTTTACCTGAAGGCAAGTTGAAAATCATTCTGACAGGATCCTCCACCAAACATTCTCAGTCAACCCTAGCGACATGTTAAGGTTTACCAGGTCTATCCGGCAGTCTTCCCCACCATCTGATCCAGCTTGCGAACAGGTAGTGATCAGTTGACAGCTCGATCCCTCTTTTCGCCCCAGTATGCAAAACATACAGCCGCACATCTGATGACACGATTGCAAAATCAATCAACTTTTGGCCAAGATTGTTCTGGTACTAAGTACACTTATGAACCTGCTTATGCTCGAATATGGTGTTCATTATGGATTATCCATGACCAGCACAGAAATCCCATAACAAAGCACTGCTCAGGTCCAGATCAGGGAGGCCATTCCTCCCAATCTCTCCCCTCCAAGTTTCTCCATCATTGCCTGCGTGAGTGTTGAAGTTCCTCAACATAACTATGGAGTACCCAGTTGGAGCCCATTCCAGGACCCCGCCCAGGGACTCCAAGAAAGCTGAATACTCCAAACAGCCTTTAGGTGCGTGAGCACCAACAGTCAGGGCAATCTAAAATCGCATTGCAGGGACCGTTCACTGAGGCAAACTCCAATACAGCCACACTCAGCTAAGAAGGTGCAAGAATCCCCACCCCTGCTCGCTAGCTCTCACCCTGGGCAACTCCTGAGAAGGAGGGAGTCCAACC
This sequence comes from Gymnothorax reevesii, assembly GCA_029721435.1. NCBI lineage: Eukaryota > Metazoa > Chordata > Actinopteri > Anguilliformes > Muraenidae > Gymnothorax > Gymnothorax reevesii. The sequence goes on along the minus strand of CM056574.1, from coordinate 66,960,129 downwards.
CCTATCGAGGAGTTTGGTTCCAGAGCCAGAGATGCGCGTAGAGCTGAGTCCGACTATATCTAGCCAGTACCGCTCAGCCTCCCTCACAAGCTCCAGCTCCTTGTCCACCCGTATAGTGATATTCCATGTCCAAAGAGCCAGTTCCTGTAAGTGGGGTTCAGAAAGCCAAGGTTTCCACCCTGTCTCCCACCCGGCCCCACACTGTACCCGACCACTACTCCTCTCCTCACGGGAGGTAGGTCCACGTGAAGGCGGCTCCCAACAGCCTCTACAGGCTGAGCCTGGCCTGTTCCCAGGAAAAAACCCAGCCACCAAGTGCTCACCTATGAGCTCCCCTTCCAGGCCTGGCTGCAGGAGGGGGCCTTGGTGTCTGCACTCCAGGCAAAGTTCTCATAATTTCTAGAGAACACATCATAGGAGTGCCTGGCTGCTCACCTGGGACATATTTACAATGGGAAACCCTACCAGGAGCTACTGCTCCAGCCAACACAACTCCCAAGATCCCAGAGGCGTGCACACTCCTCCACTACAATAAGGTAGCGATTCCTGGAGGAGTGTTTAGTGGTTAGGATGTGTTCCTATAAATGTTCATTTAGCTGATATTCAAAAGATAGTCACAGGGGGAAAATAAAAATTTGTGCGACATGGGTTAAAACAAAAATTCTAAACATTTTTCAGAGCTAATGTGGATAGTCACAAAATCAGAAATTTTGTCTTGAACAAGTCAGCATTACAAATTGCATCACTGCGGGGGAAAAATGGAAAGAATCAGTTGGTAATGTTTTGCACTAGCAATACAGCAGCAGTGAGGTCAATTCAAAGGGACTACTTATTATTATAGCCTGCACATAATCCCTGTAGCTGAATCAGTTTTTTGTTTGCCTTGAAAGAAGTTCATTACCATGCCTTTATGCTTTTTTTTTAGCAGTTTAGAGATGAGTACATTTCAGAGAAAACACTGATTTCATTGATACAACATTGAACTCTTTGAAAAGGACTCCATTCATTTTATTAAGTGATGCTGGCATGTTATATGCGTCACGAAACCACGCCAAATATTTCCCCCCCCTCTCCTTCTCAACGGTCACTGAATGTGAATTTATATTTCAATTTAATTGCACTTCTTGTTTTAATCTATATACAATGAACATTTGCCATGTACACATGATTATTTTCATAAAAAAAGAATATACACAGCAAAGATCTCATGTAAACACAAACACACACGCACACACACAAGCACAGCCCCCTTTCACTCATAGCTGTTCACACATATCTGTACACGCAGAATCACCATCATCAACATCATTTATCAAAGTACTGTAATTAAGAGCAAAAAACCCACATCACTCATCTCTGGGTAAATATGATTCACAGGCCAAACTGTGCAAAAATACAAAATAAATAAATTTCCCCAGGGCAGAAGAGTGCTGAGTCAGCGCGGAGGCAGGTCACTGATTGGGTTGCGAGTCGCAACCTGAAGGCCAGCTGACACAAAAAACCCAACATGCCCAACCCACCCACAGTCCTGCTGTTCACCCATCAGCTGATTCTCAGCCGATTTGTCCTCCCTGCCAATGACACGAATGACACTAAATAAGGCCTTAATTAAAAGCCGGTAAGCCAACCTGGTCAGTCAGGCCCCTTCCCCACATGGCAAGAAGTCTGGGGCACAAGGACTCCAGAGGCTTAACTAGCCAACAGCCAAGGCACAGCTCTGTGTGTATGTGTGTGTGTGCGTGATTGTGAGGACCTTTATGTGCGAGCATATCTGTTTTTTATTCCAAGCATAAGTATTTAAGACTGTGTGCATTTATAAGCCTGTGCGAGTGTGTGTGGTTTGAAACAAACTTGTGTAGTGTGGTGCGAGGCTTGATATGTGCTTTCATCATTGGGGTTTGTAAACTGGCATAGCCAGCAGTGCAATTCACTGCAGGAGGCAGGGCTCATTGCAGTGGGTGGAGCTTGTGGGCAGGGCTCATTGCAGTGGGCAGAGCTTGTGAGCAGGACTCAGGGTATTGGGTGAGACTTGTGCATAGGGCAGTGGACGGAACAAATGTATGGGTCACAGAGCAGTGGTTAGGACGTGTGGGCGGGGCTCAGAGCAGTGGTTGGGACGACAAGGTGGGACTCAGAGCTTGTTGGCATAGAGTGTGTCCTCCTCGCTTTCGCTCTCATCTTGGAACTCGTGGCTCAGCAGAGACTTCTCTGATCCCATTGATGTGAGCCGAATATCGTCCTCGTAGTCGTCGCGGTGCTGCCGCAATCTGTGGAACCCGTCTTTCTGCCGCTGAGACTTGGCTGAGCACACGCACCAGATGATGCAGGCCGTTATAACCAGCGCCGTCATCGAGGCAGCTACCCAGGCGCAAAAATAGGAAGGGATTAAAGTTAAATAGAGCAAGGTGTAAAAGTGAAGAGCTGTTAAAATTGGCTCCAAAAAAAAAAAAAAAAAAAAGAATCACAATCAAGGTGCAACTCAATATAAAGCAATGGCTGCCTCCACCTGCCATAGCTTCATATGCCATAGCTTCATAATCTTCCGCCCCCATATACAACGAACCTCATGAGACCTTGACACGATGACCTCCAAAATCTAATGCTTTCACCAACCCCCTACGGGAGTCACCATGACTGATTTGATGAAAATCCCTCCATTCTTTAATTAGATATAGCACAAACAAGATATTTATGACAGACATACGCACGGAATGACAGCCAGAAAACAGTATACCTCCTTCCCACCATATGTAGTAGAGGCATTACAAATCATCCATACCATCAAATATGTAAAAATAAATATCTACCAAGTTGACCATGCTTCTGTAATTCACCTTGGCGAAAAGCATCAATGGAACTGAATTGCTAACTATGCAGCAGCCAGCAGCCACTGCTTATGGAAGCAGTAATGCCACCATCGCTTCCCCAGAGAGTCCTGACAGTGAATTGCTTGCATACCTGCAGTGGCCACCACAAACTCGCGGGGTAGACCGAAGATATGGTTGTCCATGTCAAACTGGATGATGATGGTGCTGGCAGCCTCATATGAGGACACAAAAACCTGGAGATGAGTTTTACACATTAGACATGCAATACCATAGCAACTTCAGCCCCCGCCGTATGGAAGCCAGAACACTTCTTAAATAGGCAATAGACAACTTTCCAACTTGCACCCCAAGCATTTCCAAGTAGAATTGTTAATTAGGCCGCAATTGCAAAGACAACCGGAGTGCATTCTATTTTCCTTTGTGCCAAGCCGCCGATAGCGGCCTGGCTACTCTAGACAGCAACAACCATAAGAATCCCAATTTGAAGAAGAAACCCCAATCTCAGTACTATGACAAAGGCTGAGTAAACATCCAGCGGTATTAGCTAATAAGTAGGAAGGGTTGTGTAACTAATCCAGGATAAAACTAAGTGTCAGTTTGGAACCCTCTAAATCCCCACAACTCTCTTGAGCAATTGAATGCCCATCCAAGGATAACTCATGTTTCATTTCTTTTTGGATCACCATCTCTCTTCATCTCCTTAGTCTCCTCAGTCAGAGGCCCTCTTATTCTTTTGATGGGTTGAGTCTCAACACTTGCTTTGGTCGTTCTATTGTCCACCATTTCTGCCAACGGAAATGGCTACCGACAGCAACCAGGGAGAATAAGAGTGCGATTATCTGCCTCTTTTGGTTGCGCAATGGTTGATGCACTTCCTTTGTTCCATAAATTAAGTCTTAATTTTCCAGAGATAAAACCCAGTGGCAGACAACTGCATACTACTTGATAATACTAAGTTCACACAAAAAAAAGTTGTCTTTTGCCACTAAGAACTCACAACCCTGATTAAAGTGCATATTCGTAATTTCTCAGATCCAGTAGGTTTAACAATTGTAGGTCACAAAATTCACTTTCACACTCCAAATACCAGAGTTACATTAAAAAAAGCTCTTCAACAAAAGGATATTAGGTGCTTTCCTTTTCTTTGAATATAAATCAACAGAAAAAGGGCTTCCATGAAAAAAAACAACTGGCAAGGTATAATTGAGAAACTTATTAAAATTAATTTAAAGGATGCTTTTTGAATTTTGAATGCTGGCAGCTCTAAATGTGTCATACAATGGCTGTACTTGCCTTAGACCGTATGAAAATTTTGAGCAATATTGTAACAGCCAATATTGCTACAAATATGGCATTGTGATAACAGCATCAAATATATTTCTCTCAATATGAATTACAGATCTATGCCAGCAAACCAAGAACGCTGCAAGTCAAACCTAGAATCCCAAAAAATAGTGCGTAGTTTTATGGGGTGCATTTCTTCCTAGCGGTTTCTGAGAAAGGCAATCTCAGTAATCGCTGATGTCATTGCAGACATCCTCACTATGCTTGACCCTGAGCCGCTTCTGCCACCCACCTTCTGCCGCTGCTGCTGGTAACCATCGGCAACAGCCTCGATGTTGTGTGCCCCAGGGGCCAGCAGGGCGTGAAAGTGCCCCCCCTCTCCAGTGAAGACCCGCACCCCCCCGTTGAGCACGATCATCGCCCCCACGATGGGCCTGCCACTCCTATCCTGAACCACACCCCGAACGCCCTTATGCACCTGTGAGAGAGACAGAGAGAGAGAGAAAAAGAGAGAGAGAGGATTTAACCCCAAGTGCACAAGCCCTTATGTGCCTGAGAGACCGCAAGAGAAAACAGATTTAACCCTAGCCTAACCCCATACACCCTTGTGAATCTCATAGAAGGAGAAAGAGAGTGAAGGAGAGGGTTAAATCCTAACCCCACACACCCTTCCACACCTGAACAAGAGAGTGGATCTGTGAATCCATCCCTTGATTAACGGAGCCATTTTAAGGCAGAAACCCTGGTAAGAGACACTGAAATAAAAAAATAGGGCCAAAGGCCCAGTAGCTCACCAGCAGTTAACTGCAATCTTACTGTAGGCTACAGAATGTGGAGTATTATTCACAAGCACAACCTCAACATGTACAGGATGAAATTGACTAGGATTTCACCTAAGGCCACATTCAATTTAACACTCAAGTAGACAGCAAACCTTTGTTTTTAAAGCTGCGAATCTGAAAATTGGTATTATGTTGCAGCAAGGGACTCAGACAGCGCATGAAGAGAGGGGGGAAAAAAAATAAAAATAAAAAATAGTAAAGCAGGCTCAGAATTTAAGTTTGGACAATTAAAGGATTGGAGTTTAAGTTAGGACCCTAGGGGCGCAAATGAATCAATCTAATGTGTTAAGGCTGCACACAGTCTTTCACTGGATGAATAAGTACCTCCGCCAACGAAGTTGGGGCGGAGGTTATGTTTTCGTCCCTGTTTGTTTGTTTGTCTGTTTGTGAACAACATAACTCAAAAAGTAATGCATGGATTTGTTTGAAATTTTGTGGGTGGATCGCCATTATATCAAGGATGGACCCTATTGATTTTCACCACGATCACTGGAGCAATATGGCCGCCACGGCAGCCATGTTGAAATCCTACCACAAGCGATAACTCAAAAACTAATTCATGGATTTTTTTTTGTGGGTGGATTGATATTTTAATCAAGGATGAACCCTATTGATTTTGACCGCGATCAGTGAAACAATATGGCCGCCGCGGCAGCCATCTTGAAATCCTGTCACACGCGATAACTCAACTTCACTCCCACTCATGCACATTTGGATTGTGCTGCCTTGGCAGAGGTTTGCGCTCTACAAGTGCCTCTAGTTATATCAATGTCACTGACCAGTGTGAACCCTTACGTGCAGCAAATCCAGAATGGTGAAGTACATATTCAGTTAATTTATAGGGTCATGATTCTCCAGCACTATTATGTTTATAAAACAAACCTAATCTGGACATGCTTTGTTTGTTTATTGTGAAAAAGTGTGATCTGTAGAAATTTATTTTCAATAATATAATGTGGAGTTACATGGAGAAACCATTGTTCTGAAACATTCCTGAATAGCATCAATGACAAAACAACTTTTCATCAGTTCATGGCCAGCATGAAAAATTATTAGAAAATAACTTTCCGCAGGCCCAGGAAAATGAGCACTTCTAACCTTACTGAAATAAGAAAACTGGAAACATTTGCGACATTTAGATAAGACAAGGCTCGTCATCTAGGTTTCAGTCAGTGATGAAATTTTGCGAAAAAGACATTGAGAATCTAGCATTTGTAATGTAATTGAATGAAAAATGAAAGGTGTAAACAAAATAATTTCTGATTTTCCAACTTCTTGTTAAAATGTGCTCTGGACAAATGTTTAATATGGAAATAAGTCCTGATTATCCAAGTTGAAAACAAGGTGAGGTTCTTTCAAATCTCAACTTTTGGGGGGGGGGGGGGGGGGGGAGATGGGAAGTCCAGCATATTCAACATAATTGGACCAATTTTGAATAAGGACTATTTAGTTGTTTCAGTTCGTTATTTGCCGAGGAAATGACAATATAATCTTTAGTTTTAAATAAGTTTTTGGCAAGTTTCTAAAATATTTTTGTTTTCTCGTTTTTATGACAGGTGGTCTAATAAATTTATTAAGCCCTGAATATGTACTAGTTTCTGAGATACGGATCACAACAATGCAAAAAGACCAATTTTGGACCAAAAATGGTCCATAAAATGACCCGGAGCAAAATTACAGAGCTCAATATTTGGCAGGAAGTGCAGAATGTTGTTTATCAATCTTTTAAAATCAAAATCTAAGAATCTATGGAGCCGTTTTTGAGATACTGAACATCAAAGTAGCAAATTAAATTTAAATTTGCAGATGACACTAAATTGGAAGGTTTGACAAATAATTTAGAGTCCACTAAAGTGATACAGGATGAATTGGATAGAATCCTGAATTGGGCAGAAATGTGGCAAATAAAATTTAATGTAGAGAAATGTAAAGCTGTATATGTAGGTAATAAAAACATTAGACAGGATTATTTCATGGGTTTAAAACTGGAATTTGCTCCACACGAGAAAGATCTGGGAGTAATTGTTGACGAACCCTCATGGTTCTAGCCATTGTGCCGTAGCAGTTAAAAAAAGCCAGTTGGATGCTGGGATACATTGCCAAAATTATTGAGTACAAATCCAAGGAGGTGATACTTCTCATGTACAACACAGACCACATCTGGAGTATTGTGTACAGTTCTGGGGACCATACTTTAAGAAAGATACAGAGGCTCTAGAAAAAGTTCAGAGAAGAGCCACTAAGCTGATACCAGGTATAAAAGATGAAAGCTTTGAGAAGAGGCTGAAGATCCTTAATCTCTTTAGTCTTAGGAAAAGGAGACTCAGGGGTGATCTGATTGAGGTCTTTAAATATGTTTAAGGGATTAACAAAGTGAATTATGAAGGATTCCTTCGACCAAGTGTTATGAGTAGAACTCAGGGTCACAAATGGAAGTTGACTAAGGGTAAATTTAGCATGGATATTAGGAAATATTTTTTCACCCAAAGAGTAATTTCGATGTGGAATAGCTTGCCTGACCATATTTTCGAGGCAGAAACCTTGGGAATTTTCAAGAACAGGCTTGACGTAAAGCTAGATACCATTGAGTCACTGAGTACCTGAAGTGATATATTCGCAATAGTAAAAAGAAACTGGTTAGCCTAGTTGGGCTGAACGGCCTGTTCTCGCCACTCATGTAATGTTATGTTTTGTGAAATACACCAATTTTGTCTCAAAAATGGCCCCAAAGTGGTCCAATCCAAAAACAAAAAAATATTCTGAAGATATTGGCCCATTGCATCATCCCACCTAATTTCATCAAAATCCATGGAGCGGTTTCCAAGATCTAGCTAACATACAGATGACCGATGGACGATGGATGCAAACTGACGACAATAGCTCACGGCCTATCAGCCCGTGAGCTGGAACAAAAAATAAATAAATAAATAAAATCAACACAGTCCCACCCACCTCCACCAGCATGCTGAGTAGGGACTTCCTGTTTTCCACCCACAGAAGAGATAGCTGGTCCGCTGGGGGGAAGAGGCAGCAGCCTGTATACACAGTGACCTCAGGACAGTGCCCGAAGTCCAGACTGAAATCCTGTGAGAGATCATACACAGCATTATACACTCAAACTTACACTAACCACACACATGCGCACTATACACACGCACACAGGCAACACTACATAGAAAGAGGGCGATGGATACCTTCATGCTGCCCATGTGACTGTGCCACTCCGCTGCTCGCAGGACACCGCCTGGAATATTCTCCACTGTGGACACAGAATAAGGACAGGGTGAGGATGGTTCCTCCATCAGAGAGATTATACCCAACCTCACACACTCCGAGCATCACTGTCCGCCTACCTTGACTGTTTGGACACCCGGGACGCCCAAGATGCATAGTGGGATGGTTGTTGGAGTAAACTGAGGCAAGGTACTTTAACGTGTCTTCATTCTCCACTGTGAGGGAAAAAAAAATTCTAATTTTCATCAGGACATACAAAGTGCAACAGGAGACTGCACTGCCAGATCAGCAAAAAAATCATCTCAGGAAAGTTGCTCTGCAGCTCTGAGTGCCAAAGTCAATGTGCAGCAGAGGAAACTGTTTTATAAGAGGCAGGCACAGGAAATGGAGTGGCACAAAAACTAGAGCGTGACGGGACACAGAGAATCATGGGAAACAGAGGGTCATGAAAAACAGGGCATCGTGGGTAAGAGCGTCGCCAGAAACGGTATCGCAGGTAACAGCATATCACAGGGAACAGAGCGTCATGGGAAACTGTCTCCCAAAACAGCATGTCACGGGAAACAGAGCGTCATGAGAAACGGAGTGTCACTGAAAATGGCATCTCGGGAAACAGAGCGTCACAGGAAACGGAGCATCACAGGAGGATACAGAGAATCATGGGAAATTAAGTTTCACAGGGAACAGTATGTCATGGGAAACAGCACATCATAAGGAACAGTGCCTCACAGGAGACGGAGCATCACAGGAAACACTGTCATGTTAAACAGAGTGACACAAGAAACAGAGCATCACAGGAAACACGGTCATGTTAAACAGAGTGACACAGGAAACAGAGCATCACAGGAAACACGGTCATGTTAAACAGAGTGACACAGGAAACAGAGCATCACAGGAAACACGGTCATGTTAAACAGAGTGACACAGGAAACAGAGCATCACAGGAAACACGGTCATGTTAAACAGAGTGACCCAGGAAACAGAGCATCACAGGAAACACGGTCATGTTAAACAGAGTGACCCAGGAAACAGAGCATCACAGGAAACACGGTCATGTTAAACAGAGTGACCCAGGAAACAGAGCATCACAGGAAACACGGTCATGTTAAACAGAGTGACCCAGGAAACAGAGCATCACAGGAAACACGGTCATGTTAAACAGAGTGACCCAGGAAACAGAGCATCACAGGAAACACGGTCATGTTAAACAGAGTGACCCAGGAAACAGAGCATCACAGGAAACACGGTCATGTTAAACAGAGTGACCCAGGAAACAGAGCATCACAGGAAACACGGTCATGTTAAACAGAGTGACCCAGGAAACAGAGCATCACAGGAAACACGGTCATGTTAAACAGAGTGACCCAGGAAACAGAGCATCACAGGAAACACGGTCATGTTAAACAGAGTGACCCAGGAAACAGAGCATCACAGGAAACACGGTCATGTTAAACAGAGTGACCCAGGAAACAGAGCATCACAGGAAACACGGTCATGTTAAACAGAGTGACACAGGAAACAGAGCATCACAGGAAACACTGTCATGTTTAAGAGCCATTCCACGAGAGATTGACATTTGGTGCGCAGTTGAACCCCCTGCAATTGAATGAAACTTGGCACATAGGTAGATACTGGTGTCTCACGGAAAAAACAATTTTGAAGTCCACATCTTATTTGCCTGCCGGTAGCGCCACTTGGAAGCCATTAAAGTGGCTCAGTTTTGCTGTCAATACCACATTTTACATCAACGATCATGACTTAAGGATATAGAGTACCAAATATGTTATACTTTATCATGACCTTAGACACTTCAAGCCTGGATAGAAATCAGCACTGCATCAGTGCCAAACTGGGTAACTACGTTATTGACCCAGAATTATTTGAAAAATAACAGTAAAAATTGAAAATGGGAATGGGAATAAAATAATATATCAAATATATACCAATCTAGAATGGTTTATTATGCGTTTCCTCACAACAAGACTAATTTTTTCAGTGAATGGTACCTTGGCATCTTGCTGGGTTGGTGCAATGGACGGGCGAAAAGATGGTCGAAATTGATTTTGGCGCATGTTTGCAGGATATTTTCTCAGTAACCCAGATATGTACTGTGGTGGTAAATGCTGTTTGTTGTGCTTTTGGAACTCTATTTTCTGGAATACCAAGCATTTCTTTGATAGCATCTACACTTTCAGGCTAGACAGAGCCAAAGTTGGATAAAACTCAAAACGGACCATTTCATAGCAGATTGTGCCTGTGTTTAGGTGGCATTATTTTGTTTACCCAGCAAAATTGAGATCTGAAATTCTCTAGATACACAGTACCTTTGGCGTACATTACAGCTTTTGTAAAATATCAATGGTAGTATTTTCATTGTAGTTGATATTCAACATCAAAAGTTGGAAAATTTTACCCTCAGGGGGCGCTGTATGCCAGATACAAATACTGGCTATCCCCAGCAATGTACCACAATTTTTTTTCTTTTTTAATTGTGATGCACACAGCTAGTTCTCTGAGAAAATGAAGAGTTTGGTTTGGTACTCTTGTTATGACCTTTGCCCTAATAATGGTTCTGCTTGGGCCTGAATGGAACGTTCCACTTCCGGGGGCGGGGTGGTGCGTTTATAAGGGCGCCACGTGCACTCCTGTGGAAGACTAGCTCTTCTTCAATTTGTAATTAACGTTTCTAAACTGTGAGTATTACGATTGCCTTCTGTGTTGGACCGGTTTGTTTTGACCTACGATTCTTGCCTTGCCCTGCTTATGGTTTGTTTGGATTCCTGTGGTTGACCCTTGGCCTGTCGCTCTGTGACTTTGACTTTTGCTTTTGCCCTTCCATCTGGTTGCTCGGTAATAGATGCCCGGTTTTTGACGTTGATTCGCGTGTCCGACTACCTCGCTCGTCTCGCCCTTTCTGTGTGCTGTTCGGTTACTCTGGTTAGCTAGGGTAGTCCCAGCTGGATCTTACTATCCTTCCATCGGGATACCTCTTTATTGTTTCGCTTTGTTATTTTCCCTTTGTTATTTTTGGAGGTGACTCTGGGTGGAAACTTGTTTCCGAAGGGGGTACACGATTCGCTCGCTCAGTCCACGCTTCTGGACGGAGTGTTCTGGAGTTGCGTGTTTAAAAGCCGCCCCGTGCCTGGTAAACCTTCGAAGACTAGCGTTAGGTTTTAGTTAGCTCTGGTTAGGCAGTATAGGGACCGGAGTGCTGGGCAGCGTTCAGGTTCTTTTGTATTTGCCACAGTTTTCTCTCCCCGTGCTTCCTTCATTTATCTACCTGTGGTCGCACTACCTAGATCAGGCCGTAAAAAGTGGGGGCTCGTCCGAATTCATTATGGCCGAATTCAACTTGGAGGAATTTACTATTTTTCCTACTAAGGAGAAATTCGACCAATGTAGGAAAAACGATTTGTTGACGACTGCCGACTTCTATAATATTTCGGTGCCGCGGAGTAAAACGAAGCGGGAAATAAAAGCAATTCTAAATAAAGAGTTGGTGGATCAGGGATATTTACCTGAGAAAGATGTACTTCCGGTAGATAGCTTTCTGATTAAAGGCGGAGCGTTAAAGAGCTAATATTCTACCGATCTACAAAACCCAAAACCAGTGAAGTTGGCAAGTTATGTAAATCGTAGATAAAAACAGAATACAATGATTTGCAAATCCTTTTCATCTTATATTCAATTGAATACACTGCAAAGACAAGATGTTTAATGTTCAAACTGAGAAACTTTTTTTTTTTTTTGCAAATCATTAACTTAGAATTTAAAGGCAGCAACATATTGCAAAAAAGTTGGCACAGGGGTCTTTTTACCACTGTGTTACATCACCTTTCCTTTTAACCACACTCAGTAAATGTTTGGGAACTGAGGAAGCCAATTTTTGAAGCTTTTCAGGTGGAACTCTTTCCCATTCTTGCTTTATGTACAGCTTAAGTTGTTCAACAGTCCGGGGTCTCCGTTGTCCTATTTTACGCTTCATAATGGGAGACAGGTCTGGACTACAGACAGGCCAGTCTAGTACCCGCACTCTTTTACTACGGAGCCATGCTGTTGTAACACGTGCAGAATGTGGCTTGGCATTGTCTTGCTGAAATAAGCAGGGGCGTCCATGAAAAAGACGTTGCTTGGATGGCAAAATATGTTGCTCCAAAACCTGTATGTACCTTTCAGCATTAATGGTGCCTTCACATATGTGTAAGTTGCCCATGCCTAGGGCACTAATACACCCCCATGCCATCACAGACGCTGGCTTTTGAACTTTGCGCCTATAACAGTCCAGATGGTACTTTTCCTCTTTGGTCCTGAGGGCACGACGTCCACAGTTTCCGAAAACAATTTGAAATGTGGACTCGTCAGACCACAGAACACTTTTCCACTTTGCATTAGTCCATCTTAGATAAGCTTGGGCCCAGCGAAGCCGGCGGCGTTTCTGGGTGCTGTTGATAAATGGCTTTCGCTTTGCATGTTCCTGAGCCCATGTGGTGATGTCCTTTACACACTGATGTCGGTTTTTGATGCAGTACCACCTGAGGGATTGAAGGTCACGGGCATTCAATGTTGGTTTTCGGTCTAGTAGCTTACATGCAGTGATTTCTCGAGATTCTCTGAACCTTTTGACAATATTACGGACCGTAGATGATGAAATCCCTAAATTTCTTGCAATAGCTTGTTGAAGAATGTTGTTTTTAAACTGTTCGACAATCAGCCCACGCACTTGTTCACTAAGTGGTGCCCCTCGCCCCATCCTTGTTTGTGAATGACTGAGCATCTCAGGGAAGCTGCTTTTATACCCAATCATGGCACCCACCTGTTCCCAATTAGCCCGTTCACCAGTGGGATGTTCCAAATAAGTGTTTGATGAGCATTCCTCAACTCTCTCAGTCTTTTTTGCCACTTGTGCCAGCTTTTTGAAACATGTTGCAGGCATCAAATTCCAAATGAGCTAATATTTGCAAAAAATTACAAAGTTTACCTGTTCGAACATTAACTAACTTGTCTTTGCAGTGTATTCAATTGAATATAGGTTGAAAAGGATTTGCAAATCATTGTATTGTTTTTATTTACGATTTACACAACGTGCCAACTTCACTGGTTTTGTGTTTTGTAATATTCCGTATTCCCAGACATATACCCAAGTTCTGCCTTTTGAAATACAGTATATGCAGTGCGTGCACAGTTATACATAAAATTTGTCATCCCTTTGACATAAAACTATTGGTTGTAAACTGGTGGTGACTGAGTTTTACAAACACACAATACACATGTTTTTACCAAGTACAGCCCAGTCAGAAATTTACAGCAAGTTATAAAACATGACCAGTTCAAAAACTAGATTTAGTCAGTAAGCATGGCTTACAGGATACCCCCCCCCCAACAACTAGTCGGGCAGCACCAATAGACCGTCCAGCAAGAAAAAAAATTTTCAAAATCGGATGAGTAGGTTATGAGATCTAGGTCCGGACGCACAGACGCACGCACACACACACAGACACACGCACAGACACATGCACGCACAAACACACGGACGGACAAAGCAAATTCAGTATACCCCCCTAAACTTCGTTACGGGGGGTATAATAAAAAAAAATAAATGCCAAAAAACAACTAATTTGAAAGGAGTATCACCATAAGAACATATACAGACATGCATCAACAGTATACAGGCACATACACTTGTATAAAATAACAGTTCATGATTTGAACTCTGAAAAAGAATGTTAGTCACACAACAGTGTACATGAAGACAAAATGTTTAGTACAAAAGTTAAAACGGTTTTATATTTTCATGTTATCCAAAGTGAAATGATGCCAACCCAGCATGGGACTTGCTCTATCCCTCAGTCTGTTTTTGGAATTGGACTATGGGTTGGTGGTAGGGCTGGGCGATATGGACAAAATCTAATATCCCGATATCTGTGACCGAATACCTCGATATCGATATTTTGCCAATATTATCGGGACAAATGTTGGTGCTTTTGCAAAATATTTACACAATAATATTTTTTATAACCATTTATTAGCAATGTTGACATAACGATGAAACAGGTGCAGGCAACAGCTTCAACAGTCTTGCAAGTGCAGAAAAATGCAACCCATTACTGTAATTCTGCTTTTAAAACCAGAAAAGACAACACTTATTTCATATCACAATATTACGATAGTCAAAATCCGTGACGATATTTTACTTTGCATCACGATATCGATATAATATCGATATATGGCCCAGCCCTAGTTGGTGGCACCTGGTGGTGCATGTCGGAGGTGCTCTTTGGCCTTGGCCCTGAGCAGCTATCCAAGGCCTTCTTCGTTTGATCTGAATCGATGTTTCCCTTGGAGCCAGTCGAGCCCTACTATACTCAATCCTGGGTCTCTACAGGGCGGTTTATGGCGCATTGATAGTGAGCTTGTCTGTCTCTGAATCAAATAGCTCGCTACAGCCTATATGGCACAATAGTTGCATCAGCACACACAGCTTGGTACACATCAAAATGGGGAGTCCGAAAAAGAAACCCCGCCCCCGCCCCACCCAGCGGGCATCCCATAGGCTAGACATCATGGGCTGGTGTTAGGAATGAGGGCCTGCAAATTACCACTACAAATGAACTGCCCTTATCTTGGCAGGTTGCTGCTTGCTTACTACAAACTCTGTGGTCTTTTTTAGGACAACCACTCACTCGACGTGACTGCTGCGCCCTTTTTCTTACCCAAGCACCCTACACTTGGGAAATCCCAGATTTAACACTGAAGCCTGCTCACTAATTCTAATAGCAAAGGAAAAATGCTGAGCATTTGTTATTTTCTGAAAACGCACCAACACTACAAAACTGTACACTGTACTGCCTATTGGTAATATTCTTGCATGTTGACACAATGCTACAGTCACCACGAGCATCCTTTTCCAATCTACATCCAACCCAGTTTTATACCAAAGAGATTACAAATTTAATGTATAACTGTGCATGTACTTTATATATAACAAAAGACAGAATTTTGTTATATGTCTGGGAATATGTAATATAAAGTCAGTAGAAGTTTAGCTTCTAAGAGTGCCACCTTTGGTCAGATAGATATCCACCCAGCGCAGTGCCAAGCTTAACTCCTCATTTTCAGAGAAAACTACTTGTTTGTATCGCAATTCAAAAACTATTTCTTTGGTACATTGCTGGGGATAGCCAGTACTTTCATCCAACCTACAGTGCCCTCTGGAGGAGGAATTTTCCAAATTTTGATGTTGAATATCATCCACACTGAAAATACTACCATTGATATTGTACAAATGCTGTAATGTACCCCAAAGGGACTATTTACCCAGAGAACTTTAGATTTGCTGTCTTGTGGGGTAAACAAAATAATGCCACCTTAACACAGGCACAATCTGCTATGAAATGGTCCGTTTTGAGTTTTCCTCCAACTTTGGAAAATATAAATAAAAAATAGAGCTCCAAAAGCGCAACAAACAGCATTTTTCCACCACAGTACATATCTGGGTTACTGAGAAAATACACCGCAAACATGCACCAAAATCAATTTCGACCATCTTTTCGGCCATCCACTTCACTAACCAAGCAAGATACCAAGGTACTATTCACTGAAAATGATAGCCTTGTTGTGAGTAAACACATAATTAAGCATTCTGGGATATTATTTTATTCCCATTTCAATTTTCAATTTTTTATGTTATTTTTCAAATAATTCTGGCTCAATAACATAGTTACCCAGCTTGGCGCTGATGTGGTACTGATGTCTATCCCGGACTTGAAGTGTTAAAGGTCATGACAAAAGTATAACATATTTGGTACTGTACATCCCTAACTCATGATCGTTGATGTAAAATCTGGTGTCAACAGCAAAACTAAGCCACTTTAATGGCTTCCAAGTGGCGCTACTGGCAGGCAAATAAGATATGGACCTAAAAATTTTCCCCCCCCCCCCCATGAGACACCCGTATCTATCTATGTGCCAAGTTTCATTCAATTCCAAGGGTGTCAACTCCTCAAATTTTTCAAAAAGTGCCATTTTCTCACGGAATGGCCCTTAAACAGAGTGACACAGGAAACAGCGCATCACAAGAAATAGAGCGTCGCAGGAGACAGTCAGTCAAAGGCAACTCGGGGGTCTAAAATAACCTGAGTTCAAGTAATGAAGTTACTTGTAAGAGAGCATCATGGAAAAGAGCATTTGGATCATACCAAGTATTTGTACAGGGTATTTTTAAAAGGTAAGCAGCAGATTGTACCAGGCGGATCAGCTGAGCTGCTCCGGTAAGAAGCTGATCATACCTGGCGGTAGAAATCTGTTGTGGGGGTAAGGAAGGGATCATATCTGGCTGTACTGGTCTGTTCTCAGAGCAAGAAGCGAATCATACCTGGTTGTACTGGTCTGCTGTATGGGTAAGTAGCAAGCAGTGATCCTCCATCCAGTGCCACAGACAGGGTGAAGCCCTTGGTTTGAATCAGCTTCATAACTGCTTCGGTCTCCGGCTGCACCTCCCGATAAAGATGTGACGCATTACCTGCCCAAAGGTACACACAGGCAACAGTGCCAAATACACATTTAAATTCATACACCGGTACCCATGTGACATATATAAATATGTGCACAAGAGGACACAGCCATGTACAAACAGCCATACATATCAGATACACTTACATAAATGCGTTGTAAAAAATAAAAAATATATATCATTTTAAACACATATGTTTCAAAATGGGGAGTCATGCAGTAAAAAAAATTTTGAATTGCATTCTAGTGATTGATCACCATTATGCAATACGGCCACAGCACTGATTCAGACAGAGAATCTGGTCTTCTGTCTGTGAACAAACGGCAGTTTGTCCTCCGATTCTCCCGAAGGCACTACTTTTGATAAAGATGAGTAATATTTTCTAGGAAGTAATTTTCCAGCTCCTTCAGATCAATGCTGCTTATTTCGAGAGAATAATTTTCTCTTATAACACAGGGAGTGATTTTTTTTTCCCCCACAGCATTCCAGGAACTGGCACTAGCCCTAAACAACATGGCCACCAAACTTCAGCAATTACATGACAAAATGTACAATGCTGCTAAACTTACACTGCCAGTACCAAGACAGTGACACACTGGCCCAGAGTACATAAGACCATAAATGCCTGTCGCAGATGGCAGGGACTGACCGTAGAAGTCAGTGTCCAGGTCCTTGTTATGAGCGTTGGTCAGACCCACAGTAGAGCTGCAGTGCTTCTCCTGGGCCAGCGTTCTCCCGTCCGGATTCACCAGTGGCAGGATCACGATCCGCGTCCTGTTAATCAGCTTCAGGGCGGTGGAAAGTGGGTGGGATGAGCACAGAGTGGGCAAGGCATGAGAGACTAAAAGCGCAGGCAGAGACTCTTCAATTTGAGATGCGTATATCTGTAGAATACAATGGATGACTGCACTACCATAGCACTAGCATAGCATTTTAAAGTAGCCTGTAGACTTAGGGTGCGCAGAGAGGATAAGGTTACCTTGGTGATGGCAGGACTTTTGCCGTAGTTGATGCACAGGAAAGCAGCCAATTCCAACAGAAGCTCTGTCCCCACTGGCGCATTGCCATGGATACCGCCCACAAATCGGATCTTGGGCTCGCCAGGCTTAGCCTCCTTCGACATGTTGGATATCTCTAAGGCCCAGATGGTCCGGAACTCCACACTTTGCCCCAAACTGCTCCAGCCAAACAAAGACGAAAGAGCAAGGAATAAGGTAATCACCATGCAGTTAAAAAAAAAAAAAAAAAACACATCGAAACCCCTAGAAATGATCTGCACAGGAGAGCAATTTTGAGAATGAGGATTTGTACATGAGGATCAGATGAGTGAAGCTTGGAAGTTTTGGGCAAGTAGCTGGTCAGCAATTCTGAGGAAGCTGTAGGAATGTAGCAGGTGATATTTTGAGGAGGTTGTAGGGAAGTATTCTTTGACTGATTTCGGGGAAGTTGTAGGCAAGTAGCAGGAGAGTCATTTTGGGGAAGGTGTATGCAATAAACAAGTGAGCAATTTAAAGGTAAGTTGTAGGCAAGTTACAGGTGAACGATTTTGGGAAGGTTACAGGTGATTAGCAGGCAAATCATCTTGGGGAAGATGTGGTGAAGTATTCTGGATAAGCAAATAGCACAAGAATGACCTTGGGTAAGCGGTAGGTGAAGAACAGCTGTGTGCTTTTGGGTAAGTGGTAAGCAAATCAACGAGAGTGATCAACACATTTTATGGACTTACTTGTTTTGATTTCTTTGTGTGTGTGGATTACTCGGGTTGTTACCGACATCTGGAGAAAATGTCATGTTAATGGCCCCATTAGAAATATATTTACTGAGAAAATGTTGATGCGTTCAATATTTTTTTTTTTCCGCTGTAGCAGGCGAGTGTATCAGGGTAAGTCGTAAGCGAATAGCAGGTCAGGGATCTTGGAGAAGTTGTTGGCAAGTCAGAGACCAGCAATTTTGGGAAAGATGTAGGCGAATAGCAGGTGACCAATCCTGCCTAAGTTGTAGGGGAGTAATAGGTGAGCGATTTTAAGTAAATTGGTCGGCAAATAACAGAGTGATCTTGGGGAAGCTGGAGGTGAGCAGCAGGTTCAGTGTTTTCGGAGAAATTATAGGTGAGCAGGTGACTGTTTTTGAGAAAGTTGTATGGGAGTAGCATGTGAGCGATTTCGGGGCTGCTGTAGTTGTTCAGGTGAATGATTTTTGGAAAGTTTTCTGTGTGCAACCGTACGGTTGAGTAATTTTTGGGGAGGTGCAGGTGTGTACCTGTGCAGTTGAGTGATTTTGGGTAAACTGGAGCATGCCTGGACAGTTGGGTGATTTTAGAAAAGTTTTAGGCATGTGCCAGTGCAGTAGAGTTATATTTGGAGAGGTGTAGGCGTGTACCTGTTCAGCTGTGTGATTTTGGGGAAGTTGAGGGTGAGGGCCCGCAGGAACTCAGACAGCTCCTTGTATGGCCGGTAGCGGAAGCTGCTGTGGCGGACTGTGGACTGCAGGAGGAGCTCTAGGCCATGCTCCATGGACAAATCCTTAATGAAGCGCTCAAAGTCTTCCTCTTCTGGGTCATGGGTGGGGGGAGGACCTTTAGGCCCCGCCCCCTCCTCACTGCGCACGCGAGTCAGCCGGAAGTCCACCAGTTCCACCCCCTCAGCTGGCACCGTGGCATAAACGCTGACTGGAGTGTACCTGAAGGTGGGGGCATGTAAGCAGCAGTGGAGCATAATGGGTATGGGGCTAGGCTAGTGACTTACTGGCTCTGATGTCTTACCCCCATCTGAATGGCTTCAGTAATTAACCAAAAGAGAGTGATGCGATAAATCATAAAACCAATGATTAAAGTTAAATGTTTGTATTTGCATACTGTATATGTATTGTATACTTTATATACACTGTAATGCAGGATCATACCAGTCCATTTTACCAGTCCAAGCCAACTGACATTCTGTGGACAAGCACAGCAGATAGAATGACGCAAGATAAACCAAAGCAACACTAGGCACTATTGCTTATGTAACCTTAAAAACAATACTTAGTCTATTCAATGTCTACACATTTATCCAATGTTAACTGGTGGGAAATGTGGCAGGCTAACAGGCAAATTTTAGCTAGCAAGTCAATGAGTGCATTCACATGACGTTACCAAAAAAAAAGACGATTTATTGTGTTAGTCAAACTAAAACCGGACTTTTAAAGTACATGTAAACATGTTAGTCCGACCGGTAGCGTACCAAATTGAATTTCTCAGAGTTGGACTAACACACCCAGATAACGCGTCAACGAGTCAAAGTCATGTTTTTCGATTGTTTGGTCTGTGATGTAATAGGTCAATTGAAAAAGGTCCAACTCAAACAAGCTGAAAGGGGGCATGTCGCCACCTATCGTTGCGGAGACGGACATGCTTTGGTCAATAAATTGATTCCCATCCCGTGCGTGTACACTGGCACAAGGACAGTAGTTCGACTAAATGGCCTAATGAAGCTATAACGGTAGCGTGACTTAACTGTGTATGTAAACGTTCTGAATGATGAATGATGTGCGTTTAACCAGCGACAATGGATAATGTGCAGTGGAGGAGGTAGGGTAAATGGAGTGGGTGAGGTTAGGGTTTGGGCTGAAGTTAACTCACCCCCGTGCAGAGGCAGTCAGCTGGTATGTGCCAGGCACTAGTAGACGCCAGTAATCCCCAGCTTTGTTGGTGGTGATGGGGTGATCCACCCCAGCCACAGTGATGGTGGCATTTGAGATCCCTGTGCCATCTTTACCGTCTATTACCATACCCTTCACTCCTTTGTGTACCTACAAACCAGAGAGCCCCAGGTCAGGGAGGAGAGGACGAAAGGGAAGGGATGGATGGGTAAATGAATCAAGAAAAGGGGGAAGACTGGATGGATGGGTGTGAGAGAGAGACAGGGAGAGCAGACCTGGTGTATAAACTGCAGTAGGGCTCGTCGGTTTTGCTCCCAGTATAGTGGCAGGTCTTTAGCCAGTGGGTATTTCACACAGCCCAGCTCGATGGTCACCTCAAAGCAGTTGGTGTTCAGATAGTTCCAGTCCTGCATGCCCCCTACAGCGCACAATGAGAACAGTGACATTTTAGCAAAATGCCCAATTGTTAAACTAAAATGCTGAATCCAACAGTATAGACAAGATCTTATGGGGGGGGACTACGAGAAAAATTAATACCTAGTTCCTGAGATGCAGGCTAGAAAAGGACCAAAAACTTTAAAATGTTAACGTGTACACTGGAAAAATAATAACGTCCAACATTTGCTTTCACTACTTGCAAAATTTCATGAAGAACTTCAGAATTATGAAGGAGAATAAAGCATGTCCTCTACTTTGTGGGGAGCATAAATATGGGAATAAATCACTGAGTATCATGATAACACAAGGTGTTCACAAAAAATATGGGCACATTTTGCCCTTGGTCTAGTCAACTTTCATGAAAAGAGTAAAGGATATTTTTTTGATAAGTAGTGCTACCTCCCCATGGAAATAGTATGAGATAGTATAATTAATTTACATACATGTAAAGCGCCGTTACATATTTGCAATCCTCTTAATATGTCAAAGCATAAATATTTTTTGGATAACACATGAGGTACGACTAATTAAGGGAAATGCGTCCTGAGTAAAATAAAAGTTAAAGACCTGTGCTTCAGCAAGGAACTCTCAACATTAATTTTACAAGGAACACATTTTCCAGAATCATGAGCATCAAGTAGGTTATTCAAATTATTTGCCATACTCATTTTAGAGACCAAAAAAAAAGCATCAGACCGTTTCCCAATATAGAGTCCAACTCTGGAACATAGCATTGTCTTTACCATGGTTTCATGACTACCATAGTGAGTGATATGACATCATGAAACAATTGGTGTCACAAATTAAATTGAACAATCAGCTGCAAGAATCACTAATGTGGACATTCACACATATCGAGAAGATACTTAACAATATTTGTCGTCAAATATTGCAAATAAACAGCTTTTACAGGGGCGCAACCATGGCAATAGCTTTATACGGTTCAAGCTTTGTGAATGCAGGACATGAGTACTGATGTTGTAGGAAGTGCAGCCCGTTTTCCTCCCGAACAACATCTCACACACAGGGTGGCCTTTTCAAGTTTGTGAGACAACAAAATTTCAAAAAGAACAGCATCGTTGTTCATGCTACAGCATCCAGTCAATGTGGTTGTAGTATAGGTTAAGACTCATCTGTGCAAAGAGGGAGCCATATATCAACACCATTTAGTAGTACCACGATTTCTCTGGACTCAAGCTCATCTGAAATGGACTGATGGGGAAGTGGACAGGAGTGCTGCAGTCTGATGAATCAATCATTCAAACCGTTTCTGTAACTAATGGACGTTGCATTTGGAACTCCAATAAAAGACAAGGCCCATCCTGACTGTTTTAGGCAAGTGCGCCATGTTCAAAAGCCAGAATATGTCATGGTGGGGCTGCATTTGTGCAATCTACATGTCCAACTTCATAATTGCAATGGCAAAAATGACACAGAAGAGAACATGCAAATTTTGTAAGACTTTGACTTTTCTCAGGAACGTCCCTATTTGTTCCAGCAGGCTGACGCCAAGTCACACACTCTGCACATATTATAGCAGTGTAGTGTAGTCACAGAGCATGGGTATTGCCTGCAGCCCAAACCAGTTTCCTGCTATAAACAACATGTATTATTAAGTGCAAAATAACAAAACAAAAACCATCGACTGTGGGCCAACTCAGCTGCTATATCAGGCAAGACTGGGAACAAATTCTGATTTTGAAACTCCCAACAATTACGGTCTTCAATTCTGAAGCAATGGCTGAGTGTTATTAAACAGATAGGTGATGTTACACCATGGCAAACAAGCACCTGCCCGAATTTTATAGGAATGAGTTGCACATACCACACTTCTAAATGGCATTATTTATATAAAAAAAAAAAAGAAAACACGAAGCTGATAAGGTAAAGCATTACTTCTTTTGTCTTTATGCTTTTTTCCGCCAAATACAGAATAAAAGCGATTTTATAATTGCCGTTTTTACTCAGTTTACTTTTGTCCCGGTTCTCCAGGAATTTAAGTTGTATAAAGATGTAACTTTGGTTCTCAGTGGGTTTTGTCTGTACAAAAATTTCCACAATCCAAACTTTATAAAGCCATCTTCAAATGCCAGCCTCAAAGACCAGCACAACCTAAAATGCAAGGCCATTTGCAATTTCAAATATGGCAACTGTGGAAATTTTCCATCATGATACAATGCCTACTTTAAATGGCTCTCCTGACAAGACTAAGCCATAGAGGCATGAAGCTATAATTCTCAGAAAATCTGTGACTCACCATTACCTGCTGACAAACAAAAAGAATGAAAACATTTTTTTTTTAGCTCATGGGATGAATAAATGTTATGTGCCATCCCCAGACCACACTCACCTGGCACATTGTACCAGCTCGCCCCATTGGTAATGCCACTCTGGAAGAACTCGCCAGGGTGTAGATCAGCGCAAGGTACACCCTTCTGCATGAGAGGGTTACCCTGCGTGCACGCACACACACACACACACAGTTAAAGTTAACAACTGATATGACAACGTTTCATCAGAGAAGTTTGTATCAAGGTCAAGGTTGTGTAATGAATAACAGATATTAAGTGCACTATGCAAGTTTGTTTACTATCTGCGCGATTACAATTTTGTCTCAATTCGGCGACATCTCTCCACGATCCGCTAGCTGCCTGCTCCTATATTCCCTGTAAAAAAAAAAAAAAAACAGTGCCCTGGAGACCACTTAGGTGTCACAAACTACAAATAAACACAAGGGGCACAGGCAGTGCCACATAACATAACAAACCGTTCCGGCTAATCACCGACAAGAGTTGACAGTTGCATAAGCATGGGAAGGAGGGAACTATGGGAGAAAGGGGCAAGCTACCCATTTTGTTTGAGTTTGAATGTCAACAGAAGTGAATGTAAACAAACTTGCATAGTGCACCTTTAAGGAATGATCAAACCATTATATTTCATACAAAGAAGCAAGCATCACTGCTGAAATTATCAAGTTGCAGCATCACTTCAAGGAAAAAAATTGATTTTGCCCTGAAACCAATAAGATATACCAGCCTAATGGGACTGGTGGCAGCTTGAAAAAAAATTTTTTTTTGACCAAGGGTCCTGTGGCTTACCACCACAAAATCTGCAGTGCACGTTATTAACTAGAAATCAAGCTAGAAACAATTATACATAATCACCTAAGTTTAAGTTCAGATATGACCATATTCAACGCACAAACTCGTACCACATATGCAATACTATTATGCATTAAGCCTGCAATACCGTACAGGCCAGCAGATAATGCCCAATTCCCACGAGACGTCTCGTGAAGCTCTCGTGGCTTTCTCGCGATAATCTCTTTTTGTCACGTGCCATTATCAACCTCATACTCTGCCGAGACAAGCTTAGCAGTAGGCCGGCCGCCGGACCTACAAACGTATGCCTAGAGCCTGCCAAACGTGATTTAGTCCGAATTAGGCCTATGCACAGTTGTTACTGAGAATTACTTTTTATATGCGGATTTATTAGACATAATACGTTGTTGCGTTGCTGTTTTGTTGGTAATCGCTAATCCGTGAAAATCGAGGGTGTGCTGAAGAAGCGTAGGCCAACACGATATCCAGCAGCGGTTGAAGAATCACTTTGAAAATCTCAATATACATGTACGGCTGGTCTGAATAAAACATAATGTGCTACATACATGTAGTTTGTAATTTTGCATTTGTTTTAGCCTGCTTGCTGTTTCATCAGTTCATGTGGTAGAGGGACATAACTCATATTATGTTTGCTGTTTAATAGCCTTCTGTTTGACGATTTTGGTTTATATTGTACATACATTTATACTGTAAATGCACCGTAGAATGCTTTCTGTGCACGTCTCATTGTGTCATAAATAAAGCAACAAATTTATCGATTCACATGTCAAATTATACTTAAAGCGACGGCTGGTTTCAATATCCCGAAAACGACAGTCTTTCTTTTACTTCAATTTGAATTAGTTAAGTGTACAGTAAAATTATTAGTCTGATGTTTGTTTGGCGTATAGATTTCGACTCTTGACGTACAGTTTGATGGATTTAGCTTGAATGGATAGGCCTATCCCTTCCTCTGCGATCAGACAGTCCCTTATGTGCGACGGCGTTTCTTGATGTTCATACAGAGACATTATACGCGCTCCTAAATAAGGGGAAATGCGACGCATCTTCTCTACTGACTAATCGATCGGTCCAAAACTCAAAACTTAACACAGCCGGTGCTCTGACAAATTTGGCTACCTATCAAAATATGCTACCTCACGGTTCTGTGCTTGCGCAAACCTAAAATCTTGGGCTGTTTCCTCAGTAATAACTTAAAAATCATAAAAATAGATTTATTTTCAGTGCGCATATCGACCTGTAAGCGTATATATATTTGCATGTACATGCTGGGTTTTCCTGAAAATGCAGAAATTAGATGATAATGGCGTATATGGGCATATATCTTTGAACAAACTTATCCAACTCTTTATAAAATCTGCTTATGGTACACTCTCAGAAACAGGGGTACAGCAGGAGTCCATTTCTGTTCCCCAAGGTACATTCAGCACTTATGTACCCTGTAGGGCCAATTATAGGACCTCAAGGTACCTTTGTGAACCTTTTTAGGCTCTAAAAGGTACTTTTATGTTCCAAAATAAATAAAAACCCACTTCTTGGGTACAGCAGCAGTACCTTAAAGGCTACTGCCCCAGTGACGACCAAGGCTTGTCACTGGGGCAGTACCATCAAAGGTACTGCTGTTGTACCTTAGAAGTGGGTTTTATTATCCTCTGCCAACACGAAGTGGGAGGGGGGATATAGGTTTGACCTCCGTGCGTGCGTGTCCGAGAGAAAGGGAACTTTTCTCAGAAACTATTACAGATAGGACAACCAAATTTGGTGTGTAGCTTCAGACCATAAAGGCCTTGATAAAGTTCGAAAATAAGAAGCACACGATTGGCGGGGGATGTTGTAGACCATGTCGACTTGTTTGTTTTGGAACATAAAAGTACCTTTTAGAGCCTAAAAAGGTTCACATAGGTACCTTGAGGTCCTATAATTAGCCCTAAAGGGTACATAAGTGCTGAATGTACCTTGGGGAACAGAAATGGATTCCTGCTGTACCCCCATTTCTGAGAGTGTATAATAAGCTAACAAATAACAAAGTTACTACTGTTAACGGATTCATATTGCAATATCAAGTCGAAAACAAAGACTTTACGATCCCTTTGCATTAAGGTAACATTTTTTGACAAGGGAGCCAAATTTGACAGAACACCGGTAAACCTCTCAATCGGATAAATACAATAATCACAGACAAATAAATCTTTTTTTGACCAGTTTAATAATAATCCGATTACCGTTACTCTCAAAACATATATTTGTTACTTTTAACAAAATGTTTCACAAATTAATTTGTTCCATGAGAGATGACAAATTTGTTGAAATCAATTCAACAAAATTTATTCGTTCAGGAAGTAACTAATTAGTTTGTTTTATTAACAAAGTAAAATTGTTGCTGTATTAACAAAATAGGCCTATTGTGTTAGACTAACATTTAAGTAACAAATGTGTTTTGCTAACACGATTGGACCATAAATCATTTTGTTAGGATGTTTGTTGAAATAAATCTGCACAAATCGATTATGCGGCTGATGTACATGTAGATGAAATAATTTAAGGGCGTACTTTTATTTCTTCACAGTGCAAGAAGTGAACAGTAAGGCGAGTTTTTAACCAGTGCCAATACGTCCCAAACAAATCAGCTGTTAAACGAACAAAAACAGGCATCAGAGGCAGTCTCCTCGGTTTAATGACCTGGTTTGCAAAACTGCCATTTTGTAAAGACGACTGGGTAAAATTTATTTTGTTAAGATTTTTGTTAGAATAACAAATCGGATTCTGTTGCATTAACAAATTAATTTCTTACAAAGGAGTAACAAATTTGCTTTTCTTAAATTTTGACAAAATGATATTTTGAGTGCATCAAAAATACATAAGAAAATCAAAAACATAAATGACACTGTCCAGGAGCCGTATTTTAAAACCGTGGGACAGTAAACCTCAAAACTGGATGTTAGACATTCGGAATCTCGTTCACCAACAATGCTGTTTACCGACATCAGTTTCATGCAAGGCTTATCGTGATATACATGTATACTTGTCACCGCCACTAGGCCCATTACTTTTCCTACGCACGATAGCTTATATGCGACTCATGCACTTACGCAGCGACGCGATATTCTTGTGTATGTTTCCTGTTTTTGTCCCGATAATCTCGCGTAGACATGGCACGGTCTGCTGGCCTGTACAGTAGTATCGGGTGCAACACGATGTTGACATTGTACTTCTACTACTTTTCAAAGGTCATGCTTGGCAAAGTTATGGTCATGAAACAAAATACAGTATATGCAATAGTTATGGTGTTAATACAGACTTTTGGAACTGCACATTTTAATGTTTGATCTTCAGATCAAGGTAGTGTTCAATATGACCAAATGCAGACCTGTACGACCGATGGGCTAAATGCCTTTTTCTGCAACATTGTATGCTGTGAGGCATTGGCTTTTTACCTAGGCAAATATGACTTTTCAAAGTGAAAGAACATTCAGTACGGGCACTTGAGGATACCCCACTACATCCTGTTGATGGTGGGATCAACGAGGTGCTCACACTTTACTGATGGACTCATTTGGAATGGGAGCTATTGGTTTCTGAGTAATATATTCAAGTTCAGTTCCTATCTCCAACATTGGGCAAAATTTCTGTAGTAAAGCAAGCACAAATTAGGAATAAGTATATGAGGTCAAATTTAACTCTGCCAAAAAAGGGTTATATGTAGGGCTGTCGGAATAATTAATCGCGATTAATTTAAGCACAATAAAAGTAACTGCCACTATGAGGCAGACAGACGTGATTGCTTATTACCTTTTCTATGACACATACCTAATGCGGTCATTTGAAATGCTTCCGGGAAGAAAACTGATTTGAAGTCCACTAATTACCAGCCAGGTTGGACAGCCTCTATCGCCTTGGCATAATTAGCTCACCTTAAATTAATTCCCGTGTACTTTGCCTGTCTTGCAATCAAGCCATTTATTCGGCCAACTGACTAATCAAAACCAAATTGTAGCCTATAATGATTAAGAAGAGAGAATTTGAACCAGACAGACCTAACCAGGCTGCCGCGTTATATTAAAAGATTTTCAAATTCGTTAACAATTTACATGTCACGTTCTATACGCTTAAACAAAATGTTTACCACCTTCACTGTTGGTTATTTAGATGCTCAAAAGTAATTAAAATCAAGTGCTATGAGTTACATTATTTTAAATTACTGTCGTTCAATTATCTAATAAAAATGCCTCAAATTTGCGGCAAAGATTCGCCTGAACGTTAATTGCCAAATCTTCAGTGCATTTGACTATTGCCTGCAATGCAAACGTATTCTCTCTCACATTCATGTTCGGTATGCTTCACAAAATGTTTACCACTTCATGTAGCCTATATTTTTAAGCTCTTAGAACCAGGGCCATCTTTGAATAAATTCTTTTTTTTTTTTTTTAGAAATATCTTTAATAATGTATACAAAATTCCTTGATGAAAGGTGGAATTCAGAGGTCTGCTATTTATTCAGATTATTGATATTTTTTCAATCTAACACGGCAACCTGGTTAGGTCCGTCTGCTTCTCATTATCACTTCTTAATCATTCTACGCCATATTTTGATTTTGATTAGTCAGTTGGCTGAATAAATCGCTTGATTGCAAGTTAGGCAAAGTACGCGGGAAATGATTTAAGGTAAGCTAATTATGCCAAGGCGATGGAGGCTGTCCAACCTGGCTGGTAATTAGTGGACTTCAAATCAGTTTTCTTCCCGGAAGCATTTCAAATGACCGCATTAGGTATGTGTCATAGAAAAGGTAATAAGCAATCACGTCTGTCTGCCTCATAGTGGCAGTTACTTTTGTTGAGCTTAAATTAATCGCGATTAATTATTCCGACAGCCCTAGTTATATGTCTTTATACATGTCTATAATAAAACCTTGAGCTCTATCTACAACCTTTTGGCCTCCACGGTCCAGTTTGCTGACTCCATAAGACCTAATGTTAAAGTACGGTGCCCCCATGGGACCCCTTCCGTCAATTCAATCAAAAAGGCATTCGCACTGTACATTGAGGATCCTAAGGCGAGTTGATTTTTAACTTTTTCTAAATTAGGCAGACCGTTTTTCAGAAATAATTTTTTTAAATTTCAAGTCCTATCTTTAAACGTTGGGCCGAAATTTCAAAGACCCATAAAAGAGACAAAAAAAAAATTGATCACACAGCCCGTAAGCCAAAAGACCCCTTGCATGACCCACAACTGCCCCAGGACAGTGAGCACTGATGAACCCAGTATCTGCACTGACGGGTCCAGTTCAGCTGCCCCAGAAACCCTAATGCAGGGGGGCTCTGCGACAGCTTTTCCCAGAAAACCTTATTCAAAATGTGAGTGCGATATGTGGGCCCACGCAGGTGTTGTTACCTCCACGTAGGCCAATGACACCATCTTGAAGACGGCATCATCAGGAGCGAGACTGTAAGCTGTTCGGCCCTCAGCGTCGTCATCGTAAGGGTAGTTTACCACCAGAGACCCTGAAACAATGCGCAAATCAGCTCTCTCACAGGCCACACAGCCTGAAACAGCGCCAAACATGTTCAGCTCACCATGACATGGGCCAAACTCCATCATAATCCTGAGCCAATCAAATCCTGCGTGGCCCACACAGCTCTGACACAACAAAATTTTAAATGAAATTTCAATCCACCAAACCACTGCAGGCCACAACCATGTCCAACAAACCACATTTGAACTGTTTGAATCATGATCAGAGGACTGCCCTGGTAAAATTTACACAGAGAGGCAATGTTGGAAGCTGTAGCAGGTGGAGCATTATTAGCAGACCCAGAAAGGCTTGCAGTTTTAATGGCAGAGCAGTAAATGCAGTTTAAGCCAGTTTCGTGGATTAGTCGTGTTAACAGCTGCAGTAGTTGTAGCTGCAAATACAATGTTGATGGGTATAACAGTGTTAGCAAATGTAGCATTTAAAGTGGTGCCAATAATGTTAGGAGCAGCAGTAAAGACAGTTTTAACAGGTGCAGTGGTGTAAGCATTCTTAAGAGCCGGGACAGAAGTAGCAGTACAGCCAGTGTCAAAAGATGCAAAGGTGCGAGAGGTGTAGCGATAACAGTAGCACTACTGGATCCAACATCGTTAGTAGTGTTATTAGCAGGTCCTGCAGTCTTGGCAGTGTTAGCAGCTCTTGAGGCAGTAACGGGGCTTGACGAGTCAGCCGCTGTAGCAGTAAATACAGTGTTATCAAGTCTAAAGGTGTCACCAAGTATAGCGATCATCGCTGCTATAGTGGGTGCAGTGTTGTTAGCAGTGTTAGCCAGCCTCACGGTCTTAGCAGTTCTAGAAGGTAAAGCAAAGTTAGCAAGTTTTGCAGGTCTACTGGAGCTAGCTGTAGCAGCCAGAAAAGAGGGAATAGCGGTGTAGCGGTGATAGTGGCGAAATGTGTGCACCTGCTGCAGTAGGAATAATTGGAATAGCAGTACTTGCCTCCATGCAGATTGGCAGACAGAACAAAGGGATACGTTCTCAGCCAGTTCATCACGGCAATGGTCTCAGGCTGCGGAGGGTCCTGTATAGAGACAAACTGGTCTGGGAAGTTCCGGTTCAGGTCAAAATTGTTGCTGTTGTTGCGACCCACGTAGCCTTTAACATCTCCTGGAAAAGCAACAGTAATTTAGCAGCTGTGTTCCACCTTAGATACTTCCTTAGCAAAGAATGTTGAAGAACAGTTCTGATACAGCAAAATGACCGTCAAGCAGCGCATCTTTTTTGAAGTCTCTAATGGACAAAAATGTTAGGATGCAGGACAACAGTTTAAAAAAAGTCCAGGTATCAGAGAATTACAGAGAAAAAAAAGTTCTGCCATGTGTTTCTTCCATTTACAAAGATCACTGAAATTAAGACTTAAACATGGGAGAATTTTTACTCTCTGGATTTACTTTCTCGAATTCTTGTGCGTCTTACCCTCCACAGCAACTTCATATCCATCCGGGTTCATGGATGGCATGATGTGGATCCGCGTGCTGTTCACCAGCTGGGTCACTTCGGGGTCGCTGCCATAGTTACGGCACAGGTATTCAATCAGGTTCAGTAGCACCTCCCGGCCCACCACCTCGTTGCCGTGCATGTTCCCAATGTACTTAAACTCTGGCTCCCCTAAGAAACGAGGGATGTAGAGTATGACAGTTCAGCCTGGAGCTACGTTCCCCGTGAGGACCTCCATGATAGCTCAAAGTTAAACAGCAGCAAACTGTTAGTATTATGGTAGTGGGCAAAAAGCTCTCCAGAGCTCTGACACTTTCTGAGCACTGCAGAGATACCTCAACCCAAAACAGAGACAAACTCATTAGAATTGACCATTGTTCACCAATAATGTCACTCCAACATTTCACCCAGTTTGCATCAGGTCATTTTGCTAAGACTCTGCAACTCGGGGATGTAAAATGCTCATAATCCCAAGTAACCTGGCTGGTCCAGTGTGTACTTCCTGGCTGAAAGCTTGAGATTACAAGTTCTCAAGCTATCTGGAACAAGCCGTGGAACGTAACCACAGGAGAGAGAAGCAAGGTCAGAGGTTGCATGTGTACCTTGCTCATGTACACCAGGGTTGTCAGAGATTTCCATGACATATAGGCGTCTGTCCTGCGCGGATGTGCCAATGGAGTAGAGGCGGGTGATAGAGGGGAATTCGTTGTTGTAGCGGGTGAGGAACAGCTCCATGTCGTTGTAGTGGTGATGGCGGAAGTCCTGTGGCTGCACTGGCTGTGGGAGAGCTGGAGGGGGTGGGGTTGTGCCCGTGGTGGCGGAGCTCCCGTTTGAGTTGGAAGACTCACTGCTGCCTCCACTGGGGGCGGGTGGGACGGCAGGGGTGCTGAGGACACCATCAGGGGGGTGCTCCTCTTTTACTGCTGCCAGTGTAAAGTTCAGTTCTGTGGCCGTTCCGTCAACCACCTGCACACCGCCTACAGTCATGGGCACGTACCTGAAACACACACAGACACAGACACAGAAACAGAAACAGACACACACACACACACACACACACACACACACACACGGAATACGCATGTTACACATCAGCCAGCAGCCATGCCACTATTCGATCTGCTCCAGTCGCGTGGCTGGAAAGCAGGCTTGGGTTTGGTTAGTACTTGGATGGGAAACCACCTGGGAAAACCAAGTTGCTGCTGGAAGAGGTGTTGGTGACCAGTAGGTTGCAATCTTCCCTCTGGTGGAATAATCCCCAATGCCCCGGTGCAATGATGGGGACACCGTACTTAAAGAAACGCTGTCCTTCGGATGAGACGTTAAACCGAGGTCCTGACTCACTGTGGTCATTAAAGATCTGATGACACATAGCAATAAGAGTAGGGGGTTCCCTGGTGTCATAGCTTAAGTCCCAATCTAGCTCTTTGGACCTGCCACCTAATCATTCCCTGATCTAATTGGCTGTGTAACTTGTCCTCTCCCTCTCCATCTCAACCCCCTGGGGCTCCCTTGAAAAAGAGATTTCAATCTCAACGGGACTTCCCTGGTTAAATAAAGGTTAAATTTAAAAGAAATGTAAAAAAAAAAAAAAACAGAAACGCAAAAGCTGTACGCATGTTTGAAACACACGTGCAATACATATTCATGAAACACACAAATAGTACATGGGTATGAGACACATATGGTACATGGGTGTAAAACACAAATACTGCACAAATTTATGAAACATAGATTCTTCACATATGCATGAAACACATATAATTATACCACAAACACACACACACACACACACACACACACAATCAGACATAACTCACCCGGGAAGACTGGCTGTGAGGTTGTAGCTGCCGGGCAGCAGCAGCCGGTAATAGTCCCCAAAGCTCCCAGTGCTCACGTTGTGGTTGATTCCTGTCACAGCTATCCTGACATCAGAGAGCGCTGTCCCATTCTCTGCTTCCCTCACATACCCATGAACTCCAATGTGAACCTGCAACACACAGAGAGGAGAAACCCAGTGTTTATGTGTGAGAGAATGTGGGCGCACATGACCACATGATTGTATCCAATACAGTGGCACTGATTACCTTTTGCATGTACGCAATCAGAGATTCGCGATTGTTGTCCCACTCTTTTTGAAGTTGTGCAGCAGGGGGATGCTTGCAGCATGTCAGCTCCATGGTGATTTCCAGGCAGCCGCCCTTTAAGTAGTTATAGTCCTGCATCCCTCCTGAAAGCCCGCAACAAAATAAAAACAAAGGACCACATCTCAGATACATGTCAGCGGCTCAGGTTTAATGCCATTCTTGAACCATGACGTGCTCCACAGAAAATGCCATTTACAAACTTGATAATGACGTATACATGAGCTAAAAATTACAATTTCTTTTCCAAAAAAGTTGCGATGCTGGGTAAAATGTAAAAAAGAAAATTAAATAAAATGCTTCGATAATGAAAGCACCGAAGGTGCCGATGCCTCGGTGCTTACAGCAGTGACAAGTATGTCCCTTGATGAAGCTATAACATTCTGTGTGAACATGTCAGTGTGCCCTAGCTGTGCATCTGTGCTTGACATAAGCTATGTTTCCATCCACTTGTCAATCGAATTACCTGAAGTTCGCCAAAAATATCTGAATCGCAGAACCTTCAAGTGAACAGAAGTAGTGTGGTAGGCAACAAAGTTAACTAGTTAGCAATAAAATGCGGTTGAAACCATCAGCGAATCTAAACTTCCTTCTCAAACGAACAGCAATAACTGCAATTAATTTAAGGTAACTAAATCAGAGATGCCAAGGCTTACGTCTTAGGCTTGAGTTTCTCCTCTTAGTGGCATTCACGTTTCTGTGCTGTAGTCAGCAATTTTTCAATCAAAGCGCACTGAAGAAATTCACTTGCGGAATTTAAGTCATTGTGCATCAAGTTAATCAGTTTCACATGCATTACGGTGGATTTCCCTACTAATGACACGGAAATCGATTATGACTCGGGAATTCTCAGGCTTGTCTTTACTGAGGGATTAAAAGCAATGGAATTGCACAAAAATGTTTCAAATGTTCTTATTTCATTAAAACA
The DNA here is from genome assembly GCA_029721435.1 of Gymnothorax reevesii. Lineage (NCBI taxonomy): Eukaryota > Metazoa > Chordata > Actinopteri > Anguilliformes > Muraenidae > Gymnothorax > Gymnothorax reevesii. The sequence goes on along the minus strand of CM056574.1, from coordinate 66,926,197 downwards.
ATTTAAACGATCATGAAACACGTGCATTGTTTCCAATCCCTGAGTAAAGAGAAGCACGGGAAGTCCGGAGTCATAATCGCTTTCCATGTTACTTGTGATGAAGTGCGCCTTTACGCAAGTGAAACGGAAACTTCAGTGCACAAGGATTTTAATTCAGCATGAGAATCTCATTAAACATTCAATGAATGATTACGGACTACGGTGATTAAGCCTAAAAATGCGTAAGACCTACGCTGAATGCGTGAGACTTGGCATCTCTGCTAAATGAACAAATGACAACTGGTTATGCTAGATCGTTAAGAGCTGCTCACGTCATCTACTTTTAACTTTAATACAAATTGAACAGGTTGTTATCTGACGATCAACATAAACAAGTATTTACCACTAACGTGTCTTAGTGCCCCGCCAGGAAATGGCAAATCGCGTCAAAATGAACGGTGTCTCGATGCAACCTTGAGAGTGACGCAAAGGTCACCAAAATCGACAGGCGCCGGGGCACCACCCTAATACATGTTGACATGAAATTTGAAGGAAATCCGTCAATATATTCTTGAGATATCTCGCTGACAAGGTTTCGGGAGGTACGTACGTATGGACGGACGGTCGTGAATACTATGTCCCGCGCTTCGCGCATTCGCGCGGCGGGGGACAACTAAAGCTGGATACAAAAAATGACGCCAACAACAAAATTCATTAGGGGTCAGCTAGTGCGACAAATTTCCCAAAAATGCAGTCATTTGATAAACTTACCTGCAAGCGTGTTCCAGTGAAAACTAATTCATTGTTTGGAACAATTGCTTTCCCCATGACACACATTACTTCCGCATTCCTGGATTCCTATTGGAGTCAATGGAAGTGTCAAATGGTGCTATAAGTCGAAAACAAAGCGCTATCTCAAAAATCTGGCAAATTTAAATCCAAGATATCATGGCATTTAACCCATGGAGCCGTATTCTACGACTTGATTTTGACCAGCGGAGCGGCTATACCGGTAACAGACAGAATGACACACATTCTGCGCACTGAGGCATAATTATTTAAAGGTAGCCAATCTTTTCCATTTTTTTAATATAATTATATAATTATGTAAATTGTGAATAAAATCAAAACGCAATGATTTTCAAATCACACCAGCCAGTATTTTATTCACAATAGAACAGAGATAACATGGCAAATGTTGAAACCGAGAAATTGGGAAATTTTATCCACAAAATGAGACCGCTACCTCTGCCTTTGTGCAAGGAGGAACGGGGGAGCACTGCCAAAGCCCTGCAAAATGACCTCCAGCAGGCCACAAATGTGCATGTGTCTGCTCAAACGGTCAGAAACAGACTCAATGAGGATGGTATGAGGGCCAGACGTCCACAGGTGGGGGTTGTGCTTACAGCCCAACACCGAGCAGGACGTTTGGCATTGGCCAGAGAACACCAAGATTGGCAAATTCGCCACTGGCGGCCTGTGCTCTGCACAGATGAAAGCAGGTTCACACCGAGCACGTGACAGATGTGACAGTCTGGAGACGCCGTGGAGAACGCTCTGCTGTCTGCAACATCCTCCAGCATGACCGGTTTGGCAGTGGGTCAGTAATGGTGTGGGGTGGCATTTCTTTGGGGGGCCACACAGCCCTCTATGTGCTCACCAGAGGCAGCCTAACTGCCATTAGGTACCGAGATGAGATCCTCAGACCCCTTGTGAGACAAATATGCTGGTGCGGTTGGCCCTGGGTTCCTCCTAATGCAAGACAATGACCTCATGTGGCTGGAGTGTGTCAGCAGTTCCTGCAAGACGAAGGCATTGATACTATGGACTAGCCCGCCCGTTCTCCAGACCTGAATCCAAATGAGCACATCTGGGACATCATGTCTCGCTCCATCCACCAACGCCACGTTGCACCACAGAATGTCCAAGAGTTGGAGGATGCTTTAGTCCAGGTCTGGGAGGAGATCCCTAAAGACCATCCGCCACCCCATCAGAAGCATGCCCAGGCGTTGTAGGGAGGTCATACAGGCACACGGAGGCCACACACACTACTGAGCCTTATTTTGACTTGTTTTAAGGACATGACATCAAAGTTGGATCAGCCTGTAGTGTGTTTTCCCACTTTACTTTTGAGTGCGACTCCAAATCCAGACCTCCATGGGTTAATAAATTTGATTTCCATTGATAATTTTTGTGTGATTTTCTTGTCAGTACATTCAACCATGTAAAGAACAAAGAATTTAACTAGAGCACTCGGCAACCGACTACATGTATCCCCCGAAGGCCCCCTAGTTGGGCCCAGAAGGTTCTGGAGAACCCAAAATCAATAGGTGTCGTGAACTTACCATAATACATGTCCCTGCAAAATTTGAAAAGAATCGGTGCACTTATGTGGGCTGCAGAGCGCTCACAAGAAAATCTCTGCGGACGCGTGACGAGGCCAAATCCATAGTATCCTCCGACCTCGTTTGGGGGATACAATAATATTTCATTCAGTCAGATCTAGGATGTGTTCTTTTAGTGTACCCTTTATTTTTTTGAGCAGTGTATATTGAACGGTTTTAGAGTTCTGCTCCAGAAACAAACCTATCTCTGTAAAGAGTCCAAATCAAACATATTTCCATGGAAACAAAAAATAATAATTTTTCAGAAATCAGAGAATATCAAAAGGCACCACTTCAGTATGTGGGCAATACACACGCAAAATTTCAGAAAGATATAATGAATGGTTTTTGAGTTCTGCTCCGGAAACGAACCTCTCTCTGTATAGAGTCCAAATGCAACTGGTCTCAATGGAAATGAAAAAAATACAATTTTCAGAAATCTGAAAATATCAAAAGGCACCACTTCATTATGTGGGAAATACACATGCAAAGTTTCAGAAAGATATAATGAACGGTCCAGATTTGTTTCCATGGAAACAACAAAAATAGGAATTGCTAAATTTCCAAAGTAGCAAAAGGCACATCTAGACCATACATAGAATACAAGTACCAGGTTTGGTGCTGATATCTTGCATAGTTTCCAAGTTCTGCTCCAGAAACAAAATGATTACGGACAGATAGACGAAGCGATGCCTATATCCCCCGCATTTTATGCCAGGGATAATAATAAAAAGCACCATGAATGACGAAAGGTATAAAGGTTTTAGAGCAACATATACTCCCCTCCAGATGACATCTATTCCGTGAAAGGCCTTGTGTATTTCAGCAGGACCAAGCAAAACCACATACTGCAGCCATTACAACAGCATGGCTTATTAGTAAAAGAGTCCATGAGCCTGCAGTCCTGATCTTTCACTGATTGAGAACATTTGGCGCATAATTTAACGAAAAGTCTGTCAAAGGAGACCCAAAACGCTCCAGCAGCTGAAAGCCTGTATTTAACAAAAGTGGAATCAAATTCCAATGGCTAAAATCAAGAAATTTGTCTTCTCAATGCCCAGACGCCTCCACTCTGTGTTAAAAACAAGAGCGGCTGCTACACCACGGTAAACAGGCCCCTGTCTCGACTTTTTTGAGACCTGTAGCAGCCATCAAATTTGAAATGAGCTCTTTTTGTGGATAAAATTGTAAAATTTCTCAGTTTCAACATTTGCCATGTTATCTCTGTTCTATTGTGAATAAAATAGTGGCTGGTGTGATTTGAAAGTCATTGAGTTTTGATTTTATTCAGAATTTGCACTTTATCCCAACTATTTCAGGATTGGCGTGTACATCTAAACCTTAAATACTTGTGCATCACTTTCCTGCATATTACATCAAGCCCTAGATACATTTATCACTCTCCTGCACACAACCCCTAAATCCTTCATACATTCGTATCACCCTGCCACAGGCAACATACATTTAAGAATCAATTATTCAAAGGTTCAGACAGCCCGGATTGTTGACCCCCCTGGATTGGACTGAAATTTTTTTTGTGAGATGGTAATGGTACCCAAACTTCAAAACCCAAACCGTTCCATGGTTGACCTCTTATAACCAAAGTTACAGCGCCCCCCATTTTGGACCCCCTGGGGCAGTAACAAAAAAAGTTACAAGTTCCCACCCCTATAATTCATTACTTTGATGGTGTCCCAGTTCTTAGTTTCTTGATATGGAGACTACCTGGAGGGTACAATTCAGTAATACTGAAATTAAGATATATACTTTCATAAAAGAGAAATAACTTGCAATCAAAAGTGAAATTGACATCAAGAAAACATCTTGCTTAGATGTGAAGCCTGTCACCTCCTTTGAGTAAATGAGCCAAAACATGCATGCAATGTTGACTTGTTTGTGCATTTGCACTCGGTGACCTCAAAGTGCACCCATGTGACTCCTGAAGACTCAAACAGCATGGAAGCTAAATTTAAGATACAGCTACTCTAAAAAACCTCAGGAACTGTTTTTAAAAAAGGAGTTGATTATGTTTGGGGCTCAACAGTAGGCTACTTGGCTATCGGTAGGCCTTTATTTTGCCCTAGTATTTGAACAGTAATTGCCGCCAAGTGCAATTTTGGTTTTTATTACTAAAAGTTCTTAATAGGAGATCCCAGTTATTTTCTTGTTTTGTTTTAACAATTAGGTCAATGCCTTTCAAATGCTGTAACTTGTTTATGAATTCACCCTCAAAGTTTTGAGAAATCGAGTCCTGAAAAGACCTCTTTTTACCCTTTTTTGAGTCGGGACCCTTTTTGGACCCCTTTTTCTCCCAACTTTGACGGTGTCCCACGGAAGTAACAGGACAAACCTATCAGACAACTCCCAAATGAACAATACCTGCAATTAAATTTGAGGTTTACTCTCGAAGTTTCAAAACAGTGGGAGGCCTAATTTAAGCCATTTTCAGCCCAGAGTGTTTTGAGCACCCCCTATTGGCCAACTTTGAAGGTGTCCTAGTAAAATAACAGTATTATTGTATTGTACCCTCCATGTAGTCTCCATATCAAGAAACTAAGAACTGGGACACCCTCAAAGTTATGATATTAGAGGGGTGGGAACTTGTAACTTTTTTGTTACTGCCCCAGGGGGTCCAAAATAGGAGGCGCTGTAACTTTGGTTAGAAGAGGTTAACCATGGAACGGTTTGGGTGTTTTGAAGTTTGGGTACCATAACCATCTCACAAAAAAATTTCAGCCAAATCCAGGGGGGGGGTCAACAATCCAAAGTGTCTGATATTGTCCTATCCTTAGAAAAATTGGCTCTTAAGCGCTACATACGCAAGTACCATTCTACAGCACAGGCCTAACTATACCCTGCCACACACCAACCTCACACAATTCTGGTCACCCTTTTGCAGAGTTGATGGGGCTTTCACTAGTTACTGAAATTAGTGAAACAATATGGCTCCTCTCTGCATGGCATAGTTCACTACAGATTCCTTTTTAAGAACAGGCTGCCATACATATCCTGTATGGGGGAGGGGGGCTACTTTACACAATTAAAATAAAGACAACGAAGAGAACTGGTCAAACAGGAAAACTGGAAAGTGGCTTCAGTACACAATGCAACATTAATCTGAAGCCTAAAACTTTGGGCGTGACACGCCATTAGTGCCAGAGCCAACAGTCCAGATCGAGTTGCCTTCCACCGAGGCAGAAAGAGATGAGATTACAGATACCGTAAGAGCAACCCAATACCAGGTCACTTCTCACAATATAAAACAAGACAACTGCTGAAGAGCTCAGCCGTACTGTAGAGCAACATGGCCCACAGTTCCTCAGCCACACAACAGCATGGCAAATCTGTAACACGGGTACACAAAGCACAAACACACCACACCTAGTGGTCACCACCCATGGCACTTTCAACATCTCACTAACCAATCACAAAATCTCTGCAGTCCGTGGATACAGTGCAACTGCAATACAAATGTGTCAGAGAAAACAGCAGGTTATAACATGCACATACCCCTTAAATCATGACATAGATCTTTGAGTCATTTCAAGTCAAGTGGACTGAATTTCAGCAAGTTAGGGATTGGATCCTCCTTAGAAATTCTGGAAAAAAAAATGTAAGTTGCTGCTTATAAAGAAGGGAGTCAGGAAAACTGTAGGCGCCCATCTTTAAAATTGGACCAGATACAGCCCATTGAAATTTTGGCCACATCGACATGCCAAGTATATCCCTAATTATATCCCATTATCAAATGCTGAGCAAAATCACTTAAAACACAGATAAAAAGCTGTACATTAGTAGGATCACATTAAATTTTGAGCAGATAACAAATTTCCACTCAGAACAAATTTAGGACAAGAGTGCTGCAGTTCAGCCAGGGGTAAACACTGCTACAAAATGAGATGGCAAAAACTACCCTTAATTTCTATTTGACAAGGTGGACCCTAAAAGAAATCTGCAACTTTGCAGAAATGCATTTTTAGGCTTTAATTGACAAATAAGAAGGGTGCCATGTCAGAATTTCAAGTCAATTTTAACTTAGAATTACTTCCATTAGGTCAAGACGCCACAAACATTTGCAGAGAGCTCAGTCCAGACTGATAAAATTTTATTTCTAAATGCCAATTATGAAAGGTGCACATAAATTGGATGTAGTTTTAATGGCCAGCCAGCATTTACAAAACCCAAAACCAGTGAAGTTGGCACGTTACGTAAATCGTAGATAAAAACAGAATACAATGATTTGCAAATCCTTTTCAACTTGTATTCAATTGAATACAATGCAAAGACAAGATGTTTAGTGTTCAAACTGAGAAACTTTATTTTTTTTTGCAAATAATCATTAACTTAGAATTTAAAGGCAGCAACACATTGCAAAAAAGTTGGCACATGGGCCTTTTTACCACTGTGTTACATCGCCTTTCCTTTTAACGACACTCAGTAAACATTTGGGAACTGAGGAGACCAATTTTTGAAGCTTTTCAGGTGGAAGTCTTTCCCATTCTTGCTGGATGTACAGCTTAAGTTGTTCAACAGTCCAGGGTCTCCGTTGTCGTATTTTACGCTTCATAATGCGCCACACATTTTCAGTGGGAGACAGGTCTGGACTACAGGCAGGCCAGTCAAGTACCCGCACTCTTTTACTTCGAAGCCATGCTGTTGTAACACGTGCAGAATGTGGCTTGGCATTGTATTGCTGAAATAAGCAGGGGCGTCCATGAAAAAAACGTTGCTTGGATGGCAACATATGTTGCTCCAAAACCTGTATGTACCTTTCAGCATTAATGGTGCCTTCACATATGTGTAAGTTGCCCATGCCTTGGGCACTAATACACCCCCATACCATCACAGATGCTGGCTTTTGAACTTTGTGCCTATAACAGTCCGGATGGTTCTTTTCCTCTTTGGTCCGGAGGACACGACGTCCACAGTTTCCAAAAACAATTTGAAATGTGGACTCGTCAGACCACTGAACACTTTTCCACTTTACATCAGTCCATCTTAGATGAGTTTGGGCCCAGCGGAGCCGGCGGCGTTTCTGGGTGCTGTTGATAAATGGCTTTCGCTTTGCATTAGAGTTTTAACTTGCACTTGCAGATGTAGTGACGAACTGTAGTTACTGACAGTGGTTTTCTGAAGTGTTCCTGAGCCCATGTGGTGATGTCCTTTACACACTGATGTCGGTTTTTGATGCAATACCGCCTGGGGATCGAAGGTCACGGGCATTCAACGTTGGTTTTTGGCCTTGTCGCTTACGTGCAGTGATTTCTCCAGATTCTCTGAACCTTTTGACGATATTACGGACCGTAGATGATGAAATCCCTAAATTTCTTGCAATAGCTCATTGAGGAATGTTGTTTTTAAACTGTTCGACAATCAGCTCACGCATTTGTTCACCAAGTGGTGACCCTCGCCCCATCCTTTTTTGTGAATGACTGAGCATTTCAGGGAAGCTGCTTTTATACCCAATCATGGCACCCACCTGTTCCCAATGAGCCCGTTCACCTGTGGGATGTTTCATATAAGTGTTTGATGAGCATTCCTCAACTCTCTCAGTCTTTTTTGCTACTTGTGCCAGCTTTTGCAGGCATCAAATTCCAAATGAGCTAATATTTGCAAAAAATTACAAAGTTTACCTGTTCAAACATTAAGTAACTTGTCTTTGCAGTGTATTCAATTGAATATAGGTTGAAAAGGATTTGCAAATCATTGTATTCTGTTTTTATTTACGATTTACACAACGTGCCAACTTCACTGGTTTTGGGTTTTGTTAATGGAGCAGTGATTTTCTCTATTTTAACCTTAAACACTGGCAAAAACAAACATAATTACTCCAAAAACTGTTGAATGCTGTAAATAATAACACTGCTAATCTGGATTAATGACATCATTAATTGCATTTGCGGGAATTAACAGATTTAAAGGGATTTAAGACACTTGAAAGACACCGGACACGCACAAAGTTGCGTTTTTCGTTAGATTTTGACTTTTAATTTATTTTGAAACTCTTAAGAGTAAAATCTGTGTTTGAGTTGTGATCAATGTATTATTTAACTTGTCGCACTATGAGCGCAAAGGAGAGAGGTTTGAAACCAATTAAATGCGAAATGTTTGAAGTTTATGATGTTTTCTAATGAATTTCATTTATTTTATTCATTCGGAATTAATGTGTACTTTGTTTTAATTTTTAATTTTATTATTATTATTTTTAAAAATAATTTTCTGAATAAAAGTTGAAGGCTCTCGCGAGAAAGGTGGAAAACAACTTAAAGGCTTGCCTGCACCGATCCATGCTTAAGTGGATCTCTTCCCTATATTTAATGCTATTAATCTAACTACTGCTAAACCATATTAACCAGACAAGCAAAGTGCACTTCAAAAGCATTCCATCTTTGACCACATCTCTCTTCGCCGCATCATAACAATGTCAACACACAATGCACAAACTACGAAACTTAAAAACCCATGGCATTCTATGAAACAAACAACAATTAAAAAACTTCAGCCACAAGCAGACCCGGCGCTAGAACAGGGAATTGAGTAGGCACAGACAAGTCCCTTTATGACAAATAGGATAGTGCTAGCTGGGTTCTCAATTATTTTCCTTTATTGATGCGTTTTCCAATCATCATAATTGGCAACTGAAGACTCGGCTTCTCTTCATGTGCGATCTAACGGCGATGAAATCATGGGGTAAATTCAGTAGACTGAGAATTGGGGTGGACAGAACATCCATTTTAAACAATTATTTGTCCTGACCAGGCACTTCGTTAGACCTGAAAATTCCGGGGCTAATATCCCTCCCTTTATTGAAAATAACTAGTCCTGGCTAATCCTAGATGACTTTCCTTTATTAACACGTTTTCCAATTCAAGAATAATGAAGTGGCAATTGAAGACACGGCTTCTCTCCCCCATGCGATCTAAAAGTGACAAATAATGGGCTACATTCAGTACAGAAAAATAATTTGATTATAATTAGGTCTATACACCGGCACTTGGCGGTGGCATTTCAGAACTCTTCAGCGAATGAAGGCAATTTCAGCGACAAGTAGGCCTACGTACACCTGTTTTTGCAGCACAGTCACTCAACTTGCTGTAAAAAATACAGCTGTCCGATTGGAAAATGTAAACGGACGAAACCACATACTAGTCACTAAAAGTACTTTCATCCGCTGAAGAGTACTGAAATGCCGTCGCCCAGTGACGGTGAATAGATATAATAATAATTAAATTATTTTATTGTGCTGAATGTAGCGAAATTATTTTGTCGCTATTAGATTGCATGGGAGAGAGAAGCCGTGCCTGCAATTGCCACTTGATTATTCTTGACTAGGTAAACTTGTTAAATAAAGGAAACCCATCTAGAATTAGCCAGGACTAATTATTTTCAATAAAAGGAGGGATATTAGTCCAGGAATTTTCAGGTCTAACGACGCGCCTGGTCCTGACCTGTTCTCAGTCATTTTCATGATTAACTGAAGGTTCACTCCGAGAGCGCTCCACAGTCCACACTCAACAGGTGTTGCTTGTTCAGCCCGATTAGGTAAGAGGACAATCATTCATCCGGACGCTTATTTGCTTAATTTAAATCAACATTATTCAAAAGCACTCTGGGTACTGAGTGATTAAAGTGGCACTTGGCAGTGAAATAGGCTCTAAAAAGCATGCGGTTCAAGTTGTGTGCGCTGGTATGCAATTTTGAATAATGTTGATTTAAATTCCGCAAATACGGGTCCAGATGAATGAGGATCTCAAAGAAAAAAGATGACGTCACCAACGCTAGTTCGCTCAATCAAACTTAAGCCTTAAACTCGCTCGACATAGGTGTGAATCAATCAGTGTATAGCCTATAACTAGCCCCAGCTAGGATTGCGTTATCGTTAAAAAAATTTAAAAAAAAAACCAACAACAACAACTCACAGCTAGTTCACTAAATACTCCATAGATGCCTGATAAGGATACGTTTATTTTCACAATTCATCTGGTATGAACACCACAAACGTTACACGAACGTTTGCGATTTCATGCTATATGTAGATATGCAACTTGGCTAACATTACATGGGCATGCGAGCTAGCTGGCCAGCACTCTTTGTGAGCAACGAGAGTTTATTCTGCCGACTAAGTTTATCTAGCTAGCTAAATTACAGATAAAGTTTGCCATCACAGCCGTCCACAGCGACTCGATTACTTAACACGCCAGCTAAACAAGAGGCTAGTTAGTGCTGTGCTTCCCATTAAGACATGTTTTTATATTTTCGACGTCTCAAACAGTGTCATGTAAAATTGCGCATTAATTTTTATTCATGTTTTTCGATCACTAGAAATCTTTTCGGATGACCCCTTAGTTCGGCGAAAAATAGGAGGAATTTCTCCAGTACAGTTGATGGGAAACTGAGAACTGCGGTGCACTTGACGTCATATTGGTTTCTTCAACGGCGGCGGCCTGTCCTGTATACACTCATTGGTGAGAATTCACGAAAACACCGAACGTCCAGATTGAATGACTAGCGTAGATTGAATGACTAGCGTGTGACACTTACGCATAAAGGCAGCGTAGCGTCCTGCCCTTTTGCGTACATAATAAAGCATGAGAAAAAACACTGCGCGTGCGCGAAAAACAACGTCTTTGATAACGTGACATTCAAAAGCATTCAAAGGCAACTCAGAGCCGTGCCTGCCCTGCAAAGATGAGACTGATTTAAAAGGTTATGCCTGGCCGAAAGATTGCGCTGTAGTGTCATCATAACTCAATGACTTAAAAAGCAATAGCATTAAGACAAACTATATATCAAATGGCTTCAAAATTAGATTAGATATTAAAATTATCAATAATTGCGAACAACTTTATTTTTGATGATTGCCTAGGCTCATCCCTGCTCGCTGACAGTACCAGTACACCCGTGCCATAATGTTCGCCGTAGTGCCATACGAGCTGAAATGGTCGGAACTACTTTCAAGTCGAACGTTTCCGTGGCACCTCGGGCGGTAGAAACAAGTGTTATTTTCAAAATAATACGGATGATTCGTTTTCGAGTTCTTTCCAGATAGGTTGCTTTTTGGAAGGAGCTATAATGGATTATCAGTCAAAATTTCTATCTGGTATGGCCTCCGTTGTGTTCGAGATTACTTGGATTCTCGCTCTTCAACTCGGACCATTGACTTTGACAATTTCGGAAGATCCAAATATCATTTCAGCGGCAAGTGCTAATATAACTTCATTATAAAGTGAGTACACCACGCAGTATGAGTTCGGTCGCACTGATAGCGAGCAATGGGGAGTCAGTGGCTATGCATACGGCCATTGCCAAATGTAAGATTATTAAATGCCAATTTTGTATCCCACATCCGTTTTTCATTGTTCTCGCTAGCTATGTAGGCAATTCTTGTTGGACAGGCATTGCAAATCTAGCGATTTTCATCATACGTGAGAAAGTAAAATGACTTGTGATCGCTGTACAGTACCGGTACACTCAAGCTACATCAAATAGTTCCATTTTGGTGAGTGTTTTTTTAACGAACCAAATAAATCTACACGAAATGTTGAATTAAAACTTATTTTGTCTGACAAATGAATACATAAAAAATGGCGCATATAATACAGTTTACCATGCTCGTGTTCGTAGCGTCTGGGGAATTTCGGAACGAGTTGGGCCGCGGAGGGATGTTTACCGCACAAGACCAAAAAAAATCCTCCGCGGCCCAACTTGTTCCGAAATTCCAACCCGCTACAAACATTTGCGCTGTAACCATAGATGTATATGGGCCTGTCCACAGAAATGGGGTACCTAAGGGGCATGGTACATTAACGGTTAAATAACACATTACAGTGTTCGACAATTCACTGAATTGTATGTTTATTGTGTTATACATATGACAAAGATATAATAAGAACATTTTTGAAGTAATGCTTTGCCTAGTTTGATTTTTACTTGCAGAAAGAAGAGAATGTCCACACTGGTTTTTGATATTGTTTGTGACATTGTAGATGTAGTTCATTTCAGGGCGGTTTCAGCCCATCAAAGGGCGCCCTTATTTTGAATAAAGTTGTCAGCTTGAATAAATAACTTGGTTTCTTTTAGTTTCTCTTCGTTTTCTAAAAAAAAAAAATAATGACGGGTAATTTAATGACACCCTATTTGAAAAGCTTACGTTCGTAACCATCGTCTGTCCTTGCAGTTACGAACATAAAAATGGGTCAGACTGGGATATATTTGCGGAAATAACCACCCATACATGTACGAAAAGTAAGAGTCCATTTATTGATAAACGATATAATTATTGATTTCAGTTTTCTTTCCTTCTGATTTCTTTCAATGATTGTTGAAAATTTTGCGTTGCGAGTCTGACCAAAAAATATTACGTTCGTAACCCCTCCTTAACAAGAAAAATTCATGCGAATCTACGACTGAGAACTCAGTCACAGCTGAATACTAAATATGCGTGTGCGCCTCGACGTTGACGGCATTGCTTGAAGGTCATGCAAGCATCGTCTGCAATGCTGGAATGATTTTCTCTGAATCTGTCACGAATATTACTTACGTAAGTACTGTTACGAACGAAATAGAAAATGAGCAATGATCACATCATTTATTTGACATAATCAGCACAATAGTTTGGGCGAATAATGCACTTTGAAGTCTCAGATTGGACTGCAAATATGGAGCAAATTCGCCGGCTTTTTATATAGATTACACCTACAGAGCATAAAATATCACCAAATCTACCTATTTCTGCCATTAGCGGTCTCACTGACTGTACAGTTTTGCGGCTGTAATTTTTTTCGAAAAATGTAGGCCTATCTTTTGTTTGCCTAGCAACTAACCGATGCCCCTGTCAGAGTTGGTGGAGTAGAGTAGTCTAGAATTCTTTTATTTTATTGGGCAGCACTGGCAAAAGGTTTGAGCCAGCAGCAGCAGGATACGCTGGCACCAAAACGGAGGCAGTGCCAGGTCCGCAGGAGCTGACTCACAAAATAAGACGCGTCACCTGCTGCAATTGCTTCAGACCCGTCTGTGGGAATTGCACCAGGAAAACGGAGGTCACCTGCGCAGACTATTACGATTAGACTAAATGCTACGCCACCCCAATAAATAAAAAGGTAATCAGAAAAAAAGTTCAGCACCTCCCTGGCCAATTGTTTTCTAATTCCGTGTCATTGTTCCGATTAATTATTTCATAATAAATAAGATATTCCATATGGTTATGTTGTTATAAATGTTGAACCCGAATGTATGTTCATCAAAATAATGTTTTTAATCGTTGTTTTTGTCGTTCTGAATTGTTTAATTATTTCTTTACCCGAAAATATCGTTGTGAATGTTAACAATAAAGCCGCTTTCACACTGGACGCGAACGAATTTTTCGCAAGGCAGATCACATTCAAAGTCAATGCAAAGACGCGAATCCGCGTGAAACACGCGTATTTGCGTCTTTGCATTGAATTTGAATGCAATCTGTCTTGCATATTTAAACCATTAAATATGCCACCTGGGAGTAAATTATATTATTTTCGAGGAAATGTCTCAGCAGTTTATCTCATCTGTCCTGTTACATACGTAATACCTTTCAGCTAGTTTTGGAAAACGAATATTGATAGTTGTGGTGTTGATTTATGTAAGGTTTTTTTATTGATTGATGTTACTGATGTTCAATGGAGTTCATTTAGCTCAATTTTTAACTTTGCAAGGTGTTTGCTTTGAGTGTTGAAAAACACTATGTGCCAGAATTTGCAAGCGGGAAATCCACAAATTGCAAATCTGGAAGAAAAATTGATTTTTAATACTACTCAATGTATTTTTTATCAGTGTTATTGTTTTTATGACTTTTAGAATAAATTAAGGTTTTCACCTAGCCTACTTCTAATAAGCATTTTTTTTCTGTTGTTGATTTTAGGTTGAAATATCTGTCTTGTTACATACGTAAATCGGTGTTGCCATGACTCAACTGTGTGTTCCAATGTCATCTTTGCTGATATTATCTTTATAACTGCAGAAAGTTATTCAGGGTCCCTTTAGTGACTTCTTTGGTTGAATCTTTTTTTCTTCTTTATTGGTTTATTTTTCGTCTTGTGTGTCACACTTATGTACGCCATTTCTGTGGACAGGCCCATATACATCTTTGGCTGTAACCTATATTTAATAAACCAACGATCACGTGGCCAATATTAGCCATTCATATATCAGAATACGGGAGACTCCATTGCGTCATCATAATGGCTTGTTTTGAGTGGATGAGGTCAGTAATTCCGAGTCATTTCCGTGGAAACGACCCAATTTTTTAGTATCAGGTGGTGTGATATCTGGGTCAGTCTTGAAAATAAGCCCCTTGCAGGCTATATTACACTGATCCAGAACTCAGCAGCCACCATTCAATAGGCTTAAATTAACTTAGCATGCTAAAGGTTGAAGAGTTGTCTGTAAAGTTTACTGAAATAAATCAGTCTAAACAGAACAAATTTGAGTTCCATAAAGAAAGAAGACCTAGAGAGACACGTTCAGAAAGTCTAGACCTAATGGTAGCAATTCGAAGCAGAGTCAAAAAAATAAAAGCCCTACACTGAAGTAAGAGACAGCCAAAATCTAAAAAATAAGACCCAATAACAACATTCCCATTTCTAGATATTTGCAACAAAAAAACTGGGAGAATTTTGAGGTCTACCACACTGTCAAAAGGGCAAGAAAATTGAGGGCATTTTTTTGCTTTCTTTTAGTTGAGGGAGGGATTTCTGCAAAACGCCCATTGGAAGTACACTGCTGACTTACTTGCCCATCAGTATTGACAGCAATCTCTTAAAGTGCCAAAAAAGAACCCTTTGGCCCCTAGGGCTCCCATTCTAGAACCTGCTAAAATCCTGAAATTTTAAATGACCTGGATTTTTTGTTTACTCATGACCAGACAGCACTTGAAGATAGAATAAAATTAAGACCGCTCAGCTGCAATGGTTCCAAACATGAAGCGTTGGCCCCACAAACCCCCTGTGTACGCTGGTTTTTGTTCCAGCAGCAAATGCAATTAAACATCCATTAATTTTTCTTAACTGGGTCCTTCTGAAAGGGTCATTTACTCTCGGTGGCCACATTGCCTGAAATAGCTGCAGCTGGACGCCATGATCCGTACCATGTTTAGGTAGGTGGTGTGTGTTAAATATCCACATGAATGCCAGAGCCCAAGGTTTACCAGCAGAACATTGCCCACAGCATCATGCTGCCTTCACCGACTTCCTTTCTTCCCATAGTGCATCCTGCTACCATTACTTGCCCAGGTAAACAATGCAAATGTACCAAACCATTCACATGATGTAAAAGAAAATGAGTGAATTTGAAACAGGCTGCCTCTCCATCAAATCCATGGTCCAGCTTCGACACCAACATGCCCATTGCAAGCACTTTTAAGCGGTTGACAGCATAGGCACTGAGATCAGTCAGCAGCTACCATACATAGCAAACTTTGATGTACTGTGTTCAGACACCTTCCGTCATGGCCTGAATGAACTTTTACAGCAATGTGTGCAACAGTAGCTCTTCTATGGGACTGGATCAGATGGGCTTGCCTTCCCACCTCACGTGCATCACTGAGCTTTAGCAGGGTGCGCGCTACCCGCTCGCCACATCGCCAGTCCCGAAGTGGTGTGGCATGTGGCGACTGAAAACTGGCCTCAAAGTGCCACATTGGCGAAAGCCTAAAGGAGAGAGTTGCGAAGTAATAAGCTCAGGTTTTGGGCCACGGCTGCCCGATGCCTACAAGTCCAATCGCCCACTCGCCGCCAGCACTCGCTATCATATTTGCTGCATGCTTAATCATACATTCAAAAATGATCTTAACATTCATTCCAATCGCACTGACTGCTTGATGATTCATCATTCCATTCGGGACTTTTCACGTGTTGTAATTCTCGTGTTGGAAAAGGGAATTCCGGGTTAGAAACCTCACTTACCTCTACCATATTAAAAACAATGTCAGTGATTCAAGATTGACCACCTCAATAATATTAAATTATGAATCTAGTGGGACAGCCACAGATAAGCAAAAGTAAGCATGCAAGTGTTTTTCTTGCTGAACAAACACTTGTTAAAGCAGCGCATTAATGTAAGTGGAAACCTGCGCAACTTCGAGCTCAGTTTTGTCGTGCAAAAGAAAAGGCCTTGAATTCATTTATGATCGATAATGATTATTTGTATATTTTTAACAATAAAGACATCCTCTACTATGTGGACAAATATTCTGAGTAAGTTGAAAATAATAGGTTGTGTTTGCCATAACTACGAGAAGCTCTCGGGATACCCATTAGGCAAAATTACTTGGGGTTCTTTAGCTTTGCTTTGATGCCCTTAAAATACAATGCTGAGCCAAGCATGTTTTTTTTTTTTTCTTACCCCCCCCCAGCACTGATATTAAGGTGCTTTGCCTTGGTATTGTATATCACATGGGCTACCCAACACAAGCAGTCCACCCGCAATCCTCCTTTATAGCAACCTTATGACTAAATAAATGGCAAGCTTGCTGTTGGTATGCCAGCTATTTGTCAGAATGGCCCAGTATTCTGAACGCTGCTACCCAGTCAGTAGTCAGAAATAGAGGAAAATTGATTCGTAAATTAGTCGGTGATATAGCAGAGATTATTAGCTTGTGTGTGCCAATGTACTGCATACTTGAGGCAGAGCTGGACAACTCTGCAGAAGGGAGTTCAGTGCAACCAGGACAGAATTAGTGGACCACCCTGCTAAGTGTTAATAAGTATAGAACAATGATAGCATTTTTCGCTGCTTTAAAATGACATAGGGCGGCACGATGGCAAAGTGGTTAGCATTGCTGCCTCACATTCGTGGGTTCGAATCCAGCCTGTGGCCTTTCTGTGTGGAGTTTGCATGTTTTCCCCGTGTTCGCGTGGGTTTTCTCCGGGTACTCCGGTTTCCTCCCACAGTCCAAAGACATGCATATCAGGTTAATTGGAGACACTAAATTGTCCATAGGTATGAGTGTGAGAGTGAATGGTCTGTGAATGGTGTGTGCACCCTGCAATGGATTGGCAACCTGTCCAGGGTGGGTCCCAGCCTTTGCCCGTAGCCAGCTGGGATAGGCTCCAGCTCGCCCAGCGACCCTAGTGAGGAATAAGCGGGTATAGAAGATGAATGTATAAAATGACATAATGCCTGTCGGTTACGTGCGACTCGGCCACAAGTCATTTTCAGCCGAACTACAAACAGCCCACTGCATGCCGCTGACGGTGAGATGGAAGAACACAAAAGCAAACGATCGATGATTAAGTTAAATCCAAACATGATCGAGCCCCTGGCCTCTACATTATAAGCCATTGCTTCCAGAAACAAATCCATAACGCGAGTTGGCTACTACAAACTGTGCTGTCGACAAAATGATAATCATCTTCGTTTTGCTTTATAGCGAATGCTGCATCCAGACATATTACTCCAAAAAACTACGCTAAGAAGTACATACAACATCGACCTCTGTCAGGGAATGCAGTTGAATTTGAAAATTTCCACCGATTTTTAGCCAAACCTATGGCATTATTTCCCTCATATTGGCTTACGTTTGCCTATAAAACATTTTTGTCCACAACTACTTTGTTATTAAAATTTTACCTAGATGGCAATCATGTTCAAACCTGAACATATTGCACTTTGAGCAAATGGAATTTGCACAATGTAAATATTCACTTACATTTCTAATGAGTTTTAGTAAAATAATTATGACAAACAATTGTTATTACCAATTGGAACAAGATAAGTGCTAAATTAAGTCATATTTTACTGTATTAGCCAAAATAAGGTTGCATCCAGGTAGGTTGATGTGAATTCATAGTGGCCGCATGGGATAACTTTTAATCCATTCCACACCCTGAATTACACAGCAACCAGCGTGCCTAAGTTAGATCTGTTCATGTTGCAATACATATAATAATCACTTGGCCACAAGTGGGGATTACAAAATGACAATCTTTAGCATGGTAAACTGGCCCTATCAAGTTAGTTATTCAACTATTTGTCATGAAAGTGATATTGGACATCTATCAATCAAGTTCCCACTTGTCTAAAGTTGCAGCCAGATAATTAGACTGGAGGTTGGCCTTAATAGTCCTTAATAATTAACCCAGCACTCTTGCCAAGCTGGCACTTGAACCAGCTCTCCGTCACCACAATATTATTATACCATGTGCCTGGGTGCAGTTTGTCGTAAAGCTTTGGTGGTAGTTATACATGTTCCGTAACTATTTTTCTGTGAAAAATATGCAGCAATTCCATTTTCTGAACAACTTTCTGTTTTATTCTTTTCATCTCTAGTAGCATGCAAACCACATTACGGCTGCAGGAAAGCCAACATCGACAGAGGTCAGGATACTAGTACAGTGTTCTCTCACCACGCAATTTGAACAGGGTCGTCTCTACCTGTTCAAAATTGTGTGATGGATTTCCCTCCATGCTTGAATTTTAATCACAGTGTAAAATGTGATTTTTTTAATGCATTTTGCAGCCTGTACAAATTTCACTGCCACTCTATTTGAAGATTTCTTGTAACTGCCAGTAACCACCCTGATGGAGAGAGAACCTGGCCGGAACACTATAGTAAAGGTGTCACTGCAAGATGATGCAGACCTACTGTAGTCTCTGGATGTCTGTGCACTTATTCTGTGACTGTGTACGCACACTGTATGACTGAATCAAAGTTCTCCAAGGTTTCTAACTAAAATTTAAGGTAAAATTTGTGGCTAAATGGTTTTATCTGTGGCTAACTGAACTTTGGGGTGATTAGCCACTGTGGCCAAGTGAGATTTTTGGCCTGCACACACCCTGCTTTCGGCATCCATGAAATTGTTGCTTGTTCATCGGTTGTCCTTTTTCACACCACTTTTGGTAGATATAAACCACTGGAAAAACTCCACAAGACCTGCCATTTTGAGGATGCGCTGACCTAGTAGTCTGGCTATCGAGTCATGGTCCTTGTCAAAGTCATTCAGATACTTACACTTGCCAATTTCTCCAGCATCAAGCATATCCAATTCAAAATCTGACTATTCGCTTGCTGCCTATTAAATCCCACTCCTTGACAGATTCCATTGTAATGAAATAATAAATGGTATTCACTTCACCCATCAGTCATTTTAGATTTATGGCTGTTCAGTGTCCTGATCAGTGCATATTTTTCCAGAATTTTTAAGGCAGTTCAATTTCCTACCCTTTGTCCACTTGACATGAAATGACCCCCTCTTGATATGAACAGAAAACATGCATGTTGTGCATCTGATGATTGAGGTGGGATAGCAAAGACGACAAGCCCCAATGACCTGTCACCATGACAACAAGGACTTTCTAATGCTACCATAAGGTTAATAGAAACTTACCAGGCACGTCGTACCACTGCGCACCATTAGTGATTCCACCTTCGAACTTCTCCTTAGGCGAGTCCGGGCAATTAGGCGCGCCGGTTCTCATGGCTGGATTATGGTCCGCGTATGTATGGGCTAAATACCGGAACAGCGCGTCATCCGCGGACTTGCTATAGTGGCCATCCTTATGGACTGCGGAGTCGTCGAAGGGATAGCTGGCCACGACAGAGCCGCCGTGGAGATTACCGGATAGGACGAACCTAATGGAAAGGGTCTTTCAGCACGGCGAGACTATCGGAGCCTTCTCATCAAAACAACATTACCACCACGAGCAATTCAAGAACCATGTTATCACTGATATTTGAAAAAAGTGACATCAATGTGAAATGGTATTTTCATACAAATTATATCCTGAGACCAAAAACATTGTTGCAAATATTACCAGACAGAACATCTGACAATCTATTTCTTAGGCACAGCAAGCTGATCAGTTACAGCTCATCCAGTACCTTAAGTGCATGGTGTGAAAAGCAGATTTACTGTGAATCAAGACAAGTTCAGAACCTGGAGCTAAGGGGTGTAGCGACTACGATGCAAGTACGACATTAGCTAGGCTTACTTTGCATGAGCATGTTTGACAAATCTTCAACACGCAATCAGAAATGTCATAAGTTTCCGTGGCAGATTAAAAGTGAGCCACCTTCGAGACACTGAAAACCGTGGCTTTGGGCTCAACATACCGCGCTTACCCCTCAGCTCGTGGTTAAGATATAATACGTGTAACAGGAAATGAGTGATGTCAACACTGGGCGAGCAAGCAGGTTATCCAAGCTAACAAAAACTAGCAGCAAAAATTGATAAAGTGGTGGCAAACGCAAGAGATTAACTGCAACGTTACTTGTTGTCAAGAATCCATTTAATCACGGCTGCAACTTCCGGAACATCTTCATTCCGAACGTCTATGGTGTCAAACTGGTCTGGAAAGCTTCGGTTCAAGTCCAAG
This sequence comes from Gymnothorax reevesii, assembly GCA_029721435.1. NCBI lineage: Eukaryota > Metazoa > Chordata > Actinopteri > Anguilliformes > Muraenidae > Gymnothorax > Gymnothorax reevesii. Next base: position 66,905,489 of record CM056574.1, on the reverse strand, counting down.
TTATTGGCATTCTCACGACCGCCGTGGTCCCCACCACAGTCCCCTTCCACTGACTTCTCGAAGCCGTCGGGGTTCATGCTGGGCATGATATGGATGTCAGTTTTATTAACCAGCTCCGTGACCTGTGTATCCTCCCCGTATCGGATCAGAAGATATTCTATCAGGTAAACTAAGACCTGCCGGGACACGGTTTCGTCTCCATGCATGTTCCCAACGTATTTAAATTTGGGTTTTCCCGGTCCAACTGCATCGAGGTCATTCGCGATTCTCATCACCCAGAGCTCTCTGCCCTGCACGGACTGCCCTATGCTATACAAATTCGCAATATGAGGATATCTCTCAGCGAGAGATCTGAGAAGTCGGGTCAGCTCCTCATAATTATAGTATTTATTGTACAATTCTACCTCCTCGAAGGTACTCCTCATTACCCTCGCCTCGCAGACGGTGCAGAGGCAGTACGCGATGACGGCGAAAATCAAAACCGTGGGGGGGATTCGGTTTCTCCACGATAGCTGTAGCTGTCTTTGTTCTCCTTTCGCCATGTTGCCGAAATTGGTATGGTCCTCTTTGCTCGTTTACTCGGACTTCCGAGAGTACATAAGTCGCTACAATTTTTGCTGTTAGCCTCTGACGAGCTGCTTCCTCATTTCTCTCCACTTCCCTTTAACCTCTCGGATGTTTACAGTTCCTTCTGACGTCATTGTAACAGAGGTGGGGTGCGTTCGAGCGCGTCTGCAAGTAAGCCGGCTGCGCGAGATTCCCGAAAAATTACGCGAGAATCTCGCCGAAGTTGCGCGAGAAGCCCTCCAAACCATGCGATAGCTGCAGGATCTTGGCTGCGTTCCAATCCGATAAAATGCTTGCTTTGTCGTGTTCACTCGCCCTCCGATCGAGGGGGTGTTATGGCCCCAGTTTGTTATTACATTTACGACAGCAGGGGATGACAGACCCAATTTTAAAACATAAATTAATTTAATTAAACAAATACTTTTAACTAATCTACTCTCTACTCTACTGACCAAGATTGATATATACAACAAAAATAATATTTACAGTCCCTTTGGTTGGGTTGCTTGGTGATGTCTCTCTCAATTTTCCTCATTATATACTCTTTTGCAGACTGTTATGGCCCCAATTTGTTATTACATTTACAACACCAGCAACAGCAAAGGATGACAGACACAGTTTTAAAAACTTATACACATTTAATTTTTAACAAAGACAATAACGACTAAACAAATATTCTGACCAAGATTGAATATATACAAAAAACAGAAAATTTTACAGTCCCTTCTTTTGGTGGGGTGGCTTGGTGATGTCCTGGGTGAGGAAAATGCTCAAACACAGGCAAAAATCCACAAAAGAAACTTCACAGAAGTCTTGAACAGAATGACAGGTCTGGTCACATGTATCCTTCTTCTTGCAATTTCTCCTACTACTTTACTGTCTCAATTCTTTTCCTTATATACTCTTTTGCAGACCCCACCCACATTTAGACCTCTTTTTTTTTATTTTCGGGGACTTGCCCCAGACATGCCCAGGACATGTCTAAACCTAGCTCCAGTCTGGGCCTAATAAAAGAAAGGTAAATACTGCCATCTAGTGGCCTCTATTCACATCACACCTCCATTCCAAAAGGGAAAAATTTTGACTCATAAAGGCAAAATTTTTCTTTTCAATACAAAATGGTTAAGTGGATACTTGTCTATATATACACATCATACAATATTCAAATAAACACGTGACATATATATACATATTCAAACACGGGATAAGCAATCAGCAATTACATTGTCTGTACCCTTCACATGCTTAATTTCCAAGTCAAACTCCTGTAAAATCAAACCCCAATTCAACAATCTCCGATTCTTGTTTTTCATCTTACTCAAAAACATTAACGGATTGTGGTCAGTGTACACAATCATTGGCTTTTGTCCTGTACAAACATAAACCTCAAAGTGTTGTAAAGAAAGGACCAGAGCCAACAGCTTCTTCTCTATTGTGGAATAGTTCCTTTGGTGGCGATTGAACTTCCTGAAGAAGTATGCCACGGGATGCTCAATGTCATCAGAGTCACTTCTCTGTTGGAGCACAGATCCACAAGCTTGGTCGCTAGCATCGACCGTGATTGAGAACGGTTTGTTGAAGTCTGGAGATTTTGGTCGCTAGCATCGACCGTGATTGAGAACGGTTTGTTGAAGTCTGGAGATTTGAGCACAGGGAAGTGACACAGCAGAGACTTCAGGCAATCGAAGGCTCTCTGGCATGCATCATCCCAATTGAACTTTACGTCTTTCTTCAGTTGGTTAGTTAGACTGAGAGCAATGTCAGCAAAGTTCTTGCAGAACTTGCGGTAGTACCCGATTATTCCAAGGAAGCGGCGCAAAGCTTTTTTGTTGTCAGGAACGGAAAAGTCCATGATGGCTTGGACTTTAGCATTTATGGGTGCCACCTTACCCTGACCTATGACGTAGCCAAGATAGGTGACAGTAGCACAACCCAAAGTCACTCTTGTTCAGGTTAACAGTCAGGTTAGCCTGGGTCAGGCGCTGGAACAACGTCTCTACATCTTTTAGATGTTCTTCCCAGGAGTCACTCCATGTGATCAGGTCATCGATGTATGCACCCGTGTGTGGCAATCCAGTGATTGTAGACTGTATCATCCTTTGGAATGTGGCTGGGGCATTTTTCATCCCAAAGGGTAGGACTTCATACTGGTACAACCCAGATGGTGTGGCAAAAGCAGAGATGCTCTTGGCCCTCTCAGTTAAAGGCACACACCAATAACCCTTCAATAAATCAATCTTGGTCAGAAACTTTGCTTGCCCTACTCTATCAATACAATCATCAATCCTAGGTATTGGAAACACATCAGTTCTAGTTACAGCATTGACTATGCGATAATCTGTACAGAATCTAGTACTTCCATCAGGTTTTGGAACTAGCACACAGGGTGAACTCCAATCTGAGTTGGAGGGTCTGATAATATCATGTTCTAACATGTACTCAACCTCTTTCTCAGCAATCTTTCTCTTTTCAGGATTCATCCGGTACGGATGCTGTTTTATTGGTTTGGCATTACCAACATCTACATCATGAGAGGCTATAGAAACTCTTTCTGGAACATCAGGAAACAGATCCTCATATTTCTTGATCAACCTCTCAAACTGATCTCTCTGTGAGGGTTCTAAGTGCTGGAGTTTTACATCAAGATTTTGCAACACTTCAGAATTTGACAATTTACATGAAAGAACTTCAGCTTTAATTCTAGGTTCATCATCTTGAAACTCCCCCTCATCTTCACAAACCTCGGCCATAGGAGAATCTGAAGTGACAGCTGCAACCCCAGCATTTCTGTCATGATAAGGCTTCAGCATGTTAATGTGACACAATTGTTTTGTTTTCCCCTATCTGGAGTCTTCAAAATGTAATTGAGATCATTGAGTTTTGTCAGAATTTCATAAGGACCATGAAATCTAGCCTGCAATGGATTGGCCTGCAAGGGAAACAACACAAGGACCTTATCTCCTGGTTTAAACTCACGGCTTCTAGCCTTATGATCATACCAAGTTTTCATTTTTCCCTGACTTGATTTCAAGTTCTCTTTGGCTAGGTCACAAGCTGCACACAATCTTTCCTTGAACTTGCTAACATAGTCTAACAGACTGATGTGCGGCTCTTCCTCTTGCCATTGTTCACTCAATAATAGCAAAGGTCCTCTCACTTCATGGCCAAACACTAGCTCAAACGGACTGAATCCAGTAGACTCCTGCACTGCTTCTCTAGCTGCAAACAACAGCAAATGAACACCTTCATCCCAGTCTTTCTCATGGTCATAACAATAAGTCCTCATCATTGTCTTGAGAGTGGAATGAAACCGCTCTAAGGCATCCTGACTTTCTGGATGATAGGCACTAGAAAGAATCTGCTTTGCACCTAGTTCATACACAACCTGCTGAAACAATCCTGAAGTGAAATTGCTACCTTGGTCTGACTGAATTTCCCTGGGAAGGCCAAACTACGTGAAGAACTTTATCAAAGCCTTCGAGATTGCAGTTGCCCTGATGTTACGTAGAGGTATGGCTTCGGGGGATCTGGTAGATGCACACATGATTGTCAACAAGTACTGATTTCCAGATCTAGTCTTGGGTAATGGACCAACACAATCAACAATGACCTTAGAGAATGGCTCCCCAAATGCTGGGATAGGCTGCAATGGAGCTACAGGTGGGTCTAACTGGTGTTTTCCAACTACCTGACAAGTGTGACAGGTTTTGCAAAAGTTGGAAACGTCTTTCCGAAGCCCAGGCCAAAAGAAGTGTTTCATGGTCTTATCAACAGTCTTGTTAACACCAAGATGACCTCCTAAAGGTAAACTATGAGCCATTGTTAAGATCTCATTCCTGTAGACCTTCGGAACAACAATTTTCCTGACCACTGCCCAATCTGCATTGGCAGGGATATCAGGTGGGCGCCACTTCCGCATTCAACACCATCCTTGAGATAATACCCAACTGGAACTGCGTCTATTTCTTTATCAGGAAGGGCTCTCCTCCTTAGTGCAGAAATTTCAGGATCATTAGTTTGCTCCTCAATCAACCGCTTTCTGGACAGAGACAAGTCTCCAGACACATCAGAATCACCAAACCCATCTGGTTGGCTGAACAATGAACTGATAAAAGTGTCTGATAAGTTCTCAAACGGAGAAACCATAGTAGGCCAATCAAAGTCATGAGGCGAACCACCTGAGTCCTGACTATTCAATGTGCTGGACGGCACCACAACATCTTCTTCTTTAGCCTTCTTAGCCATAGCATGAGTCACTGCGCAAGAAGGATACAGAGATGGGTCCTCATCCCCATCTTCAGTGCTCGGCTGTGAAGTAAGATGTACAGGGGGAACTACTTTGCCCCCAGCCAGGTCATTGCCTAGCAACAGAGAAACACCATTTATAGGTAGACTTGACATAAGTCCCACCTTTACCTGTCCTGTAACTAAATGTGACTTCAAGAATATAGAGTGCAGGGGTACAGATACAGTCCTCCCTTCAATACCTTGTACAAGTATGAAATCCCCTGAAGCGGTCTCATCACGTAACTCCAAGGAGTCCATCAACAAAAGTGACTGAGAAGCTCCGGTATCCCTTAGGATATATATGGGGACAGGAGTAGTATGCTCATTCAGAGCCACAAATCCTTCTGACACAAATGGAAGAAATTCCTCCCTCACAAAGTCAGCAGTATCAGGCTTTTTAGCCCCACAAGAAGCAGGTAATTTAGCAGATCGGTTATCTACTACAGGGGTTTCTAACCTTGTTTTCACAAAGGCATTTGATTTGGTATCCTTTTCATTTTCTTTCTTAGCTTTTAAGAACCAACAGTTAGTTGTAACATGACCAGATTTCTTGCAATAACTGCAAACTAGACCACTTTTGTCACTGTCAGCTTTCACACTTTGATCAGACCTGTTACTGGATTTCTGAGCACCATCACCAGATTTGTCTTTGTCTTTGGGTGAGGAATCTTGGGTATCACTGTAACCCTTTTTCTGAAATAGGGACCATCTATTGTTACTGCTAGACTGAAATTTGGACTTATGTGTGAGAAAATATTCATCTGCAAATTTGGCAGCTGATTGCAAATTCAGTGCTTGCTTCTCATTAAGGTAGGTCTTAACATCATCCTTAACACAGTTTTTGAATTCTTCAACTAACACCATCTCTTTTAGTGAGTTGAAATCATCCTTGACCTCCGTAGAAGTACACCAGCGCTCAAAGCAAACCTGCTTCTCATTAGCAAATTCCACATATGTCTGATTTTCAGATTTCCTCAGACCTCTGAATTTCTGTCGGTAAGCCTCTGGAACCAACTCATAAGCTCTCAAAATAACCTTTTTGACAACCTCATAATCAGAGGAATCATCTGCAGACAAAGCCGAATAGGCTTGTTGAGCTTTACCCTTGAGGACAGTTTGCAACATCAGAGGCCAGTGTTCCTTTGGCCACTGGCAACTCTTTGCTACCTTTTCAAAACACTGGAAATAGTTGTCAACATCCTTTTCTGCAAATGGAGGCACCAGTTTTACCTCCTGGCTAGCCCGAAATTTATTTTCTGTTGCTATTTTTATTTTTAGTTGCTCCATTTGGAGTCTTTCTTCTCTATCGAATTTCTCTAATTCAAAATCTCTCTGTCTTGCAAATTTTTCTAACTCAAACTGTCTTTGTTTTTCTTTTTCTTCCCTTTCAATCTCTTCTCTTGCTAATTTTTCTAACTCAAACTGCCTTTGTTTTTCTTTTTCTTCCCTTTCAAATTCTCTTTGTTTTTCTTATTCCTTCCTTTCAATCTCTAGCATTTTTAATTTAAGTTCCATTTCTATATTTGGATTTTCCACTGGAAACTGTTCCAGATCTCCTGGTGCAAACACATTTTCATCAATGTAATATTCAACTATCTCTCTAGCCAGTCTTGCTTTTCGCATGGCTGGTTTTACCTCTGTTAGCTCTAAATGTCTGCATATTTCTAGCAGTTCTGTCTTTTTAAAAGACTTCAAAACCTCAAGGGTTGGTGATGCCAAGAAGTCATCCATTGCTGTTGATCTGTCAATATATTTATATAGGAAAATTCAAAAAAACAATTTTACAATTTGAAATGTCAGATTTTCAATAAATTACTCACACAATGGTCTATCCTGGACGAGCCCCCAATTTGTTATGGCCCCAATTTGTTATTACATTTACAACACCAGCAACAGCAAAGGATGACAGACACAGTTTTAAAAACTTATACACATTTAATTTTTAACAAAGACAATAACGACTAAACTAATATTCTGACCAAGATTGAATATATACAAAAAGCAGAAATATTTACAGTCCCTTGTTTTGGTGGGGTGGCTTGGTGATGTCCTGGGTGAGGAAAATGCTCAAACACAGGCAAAAATCCACAAAAGAAACTTCACAGGTCTTGAACAGAATGACAGGTCTGGTCACATGTATCCTTCTTCTTGCAATTTCTCCTACTACTTTACTGTCTCAATTCTTTTCCTTATATACTCTTTTGCAGACCCCACCCAAATTTAGACCTCTTTTTTTTATTTTCGGGGACTTGCCCCAGACATGCCCAGGACATGTCTAAACCTAGCTCCAGTCTGGGCCTAATAAAAGAAAAATAAATACTGCCATCTAGTGGCCTCTATTCACATCACAAGACCCCTCCCACCTTTTAGACTTTTTTTTTTCTCTGGGACTTTCTGTCTCAAACATGCCCAGGACATGTCCAAACCTAGCTCCAATCTGGGCTTAACAAAAGAAAAGGTCAATACTTCCATCTAGTGGCTTCTATTCGCATTACAGGGGGAATCCCCAAAAAATGCCGGATGTAAGATGGTTGCCACTTGTAGGGTCGTTCCAATCCAGTTTTGCGGAGGGAAGGGCGCATTTTCATTTGCTCAAGCCCCCGATTATCCTCCCTCAAACGAAGCCAACAACGAACATCCCTCCAAGCTTTGATATTGCCCAGAATGCTTTGCTCATTCTCCCTCGGTCAAAATTTCACGTCCGCCATTTTTTCCAGCTGGTAAAAGGAGGAATTGTGGCAGGGAAATTGCCATACAAATGTAATAATTGTGTTCGAGTAGTGTGCAATTTATAACAGAGTTAAATGCAAATAGCGAAGTTTGGGAGTGAGGGGCATCGGTTTCACATTATTTTTAAGCATTTGAGAGCTTACGTTCATTTTTGCTGTAGCTAGCCTATAGCATCCGCGAGGACTGTTGCGGCGAAAAATTTGTTTCGCGTCCGGGGTGAAAGCCGCTTTATTTTCCCATAAAACAGTCACAAGTGCCGCAGCAATCAAATGAGCACACCGTCTTCTACTTGCCATGAACATGCAATACGCTTCCGCGTGAACTGTAAAAGGTAAAAAACCGGCAACAACTCACTCGGCTCCATGGCAACGCAAACTTCCCGTTGACTTGTTGACAAATGTCGAAGTGCGGAAGAAATGCGGCAAGGGTCGTTCCAATCCGATTTCCCTCAACCCTTCCCCCAAGTCCCCTCTATTGCCCTCCCTCGCACGGGAAGGGCTTACTCGCCTGCTACGTCATTCGGAGGGCTCACTCGAGTGGAGGGAAGAAGTGAAGGGAGTATCTTATTTCGGATTGGAATGCAGCCCTGGCTTTACTGTAAAGTCTGCTTTGCTGGAACGCTTTTCTCATCACACTGATATACAGACTTACTGCAGCATGTTCTGCTAAACGTCATGTGTTCTTTCCAGTGTTTTGAGGCAAAAAGTTTGAGACCGAAGTTTCCATGGGCGGAGCCATCCAATCACTTAATCAGAAGTAGCGGATATTACGTCATTTGTGCATTTCCCTACAAATGACGAGAGTTTTGCATTGGATTCTCTTTATTGTTATTTATGAGTAGATTTACCGCAGACCATGCCCTATTGTGTGGCGAACTACTGTTGTATCTCAGATACGAACAACCTCAAGAATTATAATTTTCACAAAATCCCTCCGCAGGTGTCGAGACAAAGCCAAAAGGCTTGCAAAATGTTGTCGGCTGGGAGGGAATGACGAGCAAGCGCGGGTTTGAAGCAGGCATTTTCATGAGGGCGACTATCAAAATCTCAGTCAGTTCAAGGAGAGACTGGAAAAAACCTTGTTCTTCTTCTAACTGCTGTTACGAGCATTTTTCCTGAGTCCATGGAAGTTGATTCTAATCTGTTTGCTGATCAAGTTGACCCCTCTGTCACCCCAGCACCCAGTCAGACTGATTGGGAGAAAAGGAGTAAAATATGTAAAAATAAAGTAAGTTCATCATTCATGACAGAGTTGGAGTCAGCGAAGTCGTGCTGGGCCCTGTAGCCTGCATTCTTGCACGAGCTGACTTTCATATGATTGTACAATATCCATGGGTACATCTCTCTGACTTCTACTAAAAAAATGCCCATTGTGGCAAAAAAGAAGAAGAAAAATTTTGGTACTTTATTTCGCTATGTTTACAAGCGGGAAAATTTACACTTGGATGAAAGGCTATTTACATCATTATTTCCCCGAATCACAAGTTTCGGGGATTTCATGGTTTCGCCCCACCCGCCACCGCCGCGTCCGCAGATTTTAGCCTTTAGCGCAATAACTCACAAAATACTTTACATTGGCTTCTCATTTTTAGCTTACGGGTAGATATGGTAGAGGATGAACTCATTAGATTTTGGGCAAGTATGCACTCCTAGGTTTGTCACCATGTGGCGCTATGTATTGAAAAAATCCGTTTTTTAACGATATCTCTGGAACAATTACTTACACAGACCTCAAATAGACCTCATATTGTAGGTCTAGTAAAGGGGAATCTAATAAAGGCAGCTTCGGGGATTGGGGAATTTGGATTAAATGCTATAGTAACAGTGTTTTGTAACTAACATGGCAGATTTACAGTGTGAAATCGTGCAGTACGCATTTTTATTTATGCAATCCCAACAGTTTAGCAGAACATTAGTTGCGGCCTGGCGGTGTAGCAGCTGAGAAAGTGGGGAGTAAGCATGAGAACGGATCTCAGAGATACCAAGTCTCTCGCATTCGACGTAGATCCTGTGCATTTTTTAGGCTTATTCACCGTAGTCCGCAATTATTCAATGAAAGCTTATTAATAAGATTCTCACACGGAATTAAAATCCCTGTGCACTGAAGTTTCCGTTTCACTTGCGTAAAGGTGTACCTCATCACAAGTAACATGGAAAGCGATTATGACTCCGGACTTCTCGTGCTTCTCTTTACCCAGGGATTGGAAACAATGCATGTGTTTCATGACTGTTTAAATTGTATTAATGAAAAAAGGTAATTTCAAACGTTTTTATGCAATTCCATTGCTTTTAATCCCTCAGTCAGAGTGAGGGGGCGATAAATTACACCAACAATAAGTTTTTTCCCATAATTTAAATTGGTCTCAATAAAGAGAGAGTTGGAGAAGTCATCATTAATATCAAGATCATTGCAAATTGTTACCTGGTACATTGTCTTTAAGTAAAAACACACACCCCCTCCAATTCGACCAAGTCTATTTTTGTGGTAAAAATTATACCCATCTATGTTCAGTATATCAGCAAAGGATCTATCATTCAGCCAAGTTTCACAGCACCCTATTACATCAAAACTACAACTAGAGTTGGCAAGAAAAGCAACCAGGTCATCATGGTGCTTATTCAGACTTCTAATATTTAGGTGCAGAAGTGAGTATTTATTATGTTTGTTCATAAAGTTTAAATTCTCAGGGGTAAAATGATTACACTTTAAATTACTATCAATGTTAATGCACTGCTGTATATAGTTTTCATTGAAACTTAAATTGTCAAATCCCATAAAACAGGCATTTATAACCAAGATGGCTGCAGAGACCAGTTTCTGGGAACAAATAAAAAGACAAACAAAGACAATAACGACGATGAGCAGGCAGACCAACAATCGACATAATGACACTACAGCAAGAATGTGACACACATAAAGGGAGCGACAGCCACGAATTCTTGGTGTGCAACCACATGATTAAATGGCATGCGCCGCCATGTTGGACGATATACAAATAGAAAATGGCATCTCTTGCGAACAATAACAGTGATATATCACAAAATCAACGAAATCAAGGATTGATCAAGGCAAAATCATTTATCAGCATCCACCTAATTCCTGAGGGCACTACTGTAGATATGATTAGGGGTGCAACTTCCGGCAGAAGTAGTTTTTAGTGAGTGGCTAGTCAAGAACAGCAGTGTTTATTTCAGTTTACTTAGCGATTACAGCTTGTTTTTTAACAAATTAACTTGCTTTTCATAAAATGTCCCTTCAGAGCTCTGGCACCTATTGTGCTGTTCAAGGCTGAACCAACAACCAGAGGAAGCTAAATTTATGGTTTGATCAACAGTGTTATGAACATGCACACAGAACATAGGGGATTGTCCTTGTGTTCAGTGAAACGGTTTCCATCGCCCACCTACAGAACAGGAAGCCAGAATTTGGCTGTAAAACCTGAATTTGAAAAGACCGCCGAAAACGTTAGGTGCTCATTTCATTATGTCGATAAACAACAATTCCTACTTTATGGCTAGGCTCAGACAGACCGCCGCAGGAGACGCTGGGTCCTCAGAAGCATTTTGACAGCATAGCCAGGAGAGCAAAAGGTATGAGTTCACGTGTAGGGAGGACAGAAAATTGTTGTATTCGTCCGGTAATGCCAGTCATTGAAACTAACGTTTCATCCTGTACAGTTTAAGATGAGGCTGTAGAAGTAACAATAGTCTACTTACTACAATTTGAAAATAGCCTACTCTGTTCCAAACAATGGTCTTGCACTCCAGAGCTCATTTCACTAAAATTAAAAGTATGTGAAAAATGGACTCAATGTGTTTTACATGTTATAGTATTGGATCAGCTAGCAACTTAATACCATATAATGTAGTTGGCTGGAGTAGAGCTAATTTGACTCATACTGTCGGATGGCTTAATTTACTCTGTATAACAATAAATTATATTTCATATGTAGAGCAATATTTACCGCCGAAATATAGTGTGTCCCTCATAAATATTCTCAGAAAGCACTTGTATATCTGTTTTAGGGAACATAAGGTGGTGCACTACCTTCTTTAACAAAATGCGACTGATCTTGTTGCTGTGGAAGTACTGCATATGCTTCAGAGTTTTGTAGATTGTTCATAGCTTCGCAGTCTGTGGCAAGGGAGTCGCTAATGTAGCCAAATGCGCTAGTGTGGCCACTGCTTCAGGTCGTTCTCCCACTCTTCAATAGTGGAAGGCAGAGGTGCTGTAACTTATCCCATCTGAGGGCTGAAAGGAGATGTTCCCTCATATATTATTATCCAATCGCTTAAAAAAAGAGGATTCGCGTGAGCTGCTACCAGGGTAAACAGTTCAGTGACAGGATGCAGCGGAAGTTGCTCCCAGAATTCGCACAAGGGATCATGGGACGTAGGAATAAGGTGGATAGAACAAACCACTAGTCGATCAGCTGGGAAAGTTTGTGACTCACTTCTCACACGTCACGTCACATGACTACGAGGTTTGTGCAACGACTTCTTTGAGGGGCGGGGCTTAATTTTTCTTACTGAGTAAACATTTAAGAATTTGACAACTTGTGGGGATCATGTTTCATGTGTTAAGCTGATGTAAACATAATGAAATATCAGAAAATGTCTTAAAACATATTAAGAGGACTTCTAGCCTCTATCTTGATTCTTGGCCCAGATACTTCAAGCACCAGTCTGCGGACTAGAGTACTTTTAGAAGCTAATGCCTCAAAATAACAAAAATTGAACTCGATTTTAAAGATTAAAAGCATGAAATTTTATTATTTCAGAGTACAAAAACAAAGCATCTTTTTGAAAACAAAACAAACCACTTATGAAAATGAACAGCAAATATGGTCATACCTACATACAATAGTCATGGATGTCAAAAAGCTTTTTGAACAGTATGAATGGACTATATATACAGTGAAATAGAAGGTAAATGCAGCTGAACAAAGGTCACAATAGATACTAATCTCCATAAATTATGAATGGGCAGTACCACCATTCAAACAGGTTTAAAGAATGCATTCATCATCAATAGGGATGTGGTTTGGTAATTAGAAAATTCAGCCAAAGAATAGGCAGCTAGGCAGCTTGTCAGACTTCTTTTTGCTTGTTTTTAGCCCATGTTTCTGGCTGCCTGGGTCTGTTTTTTATAGCTATTTTGGGTCCACACACGCACACACACACGCACACACACACACACACACACACACACACACACACACACACACACACACACACATCCTGGCCTGTAGAGTCAGCTATTTTGGTTAGGCATGAAAGCTACAGTGGCAGCTATTGGCCAACCAGTTTTATAAGCGATGCTTTGTTTGGCTGACTGGACTTGTGTACTTGTATAAGTTTTGGACTGGTCTTGGTCACCGCTAGAAGTAGCTTCTAGGGGAATTTCCAATTCACTGCTTATTTTATATCGTACTTGAGTGCTTCTCGGCCAAAATTGGCTAATGTGGCTTAATCCTTATCAATGAAAAAATGGATTTTTAGTTTAGGCCAGAAGTTGGTGTGAAAATGTGGGACAGATACGGCCCTTCTTGCCCACCTCTGCTTTAGAATCTTGTGAGTTTTTTTTTTTTGGAAATTTATGGACTGTGATGCCTGTGCTTGCATCGGCCTTACAGCTGCAGCTGTTAGCAGGCAGATATTTGGCATTTTCCCAGGCGAATAATTAGAGCTGGAGCCCAGGGGGGTACAGGGTAGCTGAAAATCTCACCAATTTATTTGTGTAATACAATGCTCCACATACACCTCTGTACAAGGAAATGGACGTCTGCCGGGCTCACTGTGGTGGATGCGGTCAGGAGAGTCAAGAGTATAAGCATCCAAAAATTGAGCTAGATCAGCTTTTCACATAACCACTTGAAACTCTTGACAAAATATTCAGTGTACCTTTATATACCATGAATCACCACCGTCAGACATTTTCAGTGGTGGGGAGTGCCTGCCGGACTCAATTAGGCGATGCCCCAACACTGAGCCAGATCAGCTCATGAGCTAACCAAATGGCCAAAATTGGCTTATGTGGCTTATTCCTCATCAATGAAAAAATGGATTTTTAGTTTTATCTGATTTTTAATGAATATGGATTTAAGCACTTATGGAAGTAACCCCTTCAATTGCACCATCTGTTCTCATTCCGGTTTTACTACCTTGGCCAAACTTTCGATTTTACTCAAGGTCTCTTGGTGGAAGATGGATTTTGTTTTGTTTTGAGTCATTTTTTGCATAAAATTGTCTCTATACTCATTTTAGGATGGGTTTATTAAGCAGCATCCTGAGCTTCGTAACCGGCTTTTCTGAGTACAGAATAGATGGTGAAAATTGGAGAGCAGTTTGGGTCCAGCTTATTAATCGATGGCTTATTAAGCGGCGATTCCAGTAATTACTGACCTACAATGAAATCCAGACTTTTCCAGTGAATCGGGATCTGGCTGATGAAAGCAGTCATCAGTGAAGTTTTTAGAGCAGATCACTGATCCTGATCCGTACTCAGTGAAATCTGCTCATTTCTTCTTCACAAAATCAGTATACCTTTATATACCATGAATCACCGCCGTCAGACATTTTCAGTGGTGGGGAGTGCCTGCCGAACTCATTTAGGCGATGCCCCAACACTGAGCCAGATCAGCTCATGAGCTAACCAAATGAAACCAAGGGCAAAATGTTCAGTAAAACTGACATTTGGAATACCATCATTTTTCAGTTTATTTTCATAATTTAAGTGCAAAATAAGGGCCGCAAACCTGAAAAATGTCATGAAAATTCAGCTTTGAAATTGTAAAAAAAAAAAAACAAAAAAAAACCCAGAATTGAAAAATTACTCGGAATTAAAATAATGTATTTCCAGAATTACAAACACCTTAGCCACGAGTGTGCCTCATCTGAGAGTGATATTCAAAATTATCTACTGTTTAAAAGCCAAATTAGATTGCTATCCTCGCAGCTCTCCACACCCTCCAGGCCCTCAAAATTGTACACCATCAAATCATAAAATAATCATATTTTTTAATATAAATCAACGTTTGACTCATGAAGTTCAATATGAATGAATGATTATCAGGTGGAATTTAGCAGGAGTTTGACAACATGGGTACAGATGGACATCACAGGTCACCTGTAACCTCCGCTAACCAAAAAATGCTTTTTCTCAATTATAAAGTTAGAAATCTGTCCATTTTTCATCATAGCCACATCAACAAGCGAACGACTCATTAGAATAAAGCTTATTATGCATTCACCCTGCAATGGAAAACTTGCTGTGAGTAACTCTGAGCACCCAAGCAAAATGCAAGCTTGAATAAGCACTTTCCTTACCTGATAAGTAGCATGCATAACCCACCAAAACGGTATTTCCTTAAATATGCTTCATTTTTTTCACAAGACTGACATTCTACTTCAAGGAAAAAGCAAGGAATATGCAACCTTAGATTAAATAGAATCGGTGCAATGAATGTAGCTGGGGGTTTACCGAAGTCCTAAAACTGCATTTTAACTTGCGAAAACCTAGGCATTCTATTTCCTTGAATGTGGTGTAAATTCTAAAACAGATTGCCACATTGGGCAAAATTACATGATAAGCAGTATTATTAGCAAAGGCTTTCAGTTATTGATTATGAGCAAAGTGACAAACAAGCTACGACAGTTTGATATTCAGGGCAACAGTGGTAAACGGAATATAAAAAATAGCTTGCTAGCTAACTATAAGTAGTATATACTTCAAAAACTTTGTCTACTCATTATGAGAAAGACTCTCCATTATTGACTCCCTCCTCCTAAGAATTAATACAATCAGGCTCAAGGAGCCCTTCAGTCCAGCTCCATTTGGAATGATTCCTGGAGTCCATGACCGTATCGCATTTTCATCTCGTAAATGTAATCTGAGCACTTCTGGGTTGCTTTTATTGCATTTTTTTCAAGGCATTCAACATCACTCAAGTGTGCCAAGTTGACAGGAGATGACCTTATTTGCTGTGACGCAAGAGCTAACATACTTTTTTTCAAAATGCCTGATCAGTTTCTTTAAATTGCCTTGGAAGGTTGATTTTGCTCGAAGTTGGATTTAAAAAAAAAAACTTATCAATCAACAGATAAGACCCGGGAAAGAGTTGCTGTGTCCATCCGTCCTTCTGTCCGTCTGTCCATCCGCACTGGTTTTTCTGACCGATTTCTCAAAAACCGCTCATCAGATTGTTTTCATACTGGAGTCATGCATTCTACACTTGATGGAGAGGTGCAATGCCAAGTTTCAGGAAAATGTGATTCTTTTTTCAAAAATTACTTTTGTTTTCCATATTTTTAACTTAGAAAATTTACCACTGTAAATGTTGTCCAACTGATTTCTCTAAAACGACTATTCAGATTGTTTTCTAATTTCGGTGATGCATTCTGTACTTCATGCAGATGTGCACTGCCAATTTATATAAAAATATGCCATGATCTCATCAGTGCACAAGGGTTGGGGGTGTTAGTGAGCTGTGCTCACTTTTACATTTGTTTCACAACTACATTGGCATATCATTGTCCTATTATGGCTGAAGCTGGCTGCAATTATTTTTTGAAAAACAATTTTATTGTGTCATGAATGATCATATATATTAACTGCTTGATAGATACTGTGGGCAAATAAGTGGGGCAGATCAGGCTTGGTTGACGAGTGTAATTCATACAATACCTGGGAAACAGATAGGAGTTATCTTGTCCATTTTCTAAATTGTTTACGGGCACCGCCTCTTCATTAATTCTCAATATACGTTTTGGGTGTACGACCTATTGATAGGATAGTGTAATTGCATGCAAAATTGAACAGCTATGTCCGCTGGCATAAATTCATTTATATGCAGACGACACTGTAATTTATAAATATGCTAACTCCTTCACCCAAACTGTCAAAGAGCTTCAGACGTTACAGTATTCCATTCTTTACAGATTGCTCTGCTCGGTCTGAAATTGGTTTTAAATGCGAAGAAAACTAAGTTTGCAGTTTTCCTTGGGCTTGTTTTGTTCACTGATAATTTTAAAATTAATACATGAGAAGGTAATTTCATTGAAAGGGTGCACTCTTATAAGTACCTGGGGATAGGAGTAAATGACAAGCTTCTTTAGAGTGAGCATATTTCAAACCTACTGTGTCAAAGAAACTTAGAGAAAAGCTTGGCTTTCACTCACTGGCAGCCTGAAGCATCTGGGGGCCTGTTTCGAAAGCAAATGTGGGGCCCTATAAAAACACAAGAGCTTCTTTATTTAGCTGGATGAAAGCTTACACCTTAGCCTATCCAGTGAAATCTCTACTTTTCTGGCTGAAACTTGATGCTTATTTGTGATTATTTATTCACATATTGGAAATAAAAATATATGTGAATGTGACCGTGATAAATTTCTCAAAAACTGAAATGTGAAAATAAGCTAGCCGCATTACAAACTGCACTGCAAACTTATTCTTTCTTTTCTTCTTATGAGATGGGGTTATTGGATTGCTGTACAGCATAATCACCAGGATAATGATACAGTAAAATTTGGATGTAATTCAAACCTTGACATCCCACCAAAATGATTTAATGTCGCTTGAGTGGACTAGGTTTAACAGCACTACATGACTCATTTATCTGAACTCAATTCAAATTTGCTTTGTCGCTATAAACATTACCCAACACTTGGTGAATGAATATGCCTCCGCTTTGTTTGAGAATGTGGCTGCCTTTGCCATAGCCATGATTATAATGATGTATACATAACCATCAATATTTGTTCACTTTATTAATGTTTTCAGTCAGTGGTGGTGCCATGTGAATGAGAGAGCATGTTTTTTTTGTCCAAAGTACATTTAACTAATGTTATATTCAAACCCAGCACAGTGTGTTACGTTCATATCCAATAATAGCTAAGTAGATAAGTTCTTTAATTTTGCAACTTAAATTTTGCAAATTTTAAACGCATCTTATTGATTAGAAACTATTTTGACTGGGCCAGTTCTGGAGGCAACAGTACCATGGCCCGAATCCAGAAAAATCTGTAATGTTCATTGATAATTAAATGTGTAAAAAACACATACAATTGCTAGATAATGCTTAAAAATGTATACATCAAAGCTTACCATTATATTAATTACAAAACTCAAAACCAGTGAAGTTGGCACGTTGTGTAAATCGTAAATAAAAACGTAATACAATGATTTGCAAATCTTTTTCAACCTATATTCAATTGAATACACTGCAAAGACAAGTTACTTAATGTTCGAACAGGTAAACTTTGTAATTTTTAGCAAATATTAGCTCATTTGGAATTTGATGCCTGCAACATGTTTCAAAAAAGCTGGCACAAGTGGCAAAAAAGACTGAGAGAGTTGAGGAATGCTCATCAAACACTTATTTGGAACATCCCACGGGTGAACGGGCTAATTGGGAACAGGTGGGTGCCATGATTGGGTGTAAAAGCAGCTTCCCTAAAATGCTCAGTCATTCACAAACAAGGATGGGGCGAGGGTCACCACTTAGTGAACAAATGCGTAAGCTGATTGTCGAACAGTTTAAAAACAACATTCCTCAACGAGCTATTGCAAGAAATTTAGGGATTTCATCATCTACGGTCCGTAATATCGTCAAAAGATTCAGAGAATCTGGAGAAATCACTGCACGTAAGCCACAAGGCCGAAAACCAACATTGAATGCCCGTGACCTTCGATCTCTCAGGCAGTACTGCATCAAAAACCGACATCAGTGTGTAAAGGACATCACCACATGGGCTCAGGAACACTTCAGAAAAATTTGTTTCGTGTCTGGTGTGAAAGCAGCTTCATTCGCGCTGCTCACTTTCTCACCGCATGCGTCAGGGGAGGAGGGGAGCCTTCGAGGTCAGGCAGGGGGAAGAGGGTGGGACTTTTTGAGGGAGGCGGAGTTGTACATGTTCAAATTTTTACTAAGTACTGTGCCACATGCCAGAAAGGTAAGAATTGCTTTAATGCGGTTTTTAGAAGTCATTACAAATTTGAGTGGTTATCCAAAACATTTGCCTATTTGGGGGGCCTGAAATATTTACCTGGTTTGCCTCTCCTGGCAGTGCGCCTCTGCATATTTTCATACAATCAAGGTTTACGATGTTAATTCTTGCCTGGCAGTTGGGGGCCCCCGGAGGGAGGGGCCCATTTCAACTGAAACGGTTGAAACATAGGTAAGGCCGCCAATGCTTTTACTTCAGGAATAAGTCATATTTTACTTTAAATGCTAAGAAGAAACTAGACAAAGCTACTTTTTGTTTGTGCTGGACTATTGTGATATTTTGTACATGCAGAGATTCCTCTATTTTTGGGAAACTTGATTCAATTTATCATGCATTTCTGTGTTTTATAACTGGACCAAGTCTCTCACACATCATTGCATATTAAATTTATTGGTGGGTTGATCTTCAAATTGGCTGTATCTCAATGTTCCAAGGGATTCTTCAGCGCTTGGACAATTAAGTTTCAGTTATTATGAACTTTGGTCTTGGAGCAAGCTACAAAAGTATGGTAAAAGTATAGTTACTTCCGTGCAGTACTGCTAGAAAAGGTTACGTTTTACTTTCAAAAGGCAGAGAGTTAAACTAGCCAATACTGGCTAGTCCCGAAGTGTATATAGCATGTGACTATCCAGCAACTTGCCAACTCAAAGGAGGCAATATAAATACGTGCGAGGTGGTGTGTATGTCCTGCACTCATTCCTCTGATTAAGGCTTTATGGAGATTGTTGGTGTCAGTATGATCATTTCAGAATGGGCAGGCTTCTGAGATCATGGCTCAGTGGAGAAGGTTTTGGGTTAGAATAGATGCAGACAAAGCTGATGGTCAGCATTTATTTTTGTCATTCTTTTGTCTGGTCAAGTTTTCTTTATTGATCACTTTGCACAGATGGTACAGTGACAGTGGAGATAATGAGAAGTTCAAGGCATCCTTTGCATCTTCCCCTTTCTTTACAAATTTGAATAAAAGTGCTGTAAATATGAGTACTACAGTACCAGGTTGCAGACTTCAGCACTATAGCACCAGGTAATAAACATTAGCGCAACAGTAACATGTTGAAAACTGTGGCGTTGTAGCACCAGGTTATAAACATTAGCACTCTTGGGCAGTTCCAGGTCTTATAATATATTAGCACGTTAGCATACCAGCACCATGTTGTAAACTCTGGCACTCCAGCTGCAGGTTTATAAACATTTGAATGTTTTCCCAACAGTACCACATCATAAAAACATTAGCATGTTAGCACTGCAGCACCAGGTGGTCAGTTCATGGTCTGTGGTCTCACAGGCATGTCGGAGTGGAACAGTTGAGGAAGAGGATGAGGACAGTGAGGAAGAGGGGAAAGCCGAGGGAGGGACTGGCCGCCCCACCCACTCACTGCTGGATCCGCCGAATCGACTGGATTTGGAAGGTTTGGGCGTGGGTCCCCCACTCCCTGTAGTGTTTGTACTCGCCTCCATGACGATCACACTCCATGATGTATTGGTAACCACGGTAACCAGGGTACTGGTAGCACACCCAACTTTGGAGGCAAGAGAAGACCAATCAGAATCATTCTCAGCCAACCGCAGTGGCCATTATGAGTCATCTGATGCAATAATTATGCTGATTAGTTATTAGTTCTAATCATACAATTCCAATCATCAAACACACCTTCCTTTTCTAAAATTACAATCAATGTAACTGACTATTTAATTCCAGAAAAGGACCTAAATTAAGGGTGTCAGAGCATGGAACCAGCTGTGGGCTGAACCATCGGAATTCCTAAACCGTCGCTGGTGAATATATTATTTATCCCCCCACTTTACACAGTACTGCCATCTATCTCTTGTACATTTCCAAAATCACATTGCAGTCCATACAGTGACAGTGAAATGCAATATGGATTTAAATGCACCTAATATAAAGCTGACAGTCTCTGATCATAACTTCAGAACCATTGTCCTCATTGTATTTAAGTATTTACTGTCTATCTGTCAATAAAGGTATTTTATTCTAGCCCTAGTGCTTTGCTGCACTGCTCCTGTACAGTGTGCTCTTGCCTCCACTGACTCACTGCCATTACTCATCCTGCACCGGGCAAACTGTCCCTGGAACAGGGCTCCAGGGCAGTATTTTATTTTTAAGTCATTCATTCAGGCAGTGCTTGTATCCAAAACATTTTACGGCAGATTTAGCTAAACAGTGGCCAGTCCCTCCTGAACGACTGTGTGGTGAGGGGAATCAGTGTCTCTCCTCTTGGACAAAGTTTTATTTCTCATTTAATCAATGTCATTATTCAAAATAACTTCCAGCAGATTAGACCAAACAGTGGCCAATCCCCTGGGAGGAAAGTAAGTTTGAAGGGATAGTTCACCCAAAAATGAAAATTCACACATCATCTACTCACCGCAAGTCTGAGCAAGGGGTCCGTGAATTTCGTTCGTCCACAAAACACTTGGAGTTACAAATAAAAACAGCAATGAAGATAAATCCAAATCAACTGAAGTTGATTTACTCTATTGAAAGTAGAGTTATCGTTCTCTCCCATACATTTAGACAGCAGCCTGGTCTTGTTAGTCACTTATAACTGCACGGGGGTATTGCCAAGATGGCCACTGAGTGGTGACGCTTGGTTATGAAGATTTTGGTAATACTCACGCTCCACTCTGGATCTGCATGGAACCAATCTCATTGTTGAACCAGCCCATGGCCTGCAGAGAAGGGTAGTCATCGCACATCTCCCACTGGCGGCCTGTGAAGTTCTCACCCTCAAACACTATCATTTTGGAGTCCTTGTGGTTCTGTTTCAGAAAGTGGAGGGAGTCAGGCCAATCACCATCCCAGCTCTCTCAAGAGCATGCAACTCACAGCTCACTCTAGTGTCTTTACCTTTCATTTTTGTACATTTCATTCGATTTTTCCTTAATTGGAAATGGACCAATCATAACAAGTCTGCTCCATGCAATCATTATTGAAATCATTTCTCCATTCCTGTGGCAAATGCTTTGGCGTTTGCACCTGCCGAAGCCTGTGGCTTCAATTTTTTCGAAGCTTATATGCTGGAGATGACATTCAATCGATCTGTGGATAGATTCCTGGGTGTCTGCTCACATATCAGTCTCCCAGCAGTTGCACCAAAAAAGTCTATTTTTGGCCTTTGACAGAGGAAGTGAAACTCACCGCAGGGCAGACTGGCCGGAATGACATCATCCTTTCAATGTGATAGGCGTTATTTCCGCTCCAGGAGTCCCAGCGAGGGTAGTCCCCTCTCTCCAGGATAAACTGCTGCCCACAAAAACTGGAGTGTTCATACCCTACCCAGCTGTGCAGAGTAACGTACATAGAGAGAGAGGTTAGCTTCCTCAGTTGGCTCTTAAACCAGCAGCACCCCAAGATTTACTGAATAGTGAGTGCATGTCCCTACTGAAAAAGACTAGCCAGTGTTCTTAGATAGTTTACCGCGTATTTTAGAGAAGGTAATGTCAACTGTACTAGCTTGTAAGGTGGGAAAAGTAAGCCGGTGGTGAAATTTGCGTACTGGCTGACCATCTGTATTTGATGTTCAGCAGGTAAACAACTGGCAAATCCAGAAAGCTCAGCTTTAACTATCTGGACCGTATTAAGCTAGCCTGGTATAACCAGACTCTGCTACTTCACTTTGCTTCGTACACAGAGTCTGGCCAGTTGTCATTGACAAGTGTTTACTTCCTGGTGGGTGGGCGCTTTTCTGCGGTTTAAAATCATTGGTGTACCCGTAAACTAATCACTAACTTGACGTATGACGTATGTTATGTGCTAGCTCAGCCAACCAGTACATCTGCTGTAAACACAGTCCTTCATACTAGGAATGCAGCAATAACAAACTGATCAGTACATTAAAGTTAATAATGTACCCATATATATGCCCATCTACCAAATTTTAGCCTTCACTCATTCACTTAAAAGAAGCAAAGGTGCTCTTCTGTTCTCCTGACAAAAAACAAACTGTTGAGCTATCGTTTTTCCTGCAGATACTGCTGCTGTAAAAAATAATAATAAATAGGACCAAGGGCCCTGTAGCTTGCCGGCTAGCAGTCTTACAGCAATGATACAAGTTATAAATATTTCATGTTAAGTGTGACATTTGAATGAATGAAAATCAAAGTCGAGGTCACTAAATAAAAGTTCACATAGATTTATAAGAGCTTCTGTTATACAATCTTAAGCTCTGAAGCAGTTTTGGTGATGCAAGTCATTGAAATATGTCAATATCTATTCAATGTGTCAGTTGTGAACTTCAAAGGTCACAGAATGTCAAGTTGTGGTCAGCAAATGGACTTCATATATGACTTTCTAAATGTCTCTATACAAACCTTGGCACAATCTGTGACCATTTTGGTGATACAAGTCATTGTAATTTCACTGTGGAGTTTCACCCTCAAAGGTCACTGACAGTCAGGTTGAATGTCACCAATGGCTAAGTGAAGAGTATGGAGATGAATATAATATAGAAGGTTATAAGCGCTTTAGGAAGGATAGATGTAACAGGCGAGAAGGGGGCGTAGCAATCTATAAGAACGAAAACATAAATGTACAGGAAATTCCCGAAATTGAACATTCCTTGTCCTGTGAAGATATCTGGGTCAGGCTCATTGGCAAACAGGAGACCGGTTTAAACATATGAGTATGCTATCGACCACCAGCTTTGGACAGTACAATCAATGAAATGCTTTTTAGGAGGATTACGCAAGCTTGTAGAGGTGGAGGGACTATTATTATGGGAGACTTAAATTATCCTGGTATCAATTGGGAAATGGTGAAAGGACAGGGTAGGGGGGAGGAAGAATTTCTAGATGTTATAAATGATAATTTCTTGGTGCAGTATGTTAATAAACCTACCGGAGAGAAGGCAATTTTAGACTTAGTGCTCTGTAATGACCCAGATAGAATTAGCAATGTTCAGGCACTGGAGCCACTTGGGACAAGTGATCGCTCTGCTGTTAATTTTGATGTTTCATGAGAAGTTAAAAATGTGTATTCAAAAACAAAAATTTGGCTCTTAGCGTTTGGCTGTCTCTGACAGCCATTTCATTCATGTATAATGACAACATAACACTGAGACAGTGAATAGGTCTTGTGACAGGAACAAAAACACGGCTTTTAGAAAGTTCGCTGCTAACTTAAATAGTGTGAAATTCGTGGGCAATGAAACACTAGAAGCTACAAGCTAGCGGAGGTGGTTCGGCTGTCTCTCACAGAGACGAACAGGGTGCCTACTTCATGATGGCTATTAAGTATATATGACAATCTGAGGGAAGTAGCACTACAACATCATTTCCATTCAAAAAACTAACCAAATATTCATCTTGTTGTGGCTATAATTTGCTGATACCCAGGATTTTCTCCATGACAGAGCGAATGGCCGTGTATCTATGTCCATGGTCATTGTTGATTTCGGAGACTACAATTTCAAACTCTGCGCAGCTGCTACATCATAGCTCTTGGCCACGCCTTCTGTTCGTTGGTTGGTCCGGCAGACATTCTGCTGAGGTATACGAGGCAGAGCTCCGAGTGACCAGACTGAGTACTGAAGCGAAATTAAATTACGCGGAAGTATGAAGGCTGGCAGAGTCAGGCTAGAATTAAGCTGGCTTGAGCTGGAATATTAAGCAGGACTGTTTTTTGTTTTTAGGATAGGTAAATCACTGACAAGCTGCATTGAAATGTAAATATCAGAGAATCCTTTCATGCAGTAGTCTGTCTTCTCTTTGGGAATATCAGTTTACCATGTACACAAAGAGCGACCTGAGTTTGCAAACCTCCGCCAGGGCTGAATGATCCCTCATTTGTCAACTCCATCAGTTTGTGATACTTTCTCGAAATCACTGAGATAATTCCCCCCAGTTTTTCTCATCTCAGATCCTTATGTATTTATGAAGATGTGACACAAAATAGCAAAAAATATTTGAATATATAAAATATTTGAATTAGTCGGGTTCCTGGGTCAAGCTGTTCTGTGATGTAATCTGCTGGATTGGAAAGGGACGTGGGTGGATGACGTGACATGGCAGTTTTGCGGTCTTCAGTGTCAAACATGTATGAATAAAAAATATATTTGCCGAAAACCTCCTCAATATTGTGCAGAACATTCTGCTTTATGTGAACATACTCAACATTAAAACAGTTTATCACTCATTTTTTCCGTTTGGTTTTGTCAACCAAACATGACAAAACACATATGGCGTGACTGTCCGGCACTTGTTTCTCAAAGTGAGAACTTGAATAAAACTAAGAAAAATAAATGCAAAAATTCTCAAAAAAATACAGAAAAATAATACTGATGTCTATTTGTGAGTCAACTGTTTTCAAAGTCCAAGCATAGTGTTTTGAGTCAGTTCTAATCAAAAAGATTTTGTCACAGTAATCAAAATCATATGGTGTGACACTATTTTGGGATATTTCAACGGGCAACTGTATGGACACCCTTGGGAAGGAGAGGACGTCCTTCATCAAGGTTGTGCAGTATCAGCAATACCAGTCCATGACAGTTTTCTGAGGTGAGTTATCATTTTTATATTTACAATAAATCAGTTCTTGTTGGTACTCTGACAAAAGTCCCACGTCCAGATGTCTTTTGGTGTGACACATTTTTCATAAAAATGCAACAAAAAAATTATTATTTTGTCATAATTACATGTAAATCCATGTTGCTTTGTTACAGATAGCATGTTGTTAGCATGGTAATGTGTAGCTACAAGACTCAAGGTTGTGCTAAGTGCAGAAAACATCATACGGTGTGACATGTCTGCCTGTCACGCCATATGATTTGATAGTCACACCATATGATATGAATTGTAATTTCCTGCAGATATAACAATAAATAACCAAGTCCAATGTATGTTTTCTCCTTTTAAACATTTATTTGGATCCATCACCACATAAAAGCTGTAATTATCTACAATAGATTGTGTTTAGTTTTCTTCTGTGATACAGATTTCTAGTTTATCAGACAGACACAGCCGAGCCCTTCACAGAAACCTTAGAGTTCTGTTTTTAAGTCCAAACAATGTTTTATCTTCATCTTAAAAAGGGGTTTGGGGGCCTGCCGCGCGGCTGCCTCCGCGGACTAGAATTTGTCGCCCTCGGGGCCTTCCCCTCGCGGGGAGCCAGGCCGTTAATGATCCTTCCTTGTCACATAAATTCTGATTCCAATTGAAAATCTAAAAATAACATATGTTTCTATAAAGATGAGAGTAAGTAGAACAAAAGTCAACCATATTTATGCCTGTTATTTAAAATTTTTGAAAAAACACTATTTTCTGGTATATATGTCACTGACCCACATATTAAGGGAAACTCTTTTTTTCAGGTCTTCTGCACAAACATTTTGGTATCTGCAGTGCTTACCAACCCACTAGCTATGAAGTAGAACAACCTAGTTATCTTGTTGTGGGCTGCATTTTTCATAAAACAAAGCATTTGGATTGGCATTCAGATCTGGCTCCCCTCTTACATCATATGCATGCTCATGAGAATTGCTCTGCCCCTTATCTTAATTTCTCCAACCATGGCTTATTTTTTATGGCAACATAACAGCTTCGATCAGCAAAAGCAGCTTTCCACTTTTCGTCTGACTGCTTAATACCACTATCCTGGATCAGTACAACACAGGACAGCCAACAAAATAAAGGGGGACCTATCATGCTTTTTGGAAGATACAAAAAAGTGATAATTTCAGTTTATTTTCAAGGAGAATCTGTAGCTAGCCATGTGTTTCCAATTTCTGTTAATATCCAAACTGAATTCCAAGGGTAAGCTGAGGTAAGTGTGTACTGCTTGGTTGCTGATGTAACTAGCTAGCCAGCTTGTTAAGTGCTTATACTTAGCTAGCATCCACACATTGCCTCTCGATAAACATTGCATGGTTTACTAGGTAGATAGCTTGTGACCTAGTTAGCCACTAAATCATCCGTTATTTTAGAAACCATTGTTAGTTCAGTCAGAAGCAATTTATGAGGCACGGTGATAGGATCAGGTTGAATGGGTGACTGTTTCTCATCAATTCAGTCTATTTTTAATGGAGTAGCTAGAGCAGAAAATGGAATGTTAGCTAGCTAACAGTTGCTACTGTGCACATGCTAGCTATAGATCATTCTTAACATTAAAAACTGAATTACAAGTGCAGTAAAACTTTTATGTCAACTGCATGCCACACTTCTGACTTTGCAAATGTAACATTCATGCTTGCTCAGCCTGCAGACATGAGCTTTTCATACTCATTGTGTAGTCCAATGGATAGCCAGCTTGCTACTCATTCAATTGTCAGTAGGCTTATTTTGAGACTTGTCGTTGGCTGAGGGTTTATGTCATTGTCGCTCTCGGTTGATATGGTGCTCTGTTCCCCAGCCAGTCAGAACAAAGCTCATGCCGTAGATACAGTCAGCAACAACGGGAACGCCCACAAACGTCACATCTGGTTAGAGTTGAGGGGGAAAACAATCTTTCCACCCCGTCCGCTATACTGCAAAAACATGGAATTTAAACTTGTCTTGTTTACGCTAATAAGTTGTCATGACGTACTTTGAGTCACTACTGCCTACTGACAAGGATCGATATTCTAAAAAATTAAATATACTGGGGTTGGATTGTTGTCCAATCCATACAACTGGGCGAATGATCTGACTCAGTGGCCTGCAGACATACACGTTCTGTTGTGGGGTCTCGCCATAATCTGCCAAACTTCTCTTCTGATAGCTTGAAGCCATTTTGTCCTCCTTTGTGGTTCCATTTTATTATTTGTTAAAATGTAAAACTTCAATTGGTGATTTTTTTGTTTATTTTCAGTGCAAAAAGGGCACACAGCAACACTTCGGTATTATAGCTAATGGCAGAGACCGATTTGTTTTCCCCCTTGGCTCTACTTTTGTGGGCGTTCCCTTTGTTACCGACTGTATACTGGGGACGCTCTCTTAGAACAGCCTGTTTTTCAGAGGGTGTAGAATGACCGGAATCAAATTGCCAAAAAATCATGGATTTTTTATTTTTTTTTGCTAAAAAATTAATAAACCTCCCTTTAGGACATCCAAGAATATTCAAACTTGAAAAAAAAAAATTAAAGTAACAGGTCCCCCTTAAAGGGGGGAAGTAAAGGTCCCCCCTTTAAAGTATTAAAGCAGGCCTTAAGCTTGTACCACAGATACGGGGTGTCCAGAAAGAGGGATGTAGTTATTGTGGTTTCAGCAGTGGATTTGGACTGTCCAAAGAGAAGGGCAGTGTTATTGAGGATTTCGCCCTTGGGTATATATGGAATGTCCACAGAGAAGGTAAGGGGGTAATGGACAGGCTCTGAAAGACAGTATGGTGGGGTAGGGCAGCACTTACGCTCCACACTCCACCTTCACAGAGCGGATGTTGTCCATGCCGCACTCCATGATGTTCTGGCAGGAGGCAGTGAACTCCATGCGTCTGCCCTGGAAGTATTCCTGGTCATAGACCGTGATCTGGAAGCACAGAAACATAGTATATCACAGTGTGCCAGTATATTGTGAGTTCCTCTCGCAACGGTATGCAGCGCTCATTAAGTTTTTATGAAAAACTGAAATTAAAGGTGAAGTGCAAGTGGTTGTTGTCTAGTGCTGATACATGCAGAGCACCTTACGTGCTAAAATGTGCTACTCCCCAATAAAACTGCAGATAAAGTGAGAATCATAAGTATTAGGGCAGTGTCACTGGGCAGGAATTCCTGCATATTATAAGATCAGTAGTGTGCACGACTCAGGAACTGTAAGAACAATATTCTGGTGTACGGTATAAAAAAGATGCAAAGACATTCTCTAAAATGACTGGGTGTGTAAGTTATAATATTTAGCTATTCCACATTTCATGGACTTTTTCCTGCCATGTGCTCTACTATTAATATTTATTATTATCTGTGATGTACCTCTTCATATTTGGCAGACCTGGGCCAGTATTCACAAAGCATCTTAGCACTAAAAGTAGGTCCTAACTGCCGGATTTAGAAGAAACTCCTAAAAAAATGGGCGTGTCAGTCATAAATTTAGGACTAATTATTTTTACTAAGTGTTATTCGCAAAGCATTCTAGGCCTAAAAGTAGCTCCTAAGTCTGGGAGAGCTTAAAAGTACTCAAGAGGACTCCTAACTCACCAAAACCTATTCACAAAGAATCAGAAAATGGCTGCAGCTGTTGAAAGACAGAAAGACTTGGAAATTCTGAATGACGCGCAGTTGTTGAAAAGATATCGGATCGACTGTGAAGGGATTTTACTTGTTGTTGACTGGGTGAAGGAGAGAATTGCGTCTCTAACCATGAGAAACAACCCAATAAGCCCTGAAATAAAATGTTTGACAACACTTAGTTACTTGGCCATCCGAAAAAACTTTGCAACTCGGACAATTTTGGAGTTTCGCAATCATCTGTCAGTCGCTCAATTCAACAAACAATCAATGTGCTCTGTGAACCCCATATTATCTGAGAGTTTAATCGGTTTCCAATGGACTTTCGCCAGCAACACAGAAGCAAACTTGAATTCATGCCCATCTCAGGTATGCCCGGTCTCATCGGAGCGATTGATGAGACCCATATTTGAATTATTTCTTCCGACTCAAGATGAAGAGGTATTTGTAAATTGAAAAAAGTTAATTCCATCAACACCTAGATAGCAGCTATTTGATGCCACATACAATATTTTGGACTTTGTTGAGAAATGGCCAGGATCCATGCATGACTCGCATTTTAATGGAAAGCAGCTTATGCCAATTACTTGACAGGCATTATGTGCCTGTGGGATGCCACTTGCTCATGGACAGTGGCTTTGGTGCTGTACCTCCTCCTGCTATGCATGAATTATTTTATTAGGCTATTGAGCAAGGTTTACATTTAATAGATCATCATAATAATACCAGCCAATGTCATATTTTGCATGCATATTTAAATTGTAGGGTATAAATTACAAACCAAGCTTGGTATACTTTCCTGTTTGAACGATTAGCCCATTTATAGACTGCATTCTCAGACCTCTCCTGTAATTGCAGCCCATACCACTGCTTCTCGCAGTCGTTTGCTGTCCGAGACACCGGGGAATGCAGCATTGATCTGTAGGCTGATATTATCCCACGCATCCCGCTTGGATTTGCTGTTCACCCCCGAGCCAAATTTGCCTTTGATAACATGCTTTCGCTCCAGCACCAACTGGGCCAGCGGCAGTAACTGGTCATGGCTCCAGTTGGGCTGTCGCAGCCTTTTTTAACTTTCATCCATGACAGTTTAGGGCAAACAAACTTGAACAGCCCGACATTTAAATGACTGCAACATATTCTCATTGGGTAATAAGTTGCTAATTATTGGGGAAAATGACGGGTTTAATTATTGATTCATTTGATGCTATTGGCATTTTTACAACTATCTCTTTCCTGTGTATTTTTATTTGCCTAGAGCGTGATATGTGGGGACTGCGCATAGTGCATTTTCAGGAGTGCTCAACATGTTATTATTTTATGGGACAAACCAGCCGCTTGGACTGTTTCCTCATTTTTTCCTCCATGGGTTGTATGTGGGATATTTTTTTCAATGGGCCGCACTGTCACCAAACAGCCAATCACCATGCTCATTGTCCCAAGACTCCTGCATGAGAATTGATTTACTCCCACCCATCTCAGAGCTACTCCTGGTCTAGGAGTGACCAGTTTTCTAAACTAAAAGTTGGTCTCGGCTTTGTGAGTAACTTTTCACAAACTTTTAAGATTTTACTCCTTCATAAAATGTTTTTGTGCGACTTAGGAGTACTCCTAGCAGTAAGATAAGATGCTTTCTGAATACGGGCCATGATTTCTGTTGTATTACTTTGATGTTGGGTGTGATATGTCAGGGTGCTGTGAATGTGCTTTTATTTGGAAATACTTTTTTTTGAAATACTTATTCCATGGGAGTTAATTTATTTCACACTACTGCCTCTAACACTTCTGTTCTTGATTGGTTTGTTTGGTCTATTTGTACCTCTTCTCTTGAGATACTGTGGCACCCCGAGTGCTTCTCGGTGTCCCACTAATTCAACCACAATACCCACTAGTGATAGTGAAGTGAAGCTTTTTGAACCAGGGGAGCTTTAAATACAACTTTATCGAAAAAAGGTTCATTCCTCCGAGCTGCACAAATTGGAGCTCGATGAGGACCTCTGCTGGTTAAAGTTAGAAAGGCACTGTGTTGCCAAATGTTTCGCGGATGACCAGCACACAAATCTCCTTAAAGCAAAGCAAATGAAAAGAATTGATAGGTGAACAAATATATTAGTCAATAACTGAATAAATTTGCTCTATTGCAAACTCAAAGTAATTGAAAAACAATTAAGATAGCATTTTACTTTCTTCCTTAGGACATTTTCTTTCTTTGTAAACAAATACAGCTCATGGTCAGTGGGAGTAAATAAATGCAGGGGAATGCAAGCAGGCACGCACACACACATTTGCACATGGTTATTGTGAATCTGTATAGACCATCAATATACTGTAGGCCAGATAGGCAAAGCTTTTCAGAGGCCTCCAGGTGGGAGCATGCACATCTGTATAGTTGCCAAAAAAGTTACTTCACTCATCGCTGCTTGTATGAAAGAAAACAAGAGAAAAAATAACTAATTCACAAGCTTTTCTGATCTCGGCCTGATTTTGGGTTTCACTGCATTATACAGCCAGGTGGCATAAACTTTTGACATCATTTGCATCAAATGTTCACCAAGCTTGCTCTGAGAAGAAATCTTCATATGCCATAAGAATGCAATCTGCAATCAAGCGTTTGTGATAACTGGCAATGAGTCTTTCACATCGCTGTGGAGGGCTTTTGGCACACTCTTTTTTGCAGAATTGTTTTAATTCAGCCACATTGGAGGGTTTTCTAGCATGAACGATAAGGTCATGCCACAGCATCTTGATTGGATTTAAGTCCAGCCTTTGACTAGTCACGCCAAAACCTTCATTTTGTCTTTTTTCAGCCACTCAGAGATGGACTTGCTGGTGTGTTTCGGATCATTGTCCTGCTGCATAACCCAAGTGTGCTTGAGCTTGAGGTCACGGACTGATGGTTGGACATTCTCCATCAGGATTTTCTGGTAGAATTCATGGTTCCATCAATTACAGCAAGTCCTCCAGGTGCTGAAGTAGCAAAGCAACCCCAGACCATCACACTCCCATTACCATGTTTAACTGTTGGTATGATGTTCTTTCTAGTAAATGCTGTGTTTGTTTTACGCCAGATGTAACCGAACGCACACCATCCATAAGTTTCAACTTTTGTCTCGTCAGTCCACAGGATTTTTTCCCAATATCATCAAGATATTTTTTGGCAAATGTGAGACTAGCCTTTGTGTTCTTTTTGGTCAGCAGTGGTTTTTGCCTTGGAACTCTCCCATGGAAGCCATTTTTGCTAAGTCTCTTCCTTATTGTTGAATTATGAACACTGACTTTAACTGAGGAAAGTGAGGCCTGAAGTTCTTTAGATGTTGTTCTGGGTTCTTTTGTGACCTCCTGGATGACTCGTTGATGTGCTCATGGAGTAATTTTGGTAGGCTGACCATTCCTGGGACGGTTCACCACTGTTCCAAGTTTTCTCCATTTGTAGATATTAGCTCTAACCATGGTTCGCTGGAGTCCCAAAGCCTTAGAAATGACTTTGTTACCCTTTCCAATAGGGCTGCACGATATACGGAATCGTGGTTATTGCAAGCACAATAAAAGTAACTGGCACTATCAGGCAGACAGACGAGTTGGCTTATTACCTTTTCTATGACACATTCCTAATGCTGTCATTTGAAATGCTTCCGGGAAGAAAACAGTGATTTGAAGTCCGCTGATTACCAGCGAGGTTGGACAGCCTCCATCACCTTGGCCTAATTAGATTACCTTAAATCAATTCCCATGTACTTTGCCAAACTTGCAGTGAAGCCGTTTATGCAGCCAACTGACAAATCAAAACCAAAATGTGGCCAATAATGATTAAGAAGTGATAATGAGAAGCAGACAGACCTAACCAGGCTGCTGTGTTAGATTGAAAGAGTGTCAATAATCTGAATAAATAGCAGACCTCTGAATTCCACCTCTCAGAATTTTCACATAGCCTATCATTACAAAGATTCCTTAAGAATAAACAATTTTAAGATGGCCTTGGTTTTTAAGCTTTTCAAAATATACACAAAGCGGAAAAAAATTGTAAAGCATATCGAACACGAAAGTGAGAAATCATTTTTGCATCGCATGCAATAGACAAATGCAGTGAAGACTGGACAAACACAAATTTGGAGCATTTTTTATTTGATGATTGAACATGATTTCAAATAAAGTAGCTAATGGCTGTTTATTTTGGTTGCTTTTGAGCATCTAAATAGCCTAAAGTGAAGGTGGAAAACATTTTTTTAAGCGTTTCGAACTTGACGTGTAGAAATTGTAATTGCTTTAGCACGCAGCGCGACCAAACAAACTGGAAATAATCTCGCAAACACATTCAGGTAAATGACATGCTGAAAAAAGCAAAGGTCTGCAAAATCATCATCTTCTACCCGACAATTGCTCTCACCCCCTTCCCATTTGCTTTGCTCAATTTTCAATCAAACAGTTGATCCTCTCAATTAACGATTTAAATTGGTTGACAGCCTGATTTATTTGAATATATTTTGTTTATTACATTTTGAAATTTAAATGACCATGAAACATGACAGATTTGCCTGAATCTGTTAGATTATTTCCTGTTTTACATTCTGCTGCGTGCAAATGCGTTAACAATTTACTTTTGTTCATGAAGCTCGATACGCTTTAACAAAATGTTTTCCACCTTCACTGTTGGCTAGTAGACGCTCAAAAGTAACCAAAATCAAGAGCTATGAATTATTTTATTTTAAATTAATCTTGTTCAATTATCAAATAAAAATGCAATAAATTTGCAGCACAGATTCGTCTGAACTTGTTTGCCGAGTCTTCGCTGTATTTGTCTCTTGCGTGCAATGCGAAAATAATATTTCTCTCTTTCACGTTTGAGATGCTTCACAAAATTTTTCCACTGCGTGTATATTTTGAAACACTAAAAAAACAAAGGCCATCTTGAAATGGTTTGTTTTTAAGAAATCTTTTTAAACTGATTCCTTGATTCAGGTCTGGCTGTGATCAGGCCTGGTTGTGGCTAATGAACTTGAACTCAAAAAATATGGTTAATCACTATTGATTTATGATTTAACAAGAGGGGGCAATTACTTTTTCACATACGACCAGGTAGTTTTGGATAGGTTTTACCCTTAATAAATTAAATTATCACTCAAATACTACATTTTGTATTTACTCAGGTTATCTTTGTCTCATATTTAAATTTGTTTGATGATCTGAAACATTTAAATGTGATAAATATGCAAATATTGCATATTGCATTGGCTGCAGTGGTGTAGCGAGAACTGAAAATTTGTTGGGGCACAGAACATCCCCTTAAAACAATTACAAGTCCAGACTTGCTCTCAATCATTTTAACAATTAACAATAGATTAACTCCATGAACACTCCACGCTATTGGGTGTTACTAGTTCTCCCCATTTATGTAAGACGACAATAATTCATTTGGAAGCATAATTTGGTGCATTTCAATAAGCGTTATTCAAAATAGTCAACACTCACGCATATGGCGTAGGTCATATTAGTGGCATTTTAGTGGCATATCACGTTCTTATGCTGTAGTGAGCAATCTTACACTTAATGAGAAAAGTGAGGATTGAAAATTTTAATTCAGCAAAGGACATTATATTTAATTGCTGAGTCCCACTTTTTAATCAACAAACGCTGCACCGGGAGGGAAAGGCTATATTTCATTGGAACGTGGATCAGTCATTATTCAGTCAGCGCGCATTTAAGAGATTCTCGTGTGGAAATAAATTCCTTGTGCATGGAAGTTTTTCAAATTCACATGCATTATGGTAAATTTCATCACTAGAAAATGGAAAACGATTATGATTCCAGACTTCTCACGCTTTTTTTTTTTCTCAGGGGTTGGAAGCCATGAAATTGCATGAAGATGTTTCAAATGGTCTTTTATTTCATTAAAACAATTTAAACAACCATGAAGCACAAATTAAATCATCTGATGTACAGAAAAGGTAGCACAGAAGTTACAGAGCAATTTGTCTTTCGTAAATCATGAGCCTATTTTTGAGTAATTCATTTTTCTGTTCCGAATTCAGCCAATTATTTAGCTATCAATATGTTGCATTGAGAGAGAATCTGTGACTTCAGTTGCCAATGGTATATTATAATAATTGGAAACCAAGTTAATAAAGGAAAAAGACTGCAAACAAGCCAGGACTAATAATTGTTATAAAGGGATGTACTTGGACCCATCAATCTTCAGTTGTGGCCACGCCACTCAAAGCCTATTAAGTCAACCGAACAAGTTATCGGAAAGAATACTGTACCATTTATGTTTAGTTCCCATAAATGCATACTGAAATTCTCATGAAGCACCACAAATTTGTGTTAACAACCTTGACGGTTCTAAAAGCGGTATCCTATAGCCTGTATTGTGTTCAACTGAAATTCAGAAAAAAAAGTGAATGCAGGAGATGGAATTCAGAGAAATTAAGATTTTTTTAAATTAATGATGTCAATAAAAAACTATTTTTTGCATGTTATCAATTGGCTCCGTTCAATCCGTTCTCGTCAAATCTCATTTTGACGGGTGTGACGTGAGGCAACAATAGTATCCGATTGGGTCGGGGAAAAAGGTTGAACTTCAGGAGCTATAAAAATAATACACCAAACATGCCAATTACCTCTTTACCAGAATGTATTAGAGTGAAATTTCAGGTTTAACGTTCAGTTTGCACCACCCTGCATCAAAATTTTGTTGTGTTTAAAAAATGTACATTGGACCTTCAAATAATAAGCCATAGAACAAAAGCCAAAAATTTTCTCAATCAAAGTGTTCTCTACAGTGGCCCAGAATGGCCACAACAAACACAAAACTAACAACACCGCTGCATAAGCCACAACACAACTGCAAATCTCATAACACAACTGCAGAAGCCACAATGCAAATACAAAAGCAACAACGGAAATGCAAAACCCACAACACAACAGCAAAAGCCGAAACACGAATGCAAAACCCACGACAAGAATACAAATGCCACAACACGAATGCAGAAGCCACAATGGAAGTGACTCTGAGACTACAATTCCCGATGGACCCGGTGACCGACAGGAAGGGAGTTTTCAATGAAGCAGGACAAGTAAGTGAAAGTAAGTTGTGCTTCTACAACGATAGCTATAATGAATACCACTTTCTGACTGTTGTAAATCATCCGTATTGTACTGTTCAAAGTGTTCATGTTTGTATATTCATGTAATCTACCAGTTAATGTCAGATTTGTGGTGGAGCTAATTACGCCAACATCAGTAAAAACTTCCCTCCGTGAGTAAAGGTAAAGTTAGTCTTTCAGATTTCAAAGCTGTGTGAGGTGATCACAGACAGTTTGAGAAGCAGTGCCATAACATTACATCGTACTCTTAAATGATGATTTATAACACTCAGAAAGTGTTGTTTATTAAAGCTAGCGTTATAAAAGCACAACTTACTTTCACTTATTTGTCCTGCTTCATCCATCGTTCCAACATTACTGATGATTGCTCGCCCGTAACAGTGCTGAATACTGCTTTGATGGGGTTTTCAAGGCAGTATCAATGTGATAAAACATTAAAATATTTGCCAGAACCATTCATAGCTCACCACACTCTGTTAGCAAACAGAGCTCAGGTTAACTGTGCTGATTAACTAGCTAAGACAACACTATTGACGAACAGGTCATGACCTGTTTTCAATCATTCGTTTAAATTACCATTACAGAATTCCCGAAAACTCTCAACATTATCAAGTGTAGCTAGCTTTCATTAATAAGGCATACCTGTCAACTCTCACGCATTCGATGTGAGTTAAGTGGCAAATTAACATTCCTCTGCAGTAGTCAGCAATTATTCAATCAAAAATTATTCAATAAGGGATTCTCGTGTGGAATTTAAGTCCTTATGCATAAACGGGTTGGAAGGAATGGAATTTGCATGAAGACTGTTCAAATGATCTTTTTTCATTTAAACGATCATGAAACACATGCATTGCGTCCATGTTCCAACCCTTGAGTAAAGAAAAGCGTGATCAGTCTGGAGTCGTAATCGGTATGCTTTCTGTTGTGGGTTTTGCATTCGAGTTGTGGCTTTGTGTTTGTGTTGTGGCTTTTTTGTCTGTGTTGTGGCTTTTGCGTTTGTATTGAGGGTTTTTGCATTCGTGTTGTGACTTTTGCGTTCGTTTTGTGGGTTTTGCATCCGTGTTGTGGCTTTTGTATTCGTGTTGTGAGTTTTGCATTCATGTTGTCACTTTTGCGTTCGTATTGTCGGTTTTGCATTTCCTTTGATGCTTTTGTATTTGCGTTGTGGCTTTTGTTGTTGTGTTGTGACATTTGCAGTTGTGTTGTGGCTTATGCAGCAGTGTTGTTAGTTTTGTGTTTGTTGTTGCCTCTCTGGGCCACCGTAGTTC
Organism: Gymnothorax reevesii; assembly: GCA_029721435.1. Taxonomy (NCBI): domain Eukaryota; kingdom Metazoa; phylum Chordata; class Actinopteri; order Anguilliformes; family Muraenidae; genus Gymnothorax; species Gymnothorax reevesii. The sequence continues at coordinate 66,868,377 of CM056574.1, read as the reverse complement.
CCACATTTCAGAATGGCCTGACTCTGAAGGTGGTTCCATAATGTAATTACAACAGTCTTCTAAACTCACACTGCAACTCAATACACCTCAATAACTCTTGAAATCATGCTGTGTTTCTCAGTTTTGGAAACCTTTGAATCTGATTATCAAGCAGTCATATGGGTGTGTGGGAAACAAAGCTTCAGACGTCATTGGTCACATGATTTTGATAGAATGAATCATGCCTCGATACAAAACTCCGCTGATCATTGTTTTTTTTTTTTTGACACACACCCCGGAGCTTCGGCGTCACGGGTAACATCACTAATACTCACTATGTTGATGATGCTGTAAAGCTGAAACTTATTTGCCATGTTGCCCACAATAAATAGTCTTTTCGCCTCTCAATGTTTACAGGAGTTTTCTTTTCTTCAGAAATTCCTACATAAAATATTTTAATAAATTCCCTCATTAATACTAGAAGGTCTCTACTCGAACCTCATATTCATTGTTTCCAAATCCAATGTGCTAGTATAGAGATCCAAAAAGTAAAAGTATGACTGTCCAAATACTAAAATATCCCTCTGTGTATGCGCTTACATTGCTGCCCTTAAGAGGACTTGTTGCCAAGACAGGATGGTCATGCAAAACTGTGCGGTATCAAGCTGGGAAAGGATTGTAGGACAAAGTTTACTTTGGGACAGTAAAAAGAGAGTGTTGGAAGAGTACTAAGAGAGTATTGGGAGGGTGTAGGGAGTGTTCTAATGCTGCGTTTCCACGAAACGTGAAACTAAATTTCACCTTGCTTTCTTTGCGGGAGTTTGACTGCAGGATCATTTTTGTTTTTTGCTTTGAAAATTTGCCATTCTGTTAGCGCCAAGATCACATTCACTTCTATGGCAGGAAAACTTGGTCAAGGATTGACACGCAAACTCACACAGCTGACTAATTGCAATGCCATACATACCAACTCTACTACTTTTGGCGGTAGGCTATCGCTTTTGGGGCGTTGTTTTTAAGAATGAAATGCCACAAAAGCGGTAGAGTTGGCATGCGTGCAATGCCAGTTGAGCCTTGTTTTCACTCAAGGGGTGGTACTTCCTGGAATCTCCAAAAATCAACAACAAGATGGCGATGTTGCTATGCTCATGCCACAAACATTTCACTCCATGAATGTTGTGCCTGATTGAGAATAAAAATATTCAGAGAACTAATGATGTTATCATATCCGCTGTTGAGCTAGACCACTATTTGTTTTTGTTTTTTTTGAGAAACTGAGCCATAGGTTATTTGACACAGCTAGATGGCTAGCTAGCGTTTCCATTATCACAAGCAATGCAGCTAACTGTGGGTTGAATATGAAGCTTGGGAGCCAGCAAGACAATTTTGCTGCTAGTAGCACTGATGCTAGTCAGAACAGTGCTCGACTCTAGCAAAATTTTCGCGAATGAATATTTTAACATGGAGCGAAATACCAAATTTGAGCATTCGTGTTGCACGTGCACGCCATCCATGTCGCGTTACGTCTTCCGTGTGATTCGCATCACCCAGCGCGATCTAATGTCTTTTTGCTAGTATTCGCATCTTTGCATTGACTTTGACTGTAATCTGGTCACACAAATAATTCGGTGGAAACACAGCTTAAGAGATAATTGGAAGAGTGCAAAGAGAATGTTGCGATAATGTTGAGAAAATGTTAAGAGAGTGCCAAGAGAATGTTGGGTGAGTGCGAAGAAAGCATCGAGAGAGAGCTGACAGAGTGTTGGGAAAGTGCTGCGAGGGCACCGGGAGAGTACTAAGAGAGTGTTGCGAGTGTGTGAATATAGCACTGAAACTGTTAGGAGAGTGCGACGAGACACTTGGGATAATGTGCTAAGAGTGCAATAAGAGAGTTCAAAAAGAATGTTGTGAAAGTGATAAGAGATTGCTGGGAAAGTGCTATGAGAGAGTGTTAAAATAGATTTGGGACAGTTCTGAGACAGTGGTGGGAGATTGGAGATTGCTAAGAGAGCATTTGGAGAGTGTAAAGAGAGCATTGGAAGAGTGGCAAGAGGGTAGTGGGAGAGTGCTAAGAGAATGTTGGGAAAATACAAAGGGAGGGTTGGGATAGTGCTAATAGAATAATGCAAGACTGTGTGGAGTGCTAAGATAGCCCTTGGATAGTGTGAAGATAGTGTTGGGAGTGCTGAGAGTGCATTGAGCAACTGCTAAGAGTGTTGGGAGAGTATGCAGAGAGCATTGAAAAGGACTAAGAGAATGTTGGGAGAGTGCTAAGAAATGTTGGACACCTGTTGAGAGAGTGCTTAGAGACTGTTAGGAGGGCATTAAGAGTATTGGGGGAGTGCAGAGAGAGTCTTAGCAGAGTACTGAGAGATTGTTGGGAGAGTGCTGAGAGGGTTTGGGGAGTGCTGAGAGGGATGGGAGAGCGCTGATATAGTATTGGGAGAGTGCTAAGAGAGTTTTAGGAGAATGCTAAGCCCCCCTTTACACACACAGAAATTGTTGGGTTACCATTGAGCAATCCTTAATTGGCTCGATCTCTCAATGATCTCTAAAAGCCTTGAAAAAGCCATTTCTCTGTAAATGTTAGGGAGATCCTTGTGCGCTCGTTGTGCAATCAAAAATGCAATTTTCGCCAACTTTCATGGTGATCTATAGAGATCTTGGAGCGACCTTGACACTTATTAGGCCCTCATTGAAAGAGCCCTGAGAAATGAATGGATACTAAGCCTCCTGATATGACTACTGAGAATTCACTTAGCGCTCATTTTGCGACAAAGGGAAATCGCTGGGAGATCTTCAGAGATTGCCGAGAGATCAGGTGTGACCAAGAGGGATCACTGAAAGGCTGGAAGAGATCGCTGAGGGAACATTGAGAGTTCCACGGGCAACCAAGGAGATTGATGAGCATTTCTTGGGCGACTGGGAGTCTCTGGGTATTTACATGAGAGGTTTGCAGTGCTCTTCCATCATTCTCTGACAAGCTGAAGAAGAAACATTTCCAGAAGGTAAAGAGTCCAAGATAAACAACCAAGCTTTGATACATGATGCCATCTGGCTAGGTCACCAAGCACTTCTACAGAACCAGATGGCCATTTCTCTCCTCCGGAGGAGAAGGCAGAGGCGCAGAAGAAGGAGACCAAGAACCTGGTGGGTCCGGCCCTGGCTGACACAAGCAAGAAAGCTAGTTTGGTGACTACAGCCAACTGATTAATACAGCACCCTCCATAATTATTGGCATCCCTGGTTAAGATGTGTTAAAAGCCTTAAAATAAATTCAATTTTTATTGCAAAAGCATACTCTCACACTGAAAACTGTAGAAAAACGTGACCTTCAACTCAAGTGAATTTGAAGGGGAAAAAAAATCCCTGACTAAGAAATACAAAACCCGAAACCAGTGAAGTTGGCAAGTTATGTAAATCGTAGATAAAAACAGAATACAATTATTTGCAAATCCTTTTCAACTTATATTCAATTGAATACACTGCAAAGACAAGATGTTTAATGTTCAAACTGAGAAACTTTTTTTTTTTTTGCAAATAATCATTGACTTAGAATTTAAAGGCAACAACACATTGCAAAAAAGTTGGCACAGGGGCCTTTTTACCACTGTGTTACATCGCCTTTCCTTTTAACGACACTCAGTAAACGTTGGGGAACTGAGGAGACCAATTTTTGAAGCTTTCCAGGTGGAACTCTTTCCCATTCTTGCTTGATGTACAGCTTAAGTTGTTCAATAGTCCGGGGTCTCCATTGTCGTATTTTACGCTTCATAATGCGCCACACATTTTCAATGGGAGACAGATCTGGACTACTGGCAGGCCAGTCTAGTACCTGCACTCTTTTACTATGAAGCTATGCTGTTGTAACACGTGCAGAAAGTGGCTTGGCATTGTCTTGCTGAAATAAGCAGAGGCGTCCATGAAAAAGACATTGCTTGGATGGCAACATATGTTGCTCCAAAACCTGAATGTACCTTTCAGCATTAATGGTGCCTTCACATATGTGTAAGTTGCCCATGCCTTGGGCACTAATACACCCCCATACCATCACAGATGCTGGCTTTTGAACTTTGCGCCTATAACAATCCGGTTGGTTCTTTTCCTCTTTGGTCCGGAGGACACGACATCCACAGTTTCCAAAAACAAGTTGAAATGTGGACTCGTCAGACCACAGAACACTTTTCCACTTTGCATCAGTTCATCTTAGATGAGCTTGGGCCCAGCGAAGCCGGCGGCGTTTCTGGATGCTGTTGATAAATGGCTTTTGCTTTGCATTGTAGAGTTTTAACTTGCACTTGCAGATGTAGCGACGAACAGTAGTTACTGACAGTGGTTTTCTGAAGTGATCCTGAGCCCATGTGGTGATGTCCTTTACACACTGATGTCGGTTTTTGATGCAGTCCCGCCTGAGGGATTGAAGGTCACGGGCATTCAATGTTGGTTTTCGCCCTTGTTGCTTACGTGCAGTGATTTATCCAGATTCTCTGAACCTTTTGACGATATTACAGACCGTAGATGATGAAATCCCTAAATTTCTTGCAATAGCTCGTTGAGGAATGTTGTTTTTAAACTGTTCGACAATCAGCTCACGCATTTGTTCACTAAGTGGTGACCCTCGCCCCATCCTTGTTTGTGAATGACTGAGCATTTCAGGGAAGCTGCTTTTATACCCAATCATGGCACCCACCTGTTCCCAATTAGCCCGTTCACCTGTGGGATGTTCCAAATTAGCGTTTGATGAGCATTCCTCAACTCTCTCAGTCTTTTTTGCCACTTGTGCCAGCTTTTTTGAAACATGTTGCAGGCATCAAATTCCAAATGAGCTAATATTTGCAAAAAATTACAAAGTTTACCTGTTCGAACATTAAGTAACTTGTCTTTGCAGTGTATTCAATTGAATATAGGTTGAAAAGGATTTGCAAATCATTGTATTCTGTTTTTATTTACAATTTACACAACGTGCCAACTTCACTGGTTTTGGATTTTGTAATTATTTTTCATAAAATTACCTGTTCTACAATTGTTGGCACCCCTAACAATTCCTAGGAATTCAATGTAATTGAAGTATTTCTGTCATTTCTACAGTAGTTTGCAAAGTTGATCAGAGTATCTAGGAACATTTAATCAGTAAATCATCACTTCCTGTTTCCCTAAGGTATAAATACGATGTGACACAGAGGCCATTTCTCTTATCCACTCTTCAACATGGGAAACACAAAGGAACGCACCATTCAAGTAAGGCAGATGTGTTTCGACCTTCACAAGTCAGGCAATGGCTTCAAGAAAATAGCCACTCGCCTGCACCTGCCCATATCTACTGTCAGAGGAATTATTAAGAAGGATGCAAGGTTATTTTGCCACCACGCACAGTGAGGAGGATGGTAAGAGAAATTAAAAGTTCTCCAAAGCTCACTGTTAAATAATTGCAACAAATGGTAGCATCTTGGGGTCACAAAGTCTCCAAAACAGCCATCAGGTGCTATCTACATGCCAACAAGCTGTTTGGGAGGCATGCACGGAAAAAACCTTTTCTTACTCACAATCATAAACGCTAACGTCTGGAGTTCGCTATGCGGTACTCGGACTTCAACTGGGACCGTGTGCTTTGGTCAGATGAGACCAAAATAGAGCTTTTTGGCAACAAACACTCTAAGCGGGTCTGGCGGAACACAAAAGATGAGTATGCAGAAAAGCACCTCATGCCTACTGTGAAGTATGGAGGAGGATCGGTGATGTTGTGGGCCTGTTTCTCTTCCAGAGGCCCTGGGAACCTTGTTAGGGTGCATGGCATCATGAACACTTTGAAATGCCAGGACATTTTAAATCAAAATCTGGTGGCCTCTGCCTGAAAGCTGAAGTTAGGTCATCACTAGGTCTTTCAGCAAGATAATGACCCAACTCTACACAGAAATGGTTCACCGGACACAGAATCAAGCTCCTCCCATGGCCATCTCAGTCCCCAGACCTCAACTCCATTGAAAACCTGTGGAGTGAGCTGAAGAGGAGAGTGTAGAGGACAGGACCCAGGTTGCTGGATGATTTAGAGGGATTGTGCAAAGAGGAATGGTCGAAGATCCCTCTTTCTGTATTGTCCCATCTTGTGAAACATTATTGGAGAAGATTAGGTGCTGTTTTGTTGGCAAAGGGGTTGTACAAAGAATTATAATCAGGGGTGCTAATAATTGTGGCACACATGATTTGATGTAAAAGAATTATTTCTTAATGTGGGATTTTTTTTTCCCACTCAATAAATACAGTTGATTTAAAGGTTGGATTTTCCTCTTTTTTTCATTGTGGTCCTTGTTATTTAGAAAAAAACTGAATTTATTATAAGCTAAAGAACACATCTTAATCAGGGGTGTCAATAATTATGGAGGGCGCTGTATATATATATATATCACCTGTATATATAAAGATCATTGGGAGATCATTGAGCGCTCCTTGGGAACTCCTTGAACGTTCGTTGAGAGATCGCTTCCCTTGGAGATCGTTGAGAGATTTTCTCAGACTGAGTCAAAACTTTGAGGAGACTGTAGCCACCGTGGAGATCACTGGAAGATCAATGAGAGATCATTGAGATTGCTGGGTGCTTATTGAAAGATCATTGAGAGATCTGGTCATTTTTTCATCGCTCAGCGATCTCTCAATGATCTCCACCCCTGTGTAAACAGGGTTTAAGAGCGTGTTGGGACTGGGCTTTCGGAGAGTGCTAAGCTTGTGTTAGGATAGTGTAAAGAGAGAATTTGGAGAATGCTACGAAAGCGTTGGAAGAGTGCTAAGAGACTGTTGGGAGTGTTCTTGGAGTGTGCTAAGAATATGTTGGGAGAGTGCCAAGAGTGCATTGGGAAAGTGTTGGGTGAGTCCTGTGAGTGATGGTAGAGTGCTCAGTGAGTGTTGGAGTGAGCACTAAGATATTTTTGGGAGCCTGTTGGAGGAGTGCTGAGAGAGTAAGAGAGAGAGTGAATGTATGGATAGAAAATGTTCTCATAAAAAATATTATTTTTTGTTGGTTTTAAGTTCAGTGAGAGACACTCAATTTTTTTTTTATATAAAGAGTTAGAGAAAGTACTGGATAACTTAATCGCGAACAAAGGCAAGTTCAGACGATCATTATGACTAAAAATGAATAGGCTAAGTTTCAGGATAATCAAGCAGCTAACTGAAGGAGGAGACTGAGGGAGGTGGTCAGTGGAGAAAAAGCATCCAAACACCAAAGGATTGCAAATATCAAGAAATACAAGGACAAAAGACACTTAAAACGTGAAGGAAATAACCTGGATTGTGGAGAAAGAAGGTAGGACCTCTTTTTCTTTGGTTTTATTTGATTAAAGGTGCCCTGTATAATGGCCAAAAATTAAATTCATACTCTACACACGCCAAAGAAAATGGGGGCAGTATACCTTCAGAAAGTGAATTAGTCTACCCTAGTGTAACGATCGAGAAACGGCACAGTGCCTCTTCCCATCAAGCCTACTGTCCATGCTCCGTCCCCACCTTCCCAATGACCCCAGAGCCATAGACGACTGTCTGCAATCCAAACAGTGACGCTCTGAATCCAAAACTCTGCGATATAAACACATGAACGAACGTAAGTTGATGTCGAGTGACTCTGTACTATGACATCTTCAAGCTACTCCCCTTCACCCGATCCAGTAAATATGTCCAAATTATGTGTCCTTGTTCATATGAAATAAATTCATTAGCTAGATAATATTCGCTGCTGTTGACCAAGCTAGCATAACATTAGCTAATGTTGAGCGCTAATGCTGAACCAATATTTGCCTGAATTAATCTATATAATGCTGGACTTTACCATAACCAGTCTCTGATCCCAAAATCAGATCACCATCACTTTGCCGTGCATCGGCGAAACAGTTATAGCGGAGTTCAAAATTATGAAGTAATCTTACCTGCCCATGTACAAGTAAAACTAGGGACAAGATCATTTTAGAATGTTAATTTCATAGTATGCAATCAGTTTTCCTGATATGCATTCTTCATTAGCAAGATCTCTTCTAGCAATCAAGTATAATTAGTCACAACTAAACATTCTGTCATGTTTCATTACATTATGCAATGTTTTCCGTTACGGTTTGTGCGTCATTTAGAGTTCATTATCATCAAAGCCTTCTTAGCTAATGTACATTCCACGCGATTGACATCAGTTTCAAGTATGCCCTCAAGCCGTGCGATTTATTCGTTCACTGCAGTTTGGCTGGCTGTTATGTTGCCCGCATACTGCCACCCATGGCAGAAACTGGTATTATGACACAGGACGGTGCGCAGCTAGTGATTTACCGTGCTAATTCAGGTTGATATCTCTGCAGCACTATACCTTGTCATCTTTTTTATGACACCATTGCCCTTATTTCTTCTCATTCTTTTACTGTGTCTATCTCATTTTTTGGATATTTTGACCTCAATTCTTACAAATGGCATCTTTAAATTAAAAAAGGTTTCCTGAAATTTAGGTTAACTTACTGACAATCTAGTTTTGAGTGCAGGCTAAGAGTCAGTTTTTGACAGTTAGAATATTGCCAGAATGGTTACCCTTGAGCCTTAACAGCCTGGCTATCAGTTCCCCTGACCACAATACTTCTGACACTGTGAGAAATTGTAAAGCTAAATATTTGAGAGACTTTCCTGGGACGCTGAGGGCAGATTTCTTTAGAATTAACCAAAAGGATAGAAAAACATGTCAGCTTTTTGTGTCGACCTTCAGCAGGAGGGTATCAGGTTGTTTGCTCAAGGCCTGGCAGCCATCAACGGAGACCCTGCCATTCTGCTGCCACCCAGACTCGTTTCCTGACACAAGGAAGCCCGCCAACAACAAGGAAACCTAACCACAATGACCACATTGGAAATAACCTATCAGCTTTATTGTGTTTTATCCTTTTGATTATGTGTTGACCATACATATTTTACTCCGTGTTTCATTATCAATAAAGATTTCAATTCAATTCAATTCAAAACAGGACCCAGCCCAACTGGACCCTGTTAAGCAGGACTCAACCTAATACAGCCCAGCCAGCATCAGGTCCCACAGCAGTTCAATCCACCCCAGTCTTACCAGCACATGAAGTACAGAGCAGCACAGCTCACCCAGCCCTCACAGCACCCCACCTATGTAGAGGTTGTTCAGGGGGTAAATCAGCCAACTGTTCAAGGCTTTGGTGAAGTATTGCAACTGCTACAGCTGATTCTTGAGATACTTAGCTAGATACAGTAGCAGCTAATAGGTAACCAATACCATATATTGAAATGATAAAATCTTTTTGCATAACGTGAGTAATGCTGACAAAATCAGCCAGGAAGAACCAGCAGAAGCAGAATTTTTCTACTGTTGTCATATGGTTATCGTGGTGAAAAAATAAGAGTGTTGAGTCTATTCACAAAATAGGGAGACACCTTTACTCAAGAGTCCGTGCTTTAAATGTAACGTAAGTAATGCTGGAATTGCCCTAAGAGTTTTTTGGGAGAGTGTTAGGACGGTGTTAAAAGTGTGTTAGGAAAGTGTGTTTTAGGGTCTTACACTCACCTTCCACGGGCCCATTGGCATAGGGTTTGTCAGAGCCATTCTGTATCAGACCTCAGAGTTGACCTGCAGAGATACATATGTACTGTATCAGACCTTAGCGTCAATACATGCACACACACACGCTTGCATGCACACGCGTACACGCACACACACACACACATACATTCACGTACAGTACAGAGTCTAGACCTTAGTGATAAACTACACATAAACACACACACACACACACACTCAGTGACAGACCTTTGCGCCCACCTACTCCTGGACACATTGAACACATACCCTCACAGATGCTGTATAAGACCATAATGCTAACCTGCAGAGGCACACGCACGCACACACATACACACTGAATCAGATCCTCAAGCTTAAGCACACACGTTCACACACACAAAAACATGCAGACACATAAAACATCTGCACACACTATATCACACCTTAAAGCAGACCTGCTCACAAACACTGTGTCAGATGTGCTATCCCACCCACACAGAGACGCACGCGTGCGCACACACACACACACACACACACACACACAATTCATGGAAATGTACTTTTCTTGCCATCGTTTACCGTACAGCACAGCACATTACAATCTGTCTCACATCTTACAGGTACAATAATTTCAGTAAACTACAAGGCAAAACTGGAGACTCAAAAATGCTAATGTACTGTCAGTATGGTGAGATACTGAGTGCAAAGTATCACGTATCACTCTGCAGGTATCATCAATATCACTACTTTAGGTATTATAAGTATCATTATCATAATTACATTTGCCCTGGACCAAGGCTGTGGCTTTAGAGCTGGAGTTGGTCCCAGGTGCTGCATTGTGATGCCCACTGCTTCCAATAAGCTAGGATTAGTCAAATGCAGAGGAAAAATCACCTCACATGGACCAATAAATAACACCATCTCTCATCTCTTTCTTTGCTAGACTTCTGACATACCAATATATATTCTTGCCTTTCAAGAAGAAAAAGGGCATTCAAATCTGAAAATTTGCATTCTCTTATTTTTGTGCCAATTTTTGATCAGAGAAATATAAACAGGATTGTGACACGACATGGGGATACTTGACCTACCCAAAATTGAGGTTGCGGCGTTAAGGGGTCCGGGGAACGGTCTCTCCTGGCGGGGAGCGTTTAGGGGTTTTTATAGAGGGCTGAGTGGGGGCCAGAGCCGGGGCAGGGCTGGATCAGCACATTGCTTTGGCCTCAATTGTTCTGCCATGAACCGCTGAGGTTACTGCTGCCCTGCACAATGCTGAGGGACCCGCCCACTTGGGCAGGAGCCCTCTTCAGCTCTATGTGGTAAAATGCAGGAGGCCCCAACCACAGGGGGAGGAGCCATCTTAATCTCTATGCATCATAATGGTGCAAGCCCACACCCTGGGGATGAGGAACGTCCTTTATTGCTACACTGCACAATGCATGAGGCCTCACCCTCAGGGGGAGGAGCCCTCTTTATTTCGACACAGCACAATGCTTGAGGTCCTTCCTACAGGGGGAGGAGCTTGTTTTATTGCTATGTAACATAATGCTGGAAGCCCCACCCACAGGGAAGGAGCCTGCCTTATTTCAATGCAGCAGCATGCTGGAGCTTTATCACAATCCCACACAAAGTTGCAGGCCCCACCTACTAGGGGAAGAGCCAGTTTTACAGCTGCCCTGGCACAATGTTTGTGGCCCCTCCCACAAGGGGAGGGGCCTGTTTACCACTGCCTGGAGCCCCTTGATAGAGATGACTCAAAAATAGGAGCCATTTTGTTTCCATCACACGAAACCAAGACTTCGCGCACAATGGAAATCTTTGCATTTTTTTTTTTTGTTTGTTTTTTCATTTTTCTCTCAGAAGGCAAATTTTGTGAGAGGAGCTATAATCCAGCTTGCAATGGTACCAGTAAGCATAATAGGGGGAAATGTTCTTACGTGAGAACAGAGAAAACAGGAAAAATGATCAATGAACAGGATTGATGCACTATATTGCACTCACTTCTATAAAAGCACTCTGTCCTAATGTAGGCACTTTCTGTCTGTTAGACTAGACCCGCCTTTGTTTATATTTATTTAGTTTGTATATTATGGTAATTTTATGTCTTTTACACTGACATTTGACTGAAGACCTATACAAGCACGCAACACATAAGGAACAGGAATAGCCTTACTAGCTAGCTAGCCACATAGCTAAGATCTATGGTTGAGAAAAAAATTAGTTTGACAGGATAGGGCTGTCTAATGGCAAGGTTAAGCAGTGAAAATATTCTAAATATAGCATACAATTAAGCTGATATTAATTTTTACTTGTATTTAATTATAGATGGCAAAATGTGGCTAGATCCCGGCCACTGCCGTTTGTTGCATAGCTTCTGTGCCGTTATCCTCACCTGCTTCCTCGAACTGGGGATGTTCCAATTGCCAATTGTAGGTAATACAATGACTATGGATAACTTCGCTAAGTAGGCCACGTCGTACAACCTCACTCCAAAAAAAATCTGAACTAACCTTTTAAGGTTCTAGCTTGCTAAAGTAAATGCTCGCTAGTTTCCGTATAACTATTTTAGTGAAATATGGTACTCAATAATCAGGACAGACCATGAAAGTGGTTTACTCACATCTTATGGTTGATGTTAACTGCAAACGTAAGTTTCTGTCATCATTTTTGATTTAGCTATTCTTGGTAAGCTACATCGTAGGCTAACATATAATGTCAAACAAAGGAAATGTTTTGTTTTTTTGATTTATTCAACTCAATTTTGTCGGTAACAATGATAAACCATATCCCCGCCACTGATCAGAAAGGTCAATGGAATAAGGAGGGGCTCGCCTGACAAATCAACGTGAGGAGGTTGGTTTTCATCCTTCTCAATGGATATTAATAGCCCATATTTTAGTTCTTTTGAGATTAGCAGGGAACCTGTACATTTTATGGCCTTTCTGTGACTCAGCAATCTGTAATATTGAATTTTGAATACTTATCCATAAAATGACAAGCTCGCTCAATTTCTGACAGTGCCCAATAATGTGATGGAAACTTAATGGCTCCATTAGTCAACTGTCCAGGTTTTCCTGGAACACTCATGTCGCAACTCTCTCTATCTAGGAACTCTAGCCACCTAAACGTAATGTTGGTGGCCCCACCCACTGGGGGGAGGAACCTAATTTACAGCTGCCCCTGCATGAGGTGCTGACTGGGTGTGTATACATGCATGGGTGTTTCCTGTTATTAAAGACGGATTTGAAGTATCAGGAGTCATTTGTCTCATCAGTGATCAGGAATGTACTTCTATATGTGGACTCCTCCTTTCTCCCTTCCTCAGATACAACTTCTCATATCTTTGAAAAACTATGACTGTGTGGCTTTGTTGAGAAAAATAATTTTCAACTTTAAAATATTTAACCAAAAATAAAAATACTGTACTATTATTTTTTCTCGGTGGAGCATGAGCAGGAGATTTTTGTCTGAGTCTATGTTTGTTTGATTGAGAGACTTATTTTTTGTGGCAGTATGTATGTTTGAAAGACATTTACTCTTTGTGTAATTATGTGTTTGACGGAGAGACTTGGTTTCTATGTTCATGTGAGAGAGGCAAAGTCTTTGCGTGTGACTGCTTTTGTGAAAAATTTAGATGTATTGTTTTTTATTTGTAAGACAATTGCTTAGTCTCAGAGAGCGTCTGTGTGTTTTAATGAGAGAGTTGTATTTTTCGTGCGTGTCTGAGTTCGTGCGAGCGAGACGGATGTATTTTTGTTTGTGTATCGGTGTGTTTGTCTGAGCGATGTATTTTCTGTGTGTGCCTAGATGTTTGTCTGTGCGAGATAAATTCATTGTGTATGTCTGTGTGTGTCAGTGTATGCATCAGAGAGAGAAAAAGAGATGTCTTTTTGTGTGTGTATTTGTCTGGGAGTTTTTGTGAGGGAGATATGTATGTTTTGTGCACGTTTGTGTGTTTATCTGAGAGATATATTCTTTGCATGTGTCTGAGCAGCGAGATGTATTTTCTGTGAAGAAGGCTTAATGTCAACATCCCTGAAATTGTCCCTCCATTTTACCGCTTATCGAGACCGCAGGGTGTTGATTAAAGAAAAAAGTGGCGCTAAAAGTGATATAAATCTGATGCTGCAGACAGGGGAGACAGCAGAGATGACTTGGTGATCAGTTCAGAGTGCAGAGCACACTGTGTGACCAGATTCACCAGACTGTATGTTGGGTGGGCTGTTCAGGAGACACAAATGGATGGGCAGTATTTGGGTGAATTTGATAACGTAGAGCTATCCCTTGTGCCACACATGCTGTCGCTCCTGCCTCTGCTACATGCCAAACACCTAATAAGCTTTCAAAGAATGTGCCCTCCTTGTACTTCGAGATCAGCCGGACCTATGCTGGCAAGAAGTGACCTTGACCTCTGAGTGACCCCAGTGCACCATCACATTTTCACCACATTTCACCAAAACCCAGCTGACTGCTACACCACACGAACTAAACTGTTGTGCTGCAGCCAAATTCAGCACAGGAACTAAGCTGCTACAACAGCCAAAGAAAACCACAGTAACTGAACAGTACAGCCAAAAAAACAACACAGGAACCAAACTGCTACACTGCAGCCAAATTCACCGCAGGAACTCAACTGCTACAACAGGCAAAACAGGACACATGGTTGTAGCATGTGCTTGTGCTGGTACAAAATGAATGCAGGGGCACCATGGCGGTACGTGGCATGTGGACTGTGGCCTGGGTTAGCGGCTCAGACGACAGCGCTGGTGCCTGTGCAGTACCAGCACCAGTGTGCCCCGCTCACACAAAGCGGGCGGATTCCTGAGCGCTCAGCACATTCTCCCCGAGGCGACTTTCTGCTGATTGAGGTGTCTGTTCAGCATCCCCCCTTCAAAAATAAAGCCATGCGCAGAGTCAGCGGTCGGCCGCAAAGTCCTCCCCCCACCCCCACTCCCCACCCCCCATAAACAGGATGAGCTCTGTCCTCCGGCCGGACGTGGGGAGGGAAAGTAATATAAACACTCTTGGGATATGTGTGCGCGTATATATATATACCCCACAGCCGCTGAGCCCAGCACTTCCACACAGCATACTGCATCTGTCCTCTTCTTCCTCACACAGCTCCCTGTGCCTTCCTGCTTTACCCAGGTGAGGCCCCTGACTGAGATGGGCGTGGGGGGGGTACAATGTAACTCCTGTCAGGTGGGGGAGGGGTGTTTGGAAGGCGTGGGCTCTCCGTTATGGCCGGCTTTCACTTCTCCGAGTACACTGAGAAAACTATCAACATCTGTTTTTTACACAGTGAGGCTTATAATCATATTATTTTTCACTCGGGTAGAGAATATATACTTATCTTAAAATACTGCTTGCTTGATAAGTTGTTGACGACATCAGTAAATTTTGAAATGAAGCAAAATATCTCAGTAACTGCTAATTTTATAGTCTAATATGCTTAGCAATGGGAGTTAAATTTTAAATATGAATGAGAGACACGTAGGTTTTCCAGCAGTGGAAACTGCCTTCAGCACCCTGAAAAAAGTTATAGCATCCCACAGCAGGGTCAAGAACCTTGAATCACCAGCTTTCTGCACAGGAAATAGGGCTTTATTTAAAAATAGACCATTTTAGGCTACTTGGTCATGCAACCTAACATAAAATAAGAGATTCACAGGAACTCGCTTAATAATAATAATAATAATAATAATAATAATAAACATAATAGTAATAGAGGAGGCAGAGTTTAAAAGAGACAGAACGTGGAAGCGATGAGCAGAAGAATAATAAATGATAGAATACCCCACTCAGGCAGGATTTGTCTTTCTGTCCCTGAGCTAAGTTTTCTTATTGCGTTATTGTTCTCTGCGTGATTACAGCACTGTGACTCACTCAATCTGTGCTACTCTTCATGTAATTACAGTGCTGTGACTCCCTGTGTGATTACAGCACAATGATTCAGTCACTCTAAGCAGTTACCTGTTTCATTACAGCGCTGTGATTCGCTCACTCTGTGCTATTCCATGTGTGATCACAGCAGTATTATTCAGTCACTCTAAGCAGATACCTGTTTCATTACAGCGCTGTGATTCACTCACTCTGTGCTGTTCCCTGTAGGGGTGCAAACGCGAAAAGCAAACAAGAGAGCGGTTATTGACCGCTGATTATATTTGGCTTTGAAACGTAAATTCCATGAAATACAATTTGAAGAGGAATATCTTGTTGATGAAAATATGTTGTGGAATTTGGCAATGATTGCTTCTATCCTGTATCTCACTTTGCAAAAATTCTGAACAATGTTAATGGCTGTTTGCCGAACCACCGCTTACTCTGGTGTTTTGGGATGTAGTCCCCCCTTTCATTAGATTTCATTGGTTGTTGACTAGATTGTGACAGTTGACATGCGGCGCTCTGCACCAAAAATAGACACATTTTCAACTTGACGCACCCTTTCGCGTTATGGTGCCCAGAGCGCGTCCGAGTATGGGGCGCAGAGATGCGCACACGCCGGGTCCATACACGTCCAAACCATTGAAAGCTATTGAATAAAAGTTGCAGGAGTGCTTGAAACTGCATTATATCTGATCACATTCAATCACTCTGTGCTGTTTCCTATTTGATTACAGCACTGCGGTGCACTTATTTAGTGCTGTTTAATTTTCAATGATGAAATTACTGTGATATGATTCAGTCTCATAGAGCTGCTTCCTCCATGTTTACAGCACTGTGATTCAGTCACTCTGTGCTGTTCGTTCTTTGATTACAGCACCATGATTCAGTCATGGGATCCTGTTCCCTGTTTGATTGTAACGCTGTGATTCAGTATAGTGGTGCTGTTCCCTGTGTGATCACAGATCTCTGATTAAATTGCTCACTGTTGTTCCTGTTTCACTGCAGCATTATTATTCAGAGACACTGTGCCTATCCCTGTTTGATTGTAGCACTGTTATTCAGTCATGTGGTGCTGCTCTCTGACTGACTGCAACATTGTGATATGGTCACACTCTGCTGTTTCTATGATTACAGCTCTGTGATTCAGTCGCTTAATGGTATGCTCCATGTGATGACAGCATTATGATGCAGTCACACAGTGTTTCTCCCTTTTTGATTACATACAGCATAGTGATTAAGTAACTCAGTGCTGTTCCCTGTGAGATGACAGCTCTGCGATTCAGTCATGTTGATGTTCCTTGACTATTCCAATTTTTAAGACGCAAGAAGCCCACTTGTCAGTTCAGCAATATAGGCCTACCCTGTTCAAAAGTGTATCTCCAATATCTCAAGCTTTCTGTCAATGAAGCAGATTTTATGCACATAGAGCTGACCAGAGGGGTAGAGATTCTAAAGAGCTTCACACAGCCTGATCATCTAGCGGCTAGTACAGATACCAGCATGTTTATTATCCTCCGCCACGAAGTGTGAGGGGGATATAGGTTTGAGCTCCGTCCGTCTGTGCGTCCGTTCGTCCAAAAAGGGGACAGCTTTTCTCAGAAACTATTAGAGAAAGGACAACCAAACTTGGTGTGTAGCTTCAAACCATGCAGGCCTTGATGGAGTTTGAAGATGAGGTGCGCACGATTAATGCATTTGGCAGGGGATGTTGTTCACCATGTCTACTTGTTTCATATGGATGGGCGAAGCCGGACCTCAGTCTACTGCACAAGCCTTTCTGACTGAATGAAGACCAGACTGAATGGTGTTTTTACATGTTTTTTTCTCTCTATAGCAGTCTGATGCTGTTGCTGAACTATCCTTGTGCTCTCTCTCTCTCCCTTACTCACACTTCCTCTCCACTCCTCTCCCCCCTTCCCCTCTCTCTCTTTCTGTAGCGATGTCTCACTCTGCAACTCAGGGAAGCATTGGGAGTCACTCCTCTGGAGTTGGCCTACGCTCTCACAGAGTAAGTCCTCCTCACTCCCTCCAACTGATACATGTGTTCACACACATAAATGCTTGTTTTGTAAACATTCATCCATATTCTCGCACAATTACATCCCTAAACTCATACACACGTATGTAACCTTATGCCCTTAGGCACACACTGGCTGGATTTACACTGCAGGTCTTGTTGCCCAGATTGGATATGGATCGGATTTTGAGGCCCATATCCGATTTGTTGAACTGTGTGTTTACATCTTGTTTTGAGTGTGAATGATATCTGTTTCGTTTCAATTCCGTTTGTTTACACCACTCACTACCTGGCTATTGTCTTGGGCGATCCACATGCACACAGTGGAGAAGGCTACCGAAAATAAAAGCAAATGTGCGTGCAGCGCAACAAAAGCATGCAGGCCTAACAGTCATCGAAATGATCAATACATCAATCAAGCTTGCAGCATTTCACTGGGAAAACTGACTACATCTGATTCTCCTGTTAACGCCTTTTAAGTCACTTTCACACTGGACGTGAAACAAATTAATTTGCTTACTGATTTACTGAGGAATATGATGAGAAACATTGATATATAATCTTCAACACATTGAAAGTCAACGCAAAGCCGCGAATACATGCAAGACGCGTATATTCGCATCTCTGTATTGACTTTGAATGCAATCTGTCGCGCAAAAAGTTAGTTTCATGTCTGGTGTGAAAGCAGCTTTACACACCTATCACCTGCATCATCGCAAATGCGTAGGCAGACTCCGCTTTAGTCTTGGGCTTTTTTTAAACAAAGTATCCAATCTCCATGTTGATATGGATTTACACGCAGACACATTGGCACATATCCGATACACATCAGATACATGTCCGAACAAAAACCACATTTGAATGAGGCCTGCATCTGATCTGATAGATATTGATATCGATATTGGCCGCATTTGAGCAAAAGATCCGATTCGTGTCACATTCATGTCACATTTAACCCGCAGTATAAATCCAGCTACAGAGACATACTGCGTACCCGCTCGCCTATACATATTAGCACGCGCACAAACTGCCTGTGCCCTGACGCACATTCAGACACCACAAACCGTTACCTCTGATGGCATGTCACAGAAAATCCGTTGGAAGGATGGGTGCATTCAAGTCTAAGGTTAAAAGAAACAAGGAATCTGGAGGAATTAGGGCAAGGGTGCAAGTCTAAGCTGAATACTCATGATTTCAAATCATGAGGTAGACGGCACTGCATCAAGAATCATAATTTAAATATGAGTGATATAACCACATGGGCTCAGGATTACTTTGGCAAATCTTCAAGTGCTACAAATATGTCGCAACATCCACAAATGCCAGCTAAAACTTAAGTGTGCAAAACAGATACCTTATCTTAACGGTGCCTAGAAGCACTATCAATCGAGTTCTCTGGGCTTGGAATCATCCACGATGGACCATCACACAGTGGAAACATGTATTATGGTCAGACAAATCAATAGGACTCGGACGGTTGAGACGCGAGGACTCGGCTTCGAGTCCTCCGCAAGTTTAGGGTCTTGTCGAGCAGGCAGCGTAGCTTGATGATCTACTCGGTGAAGAAGCATATTATTAAATATATGTTTCACTATTTTGGATTGTCATTGAGAATAAGAAGTTGCCATCATAATCATTGAATCACAGAGGTTGCGCAGGTGACATCTTGAGTGTCCGGACACCTTATTTATTGTAAAATCTGCCGCTTGGATCCCGGATTCTGTTGGGGGGCATGAAGGAGACCATCCCCAAGGATTTTTATTTGAATTTGACTGTTGATAGAATACCGAAGTATAAATACGGATTTTGGCATCAATTTTTTTTAACAACTGGCATCGGGAAGCCTAAAAATCAAGGTTGTGTACAAATATTCTTTTTTTAAATTATTTTTTGGGAGTTTTTCTCCTTTATTGGATGGTACACTGGAGAGAGACTGGAAATATGGGGAGAATAATGGGGAAGACATGCAATAAAGTGCCCAGGTTGGATTTGAAACCTGCAAGAAGAACTCCATCGTTTTAAATGGTATTCACGCTTAACCACTGGGGCACCCCCTGAGTATTCTTTTTTGCTTAGGAAAGCTCCTAACTCCTAGAAAATGACCTTGAAGTAGTAACATGGCAGTCATGATCAGTGTGTTTGAATTTTCTAAATGTTAAGGAAAGGTGCTTCCATGCTTTCTGACTTATCACCTTAAACATCTGGTACACTGAACCATTCTTTACGGAAAAAAAAGAAGGTAATGCTATTATACAATTCCACGCAGCATTTATGTTAACCCCTTTGCGCAGAAGCCAAATTTGGCTATTTATGGGTTACCCAATTTGATGCTTTATAATTCAAAATTTAAGCTTCATAAAGAGGACAAATGTGGCTCAACTTAGAAAAGACACTTTATTTAGAATTTAGAATTACATCATATTTCAGTTTATTTTCATGATTTTGGTAGAGAAAATGGGCTGCAAACATAACAAATCTTCATGAGAATTCACCATTGAAACTGTAAAAAAAAAATTCTGAGGATTGGCTGGGTGTTAAAACAATACATTTCTGCAATAATAAACTCCTAGACCACAAGAACTCCTCATCTGAACATGAAATCTTAAATTTTCCACTTTTTATAAGCTAAATAAGATAGCTATCCAGGTGGCTCCCCAAACTCCCAGAGCCTTGAAAATGGCGCACTTTCATTTCATAAAATAATCATATTTTTAATGCAAATCAACTTTGTACTCATGAAGTTCAATATGAATGGATGATTTTCTGGTTGAATTTCACATGAGTTTATCAATATAGGCGCAGGTGGACATCAATAGTCACCAGTGACCTCTCCAGACCGAAAACATGCATTTTCTCCACGATAAAGTTCAGAGTCTCGTCCATTTATCTACAAAGCCGCATCAGCAAGCACAGTTACTCTTTGGGGGAACTGTTTATTTTACTGTCAGATCGTTCACTCAGACGAAAAGCTTGCAGTTTACAATTCAGACGATCCCATCGAAATACATTCTATGAAACAAGTAACTCAGGTCACAGTAATTGCTGTTCGTACTTTGATAGAGTGAAAATGCAAGGCATTCCATTTCACTAAATGTGGTATAAATTCTAAAACTGATCGCCTAGTTAAGAAAAATGCCAGTACACTGCATTATTGACTACTCTCTTGTTACCCAATGTGACAAAATAGCTCTGTGATCACGGTGGTAAACCAAGATAAAGAAATAGCTGGCTAGTTAGCTAGCAGGCTAAAAGTAAGATAGAGCTACACCATACAAAGACAGCTTTACTCACTTTTCAAAAGAATTATTGACCTGCTCCTCAAAAGTATTAATGCTGTCAGCCCTCTTGTCTGTTCCATTCAGGATAACTGTTATTTTTTTATCTCAGAATCACATTTCGATCCCACAAATAAACTCAGCTCTCCAGGCTCAGTTCAGGAGGTCTTTTGTTCCCATGCAACCACGTCAGTCTGAGCTGCGTAAAGCTTATTAAATACAACATAACCCCATTACGGGAGTATTTTAATATGTTTTTTAAGGTCCAATCAATGTCTTTCACTTCCTGAGGAAAGCTTATACTGTCTGCAATTGGATAAAAATTGTGTCAACCAACCGGTAATTACCAGAAGTTCACGTGGGCGTGAATTACAGCTGGGCTTTCACGCAGATACCATTGAATCACCATTAAAGTGATTGGATTTCCGAGAGCTTGTACGAGGCTCTAAAAGACAGCTAAATTCTTAAACCGTGTTAATCCATGAGAGGAAATTGCATGTTTTTAATATGTGATGACTGAAATTGATAGTAAAATGACAGTGTCAATACCATGGCAAATTTTTGCCTCAGGAAACTGATTTTTTTTTTTTACTACTTGGAAAACCATTGGGTCACTGTAACTGTAGTGGTTGCTGCCGAGGACAACTAATTTTTCTGTCGCAAGAGATCATTTTTTTTAACTGCTGGATAGATACTATGGGCAAGGATATTGAGCAGTTTGCACATCAGGCTTAGCTGAGGAGTTTAATTCATGCAACTCCTGAAAAACAGGGATAGGAGTGAACTTGTCAATATTCTAGACTGTGTTCCAGCTCTGCTTGCTTGTGAATATTCAATAACTGGACCATTCATCCGGCAAATTACGAAAACAAATGAACATGACAGGTAAAAGTTGCACAATCACATTGCTTAGTAAGTGCATTCCGATTCTCTTAACGGGGTGGTTACCTTTTCCTAAGCTATTATGAATTCCTCTTTACTCCTTTCCTGAACTTCATGACGTTTTTCAGTGAGGTTGAAGAAAAGTGGTGAGGAATGAGATGGGGGGGATGTTTTTTTTTTTTTTGACTATTTGAATACAGCTCAGTAGTCATCTGCCACTTGAGGGGCGGCGTAGTCCGCTGTCCCCCCTCCAGATTCTGACCTGAATCACTGATTGAAAGCAAACCATTGGGGGCGGGAACTTGCCTGCGATTACACTGGATTTTTAGTGCCAACATCAATCGATGACTTTTTTCCACAGCCAATCAACTGGCCTTTGTCTCATCCATCTACCGTACCTTTAATCACTCTACCTGTGAGGTTTTACGAAATGAACCAAGAGCAAACACCAGTAAAATGCAAAAAGGAGGCTTTATTTCTGAAGGGGGAAACCCCCCAACAGAGCTGGCAACAGTACAATGTCCGCAATCCAAAATCAGAATCCAAAGAGCGAAATCCAGAGTCATACACAGGGGACAAATCACAAAAAATCGTAGTCAGACAAAAGAGGTCAAAAAAACAAGAATGCGGCAAAAGTACAGGGAGTAGGCAAAGCTCGATATCAAGGACGGTCCAGTCAGAAAGATAAACACTGAGAGATCAAGGCGAGAAACGTGGCACGAGAAAACTAGGGAGAACAATCTGACAAGAAAGTGTACCAAACAGACATCTTATATACACACCCGGGGTAAACACATGACCAGGGAGAACAGGTGCAATCAATGGTGACAATGATCAGGGAGAGACACATGAGGAATAAACTAATTACATGAATTTGGCTGTAGCCAAAACGCAGACAGGGATCACAAGACAAACCTAAGTACAAAACAACAGCTCCGGTTAAGGAGTACTAAAGTGCCAAGATAAAAGAAAAAGGAAAGCACAAAGTATAAGTGGAAATCCACAGAAACTTGCAGCAGAGATAATTCGGGATAGGCAAGGAGGCGAAGATTAGAATTGGGCGACAGCTGAGAGATCATTAGTCAATTAGTAAGTGCAGCTATACAATCCCAAGTGCTTGTTAGTAAGTTAGTCCAAATATACAAGGTTAGTGTGGGTTAGTATTTAGCAAAAACAATAAACTGTTAGTATGTATTAGTAAGACAGTTAAAGAGAGAGGAAGGAAGAACACGAGATAATGAAAGAAGGTTGAAACCCAGAAACCAATAAATCACCCGAATGAGTGGCACACAAGACAAGGGACCGTGAGCAAAAGATACACACATGACAAGACAGGGGAGACAAAGTGCAAAGCATAGAAATGAAAACATGGCATGGAAACTAAATTACTAAGACATGAAAAATAATAACACAATGAAATCCAAACTACCAAAACACAATACATAATCCTAAAAATGGTCAGAGGGCAGGCAGTGGTCACTAAACAGAAATCCTAAACATGGCTGAGCCAGGCACAGAACTTAAACATGACATGCAGAATGCAGAATCATAACATGAGCAAAAAGCAGAATCACAACAGTACCCCCCTCCCTACGAATCGCCACCGGGCGATTCAACTTGATTGTCTGGGGTGGTTTGCATGAAAGTCTCTGATCAAGTCCTTGTCCAAGATGCGGCGTGACGGTACCCAACTGCGGTGTTCCGGTCCGTAACCCTCCCAGTCGACGAGGTACTGCAGTCCCCGGCCTCGCCGACGACAATCCAGGAGGGCACGGACCGTGTAGGCTTCGCCTCCGTCGATGATCCGGGCGGGTGGTGGGGGATCAGGTCCAGAGGACAGGGGGTGGGTTACAGCAGCTTTAACTTGGGACACGTGAAAAGTCGGATGAATACGTCTCATGGACAGGGGCAGACAGAGGCGAACCGCAGTGGGACTCAAGACTTTTTCAATCGTAAATGGACCCAAAAATTTAGGGAAAAGCTTGCCCCTATTACCTCTAAGAGGAATGTCCGTTGAAGATAGCCAGACACGCTGCCCTGGCCGGTAAGAAGGAGCCGTTGTGCGCCTCTTGTCTGCTTGCTCCTTCATCCGGGCGACCGACCTGAGCAGGGCCTGGCGGGTGGTTATCCATGTGCGCCTGCATCGACGCACAAACTCAGGGGCTGAGGGGACAGATACCTCCTCCTCCTGGGAAGGGAACAGAGGGGGCTGGTAGCCTAGGCAGGCCTTGAAGGGGGAAATGCCGGAGGCAGCAGATGTGTGGCTGTTTATGGCGTATTCGGCCCATGGCAACTGATGGCTCCAGGAGGAGGGGTTCCTAATGCAAAGACATCAACACATTTTCCACACTTTGGTTAGCCCGCTTGGTCTGGCCATTAGTCTGGGGATGGAAACCTGATGATAAACTAACTGTGGTGCCAAGTGATTAGCAGAATGATTTCCAAAACAGGGTTGTGAACTGGGGGCCGCGATCGGACGTGATGTCAGTAGGAATACCATGAAGTCTAATAACATTTTGAATCATAAGGTTAACAGTTTCTTGGGCGGAGGGGAGCTTGGAGAGGGGAACTAGGTAAACGGTTTTGGAGAATCTGTCTACAATGGTGAGAATGGTAGTGTGGTCATTGGAAGGGGGAAGGCCAGTGATGAAATCAAGTGCTATGTGGGACCAGGGGTGGTGTGGAGTGTGAAGGGGCTGAAGCAAACCGTGAGGTGGTTGATGTGAGGCTTTTGCTTGGGTGCAGACCGAGCAGGCAGCTACAAAACTTTGGACATCTTGGGAGATTTCAGGCCACCAGAATCTCTGCAAAATGAAGTCTTTAGTTCGGCGTACTCCTGGGTGGCAGGACAGCATGGAAGAATGTCCCCATTCCAAAACCTTGGGGCGTAATGCAGCTGGAACATAAAGACAGTTAGTGGGGCATGCGCTAGGGGCAGCGGTACTGGCTTGGGCATCTCTGACTTCTTTTTCAATGTTCAAGCAAATGGCATTAATAAAGGCTTCCTTGGGCAGAATGGTATCAGGGCATAGTTCTTCAGGGCATCAGGTTTAACATTTTTACTTCCAGGTCTAAAAGCAATGTGAAAATTGAAACGGGAGAAGAATAGTGCCCACCTGGCTTGTCTTGGGTTTAGCCTCTTGGCTGTCTGTAGGTATTCCAGGTTCTTATGGTCAGTCCATACTATGAAGGGTACGTTGGATCCCTCTAACCACTGCCTCCATTCCTCCAAGGCAAACTTTACTGCCAGCAGCTCACGGTTTCCGATGTCGTAATTTCTTTCAGCAGAGCTGAGGCAACGAGAGAAGAAGGCACACGGGTGGATTTTCCCATCCTCAGGGGATCTCTGGGACAGAATGGCGCCGGCTCCAAGATTCGAGGCATCCACTTCTACAATAAACTGGAGTTCTGGGTTAGGGATAGTGAGGATGGGTGCAGACGTGAATCGGGACTTAAGCTCCACAAAGGCACTCTCAGCTTTATCAGACCAAACGAACTTGGATTTAGAGGAAGTGAGGGCAGTGAGGGGAGCAGCAACAGAACTATAGTTTCTGATAAATCGGTAAAAGTTAGCAAAACCCAAAAAACGTTGGAGAGACTTACGGTCCTCTGGTCGGGGCCAGTTAGTGACGGCTTCCACTTTGACTGGGTCCATGCGTATGGTGCCTGGGGAGATAATGTAACCCAGAAAGGTTGTAGTTTCCACAAAAAACACACATTTCTCGGCCTTAACAAAAAGACGGTTCTCCAGGAGACGACGAAGCACTTGGCGAACATGTTTCATGTGTTCCTCTTGGGATTCTGAAAAAATCAAGATATCAAGATATACAAAAACAAACTTGTTGATCATCTCTCAGGACATCGTTAACTAGGTTCTGGAAAACAGCTGGAGCGTTAGTGAGGCCAAAAGGAAGAACCAGGTACTCCCAGTGCCTTGTGGGAGTATTAAATGCTGTCTTCCACTCGTCCCCCTCCCGGATACGCACCAAGTGATAAGCGTTGCGCAAGTCAAGCTTTGTGAACACTTTGGCTCCTTGTAAGAGGTCAAATGCTGTGTTCATGAGGGGGAGAGGGTAACGGTTCTTGATTGTTATTTCATTAAGCCCCCGGTAGTCAATACAGGGTCTTAAAGACCCGTCCTTTTTAGCCACAAAAAAGAAACCAGCACCAGCAGGAGAGGATGAAGGCCGAATAATTCCAGCAGCGAGAGACTCTGACAAATACATCTCCATAGCTTGGGTCTCCGGTCGGGACAGGGAATATAAATCGGCCTCTAGGGGGCATAGTGCCTGGCTTCAGATTAATGGTGCAATCTTATGGACGGTGAGGAGGTAAGCTGGTGGCCCGAGACTTGGAGAAAACCTCCTTGAGATCATGGAACTCCAGAGGAACCTTCTCTAGGTCAGGAATTTCTTCTGGAGTAGGGTTAGGCTGAGGTTCCCGGGCATTGTGGAGGCATGTCTGAGAGCAGCTAGGGCTCCAGCCCTTAATCTCATGTGTCTGCCAGTCAATATTAGGAAGGTGTTTAGCCATCCATGGGTGACCCAAAATGATAGGAGCATAGGGAGAGTGAAGGAGGAATAATTGAATTGTCTCATGGTGGTTGCCTGATATCTTGAGTTTGATGGGGCTGGTAACATGGGTTATCTGGGAGATTTGCTGGCCACTAAGGGAATTGGCCACTCAATCCGGGAAGATCTTTTCCACCGGAACCCCCCATTCACGAGCCAGCTCCACATCAATGAGGTTTTCCTCTGCTCCAGAATCAATGAGAGCCGTAGTGGATCTGCTCTCCCCTCCCCATTCCAGGATCAATGGAAGGCAGGTGCGGTTTCTTGAATCTTGGACTGGCGTAACGCCCACCACTGTTCCATTCCTGGCGCCAGGACGAGGCTTCTTGCTGGGGCACCGAGCTATCTGATGTACCCCTTTGCCACAGTAGAAACAGGCCCCCTCTCTGCGACGACGGTTCCTTTCCACAGTGGGAATGCGCGTTTGTCCGAGTTGCATGGGTTCCGTCTCAGGAGAGAGGCTGCCATCAGGAGGTGGTGGTAAAAATGGAGTGGTCCGGTAGGGGTTATTTGGACGACTGTGAAGGACGGACCGTCTACGTTCTTCACGACGAGCATCCACTCGTATGGCAAGGTCGACCAACTCGTCCAACTCCTCTGGTAAATCCCGGGACACCAGTTCGTCTTTTATGGCCTCGGCTAGACCATTAAAAAAGGTGTCATATAAGGCTCTTTGCCCCATACCTGCTGTTGGTTGCCAGGGTCTGGAAGTCGATTGCAAAATCAGCCACAGAACGACCACCCTGGCGTATCCGAAGAATCTCCCGTCCCGCCTCATGACCCAACTTCGTGCGGTCGAAAACCCGCTTCATTTCCTCACCCAGTAGACCAGATGTCTGTACACATGGTAGATCCGCCTCCCAAGCTGCAGTAGCCCACTGCTTGGCTCTTCCCGTGAGTTGCGTGATGATAAATGCAACACGAGCCCGTTCGGTGGGGAATGATGAGGGCTGCAGGCTGAATATGAGGTTGTACTGGGTGAGAAATGCTCGACACGCACCGGGTTGCCGTCGTACCTTTCAGGGGGAGGCAGGCGTGGCTCGCAGACAGGCAGCAACGGAGCGGAGGAGGGCACAGGCGTGGCGTGGACCGCAGGCTGGGGGGCATGCAGCAGCTGAGAGTCTTGAATGGTTCGAATGAGGTCCGCAATCTGGAGACTCATGGTTTGCATATGCTGCATGAGGGCGCGAAGCTGACGCTCCTGAAATTCGAGCTGGGCTCCCTGTTCCTTGACTGCCTCCTGCAGAGGCTGGATGTTCGCTGGTTCCATCTTGGTCAGATCGTAATGTGAGGTTTTACGAAATGAACTAAGAGCAAACACCAGTAAAATGCAAAAAGGAGGCTTTATTTCTGAAGGGGGAAACCCCCCAACAGAGCTGGCAACAGTACAATGTCCGCAATCCAAAATCAGAATCCAAAGAGCGAAATCCAGAGTCATACACAGGGCACCAATCACAAAAAATCGTAGTCAGACAAAAGAGGTCAAAAAAACAAGAATGCGGCAAAAGTACAGGGAGTAGGCAAAGCTCGATATCAAGGACGGTCCAGTCAGAAAGATAAACACTGAGAGATCAAGGCGAGAAACGTGGCACGAGAAAACTAGGGAGAACAATCTGACAAGAAAGTGTACCAAACAGACATCTTATATACACACCCGGGGTAAACACATGACCAGGGAGAACAGGTGCAATCAATGGTGACAATGATCAGGGAGAGACACATGAGGAATAAACTAATTACATGAATTTGGCTGTAGCCAAAACGCAGACAGGGATCACAAGACAAACCTAAGTACAAAACAACAGCTCCGGTTAAGGAGTACTAAAGTGCCAAGATAAAAGAAAAAGGAAAGCACAAAGTATAAGTGGAAATCCACAGAAACTTGCAGCAGAGATAATTAGGGATAGGCAAGGAGGCGGAGATTAGAATTGGGCGACAGCTGAGAGATCATTAGTCAATTAGTAAGTGCAGCCATACAATCCCAAGTGCTTGTTAGTAAGTTAGTCCAAATATACAAGGTTAGTGTGGGTTAGTATTTAGCAAAAACAATATACTGTTAGTATGTATTAGTAAGACAGTTAAAGAGAGAGGAAGGAAGAACACGAGATAATGAAAGAAGGTTGAAACCCAGAAACTAATAAATCACCCGAATGAGTGGCACACAAGACAAGGGACCGTGAGCAAAGATACACACATGACAAGACAGGGGAGACAAAGTGCAAAGCATAGAAATGAAAACATGGCATGGAAACTAAATTACTAAGACATGAAAAATAATAACACAATGAAATCCAAACTACCAAAACACAATACATAATCCTAAAAATGGTCAGAGGGCAGGCAGTGGTCACTAAACACAGAAATCCTAAACATGGCTGAGCCAGGCACAGAACTTAAACATGACATGCAGAATGCAGAATCATAACATGAGCAAAAAGCAGAATCACAACAGTACCCCCCTCCCTACGAATCGCCACCGGGCGATTCAACTTGATTGTCTGGGGTGGTTTGCATGAAAGTCTCTGATCAAGTCCTTGTCCAAGATGCGGCGTGACGGTACCCAACTGCGGTGTTCCGGTCCGTAACCCTCCCAGTCGACGAGGTACTGCAGTCCCCGGCCTCGCCGACGACAATCCAGGAGGGCACGGACCGTGTAGGCTTCGCCTCCGTCGATGATCCGGGCGGGTGGTGGGGGATCAGGTCCAGAGGACAGGGGGTGGGTTACAGCAGCTTTAACTTGGGACACGTGAAAAGTCGGATGAATACGTCTCATGGACAGGGGCAGACGGAGGCGAACCGCAGTGGGACTCAAGACTTTTTCAATCGTAAATGGACCCAAAAATTTAGGGAAAAGCTTGCCCCTATTACCTCTAAGAGGAATGTCCGTTGAAGATAGCCAGACACGCTGCCCTGGCCGGTAAGAAGGAGCCGTTGTGCGCCTCTTGTCTGCTTGCTCCTTCATCCGGGCGACCGACCTGAGCAGGGCCTGGCGGGTGGTTATCCATGTGCGCCTGCATCGACGCACAAACTCAGGGGCTGAGGGGACAGATACCTCCTCCTCCTGGGAAGGGAACAGAGGGGGCTGGTAGCCTAGGCAGGCCTTGAAGGGGGAAATGCCGGAGGCAGCAGATGTGTGGCTGTTTATGGCGTATTCGGCCCATGGCAACTGATGGCTCCAGGAGGAGGGGTTCCTAATGCAAAGACATCAACACATTTTCCACACTTTGGTTAGCCCGCTTGGTCTGGCCATTAGTCTGGGGATGGAAACCTGATGATAAACTAACTGTGGTGCCAAGTGATTAGCAGAATGATTTCCAAAACAGGGTTGTGAACTGGGGGCCGCGATCGGACGTGATGTCAGTAGGAATACCATGAAGTCTAATAACATTTTGAATCATAAGGTTAACAGTTTCTTGGGCGGAGGGGAGCTTGGAGAGGGGAACTAGGTAAACGGTTTTGGAGAATCTGTCTACAATGGTGAGAATGGTAGTGTGGTCATTGGAAGGGGGAAGGCCAGTGATGAAATCAAGTGCTATGTGGGACCAGGGGTGGTGTGGAGTGTGAAGGGGCTGAAGCAAACCGTGAGGTGGTTGATGTGAGGCTTTTGCTTGGGTGCAGACCGAGCAGGCAGCTACAAAACTTTGGACATCTTGGGAGATTTCAGGCCACCAGAATCTCTGCAAAATGAAGTCTTTAGTTCGGCGTACTCCTGGGTGGCAGGACAGCATGGAAGAATGTCCCCATTCCAAAACCTTGGGGCGTAATGCAGCTGGAACATAAAGACAGTTAGTGGGGCATGCGCTAGGGGCAGCGGTACTGGCTTGGGCATCTCTGACTTCTTTTTCAATGTTCAAGCAAATGGCATTAATAAAGGCTTCCTTGGGCAGAATGGTATCAGGGCATAGTTCTTCAGGGCATCAGGTTTAACATTTTTACTTCCAGGTCTAAAAGCAATGTGAAAATTGAAACGGGAGAAGAATAGTGCCCACCTGGCTTGTCTTGGGTTTAGCCTCTTGGCTGTCTGTAGGTATTCCAGGTTCTTATGGTCAGTCCATACTATGAAGGGTACGTTGGATCCCTCTAACCACTGCCTCCATTCCTCCAAGGCAAACTTTACTGCCAGCAGCTCACGGTTTCCGATGTCGTAATTTCTTTCAGCAGAGCTGAGGCAACGAGAGAAGAAGGCACACGGGTGGATTTTCCCATCCTCAGGGGATCTCTGGGACAGAATGGCGCCGGCTCCAAGATTCGAGGCATCCACTTCTACAATAAACTGGAGTTCTGGGTTAGGGATAGTGAGGATGGGTGCAGACGTGAATCGGGACTTAAGCTCCACAAAGGCACTCTCAGCTTTATCAGACCAAACGAACTTGGATTTAGAGGAAGTGAGGGCAGTGAGGGGAGCAGCAACAGAACTATAGTTTCTGATAAATCGGTAAAAGTTAGCAAAACCCAAAAAACGTTGGAGAGACTTACGGTCCTCTGGTCGGGGCCAGTTAGTGACGGCTTCCACTTTGACTGGGTCCATGCGTATGGTGCCTGGGGAGATAATGTAACCCAGAAAGGTTGTAGTTTCCACAAAAAACACACATTTCTCGGCCTTAACAAAAAGACGGTTCTCCAGGAGACGACGAAGCACTTGGCGAACATGTTTCATGTGTTCCTCTTGGGATTCTGAAAAAATCAAGATATCAAGATATACAAAAACAAACTTGTTGATCATCTCTCAGGACATCGTTAACTAGGTTCTGGAAAACAGCTGGAGCGTTAGTGAGGCCAAAAGGAAGAACCAGGTACTCCCAGTGCCTTGTGGGAGTATTAAATGCTGTCTTCCACTCGTCC
Source organism: Gymnothorax reevesii (assembly GCA_029721435.1). Classification (NCBI taxonomy): domain Eukaryota; kingdom Metazoa; phylum Chordata; class Actinopteri; order Anguilliformes; family Muraenidae; genus Gymnothorax; species Gymnothorax reevesii. The sequence goes on along the minus strand of CM056574.1, from coordinate 66,837,390 downwards.
CCCTCCCGGATACGCACCAAGTGATAAGCGTTGCGCAAGTCAAGCTTTGTGAACACTTTGGCTCCTTGTAAGAGGTCAAATGCTGTGTTCATGAGGGGGAGAGGGTAACGGTTCTTGATTGTTATTTCATTAAGCCCCCGGTAGTCAATACAGGGTCTTAAAGACCCGTCCTTTTTAGCCACAAAAAAGAAACCAGCACCAGCAGGAGAGGATGAAGGCCGAATAATTCCAGCAGCGAGAGACTCTGACAAATACATCTCCATAGCTTGGGTCTCCGGTCGGGACAGGGAATATAAATCGGCCTCTAGGGGGCATAGTGCCTGGCTTCAGATTAATGGTGCAATCTTATGGACGGTGAGGAGGTAAGCTGGTGGCCCGAGACTTGGAGAAAACCTCCTTGAGATCATGGAACTCCAGAGGAACCTTCTCTAGGTCAGGAATTTCTTCTGGAGTAGGGTTAGGCTGAGGTTCCCGGGCATTGTGGAGGCATGTCTGAGAGCAGCTAGGGCTCCAGCCCTTAATCTCATGTGTCTGCCAGTCAATATTAGGAAGGTGTTTAGCCATCCATGGGTGACCCAAAATGATAGGAGCATAGGGAGAGTGAAGGAGGAATAATTGAATTGTCTCATGGTGGTTGCCTGATATCTTGAGTTTGATGGGGCTGGTAACATGGGTTATCTGGGAGATTTGCTGGCCACTAAGGGAATTGGCCACTCAATCCGGGAAGATCTTTTCCACCGGAACCCCCCATTCACGAGCCAGCTCCACATCAATGAGGTTTTCCTCTGCTCCAGAATCAATGAGAGCCGTAGTGGATCTGCTCTCCCCTCCCCATTCCAGGATCAATGGAAGGCAGGTGCGGTTTCTTGAATCTTGGACTGGCGTAACGCCCACCACTGTTCCATTCCTGGCGCCAGGACGAGGCTTCTTGCTGGGGCACCGAGCTATCTGATGTACCCCTTTGCCACAGTAGAAACAGGCCCCCTCTCTGCGACGACGGTTCCTTTCCACAGTGGGAATGCGCGTTTGTCCGAGTTGCATGGGTTCCGTCTCAGGAGAGAGGCTGCCATCAGGAGGTGGTGGTAAAAATGGAGTGGTCCGGTAGGGGTTATTTGGACGACTGTGAAGGACGGACCGTCTACGTTCTTCACGACGAGCATCCACTCGTATGGCAAGGTCGACCAACTCGTCCAACTCCTCTGGTAAATCCCGGGACACCAGTTCGTCTTTTATGGCCTCGGCTAGACCATTAAAAAAGGTGTCATATAAGGCTCTTTGCCCCATACCTGCTGTTGGTTGCCAGGGTCTGGAAGTCGATTGCAAAATCAGCCACAGAACGACCACCCTGGCGTATCCGAAGAATCTCCCGTCCCGCCTCATGACCCAACTTCGTGCGGTCGAAAACCCGCTTCATCTCCTCACCCAGTAGACCAGATGTCTGTACACATGGTAGATCCGCCTCCCAAGCTGCAGTAGCCCACTGCTTGGCTCTTCCCGTGAGTTGCGTGATGATAAATGCAACACGAGCCCGTTCGGTGGGGAATGATGAGGGCTGCAGGCTGAATATGAGGTTGTACTGGGTGAGAAATGCTCGACACGCACCGGGTTGCCGTCGTACCTTTCAGGGGGAGGCAGGCGTGGCTCGCAGACAGGCAGCAACGGAGCGGAGGAGGGCACAGGCGTGGCGTGGACCGCAGGCTGGGGGGCATGCAGCAGCTGAGAGTCTTGAATGGTTCGAATGAGGTCCGCAATCTGGAGACTCATGGTTTGCATATGCTGCATGAGGGCGCGAAGCTGACGCTCCTGAAATTCGAGCTGGGCTCCCTGTTCCTTGACTGCCTCCTGCAGAGGCTGGATGTTCGCTGGTTCCATCTTGGTCAGATCGTAATGTGAGGTTTTACGAAATGAACTAAGAGCAAACACCAGTAAAATGCAAAAAGGAGGCTTTATTTCTGAAGGGGGAAACCCCCCAACAGAGCTGGCAACAGTACAATGTCCGCAATCCAAAATCAGAATCCAAAGAGCGAAATCCAGAGTCATACACAGGGCACCAATCACAAAAAATCGTAGTCAGACAAAAGAGGTCAGAAAAACAAGAATGCGGCAAAAGTACAGGGAGTAGGCAAAGCTCGATATCAAGGACGGTCCAGTCAGAAAGATAAACACTGAGAGATCAAGGCGAGAAACGTGGCACGAGAAAACTAGGGAGAACAATCTGACAAGAAAGTGTACCAAACAGACATCTTATATACACACCCGGGGTAAACACATGACCAGGGAGAACAGGTGCAATCAATGGTGACAATGATCAGGGAGAGACACATGAGGAATAAACTAATTACATGAATTTGGCTGTAGCCAAAACGCAGACAGGGATCACAAGACAAACCTAAGTACAAAACAACAGCTCCGGTTAAGGAGTACTAAAGTGCCAAGATAAAAGAAAAAGGAAAGCACAAAGTATAAGTGGAAATCCACAGAAACTTGCAGCAGAGATAATTAGGGATAGGCAAGGAGGCGGAGATTAGAATTGGGCGACAGCTGAGAGATCATTAGTCAATTAGTAAGTGCAGCCATACAATCCCAAGTGCTTGTTAGTAAGTTAGTCCAAATATACAAGGTTAGTGTGGGTTAGTATTTAGCAAAAACAATATACTGTTAGTATGTATTAGTAAGACAGTTAAAGAGAGAGGAAGGAAGAACACGAGATAATGAAAGAAGGTTGAAACCCAGAAACTAATAAATCACCCGAATGAGTGGCACACAAGACAAGGGACCGTGAGCAAAGATACACACATGACAAGACAGGGGAGACAAAGTGCAAAGCATAGAAATGAAAACATGGCATGGAAACTAAATTACTAAGACATGAAAAATAATAACACAATGAAATCCAAACTACCAAAACACAATACATAATCCTAAAAATGGTCAGAGGGCAGGCAGTGGTCACTAAACACAGAAATCCTAAACATGGCTGAGCCAGGCACAGAACTTAAACATGACATGCAGAATGCAGAATCATAACATGAGCAAAAAGCAGAATCACAACACTACCTTTTAATGTCTCACTGCATATTTCTAACTTTCCTGTTCAGTCGCTAGTGTCATTCACTTGTTTTGCAGGTTTGTACATATTTCCTTTCTACTTGTGTCGTCGACGTGTGAATCTACTCGTGTTTGTCTGCTATCACGCGGCCCTTACCTGTTGCTTCCCTTTTTGTGGGCTAATTTAGCAACTATTCATACTTTCTTACCTTCATATAAACTCTTTTAACCCACTTTCAGTCATGTTTTCAGGGAATTTCTTCTGGTTCTTTTTTCATTTTTGCATTCGTTTGCAGGTTCTTCTTTCCTGTCAGCGTATAGATTTGACTGGTTATTTCCACTGCTAGGCAAGATTAGCCTTGTCTTCTCGTCGTTTGTATATATCTTCTTGTATATTGATTTATTATCTATGTTTTCCCCCCATTTTCAAACCCAATTCCGAAATAGTTGGGGCAAAGTGTAAATTTTAAATTAAATCTAAACGCAGTGACTTTCTAATCACACCGGGCAGTATTTTATTCACAATAGAACAGAGATAACATAACAAATGTTGAAACTGAGAAATTTTACAATTTTATCCACAAAATGAGCTCATTTCAAATTTGATGGCTGCTACAGGTCTCAAAAAAGTTGGGACAGGGGCCTGTTTACCATGGTGTAGCATCCCCTCTTCTTTTTAACACAGAGTGGGGGCGTCTGGGCATTGAGGAGACAAGTTTCTCAAGTGTAGCCATTGGAATTTGATCCCACTCTTGTTTAATACAGGCATCCAGCTGCTGGAGAGTTTTGGGTCTCCTTCGATGGACTTTTTGTTTAATTATGCACCAAATGTTCTCAATCGGTGAAAGATCAGGACTGCAGGCAGGCCAGTTCAGCACATGGACTCTTCTACTACAAAGCCATGCTGTTATAATAGCTGCAGTATGTGGCTTTACATTGTCCTGCTGAAATACACAAGGCCTTCCCTGGAATAGATTTCATCTGTAGGGGAGCATATGCTGCTCTAAAACCTTCATATACTTTGCTACAGTCCATTTTAAATGGGCCTTGGCCCACAGAACACGGCAGCGCTTCTGGATCATGCTCAACAATTGCTTCCTTTTTGCATGATAGAGTTTTAGGTGGCATCTGTGGACGGCACGGCAGACTGTGTTTACAGACAGTGGTTTCTTGAAGGATTCCTGTGCCCATTTAGTAATGTCAATGACAGAATCATGCCGGTGAGTGATGCAGTGGCATCTGAGGGCCTGAAGATCACAGGCATCCAGTAAAAGTCTTCAGCCTTGTCCCTTACGCACAGAGATTTTTCCAGTTTCTCTGAATGTTTTGATGTTGTTATGCACTGTCGATGATGAGACCTTCAAAGCCTTTGCAATTTTACACTGAGGAACATTGTTTTTAAAGTATTCCACAATTTTTTTTACACAAGCCTTCACAGGTTAGAGAGCCTCAGCCATCTTTACTTCTGAGATACTCAGCCACTCTAAGACATCCCTTTTATAGCCAATCATGTTAAACACCTGATGCCAGTTAATTGAAATACTTGTTAAATGTTCTTTAGCTGATTCTCTTATATTTTAATAGCTTTTTCAGCCCTTTTTTGCCTGTGCCCCAACTATTTTGAGACCTGTTGCAGCCAGGAAATTTGAAATAAGCACATTTTGTGGACAAAAATGTAAAATGTCTCAGTTTTTATGTTTGAAATGTGATCTATGTTCTATTGTAAGTAAAATATTGGCTCATGTGATCTGAAAGTCATTGCATTTTGATTTTATTAATAATTTACACTTCGTCCCAACTATTTCAGAATTGAGGTTGGAGTTTCACCCAGTTATTGCAATTTCTCCCAGATTTTAAACAATTTCCCCAGTTTTATCTAAGTTTAGCTTCAGTTGTTGCAGGCTCAGGTAACTTTCATATTTTGTTCATTTCCTTCATTTTATAACTTTTTAATGGCCTGGCTTTCCACAGCCTTGAGGGCCTCTCTCTCCTTGGAGAGGAATTAAAAACTACTTCATCATCATTGAGTCCGGGGCCTTTTCATGCATTTTATTTTGTTAATTGACCAGAAATCTTTGCGCTGGGTATCCAAATTCAGCAGTCAGTACTCGTATAAAAACCAGCATAACTTGTGCTTTCCCTATCAAACTGAGGATGTTTTGCCATTAGTTTTGTTTTTGAGTGTCATGATTTAAAACAAATAAAGACTCAAATCATGCTTTGAACTTGGTTTGCCCGGAGAGATAAAGAAAACCATCAGTATTTAGTATTGGGGTATACCTAGCAAAGTTATACTAAAGAATTGAGATTAAACGTTTGCTCAGATCTTCGTTTTTGTCATGGTTTGGGAGCCTTGTGGGCTCCTTTTGTTGCTCTCGTCCGGGACGATATCGTTTCGCTCACCATCGGATTCCTTAGCCAGTTGGCATTAATTGGGGGCGTCGCCCGGACTCTATTTAAGCTCCTGCCTTTCCTCGTTCGGGTTGCTGGAGTGTCAGTATGCTTTTGACGCTTGAGCCTGTAAGATTGATTGAGAAGAAAGTTAAGGCAGGTTTTTTTAGCTGCCTGGTATTTTGTCTTGAGCTCGCCTGTTGACTACCACGGTCAGGCGTTAGGCCCGTGGGTAGCGCGAGCCCATATATTTCCTTTTGTTCCAGTTTAGCACTTTGCTGCATTTATCTTTTATTTCGAGCCACTGCTCCTGGCGTCCAACACCTCCACGCCATTACAGTACACTCCAGCCACAATGGAGACGTCAGCGGTGGCTGAGATTAAGAGAGCTATTGCCAGTCAGCAGGAGATGTTGGCTGGATTTGCTAATTCACTTTCTGTGCTGATCAATCAGCGCTCTGATCTGGCCGATAGGCTGCACGTGCAGGAGACTGCGCTGCAGAACCAGCAGAGCGCCCTGTTAGAATTATCAGAGAGTATTAAACCTCTAACGTCACAGGCTCCACAAAGTTTTGCACCAGCACAACCCATACATTTTCCCCGAGAGCCAAAGTTACAACTCCCCCAAAGATACAGTGGCGAGGCTGGAAAGTGTAGGGATTTTATTGCCCAGTGTGAGATATTTTTTAAAGCTCAGCCGTCACGTTTTGTTAATGAGGACTCTCGAGTTGCCTTTATATTGTCCTTGTTGGCTGGCACAGCGCTCAATTGGGTCGGTCCACTAATTAGAGCTAACTCACCGGTTGTTAATTCGGTAGAGGCTCTTGTCAGGGAGATGGTTTCTGTTTTTGATCAGGACATTTGCGGCCAAGACGCAGCTACGCGTTTAATGCACTTGAGACAGGGCAAGGAAAGCGCAGCTGAGTTTTCTATTACATTTCGTTCTCTGGCCACGGAAACCGGCTGGCCAGAGGCTCCTCTGATGACAGTTTTTAGCCATGCACTTACGGAGGAGATTAAGGATGTATTGGCTACGTTAGAACCCTGCTCAACTTTAGACTCCTTAGTTCGTACTGCTGTGCGAATTGACAATCGCATACGCGAACGCAGCCGGGAGAGACTGAATAAATCTCCGCTGGCTGTCAATGGTATTAAGATTACTAAAGGCGATTGTTCATCTTCTAGTTCACCCATTAAGGATTCTACCTCAGTTGAGCCCATGCAAGTTGATGGTTCGTTTAACCGTCAGTCTAAAAGACCCATTAGCAGAAAGATAATCTGCTTTTATTGTTACAAGCCGGGTCATACACGTCCACAGTGTCCTAAACTACGGGGAAACGAAAAGCCCCTCTAGCGATTCAGGGGACGCTAGAGGGGCAGACCCAACTTCCCTTCCGAACACTAATCCCCGTAGAAATTACTGTGGGGAGTAAAAGATTTACCATTGAAGCGTTCGTTAACTCGGGCGCAGTGGACTGCTTCATGGATTATCAGTGGGCTAGGAGACACGCCGTCCCCACTGTTGCACTTTCACAATCGCGTTCGGTCAGAACTTTGGACGGTCGCCCGCTGGGAACGGGAGTTATAACCGAGGTTTCTGAACCATTAGAGATGTTCATCTCTTTTGGTAGTCATTCTGAAGAGGTTCGATTTTTCATTATCAAGTCTCCCACTTTCCCTATAGTCTTGGGGCATTCGTGGTTACGGGAGCATGAGCCTTGTATCAGCTGGGAGAGACAGACTAATCCCATCGTTCGCTGGGGTCCCAAGTGTAGCGCACATTGTAGAACCAGGGATAATGGTTCTTTCGGACGTGAGGCTATGGGTCAGGCTGACACCGATAGCGAGTTTGAGGAGGTTATTACTCCGTGCCCTCCTAGATTGGAAGAAGGGGCAGAGGAGGGGTTAGAATGGGATCCTCAATTTGACTGGCGAGAGCCAGAGGATGATAACTTTTTGGAGAATTTCAGCGATGTGGAATCAGTCACGGATTCATTAGACTCTGACCAGGGTAAAGAATTTGGGGCTACCCTGAACTTCGACTTGCCTCCGAATGTTCCAAAGGATTACGCCGATTTGGCTGAGGTATTCAGTAAACAACGAGCCTCTACGTTACCCCCGCATCGTCCGTACGACTGCGAGATTAACCTATATCCTGGGACTACTCCACCTAGGGGTTCGCTGTCTTCGCTGTCAGGACCTGAGCGTAAGGCTATGCGAGAGTATATCCAGGAGGCTCTCGCCAATGGTTTTATACGGCCGTCTACGTCCCCTGCCGGAGCGGGATTCTTTTTCGTTGGGAAAAAGGATGGTGGGCTGAGACCCTGTATTGATTACAGGGGTTTAAATAAGATCACTATTAAAAACCGATATCCCCTTCCATTAATGAGTTCCGCGTTTGAACGTCTACAGGAGGCATCATTCTTTACGAAGCTAGATCTTCGCAACGCTTATAACTTGATTCGCATTCGGGAGGGAGACGAATGGAAAACGGCTTTTAACACGCATGACGGGCACTACGAATATCGGGTCTTGCCGTTCGGGCTGGTTAACGCGCCCTCGGTGTTCCAGGCATTTGTTAATGACGTGCTCAGAGAGATGTTGGAGAGATTCGTCTTCGTTTATCTCGACGATATTTTGATATTTTCTTCAACACTGTCCGAGCACAAACAACACGTCAGACGTGTACTGGCAGCCCTGCTCCGTGCCAAACTTTTCGTTAAAGCCGAGAAATGTGTTTTCCACGCCCAGACTGTCTCCTTTTTGGGCTTCATTGTGTCTAAGGGTTCGGTGCGGATGGACCCAGACAAGGTGGCTGCGGTCAGAAATTGGCCTGCGCCGCAGAGTGTTAAAGAGGTCCAACGCTTTCTAGGCTTTGCAAACTTTTACAGGAGGTTTATTCGTAATTTCAGCGCGGTTGCTGCCCCCATTATTGCGCTCACTAAAAAGAATACCTCCTCAGCGTTTTTGTGGTCCCCTGCAGCAGATGCAGCTTTTCAGGAATTAAAGAAACGTTTTAGCTCGGAGCCGATTTTGGTTTTGCCCGATCCCTCCCTCCCATTTGTCGTTGAGGTAGATGCTTCCGAGGTGGGCGTGGGTGCTATTCTGTCCCAGCGCCCACGTTGGGATAAGATTCACCCGTGTGCGTATTTCTCCCGGTCTTTGTCCGCCGCCGAACGTAATTATAGTATTGGTGACCGGGAGTTATTAGCGGTCAAGCTGGCGCTCGAGGAGTGGCGCCACTGGTTGGAGGGAGCTGAGCACCCTTTTGTGGTTTGGACTGATCATAAAAACCTCCAATATATTCAGCAGACCAAACGGCGTAATTCCCGGCAGGCGCGATGGGCATTGTTTTTGAACCGTTTTGATTTTACGCTTACGTACCGCCCGGGCTCTAAGAATACTAAGCCTGACGCGCTGTCACGTATGTTTGATCGCACTGATAGCGATCCTTCCCCAGAGCCTGTCATCCCTTCGGCCCAGATCGTAGCACCTATTCAGTGGGAGATTGAGGCGGTTGTTCAGGAGGCGTTGAGGTCTGATCCCGGTCCTGGGGGGGAGCCTCCTGGTTGTTTATTTGTCCCACAGGGTGTTAGGTCACAGGTCCTTCAGTGGGGACACTCTTCCCGCTTGGCGGGGCACCCGGGGGCCCATCGGACCAAGCAGTTCCTGGCCCAACGATTTTGGTGGCCGGAGATGATGAAAGATATTCGGGAGTTTGTTGCTGCCTGTTGCGTCTGTTCGAGGAATAAGACTTCCCACCTCCCTCCCGCTGGTTTGCTGCGACCTTTGCCCGTTCCCAGGCGCCCTTGGTCGCATATTGCTTTTGATTTTGTTACGGGGCTGCCTGTTTCTGACGGCAACACGGTTATTCTGGTGGTGGTTGACCGTTTTTCTAAAGCGGCTCATTTTGTCGCACTACCCAAGCTGCCTTCAGCACGGGAGACAGCGCATCTTGTGGTCAACAATGTGTTCCGGTTGCATGGGCTCCCGCAGGATGTTGTTTCTGACCGAGGCCCGCAGTTTACGGCCAGATTTTGGCAGGCGTTTTGTAAACAGTTGGGGGCCACTGTTAGCCTCTCTTCAGGGTTTCACCCTGAGACCAACGGGCAGACGGAACGTACTAATCAGTCTCTCGAACACTCTTCGATGTTTGGCGGCAGATAACCCCTCATCTTGGAGTCGATTTTTAGCTTGGGCCGAGTATTCTCATAACTCGTTGTGTAATTCCTCCACGGGGCTTTCCCCGTTTGAAGCCCAAGTGGGTTATCAACCTCCACTTTTCCCAGAGACTGAGAACAATTCCGAGATTCCCTCAGTTAACCACTTCATTCGGCGCTGTCGGTCACCCGGGATCTCCCGTTGAAGGTGGAGTCCCGTAAACTGGCGCCTCGCTATATCGGTCCGTTCAAGATTGTACGGAGGATCGATCCGGTTACGGTCCAGTTGAAGCTCCCGAGATCTCTGCGCATACATCCGGCGTTCCACGTCTCACGGATTAAGCCGGTTAGCACTAGCGTCCTGGCGCCCGCAGACACGCCGCCGCCGCCACCGCGCATGCTTGAGGGCGGTCCAGTTTATACCGTGCGCCGCATTTTGGCCGAGAGGCGCGTAGGTCGTGGGGTCCAGTTTTTGGTTGATTGGGAGGGATATGGTCCCGAGGAGCGGTGCTGGGTCCCTTCTCGGGATATTCTGGATCCCTCGCTTATTTCGGATTTTCGTGCGCGGGGTTCCTTGGGGACTTCTGGAGCTGTCCCTTAGAGGGGGGGGTCCAGCATGGTTTGGGAGCCTTGTGGGCTCCTTTTGTTGCTCTCGTCCGGGACGATATCGTTTCGCTCACCATCGGATTCCTTAGCCAGTTGGCATTAATTGGGGGCGTCGCCCGGACTCTATTTAAGCTCCTGCCTTTCCTCGTTCGGGTTGCTGGAGTGTCAGTATGCTTTTGACGCTTGAGCCTGTAAGATTGATTGAGAAGAAAGTTTAGGCAGGTTTTTTAGCTGCCTGGTATTTTGTTTTGAGCTCGCCTGTTGACTACCACGGTCAGGCGTTAGGCCCATGGGTAGCGCGAGCCCATATATTTCATTTTGTTCCAGTTTAGCACTTTGCTGCATTTATCTTTTATTTCGAGCCACTGCTCCTGGCGTCGAACACCTCCACGCCATTACAGTTTTTGAATTATCATTTTGTATTAGCGAAGAGAAACTATTATGGAATTATATGTTACTAGCTTGGTAATAATATTAATTCAGGGAAACACTATTATGAACTGTAGTGCATACAGATTTGTTTTTTCCTGTTCAACTCTGCAATATACTTTTCTTGCCTGCAATATTGTATTATAGCTGCCCTCTGCTCGTGTTTTATATTTTTATGAAAACAGGAGTCCTCGCAGAAACCAGTTACAGATTTTATTCTGGAAAAGTGTCATCTTTGCCCTGCTATGTAAGCTTGTTTGCAAAATGCTCCAGTCTGGTTCTATGACTTCATACTCATTTATTACAGCCCACCCCCCAATTTTTGTCATGTAAAAAAATATTGTTTTTTTAATGAGTATTTTCACCTGGGAGTCACTGTTGGAGCAAAATGCTGATTTGACCCTGAGAAAGGCTATCTTTGCCCTAACATCTAAGCCAATTCCCAGACTGCTCCTACCAATTCCCCCAGGTGCTAGGGCCTCTCAGAGTTGGATACTGTATATGCTGGAGCCATGTTTGGCAAGGAATATCTCAAGATTTCAAACAGATAGCATCTATTCCTTCAAGAAACCAACTCTTATGGACATAGAGAGATGATACAGATCAAAATGGTTGGGTTTTAAGGGATACTTTGAGGTCTGCAGCCCCTTAAAAAAGTAAAAAATTACAGGCGAGGATGTGCCATACTGACTGGATGGCCATTTTGGATTCTAAATATTTCTTTAAAAATCTTTTCTAAATCAGATCTAATGGTGGAATCTACTTCCCTGGGTCACACTTAGTGGATACATGTAAAATTTTATACTCTTGCTTTCATATCTATGCAGTTTTACCTCTGTCAAAATGCCTCCAGAATTAGATTAAATTCTTGAGTGCAAATTAACATAATTAGTTTACTAAAATCCTTCTGTAGTCCAAACCATGTGGAATTTTTCAAACATATTTGGCAAAGTTGTTGTAAACATATTGGGGCATATTTTGCCTGGATATTATTAGATTGTGTTATTTTGAATTGAGATTTTTTCAGGATTTTGGATCATCTGGTGTGATATTACTCTTTGGAGTTAAGTAGTGATGTAACTAATGTCACATTGTGATTGTCATGTTGTATCTTTACCCACTTCAAAACAGAAGTCTAATATTAAATGTGCCATATACGTAATCTAATTTAACGATATGCAAGCCAAAAGACAAACACATCACCAGTAAGTAAATGATAAAAGACTGATACTCAGCTGTGTACAGTGGGCTCCAAAATTCCTGGCTCCCTGACTGGCAATCCACAAATAATACTTTAAAAATTCTAAAAAATATTTTTATAGAGTAAATCTAATTACAACTTGTGAGGAATACTGTATGTTATAACTATTCCGATGGAACGAGGATATAAAAATGAGGTAACACATGCAATATCCCTTTGTCATCCAACAGCATGAAAAAAAAACAACTGTCAGTTCAAAAGAGGCAGATGGTCATAGACCTTCATGAATTTGGTAATGGTTTCAAGATGATTCACAAACTATTGAATACTCCACTGAGCGCTGTCAGGGCAATTATTTAAAAAATTCCAAAAATATGGAACTGTCGAAAAAACCTCAAGGGTAGAGGATACTTTATCAGTATCCTTGGCCCCCCAGGATACTGAAGAGGATGGTGAGAGAAGCCATAAAATCCCCAAAAATGACTGAAGGAATTGTAGGCCTTAGTGGCATCTTGGAGTGTCCTAGTTTCAAAAAGCACCATCAGGCGCCACCTCAACAACCAAAGGCTCTTTGGCAGGGTTGCCAGAAGACATCTGACCAGAAGACACAGAGGCAAGTGCTTTGAGTTTACCAACATCATTTCAGTCATTTCTGGAACAAGGTATTTTGGTCAGATGAGACCAAACTTACATTTTCCAGTCAAATACAGCAGCGGCATGATTGGTGTCCAAACCGAGATGCATACAAGGAGAAGCACCTCACACCCATGGTGAAATATGATAGTGGGTCAGTCATGCTTTGATGCTGTTTTAATTGAAGAGGTTCGGGGACGCTGGTTAAGATTAACATCATAATGAATTCCTCCAAGTATCAGTATATTTTGCCTGACAATCTTGGCTCTGCCAGAAGGCTGGGACTTGGCTGTAGGTGGACTTTCCAACAAGACAATCACCCAAAGCATACCTCAAGATCCATACAGAAGTGGTTCTGTGACAACAAAATCAATGCTCTGCAATGGCCATCTCAGTTTCCAGACCTCAATTCATTTGAAAACCTGTGGGCTGAATTGAAGAGGGCAGTTGATAAACGCAAACCCAAGAATGTGAAGGATCTTGAAAGGATCTGTTTAGACGAATGGGGCAAAATCGATCAAATTTGTGCCTTGTCAAAAATGACAAGATAAGACCCTGTGCTATTTCCTCGCAAGAGGTTGTTGCACTAAGTACTAAATGAAGGGTGCCAATTAATATGAAACCTTCATTTTGTTTAAATTTATTTTGTATGAAATTATTGTTATTATTTTGGTTGTTTCCATCATAACATTAATAAAGTAAAGTATTTCACACATGTTGGTATGCATATTCTGTTTTTATATAATTATATTGTTTATATATTTTCTCGTGTGCGTTGTTTGTGCATTGCCAGTCAGGGGTGCCAGTAGTTTTTAAGCCCACTGTATGTGTATATATAAATATGGGACAAAAGATGGGAGAAAAATAAGAAACAAAAAACTGCTGCAAACCGGGCAGGCCAAAGGAAAACACCCTTGAGAGGATAAACAGAACAACAAAAACTAGAACTAAAAACACTCAGAGCAAGGTAGGATGAAGTAACAAAAAGGCTAGAAACTCTAACTTATAGAGACAGGAAAAGTGGAGTGGGAAGCAGGAGAGAGCATAGAGGTGCAGGAGAGAGCAGAGAGGTGCAGGAGAGAGCATAGAGGTGCAGGGCAACAAACTAGGCAACGGAAGCATGAGGAAAGCAGAGTGGAGAGGGCAAGGCAAGACAAACAGGGAAAATAAACACAGACAAGCAGAAATATGGGGAAAAGGAAAAAACAAAGGAACACAATTAACAGAAAAGTACATAAAACAAAGACATTCAACTTAAAAACCTAAAGTAATTAAAAACCCTGGTGCCGGGTTTCTGTGTGTGTGAATAATCATGATTTTTGAGGACCATCAGTGTGTGCATCACTGGTTTATAACAAATCACTGTCTTTGAGGGCCAAGAACTGCGGATTTTCCACCCTTCCTCTCCCTGGGAGTCGGGGTGATGACAGTCTGGCCAATCAGTGGCTGGATTTGGATCCGAGGGCCAGATTTTGGCAGCCCTGATTCATAAGGACACGTTTCTCCCTGGGTGCATCATGCTGGTTTCCCCATGTGCATCACAATGTCTTTCTCTCTGTGTGTGTGACAGTAGTTTGTAAGGACCGTGTTTCTCCACATGACTTGTAAGGACCATGTGTCTTTGTGTGAGCATCATGCTGGTTTATGAGGGCTTTGTTTCTCTATGTGTGTGCATCAAGGTAGTTTTAAAGACTGCGTTTCTTTCTGCGCGAAAAGTAATGATTTAGAAGGACCATATGTCTTTGTGCGTTTCACAGTGGTTTGTAAGGGCATGTGTAGCTTCCCATGTGTGTTATGGTGGTTTATAAGGACCACGTTTCTCTGTGTGAGCAGATGTGTGTGTTCGAGTTTGAGAACTTCCAAGGCCGAAGAATGGACATCACTGCGGAGTGCAAGAACTTGTGTGAACGCGGCTTCGACAGGATCGGGTCCATCAAGGTGGAGTGTGGGCCGTAAGTCTTAGACACGCACCCCCACATACAGAACAAGGGATGGCTGAGTCCCAGAACAGACCTGCTCACACATCACATGCAGACAAACTCACGCGAAAGGGTGGTGCTGCAAAATGGCCAGATTTTCCTGGGAAAAAAACAGAGAATTCACCATGCTTATTTAATATACCACTGTCTCTACTGCGTGGTGGTGGTGAGCAAGCTGTTGGTGCACGTATTTTACCATTACATTTTACCATTACAATGGGAGACATTATCTTTGGTTAGAAAAGTTAATGTTACTTTGGTTACATCTCCCGGAAACATATCAAAGCTGGTATATCCACCATAGCATCTATACGCTATCTGACTATATCCTGTCTCCAGCAGCAAGAACTAAAACTACCAACTAAGAAGAAACTGCCCTTTTACTTCATGATGTGCTGCTCTGTGTTGTAATAGATGAGTAGACATGATGTGATGTCATTAGATAATGTTGTGTCTCAGAACGCTGGGTGGAATTTGTTTTATTGGATGGTGCTGTCTGTCACACTTGTTGGTGAGATTTGATTGATGCTGTTGTGTGTGTGTGACACACATTTACCTGAACACTGTTATGGGTTGTACAACTGGGAGTGGTTTTTAATTGGATGCTGTTGCATATGACGCAGATGGGTAGGGTATGAGCACCAGAACATGGGTGGGGAGATGTTCATGCTGGAAAAGGGAGAGTATCCTCGCTGGGACACCT
Organism: Gymnothorax reevesii; assembly: GCA_029721435.1. Lineage (NCBI taxonomy): Eukaryota > Metazoa > Chordata > Actinopteri > Anguilliformes > Muraenidae > Gymnothorax > Gymnothorax reevesii. Next base: position 66,822,240 of record CM056574.1, on the reverse strand, counting down.
GGAGCAACAGCTACAGGAGTAACTGCCTAAAATCTGTCAGGCCTGTTCGTATGGTGAGTGACCGATCAGAACCACCATGGACATTTCTCAACCAATCAGAAAATTACTTCCTCACCACAACAAATCAGAAATATATCGTTCTTACCTCAAACTAACAGAACACCGCCGATCTAACCTCAACTAATTATAACACTGACACCCTTACCTCTCAACCAATAACAACACTATCACCCTCATCTCAACCAATCAGCGCACCACCACCCTTACTGTTCAACCAATAGGAAAACTAACTTCCGCACTGGCACAGATCAGAACGCCACAAAGACCTCAAACAATCAGAACCTTTCTCACCCCAACTAATCAGAACACCACAACCATCATCACCTCTAAATCAATAAGAACACTACCATCTTTACCTTAATAAATCAGAAAACCACAATGATCTCTACAAATCAGAAACACCCTCACTTCAACCAATCAGAACACCATCACCCTAACCTCAACCAATCAAATGTAAACTCCAAACTGCAGTAGCTCATTCATCAAAGAGAGTTCTCTGTCCCTCTCAGGACCCCCAGGATCACAAGATCTGCCTGTATGAGAGCATGAACTTTGATGGTCGTAAGATGGAGGTGTGTGATGAAGACATCCCCAGCCTGTGGTCTTATGGCTTCCAGGACAGAGTGGCCAGCATCCAGGTCACCGGAGGAACGTGAGTCTGTAAAATGCACGGTACAAATACCAAATACAGACATCTGCCCTGCCTATCTGGACATAAGCGCATCACTAAAAATGAGACCGCTACAAAGATAATCTCTGTTGTCTAAAAACATGGGATGTTCATTTGTGAACTCTGTCATAATGTGTGAAACAAAACTGGGGAACTGAACAATTTAATAAGAAACTATTACATAGCCATAGCCCTATATGTTTTACTTGTCCCTCTGTTATAACACAGCTGATTCAAATCACGGCTTAATAAAGCAGTCATGAGAATCAGGTGTATTAGAGCAGACAGATCTAAAGCGTGCAGAACTGCGCTTCTCCAGGAGCAGGGTTCCCAACTTCTGCTGTACCTTCACATGAATATACCGTTGACATACATGACTGTCGCTGGATAATCACTATAACCAACCATTGTCTTTGAAGTTAGCAATCACTTGCTTTGGTATTGTCCTTCACACAATAGGAGCTTTCTCAGGATCATAGTCTCTTTGGTGTGTCTTCATCAGAATGAAGTTAAACTAGCCAGCTATTTTGCGGTAAGGAGCCTGATAGTACGAATTTGCGTCTCCATTAGCCTGAAAGCCCTCCTGTCAAGAAATGAAGACGCAACACTAATAGCTGGCTATTTCACTAACGAGACAAAGATTTATCGGGAAAATTTCCCGATCAAATTAGCGGGCAATTTGCATCTTCACCACAAAATAGCCAGCTAATTTGACATTTGGCTAATTTCAAAACCACAAAATAGCTAGCTAATTTGAAACTTTGTTCTAATGAAGACTAACCTAATGTGTCTCTTGCAGGTGGGTAGGGTATCAGTACCCTGGTTACCGTGGCTACCAGTATGTTTTTGAATTTGGTCCTTACAAGCACTGGAACGAGTGGGGAGCGCATCACCCGCAGATCCAGTCCATAAGGCGTGTGCGGGACATGCAGACACACCGCCGCGGCTGCTTCGAGATGAGCGCATAAGCGTGACTGCGGCATTTGGACATGGCAGGACACAGCCATCGGGAGACCGCCATATATCCCTTTAGCACTGGTCCAGCTGCACCAGACTACATGAGCCATTTAATTGCTGCCACTGCTATTATATACTGCATCTTGGTTTACAGAACAAATAGCAGCTTGGTCAGTCTTTCAGGATGGAGTTAGTAATATTAGGAATCAGTATAATGGAATAAGTCTGGATAACTATAAGAATGAATTAACGCTCAAAAACGAATGAAAATGACATATTTTGCATCAGGCTAACTGGCCTTCAGTAAAAATGTTTTTTAGATTTTGTAGATTTTCTGGATCCCCAGTTACGTACTTCCCACTGTTCCATGCCTTCATTTCAGGGCACTTCATGTGTATCTAAACTGTGATCTTACCTCCAGGTTTGTGATTGACTTCAGAAGAACAGAAGACATTTTATGTGACAGAACTATCAAACGCAGGGCCTCGAACAGTCTGTTATCGGTTGTGTCATCCAAAAATAGCAGTGTTGAAATGCTGTTGCAGAATCTTCTGGTGTGCTGCGCACACAGGGCACTCTAGGCCTGTGAGAGGCGCTGGAGAAGGTCTTTTAGCAGGACCGGTCTGGCAACAAGAACAGCTGAATCGAAAGCACCTCTGCATCCAACATATTTTTGGAATGAGGCTTTGTAATCTAATATGTGACAAATAAATTCTGTGAAGTCTTGTTACACTGTATCTTTCTCAGGGATGCTGGCATCTAGAAAATGAATTTCTTCAGAATAATAAATGATCTCAAACTCACTCAATGCAGCTGAGAGTTACTTGTGAGAAAGCTTTGTTATCCACTTTCATTTGCAAATTATTGTGAAATCAATTTATCAAGAATACTGTGTACTTAAAATGTGACAAAGGCCTATCATTTAATCAAAAAACTACACTAAGTGGGATGTGAAAATGTGAAAAAGCAGATGAGCAGACTGAGAGAAGGGGGTTGAAGTGGCGGTGGAGGAACAGTGCTGGAGGCACCGTCGCAGGTCACCAGGGGTTCAATGCTGATCATCATCACTGCAAAGCATTCAGCGTGCCATTCTTCACTTTGTTGTTTCTCCTCTGACAGTAGTCACACAACGGTAAAGCTGCTTTCACACCAGATGCGAAACAAATTTTTCACACGAGAGATGACATTCAAAGTAAATGCAAAGATGTGAATACAGGCGTTTTGCGTATATTCGTGTCTTTGCATTGACTTTGAATGTAATCTGTTGTGCAAAAAATTCATTTTGCGTCCCGTCTGGTGTGAAAGCGGCTTAAGAATGACCAACACCAGCACTACAGGGAAAACTCGACTCTAGGAGAGGTGGGGTAGGTAGTGAGGAAGGGCCCACCAGACTTCAGACGGACCACATGACCGAAGATTTTCGCTATTCAGGTTACTTGTCATCTCAAAAAGACTGAACAGGCGGTACACTCTACTCACCACGTTTCACAGCTTTCTTTTAATAACAGCCAATGCGCACAACAGTGGAGTCACCAATGAGTCCTAAATGGCTGGGACTGCCAAATCTGGATCTCAAATTCAAATCCAGCCTTGTTTTTTCTTTTGTTTTTCTCCCAGGTACAAACAATTAGTGCTTCTGGCCAAATTGGCCAAATTTTCAATACACCTGACTCTCAGGTAAAGGGCTGGTGAAAAACCTGCAGTTGTCAGACCCCGAGAACCATGATTTTATTTCCGCAACTCTGCGAGTTGAAAAGAAATGGTATAACCTAATACCGTCGTTTAGCATATCTTGTATGCTATACATTGCTAGACACCTTGAAATTTAAACTTACTCACCATTTGAAAGCGTCTTATTTTGATATTTTGGGTTTGGCCAATTTTTTTGCCCCAAAGCATACATGTGTACAGGCAGGCGCACTATACAGTGAACTCTAGAATTACAGGCATCTAAAACTGGAAATACTGCAATACTAAAACTAACATTAAAACAGCATCATTGAAATAAATGTAAAATGCCACCGTGAGAAACACCGTATTTAATGTTTCGAGTGAATATATCGGGCAAAATAATATTTATTTATCTATTACATATCAATTTCCTCCACATCGAGGTTTAATGAGATTAAAGCACATATTTGGAGTGATTTTGGATAGAACCTCAATGCAGATCCAATCAAGATCAGTCACATTTCTGGGTTTGCACTTATCAACTGCCCCATTCAGCCGACAGGTTTTCAATCAGATTGAGGTCTGGTGACCGAGAAGGCAATTGCAGAACATTGATTTTGTCGGCCAGGAATCAATTTTGTGTGGACTTTGGAGTAGGCGTATATGGCGTCAGATTTGCGTCAAAAGTCGCAAGCGCGAGAAAACATTCCAACGAGCAAAATATTTTGTTACATGTGCACAGAATGCCACCTGCGCCAATAAAAATGAGCAGAGCATGCACAAAGCAGCCAGCACGCGCAAAAGTGTTTTTGCTTCGCGCTCGCTGGAAGGCATGCACGCTCGCCCAGATTCATTTCCCTCTTGCGAAGTTCATTCCTGCTCATGTGGGAGGGCAAGCATGCTCGCCCGGGAGGGCATGAACGCTCAAGCGAGACACTTCCTCCTCGCTCGAAATTGATTTCTGCTCGCGCGGAACAACTTGACTTTTGACAATTTGGGGTGAAAACCAAAACTCGCAGAGGTTTTCCACCAGCCCTGACATTGGCAGGCTGAAAATGGACCAACCAGCTGTCACTGTTTTGGCTTTACGGTGAAGCCACTTCGGTTAAAATACCGGAATTTCAGCAATCAAAATGAACAAGTTGGGAGGCACAAAATACCGCAAAACATATCAGATAAGATTGTGCCTATTACAGATAATAATGTTAGGGCAAAAACAAAATCCTACCGCTCAAATATTACGATTATTTCCCAAGATTTTCCTTGGCTAACATTAGCTAGCAAGCAAGATGGCTGTATAATCTAAAAAATTACAAAAGTATATGCAACCGCATACATAACAGTATACCAGTCTAGCTAGTAGCCATCATGACATGACAAGCAAGCTGCTTGTCAAGCTGACAAGCTGCTAATTTAGTACACCCTGATAAGAGTTTTCTTATTACCTCAGTCGTTTTCTTATAACCTCCTTAGCCTTCATCCCCAAAATTGTTTCCGAAACTCGCATGCAAATGGCTATGAAATGAAAAGTGTGGTCAAATTGTCCGAGCGCTGTTCAGGTAACAGAAGCAGCTAATATAGGATGAAGGAGGTTGTGCGGGTGTGATGACATTGAAAATGACCAATAATAAAAGGGCTTGCGCATACTTGCAGCCAGGCAGCCTGCCAGCCTTCGTCGCAGGCGTCTTATGTGGTTCACTTCCCTCACACACCAGCATCTGTATCGCGCACTTGACTCAAGTTATGAGTTCCGTGATGCAATGGCATTGTTTCAAATGAGCAAATCAGTGTACTTGTTAAATGATAGTCCTTATTGGTTTTTTCTGTCCTTTTAACAGTATATATTAAAGCTGCTGTAAGTGATTTTTGTTTTTAAAAAAGCGTTAAAGGGGACCTATTATGCTACATTTCCAAATTTATATTTTGATCTTGGACTCCCTTAGAGTACTCCTGATCGTTCTCCAAAGCTCCAAAAAAGGGTTCTTATTTTGCTCATACTGCCATCATACTGCCAGAAACCCCATTTGTTATCCATTTTAGTCTCTGCCTGAAATGCCACGGTGAGACGGCTCCTCCGCTATGGCTCCCACTCCCTGTATGCCCATTTTCTTCTTACTGGCCAGCTCTGTGGAGGGTGGATCTAGGCGAGACGAGGCAGCAGAACTCAGTTTTCCAGGTCCGCCTCCCCAGAGTGAAACTGAGACGCGTCTGCCATCTGACAAGGAATCGACGGGCAAATTCCACAATCAAACACAGTACATGTGTAGAGATCTAATGAAATGAACTTATTCTAATAAACGCAACAGTGAAAGTGGGGGACGCAGTCCGAAAGTCTGGCAGCTCAAGCTCGAATTTGCTGTCTACCTACGGCTACTATGGTGAGTACACCGGTGTTTCTACTCTATAGCTAGGATTGAGGGAAAGCTAGAATCCACCCCATACAGACACATTTGTAGAACACATCGACAAACGCAAGTGTAGACCGGAGACCGTAGAAATCCAGTGGGTCTGAGTTTAGAGGGAAACAAGGACAGTGAGGTGCAGCAAAAAGTGTACTAACAACTCATGGACTGCTCGGTGTGTATTATAAGGACCTGTTGGTTCGTCTGCATAACTGTGGTGTGTAATTAGCGTGGAGTAACAAACAGCTTCTGCGCTGGTGTATGACGACGGGGCCAAAGCTCCAGGCTAAATGGCCTCTTCGGAAATTGCTCATGGTAATGGTTTACTTATTGTGTTGGAATGACCAGGGTTGCAGAAAATGGGCGCGATAAGCCACTTTCACACCGGACACTAAACAAATTTTAGGCGTGACAGATTACATTCAAAGTCAATGCATTGACTTTGAATGTAATCTGCCACACGAAAAATTTGTTTCGCGTCCGACGTGAAAGCAGCTTGACGTGCCCATTACGCATGTTTTCGCGTTTTTGCATTGACTTTGAATGTAATCTGTCCGCGAAAAATTAGTGTTGTGATTCTGCTTGTCTGCCTTTCCATGTTTCTGCCCTAGCCCTTGCTTAAGTTCTGTGCCTGGCCTTAGGCCATGATCTCACTGACCCTTGCACATTCTTTGACCTTTTGCTCATGTCTGACCACTCATTGATTATGTATTGTGTTTTTGGTAATTTTAGATATTCTTGTTTTATTATTTTTCTTGTCCAGTTTTATTCTCAGATCCCTAGCCATGTTCCTAGTTTCTTGCCTTATTTCTGAGCCTTGCCATGTTTTCTAGTCTTGCCATGTTTATTATTGCCATGCTATGTATCAGTCCCATGCTGTGCACTTCATCTCCCCAGTCTTGTCTCATGTAGGTCTTTGCTCACGGTCCCTTGTCTTGCGGGTGATTTATTGGTTTCTGGGTTTCAACCTTTTTTCATTATCTCGTGTTCTTCCTCTCTCTTTTGCTATCTACTAACACATACTAACAGTTTGTTATTTTCGCTAATTACTGACCATACTAACCTTGTATATTTTGACTAACTTACAAACATGCACCCCGGATTGTATAGCTGCACATACTAATTGACTAACGATCTCTCAGCAGTCGCCCAATTCTAGTCTCCGCTTCCTTGCCTATCCCTAATTATCTCTGCTGCGATTTTCTGTGGATCTCCACATTTACTTTGCGCTTTCCTTTCTTTTTACTATGCACTTTAGTACTCCGTGGCCGGAGCTGTTTGTCTGTTCACAGATTGTCTTTGTAAACCCTGTCTGCATGTTGGCGATTGCCAAATTCTTGTAATTAGATATTCCTCATGTGTCTCTCCTTGATTGTGATTCCATTGCTTGCACCTGCCCTCCTTGATCATGTGTTACCCGGAAATGTATTTAAGAGGTCTGTTTGTTGCACTTCCTTTGTCAGATCGTTCTTCCTTGTTTCCTGTGCCACGTTTGTTTTCGCCTTGATTCATTGTGATTTATCTTTCTGACTGGACCGCCTTGACTTCGAGTTTTGCCTATTCCCTCTATTGTACCGCATTCTTGTTTTTCAACCTCTTTTTGCCCGACTACGATTTTGTGATTGGTGCCCTGGTTTTGACTCTGGATTACGCCCATTGGAATTTGGATTGCGGACATTTTACTGTTGCCAGCTCTGTTGGGGGGTTTCCCCCTTCAGAAATAAAGCCTCCTTTTCACATTCTACTGGTTTTCCCGATTGGTTCATTTCGTAAAACCCTACATTTAGTTTTGCCGCTGATGTAACAGCAGCCTTATGGATAGTATGCGACAGCTAGAGAGAGCTCGGTTATGTTATCAACATAATACAGGTTTTACAGACCGTAAGTTCAGTTAGCGTGGACAAGTTTATGTGGAGCTAGCAAATCGATCACTTCTACTGGAAAGAATTTCCTATTTAATATCGGCCTTTTTCAGCTTTTTTTAAGCCACAACAATTTATTTATTATTTAATTTCAAATGTTATACCAGACACATTAGCTTTTGTCTCGCATTGCTTTCACGGTAGCATCAGAGAGCTACCCCAAATATTAGTGAAGTATCCGGCTGATCCCAGTCATGAATAAGTGAAGCGATCACGAGCAGCCGTGAACAAACCCAAACACATATCCAAAGCTCTGCAAAACCTGCGTCTGGTCTATCTGCAGCCTTTTCAGCCCAACTTTGCGGACACATACAGCACTCTCCGGTTAGCTTCAACTGTAGTGGCTACAATTGAGCAACATTATGATGAAACTGCCACATCGCTGCTTACCGAAGTGACACAAGCATACTGATCAGAATTAGAGCATATAAGTCAACCTGGAGCATTTACAAAGTACAAAGTATACAAAGTATAGTAAACTTCACCCCCTCCCCAGGAGCAAACATGGAGTCTGGGGGCCATGAAATTAACAATTTTGATAAAGCACCTGAAGACCCTTCCATGCATGAAGAGTATTGTTTTCGAGGATATCTGGGTCTGGAGAAGAAGAGTTTGAAAATTTCTGCCAATTTGACAACTTTTAGCCCCCCCTCTCCGAGCACCTTGGGGTGGGCACCATATAACTCACAATTTTGGTGCTTATTGGACTAAGGTTCCTGCAAAATTTTATTGAAATCAGATCAGCAGTTTCTGAGAAGAAGTGGAAAATGTATTGACCAGTGTTAGCCCCGACCCTTGGAGTCCCTGGGCGTGGGCATCATATAATTCAAAAATTTGGTGCATATTTCACAAAGGAAGGTTCCTGCAAAATCGTATTGAAATCGGATCAGCGGTTTCTGAGAAGTCAAAAATGTATTGACCAGTTTAGCCCCGCTCCTCAGAGCCCCTGGGGGTGGGCACCATATAATTCACAATTTTGGTGCATGTTTGACCAAGGAAGTTTCCTACAAAATTTTATTGAAATCAGATAAGTGGTTTTTGAGAAGTGGAAAATGTTAATAGTTTACGGACTCACGACTCACGACGGACCAAAGGCGATTAGAATAGGTCACTTCGAGACTTCTTCTCAGGTGACCTAAAAAGCTACCCACTGATTTCTGGTGGCATCGTCATTTGGAAGATATAGGTGCGTTTCTTCGCGTCCAAAAGTAAATGGACAAGCAGCTTTGGGGAGAGATCTCACCAAACTGCACCTCAAATGATCTGCGGTTCTTCTTTTGTATTTCCAAAAGTGTAGACACTACTAAGGCATAGTATGATCTGCCATTGTTAGTGCCTGCTAGAATAGTTTCCGGTGTGGGCAGGTCCAGCACCGTGATTGGCTCTGGCTAGGTCTGTATTAATTGGATGGCACAACCTGACGTCAAGTTTTGCCCAGATCTCATGAAGATTTCGGGACGAGCTGTTCAGAGAGGAAATCACGTTCACAAAATCGCGTTATTTGATTACGGCAAAACCCATGTATCTTATGTTTTGAAACTTTTTAGAGGTTGAGTATAGACAACCAAAATTATAACATCACCTATAAAGAAGGATCAGCATAATGGGTCTCCTTTAGATAGTTCCACATTCCGACAGAGATCATTTATTTAGAGTATCTGGTCGATAACACAGGTCCCCCAGTCACTGTCTTCTGCAATAAAGCAGCATATTAAATTCTGGAGTCACCGACTGCCTCTATCCAATCAGCTGAGAGAACCATAAAGACGCGTTTCTCTCTGCTTGTGAATGCGCAGAGCTGAATCTGCGTTTTTAGTGCGCCATCTGCCGGAAAAATGATTAGAAGAAAAATCTATATTGTTGGCAATAGCAGAACAGATGAAGCTATCAATCGCAGCGCTATGGGAGACAGAGTTCACGATTTTTCAGTCAAAGTGCCAAAGAATGGTAGAGGAACAAATATAACTAAGGTGGAAAAACGTGAGACGGCCAACAGCTGTATTTATATCGGTGCTGCTTTCAAAGGGGGATACTGAAGGAATCAAAGGGTTTGAATAAGCGATGCACTGCTAGCCTTGCTGCTAATGGACAGGTAAGCTTTTTAAAATAAGAATCAGATTGAAGAAAGAGAAAATACGTGTATGTGGAAAAAGCAAACGATGTTCCTTCAATTGTAAGTCGTGTTCTGTCCATAAATACTGCTGTATGTTCCTGAGGTGAACTGTTTGTGCGCTGTACAGAATGTTACCCTTTATTACAAAAGTTCTCAAGAATAAAAAGCCAACTGAATGACAACATAAAGGAAATCCAGCAACTTTACCATGATGGTCATGTGTTACTATGTCTTCAGGAAAACACTGAAGAAACGTGAAGAAATTCCTCGTTTTAAACATTTCCAACATTATAGTGTTGGTTAGCCGGTGTTATAGATGTCTTATGTGTTTCTCTCACGTCCCACAACAGTATGTGCCGATAGCTTTGAAATTTCAGAACTTGTTCAGAACTGATTGTTTGATTTAGCCTCAAAATTTCAGAGCTTCTCTCTGATTGGTTGAGCACATAACCCAGCTTGAGTGCGCAGATGTTAATGTGTAAGGGAAGCAAGCCATATAAGACTTCTGCAATAGAGGCTAGAAGCCAAGGGGGTTCAGAGGGTACGAACCCCCCACCCCCTCCCCCTTGTGGCCACAGGTTCAATATGGAAGTCCATTTTGTGCCCCTCTTTTACATAACAGTGGCCAGTAATTCCTATCTAATCCGACAAAATAAAACATTCTAAACTAAACAGGAGCTTAAAACATGTTCATGAGTCTGTATGTGAAATTACAGATGTATACATGTTTAATTACCATGTGAAAGTGACTGATGACACAAAGCTGCAAGAACGTTTAAATTACGTTTGGGCGACTCTCTTCCCCGCTTTAAAGTCCGTCTGAATTTGCGCTCACCGTACTACTTTATAGATAGCTTTACACTGGTTTTATAGTGTTTTGTCTGGCCAATGAAAATTTAGGATTATTTGTGACAGTCCATGGCCAAGGGACTAGGCATGCAGAAATGTTGGTTGTCTGGGGAAAATAAGTTTCCACTGCAGGAAAGACAAGTGAAGAATCTCATAGCTAGTAAAATGCAGCTGTTTTTCCGATCTCTGAAAAGTGGCCGTACACATAAAGATCAAACGCAAAACTCTTCCTCAAATAAGCCTGAAGGTCTCCGACTAATTCAATTTCAATTTGAACGTGTTGTTGCCGACACAAAAGCGCACATTCTGTTGTAAGTACTGTAATTACTGTAAGGTTTGTGCAATAGAAAAAAAATTCCAACTGTGTCTGAAAGTAGAGGTTGCGTTTAAGCCCACATGCAGGTTACTACGGTAAATACGGCAGCATGACGCTCTTTCTGGATTTTTTAATTAGGCCTTAAAGGGTTGAAATGGGCAGAAAAGAGCAGAGAGTAAGAGAGTAAATATGTTTTGAAATACTTTATGAACTTTCTAATGGGTATTTCTGTGTGAACAAAATTCTGTGTGCCTCCCATAATTCTAAAACATTTTTCTCGGTTATTTCTCGATGGATTTCTTTTAAATTTTGAATAGTGATAGATTAATTTTGGCTTAATGTCATTATCGAGAGATTTTTTTCAATAGGGCTTGAAATTTCTAAACAAATCAGAGCTTATCCTCTAGCTTTTGTCAACAGCCTCATCACTATTAAGTACAATGGAATCTGCTCAATTAGCAGCCATAAATGTGCACACATAACCACTTTTCACACATGAGGTGTTATGCCTCAGATCATAAGCAGTTCCCTCCCGTCTCCATATCCTTCTTCTGTGGATGTTCATCTTGTTTGTCCATAGAATGCTGTTCCTGAACTACAAAACCCAAAACCAGTGAAGTTGGCACGTTATGTAAATTGTAGATAAAAACAGAATACAATGATTTGCAAATCCTTTTCAACTTATATTCAATTGAATACACTGCAAAGACAAGATGTTTAATGTTCAAACTGAGAAACTTTTTTTTTTTTTTGCAAATAATCATTAACTTAGAATTTAAAGGCAGCAACACATTGCAAATAAGTTGGCACAGGAGCCTTTTTACCACTGTTACATCGCCTTTCCTTTTAACGACACTCAGTAAACGTTTGGGAACTGAGGAGACCAATTTTTGAAGCTTTTCAGGTGGAACTCTTTCCCATTCTTGCTTGATGTACAGCTTAAGTTGTTTCACAGTCCAGGGTGTCCGTTGTCGTATTTTACGCTTCATAATGCGCCACACATTTTCAATGGGAGACAGGTCGGGACTACAGGCAGGCCAGTCTAGTACCCGCACTCTTTTACTACGGAGCCATGCTGTTGTAACATGTGCAGAATGTGGCTTTGCATTGTCTTGCTGAAATAAGCAGGGGCGTCCATGAAAAATACATTGCTTGGATGGCGGCATATGTAGCTCCAAAACCAGAATGTACCTTTCAGCATTAATGGTGCCTTCACATATGTGTAAGTTGCCCATGCCTTGGGCACTAATACACCCCCATACCATCACAGATGCTGGCTTTTGAACTTTGCGCCTGTAACAGTCCAGATGGTTCTTTTCCTCTTTGGTCCGGAGGACACGACGTCCACAGTTTCCAAAAACAATCTGAAATGTGGACTCGTCAGACCACAGAACACTTTTCCACTTTGCATCAGTCCATCTTAGATGAGCTTGGGCCCAGCGAAGCCGGCGACGTTTCTGGGTGCTGTTGATAAATGGCTTCGCTTTGCATTGTAGAGTTTTAACTTGCACTTGGAGATGTAGCGACGAACTGTAGTTACTGACAGTGGTTTTCTAAAGTGTTCCTGAGCCCATGTGGTGATGTCCTTTACACACTGATGTCGGTTTTTGATGCAGTACCGCCTGAGGGATCGAAGGTCACGGGCATTCAAAGTTGGTTTTCTGCCTTGTCGCTTACGTGCAGTGATTTCTCCAGATTCTCTGAACCTTTTGACGATATTACGGACCGTAGATGATGAAATCCCTAAATTTCTTGCAATAGCACGTTGAGGAATGTTGCTTTTAAACTGTTCGACAATCAGCTCACGCATTTATTCACTAAGTGGTGACCCTCGCCCCATCCTAGTTTGTGAATGACTGAGCATTTCAGGGAAGCTGCTTTTATGTCCAATCATGGCACCCACCTGTTCCCAATTAGCCCGTTCACCCGTGGGATGTTCCAAATAAGTGTTTGATGAGCATTCCTCAACTCTCTCAGTCTTTTTTGCCACTTTTACCAGCTTTTTTGAAACATGTTGCAGGCATCAAATTCCAAATGAGCTAATATTTGCAAAAAATTACAAAGTGTACCTGTTAGAACATTAAGTAACTTGTCTTTGCAGTGTATTCAATTGAATATAGGTTGAAAAGGATTTGCAAATCATTGTATTCTGTTTTTATTTACGATTTACACAACGTGCCAACTTCACTGGTTTTGGGTTTTGTACAAAGGCTTTTTTAAAATTCTTTTCCTTTTGTAAGTTTCCTTTTTTGGAGCCTTAACAACAGTTAACATTTTAAAACTGACCCTCTGTATTTACTCCAGCGAAGCCATTTCCCGAATTCTGACTTTGGCACTGATGCGCGAACCACCATGAGAATGTTCTTGATCTGGCCAATTGTTGTGAAGGTAAATTATTATGAAACCTTGATTTTGTCGAAATTCATTTTGTATTAAATGATTTTGATAATTTTGGTTGTTTCCACTGAAGGTATTTCACACATGTTGGTATATTCCCTCTGTCTATAATTACATTGTTTACATTTTTTGGTATTGTTTGTATATTGCTAAGTCAGGGGTACCAGTAATTTTTAGCCCACTGTACACCAGACTTCTAATGTGTGTGCATAAATGTGAGATAAAAGGTGTGCATGCCTATGTCCGAATGAGTGTGTGTGTGTGTGTGTGTGTGAGAGAGAGAGAGAGACAGCGAGAGAGAGAGAGTGTGTGTATGTGTTCATGCCTTCATGCACATGAGCACGTGCGTATATGTGTCTAAGCATGTAGCAGATTATGATAGAGAGTGAGAAAAATACAAGCATGTTGCTAAGGAGCCACACTGCCTGTCAGTCCCACTGTGTACAGAGGATGTGCATGGAATTTAGCTATTCTTCGGCCCTGTCCACACATACACAAATATACTTCGGAACGGATATTTTTTCCCCTCCATTTAAAAAATTATTCTGTCCACAAAAGACAAAAATGCCCAAATTAAGCATTTCCAGCCAATGGGTGGTGATAACGTGTACATTTACTTGATAATATAACAAAGAAAAATTTCGCACAACGCAACAGTGGGAGTGCGCAAAATGAGCTCTGACATCTTCATTTTCAGAAAGCTCCGTCTTCCATGTCAGCACGGACAAACAGAAACTATGGTTATAAAAAAACCTTCAATTTTGAAAGCTTTTAAAAAATTCTCAGTTTTTGTCACTTAAAATGCCAGTTGGGTGTGGATGAGAGGCCCAAATGCATAGAAAAATATGTTTTCAAAAATATTCATGTGGACAGGGCCTTGTTCTGAGTTGTCAGTACAAATGCCTTCATTGCAAAAATATGAGTTCTGTAAAAAAAAAAAAAAAAGCTTTTTTTAACAAATATTTCAAATTTCAGCCTGTTTAAATGCCAAACAGAAAAAGTAATAAAATATATACTCTATAATATTGTCCAAATTCTCTCACCTCGGTGCCCTTTTTTCTTGCTTTAATGCTGAAAATGCTTGATTCACCTGGGTATCTTTTTTTACTTTCTCTGATGATCAAAACAGAACATGTTGATTAAGTTGATCACTTTGATACTGAAATACAACACTGATACTTCCATCTTCTGGCAAGTTTAGGAACTGCAGTTATTCCATCTCTGATATTGATGTAAGAATAAAAGAGATCCATGTTTTGTCAAGATTTTGCAATCTCATCCACCGCGGTCTGCCTTAGTCAGAGTTACACATTCATATCCCGTGAGAATAATGTCATGGTTTACACAGTAATGCATCCAGTTCATTTCTAATGTCTATGAAATAAAATACTGAACACGTGGATATGGATGTGGTCGGGGGCTCGCAGTTGCATGTAAATTCTCAAATAGACCCTCACCGAAGTTGGGGTGCATGTTGTATTTTCATCACAGTCTGAGTTTCGGAGGTTGTACTATTTAGCTGTGGCTGTGTTAGGTGAGATTAAGAATCGTAACAGTGTGATTGGTGTATTTCCTTTGATGGTCAGGCAGTCATCCCTTGCAGAATGCAGTGATGTCCAGCCTCCCCTTTTCACAGGCCACAGGGGGACTGAGCGCTGGTGTGCATGGAGGGAGTGGGGCTGTCTGCAGTTGGTACAATCTGCAGTGAATCAGGAGCCAGGCTGTCATCTCTTAGTTCTTCCCATAGGTTACCTGAGTAGAGGCAGGAAGTGACAGGTAAGGGGAGCAGCATAGACATCTTAGGCCAGTGTTTCCCAACCCAGTTCCTGGTGGACCTCTTCCCTGCATATTGCAGATGTCTCTTTGATTCAACACACCCGATCAGGTCATTAGGTACTCCACTAATGAGCTGATCAGCTGAATCAGGTGTGTTAAATCAGTGAGGCCCAACCCTCTTCCTGCGGTACCCCTGTCACGCAAATGTTATAGGTCTCCCTAATTTAACACACATGATTAATCTGATCAGCTCATTAGTGGAGTACCTAATGACCTGATTTGGGCGTGTTAAATCAAGGAGACATCTGAAATATGCAGGGCAGGGGTAGTCCAGGAACAGGGTTGGGAAACTCGGCCTTAGGGCACCTGAGCACTTCACACAATGTCTGAACAGGTGAGACAATCATTGAGCCTAGTGTCTGCTATCAGTGAGCTGGCCTCACCTGCGCAGATAACACAATGTCAGCATGTTCATGCATGTTGAACTGCCATCAGATCAGACTGTGGAAGTGTACAAGTTACACTGTTTCATGCTGAATTGGCTGTCACTGCTAAAAATAACACTATCGCAACTCAATCTGTATAACAGCAGTTTAAGCTTTGTGATTATACTGTTAAAACTCATGGTGAAAGTTCACCACCAATCAAAAGTTTGGAATCACTAGTTGTCCATGTGTTTCTTGCAATATGCTCAGTAAAAGCGCTGGTATAACCGTGCATCATATTAAACAATCAGTAAAATGTATTTGAATATGCTGTTGAGTATTTCCGATATTTTGGAGCAAAAAAAAAATTAAAATTATTGCGAAATTATCTATTTTAGTGATTTCTTTACAGCATGCCCACTGTTGGGTTTTAATCTCTGCTTTATGAATTTTAGGCATTAACAATATTAATTTCACTGTGGTATGATTCTCAATTAATTTTCAACATCTACAGTATTTCCCTTAGGTGTCCGAAGATGGTCACATTTAAAATATATATTTTGGACTTCTCCCCTTTCTTTAACCACCCTGAACACATCAAAACTCTTAAGCCCACCGAAAGCGAGCTACTCTCACTGACTCAGGAGGAAGATGTCATGGCACACGATTCCTCTGAATCCTGTGACAACTAGGCCTTGATTTTTTTTTTTACACTATCCAGTCGCATTGCCATACTGCATACTCCCAAGGACATCAGAGGATCACGCTGTAAACGTACAATTTCACTCGTGAAGCTACATACGCCTGGCCGAGCAGAAGTGGTTGCTAGAGACTGATGAACTAAAGAATTTTAACCAGCTTAACCCCTATTATTCCCAGCGAGGCTGTGCCCATCGCTGCCCCTCACATGCAGACCTCCAGCTGTAGCCAGTAATGGCGAGCCTGTGATTCAAACACCCAACCACAGGGCTCGAGGGGGGTAGGCACATTTGACAAACAGCTCAAACCAAAAACAGCTTAAATAGGGTTTAAATCAGGTGATTGAGTTGAACACTCCATATTTTGTAAAACACTTTGTGAGGAGTCCCCTCGGAATTATTTTTATGTCTCTCTTGAAAGTTTCTTCTTTTAACCGATGTGAAAATCACCAGTGATTCCAAACTTTTGAGCAGTTATGTGGAACTGAAAGCTGGTTTTGAGTTGAATGGAGCCAGGGCATTACACGCGCTGCAGCTGCGCATCGCTGAGAGAGGTGTTATGCACCTTACTGCTGCAGATTGATGAGAGCGGGGTTGAGTCTGTGAATGGACAACAGACCTTGTATGTGCAGGGCAATAACAGCGGGGTTGAGTGTGTCAGTGCATTACACGCCCCTGCAGTTGCAGGTCAATGTGAGTTGGGATGAGTGTGTCGGTATATTACGCATCTCACTGCTGCAGATCTGTCAGAGTTGAGTTGAGTGTGTCTGTGCATTACACATCCAGCAGTAGCAGGTCGGAGTGAGTGTGGTTGAGCGTGTCACTGCGTTATGCACCTTGCAGTAGCATGTTGCTGAAATTGGATATAGTTTGTCCCTACAGACCCTGCAGTTGCAGGTTGGTGAGTGTGGGGATGAGTGTGTCGGTGCTTTACAGGCCCTGCAGCTGCAGCTTGGTGAGTGTGGGGTTGAGTGTGTCGGTGCTTTACAGGCCCTGCAGCTGCAGGTTGGTGAGTGTGGGGTTGAGTGTGTCAGTGCTTTACAGGCCCTGCAGCTGCAGGTTGGTGAGTGTGGGGTTGAGTGTGTCAGTGCTTTACAGGCCCTGCAGCTGCAGGTTGGTGAGTGTGGGGTTGAGTGTGTCGGTGCTTTACAGGCCCTGCAGCTGTAGGTTGGTGAGTGTGGGGATGAGTGTGTCGGTGCTTTACAGGCCCTGCAGCTGCAGCTTGGTGAGTGTGGGGTTGAGTGTGTCGGTGCTTTACAGGCCCTGCAGCTGCAGGTTGGTGAGTGTGGGGTTGAGTGTGTCGTGCTTTACAGGCCCTGCAGCTGTAGGTTGGTGAGTGTGGGGATGAGTGTGTCGGTACATTACGCACCCTGCAGCTGCAGGTCGGTGAGAGAAGGGTTGAGTGTGTCGATGTCGTTGCAGGATTCCCCTTCCAGCAGCAGCTCCTGCATGCTTCTGTGCTGTGAATGCTGGGCCTGCAGGACAGAGCTGTATGGCAGCGTTTCCTGGCTGCCTGCTTCCCTTTGAATACCAGAAGAGGGGAACAGGAAAGGAGGTGTGGCTGGGCTTTGGAAGGCATGGCCAAACATGTAACATGGAGATCCAGCGTTTGTGTGGCGAAAGGACTGGGATGGGTCCAACCCGAGCCGTCCATGGGAAGGCTGAGTCTGCACAGGGGGGGGAAGGTGGGCGGGGCCAGGTAAGTAGCTCGGCAGGGAAAATTGGGCGGGGCCAGGTCCCAGGGTGTCCTCACCTAGCAACCGGCCAAGTTCCTCTTGAGGAGACAGATAAGAGGCACTGAGTCAGACTACTGCTGAAACTGCAGCTCTCTGTCTACAGATAGCACAAAAGCTCATGGTATCCAGCAAAGTACTTTGCATTGAATCAGCCAAAACTAAACTTATAGCTGAGTGTCTCCAGCTAAAACCACAGCTCAAGGAATGTTGCGTAAGCTGTAGCTCACTTTCTATAGCCATAACTACAGTTCACTGGAATCAGGTAACCCTCCAGATTACTGACTAAAGCAAAAATTACTGCTCAGAGGCAAAAAGCTCACTGGCTACTGCTGAGGCTATGGATCTCTATCTACTGCTAAAACTACAGCTCGCTATAGAGCTATAACTCCCACTGAACCCACAGCTCACTGTCAATTGACAAAAATGCAGCTCACTCTCTACAGCTGAAATTACTGCCCAGTCTATGGCTTTAAACTACAGTTCACAAATTACTGCAAAAACTGCCGCTGACTGAATACAGGTAAAACTAAAGTTGCCTATCCACAGCTAAAACCAATGCTCATGACATACGGCTAAAAATTCAGCTCACAAACTATGACCCCAGTTACGAAATAGTTGGGACAAAGTGTATTTGTGAATAAAATCAAAATGCAATAATTTTCAGATCACATGAGCCAATAAGTTATTTACAATACAGCACGGATAACATTTCAAATGTTGAAATCAAGACATTTTACATTTTTATCCACAAAATGAGCTTCAAATCAAATCTTCAAATCTCATCTATTCCAAATTAGCCGGAACAAACCAAATGATCAAGAATGGGGTTTCGGGACAATGTCGCTTTGGATCAAGAGTGGCATTTTGAATTTGAAAGTTATATGAACACTCACCTAATTGCTAATCTATAAGTTTCATGATATCCATAAATTTCACAATCTTACTTTCTGACGTTTAAAACCTAGCGCATATGGACATTAGCTCTGCTGTGATATATAATCCCTATGATATCTTAACCATAATCAAACTGTTTTTCTGGAAGCTGGGGGCGGGACTCTGAAAAGCGATTTCGCTTCCCCCGTGACCCTTTCGGTCATGATACATGTTGTGTTGTGTTGAAATTGTCATGAAATGATTCAACAATCATGCCGAATTAAAAAGGGGGAAAAAAAAAAAATTTCTGGCTGCAACAGGTCTCAAAAATGTTGGGACACATGCAAAGGGCTGAAAAGGCAATTAAGAACCGGCTGAAAACACATTTAGCGAGTAATTACATTAACTGGCATCAGGTGTGAAACATGATTGGCTGTAAAAGGGATATCTTAGAGAAGCCGAAAAAGCAATTAATATATAAGAGAATCAGCTGAAGAACATTTAGCAAGTAATTAAAGGAGCAATATGTAAGAAATGTATGTTGATTAATCATGAAATGGCCCTGATATATCACAAGACATTAAGGAATGGTTTTAATTTCAAATACTTATATCACTGAAATTAGCCAGAATATTCTCATTACAAAAGCGAAGTTGCAGCCCACAACTAATGTTTACGTTGACATTTTGTGTTTTTGCCTGTTGCGCCGCCCTCCTCCTATCTCCCAATCACAAAGTCAGTAGCTTTTTGGCATCCAGGTTGCCAGTTACCACTGAGCTGCAGCTACCAGCTTTTCGGAGCACAAATGTCTGAGGTTACTAAACCTAAAAGGTCTCATTATGATTCCGAAATACGCCGTGACAAAGTCAGAAACAAAACAAGGATCTGTATAGGACATGCTTTTAAAAGATGGAGATGGCTGAAAGCAGAGAAGAATTTGAAGAGTATGATCCAGAAGCGTCACTGTGTTTTCTGGGCCAAGACTCATTTAAAATGGACTGTAACAAAGTGGCAGAGTGTCCTGTAGTCAGATGAGTCCAAATTTGACATTCTTGTTGAAAATGATCATCAGGGCTCTCAATTGCATCGCCGCTACAACATTGACGTCGTAGCGAATTTGGCCTGTGCCCAAAATAAGAATTGGCAAAAAACGCGCCCAAATTATGGGAAACGCGCCAAAAATCAATAATGGTCATAAAAATAATGAAGCATGTTGTTAATCCCAGATTGCGCGAACTATTCAGCCAGAAATACCGCCCATAAACCCAAGAGAAATTCGATATTATCCAATATTTTTTATAGCCTATTGAACTGCCGAGTGCCACTTTTATCAACCCACACAATACCAAGATGGAAAGTCCGCGTTTCATTGGAACACGGACCAGTTCAATCAACGCAAAGCATTGGCCTATTAATGAGTAAATTATTTTGCTGTACTGAATTTAGTCCATGATTTAATCATTGTTAGATTGCATATGGAGAGAAACCATGTCTTCAGTGACCAGTTACTGTAATTGGAAAACGTGTCCATAAAGTAAAATGATTGAGAACTAGCCAGGACTAATTATTGTCATAAAGGGATGTGTCTTGGCACACCCTCTGGCTACGCCACAGCTGTCAGCAGCTAAAACTGCAGCTCACTGACAACAGCTTAACCAAGGTCTCAAACCAGCTAATAGCACAGTTCAATGTCAACAAATGAATTTGCAGCTCACTGTCTACATCACTAATTACAGCTCACAAGCTTATTGACCACAGAAAGAACTACAGCTCATTGTCTTCAACTAAATGAGCTGCCAATGTTTACAGCTGAAACTACACCTCACTGAATGCAACTAAAACTACAGCTCATTGTCTACAGCCAAAACCAAAGCTCAACTAGAGCAGGTAAAGTTTAATCTCAATGTCCACAGATTAAACTACAATTGACTGCACCTTAAACTACAGCCAACAGTCTACAGCTATAATGAAAACTGTGTACAGTAAATAATATAGCTCACTTTCAACAGCTCGAACCTATGTAGTTTTTTTACTGCAAAAACCGCAGACCACTGTCTTCAGCTAAAGCCACAGCTCATTGCTGACAGCTAAATCTACAGCTGAGTGAACACAGCCAGAACAATGGGAAACTGTCGACTACAGCTCACTCTCTACAACTAAAACCACAGCTCTCTGTCTAAAGCTAAAACTATGCTTCACTGAATACAGATAAAACTACAGGTCACTGACTGCAATTAGAGTGTGCTGAATCAGCTACAATGACAGGTCACTGATCAGGTAGAACTACATTTCACTGACTACATCTTAAACTAGATGATGTGCAATCTATAGAGATGCTAACCCACGCCTCTTATTGACCTTGACCTTTGACCTTTCGACCTCAAAATGCAAATTTGGACAGGGTACCCTAGGATCATCTATCCAACAAAGTTTGGTCACCCTAGCTTCAGTGGTGGCCGAGCTGCTGCGCGGACAGACACACACACACGCACACACACACACACACACACACACACACACACACACACACACACAGACGGTGCTAAACTGTATACCCATGCCGCCTCGTCGGGCGTGGGTATGTACATGTGACAGAATATAGAAAAATGACAGCATATTGACTACAGCGGAAACAATATCTCTTTAGTTAGCGCCCATCTCGCTGAATATCACACCGTATAGAATAGAGCATCGCAGACTGAATCTGTGAGATCACACATGGTCATTTATGCACTGCACTAACCCGGGTGGGCCATACTCTTGCTCGCGCTCAGTGGGTCTTTGCGCCGCCATTTATGCAGCTCCTCCATCATTTTCTCCACCCGAGAGGGATTCAGAGCCCAGAGACAGCCCTTCCGAGAGACTCCGCCTCCTGCTCCGCCCACACTCCGGTTGTCCACCTTCTCAAAGCACTTATTCAGAGACAGGTTATGACGCACAGAGTTTTTCCAGCCATCAGGGGCAGTCTGTGGACCAATGAAAAAACAAAGCACATTTGAGGGCACCGCAAAGCACCAATCAGAGTGGATGACGTTTCTTAGAGTCTGTTTCTCAATAGGTCTATCAGTTTTTTTTTTTTTTTGGTGAGAAGAGTAATAAAGTTAATCATTATAGTGTTAACTCATCCCATTTGAAGGAATGGCATGATGGTTCCTGTTGATGAATGATTTTATAAATTATGTTTTTATTATTTTTCTCCTACTGGGCCCCTCCTCGCCTCCAAGCTCTTCAAGCCTTGTATTTCAGGAATTTGGAAAAAGGCCAGGTTCTGGTGCATGCTGGGAGACAGAACACCTGGCTGCTCAGCATGCAAAACGCCACCAGCTGTTCTTGCTCATTCACCTGAGTTACAGTAAACACCTTCAGAGTTTTGACCAGACAGACACCAGCTGCATTCCCCAATCGCATCCAAGTTTCGCTCAAGCAGCTGAGTGCCTGAAAACTTTAATCCTCTCAGTAAAAAGCACTGCACTGTCATGTTGGAAGGTTTAATGCACTGTAATCTCAGCCTCCATTTTCTGCAATCCTGCAGTGAGATACTGACGTAGTCCCCTCACCAGATGAGCACGCACCGCTCTTCCCTCCTCGCAATGATTCTGATTCATCTTTTAATGGTTAGTAGTCATTATCCATTACATAATGATTCACAAAATGGAGGGCATGGATATTTTCAGAATTATCTCAGCAGTAATTTTCTTATTTATCTTCGTTTAAGCAGCAAGGTCAGCCAGGGTTTATACGTGTAACGGAAACGGATACAACCCCAATTCCAAAATAGTTGGGACAAGTTGTGCAAATTGTGAATAAAATCAAAACGCAATGACTTTCAAATCACACCAGCCATGTTTCACCATGTTTCATTCACAAGAGAACAGAGATAATGTTGCAAATGTTGAAAGTTTGAAACTGACAAATTTTACAATTTTATCCACAAAATTAGCTCATTAGCTGTGTGCTGAACTGGCCTGCCTGCAGTCCTGATCTTTCACCGATTGAGAACATTTGGCGCATAATTATACAAAAAGTCTGTCAAAGGAGACCCAAAACTCTCCAGCAGCTGGAAGCCTGTATTAAACAAGAGTGGGATCAAATTCCAATGGCTAAACTTAAGAAACTTTTCTCCTTAATGCCCAGACTCTATGTTAAAAAGAAGAAGGGATGCTATACAATGGTAAACAGGCCCCCGTCCCAACTTTTTTTAGACCTGTAGCAGCCATAAAATTTGAAATAAGCTCATTTTGTGGAAAAAATTGTAAAATTTCCTTGTTTCAACATTTGCTATGTTATCTTTGTTCTATTGTGAATAAAATACTGGCTGGTGTGATTGAAAAGTCATTGCATTTTTCATTTTATTCACAATTTACACTTTGCCCCAACTATTTCGGAATTGGGGTTGTATGTGTACACACACACTTACAAGAATTTAGAGCTCTGCTCTTGTCCCGGAGCTGGAAAGCTGTCTTTGATAGGCACACATACAGTATAAAAACCAAGGTGTTCTCTGAGTCCCCTGAGACAGAGTCTTGCATGTACACACAGGCCATTAGGCTGATAGAGAAAGAATTACTCAGGATTAGGAAGATTGAAAGCATTAAAAGTGTGATTATACACCTAGCCGTAACAGTCACTTCATTGACATTTGCATTAAACCCCTGACGAGAGAATGAGCAACACTCAGGAAACAAGTCCTGCTGCTCCAAGCTGTCTAATTATCCATCCAATCATCCATCCATCCAGTTGTCCAATTCCAAACCTCCTGCATGTCCTCAGTCTGCTCCGAAGGTGAGAGTTCATGGAACTTTCATCCCCAGGGGAGGGGGGGTATTCTTATTAAATTCCCAAACACCTCGGCTGACTACCCTAAATGCAGAAGAGCGGTGGCTCTAATGCCTGACTCTTTCAAGAAGCTACAAGGCTGCTTGTAGCAGCAATCTCACTCTTTTGGTCACTACCACAGCTTAGGTGCCCAGTTTTACAGTAGCAACCTACAGGGTTGTCAATCTGAGTGACCATTTTCCCCTCGCCCAAGGAAAATGCAAGAAGATACTTGAACTCCTTTATCTGATGTTGTGGCGCCCCCTCTCCTGAAGATGGCAAAACACCTTTTTCAGGAGAAAGCCATGGCCACAGCCTTAGATCTGCTGATCCTCATCTCCATCGCAAGCCATTCAGCTGCAAACAGTTCCATTGTGTCAATTAAAGTTCATTGCACAATGGGGTCTTAAACCTCTTTTGAATTAGTTTGACTTCCAAGAATGAAAACACAATGCTTGCATCAGGTATAAAGAGACTGACTGGCAGGCAATAGTGACCCCTACACCCCATATTCCCATAGTGCCTCCAAGAAATAAAGTTACAAATATGGTCATTAGCCTTCTTCAAAAACACAAAACACATATAAATTAGATTATTAAATTTCCATGCCCCCTCTAGAATCCAAGAGGGTGAAAAGCTAGTCTGCGGTTCTAAAGTCTGGCATGATCCCTCATAAATCCATCTTTGGACTATTGGACTGACTCTCCTTCCCATCTGGAATTCTCAGAGGACATACCCTCCGGTTCCCTTTCCTGAGAATGGGAACCACCACCCAAGCCTGCCATTCCAAAGGTATTGTTCCAAACCTACACAACTCATTAAGGATTCCACTCCACCATGATACTCCAACAACATCCAGAGCAATCAGCATTTCCTGATGGAGCTCATCTACCCCAGTGCTCTGCCTCTGACAAGATATTTGATTGCCTCAGTGAACTCTACCTCAGAGATTATTTCTGATCCCCTGTCTGCTCCAGTTTGGTGCAATGCACATTAACCTCATAAAACGTATGGGCCCCTTAGGGTCCAAAAAATGTAGCTGCTATATTCAGACCTGTGGAACTTCAGGCCTATTCTAAATTGTAATTTAGTGGCAAAGGTTTCCAGTGACCTCACATATGCTGTGCTGAATTACAGGAAAATATTCAAAAACTGATGTGCAAAATCTAAATACCTTCCATTTGATGTAATCCTGTGGCCATAAAAATATGGCGTCCAGGGTTTGAATACTTTTCTCAACATGCGTGTGATGCAGGTTCAGTAAAGCACTGCAACCTGCCGATACAGAATATATATGTGACATTGTCCTACAATATTTAAAAAAATGTTTTTTCTGTTTTTAAACTAACTTAAGGAAAAAAATTTGTCAGAGGGGTTAATCAAAATTTTTGTATCCAAGTGCCTGAGTTGGCTCCTGAGATAATGTCAATCTGAAGTCCCTGAGTGGGTAAAAACATATGAGCTGATGTCATTATTGAATGGTTTTCCTGAACCACTGGGGTCAACAAAAAACCTTTCTCCAAGGCCCCAGCATTTGCTTCTGTAACTGCAGCCTTTTTCACAGCTCTCAGTTGTGCAGAGGCTGAATGGATTTCAAAAGTGACTCCAGCATCAGATACTCCTGCAACATCTCTGAAAAGATACCCTGAGCAACAGTCATAAGCCTTCTGCAAATATACTAAACACCCGCAAACCTCGCTCACTCAGACATCTGCAAAAGGTTTAACTGCAGGTCCGCTGTTCAAAGGGTCTGTTGTCATGTTCAGTGCAACACTGAGGATTTGAATCAAGCCCATCCAGAGCCTACAACCTATCAACATGAGAGTGCGTTTACCTTAAAGTAGGGAAAGTGCTCCGTCATGAAGCTGTAGATCTCGCTGACAGGCAGGCTGCCAGTGCGGCTGCTCCGGAGCGCCATGAATATGAGAATGCTGCAGAAAGAGGAAGGCTCTGTGAGGCATCATGCTCTGGTCACATTATTACATGGTCACCTGATTAGAGCGACAAGGACTCAGGACCCTGGCAATTCTCTGTTATTCATTACTGCCTCACATTTGCATTGATGGCATATGTACAACCCCTAGTCTGAAAAAGTTAGCACACTACAGAAAATGGAGATTTTCTGAACAAGAGTAGCCAATAGCCTTTGCGAATAACACTGCATGAGCTGGAATTTTTATTATTGTGGGGATCTGTTTTAGAATTTATATTGCATTCAACAAAATAGAATTCCTTGGATTTTCGCTTTTTTAAAATGCAAACAGCTCAAAGACTTCAGTAAATCCTCTGCTTCCTTCGTTGCATCCTTTGTTGACTCTGTCCCATTTAGGGTAGCATATTCCCTGCACTTTCCTGATGGTGGAATGTCTGTTTTGTTAAAATATGGTATATTTCAGATTATACTGTGTTAGGGAGTTATACTCGCTCCTTATAGGATGTAAAAAGCATTTATATAAGCTTGTACTTCACTTGGATGATCGGAATTGTAAACAGCAAGCTTTCCATCTCAATACATTCTGACTGTATAACAAGCAGTTCCTTTTATAAGTGTGTGTGCTTGCTGATGTGGCTTTGTTGAAAAATTGACATAACTGCTACCGGTCACTATTGATGTCCATCCACACCCATATTGACAAATTCATGCTGAATTCTGCTAGAAAATCATTGATTCGTATTGAACTTCACGAGTGAAAAGTTGATTTGTGTCAAGCATATGACAATATTATTTATAATATTGGCTAATATTATTTCCAGCGATCAGTACTTTAACTCCTCTACTTTAACTCAAATTGAGGATTTGTCTATATAATCTGGCACTGTTGGTAGGAGTCAACAGATTTGGGATTGAGTGTGTAGAGCTACTTGCAGCTGTATAAGGGTTTGGGGTTCAGTGTGTCGGCATAGTTACCTGTAGGATAAGACAGTTTTAGTGTCCACTGTCCGTAGGTTTACCGATAGGAGTAGATGGCTTTAGGTATAGTGTTTGTTTTGATGTAGCTCTGGGACTGCACAGTTTTGGGGCACAATTTATGTATAGGGTTACCTGTGAGAGTAGACATGTTTGAGGTACAGTGTGTGTTGAGTTACCAGTGGGAGTAGAGGTGTTCGGGGTACAGAGGTTGCAAGGTTATTATTAAGAGTCGACGGGTTTGGGGTACAGTGTGTGTAGGCTTACCTGTAGGAATCAATGGGTTTGGAGAACAGTGGATGTAGGGTTATCTGTAGAAGCAGACAGGTCTGGGAAACAATCTATTTAGGGTTATCAGAACGAGTAGATGGGTTTGGGGGACAGTGTGTGTAGGGTTGCCGAAGGAATAGATGAGTGGGACTCAGCGGGTGTGGGGTTACCTGGAAGAATAGATGGATTTGGGGTGCAGTGGGTGTAGGGTTACGTGTTGAAGTAGGCAGATTTGGGGTACAACGTGTACAGGGTTACCTGTGGGAGTGGACGGATTTGGGGTTCTGTGGCTATACGGTAACCTGTAGGAGTAGACGGTTTCCTGTCGTAGTTGATGGATTTGGGGTACAGTGGGTGTAGTATAATCTGGATTGGACAGGTTTAGGATACAGTTTAGTTATGGTAACTTGTAGGGGTACATAGATGAGGGGTTCAGTGGATGGAGGGTTACCTGTAGGAGTCAATGGGTTTGGGGCACAGTGGGTGTAGGGCTATGTGTAGATATAGACAGGTTTGGGGTACAGATTGCTTCAGGTTTGCTGTAGGAGTACATTGGTTTGGAGTACAGTGTGTTAAGGGCTACGTGTAGGGGTAGCTGAGTTTAGGGCACAGTGTGTTTAGGGTTACCTGTAAGAGTTGACAGGTTTGGGGTGCAGTGCGTTTAGGGTTACCTGTAAGAGTTGACAGGTTTGGGGTACAGTGCGTTTAGGGTTACCTGTAAGAGTAGACAGGTTTGGGGTACAGTGTGTTTAGGGTTACCTGTAAGAGTAGACAGGTTTGGGGTGCAGTGCGTTTAGGGTTACCTGTAAGAGTTGACAGGTTTGGGGTACAGTGTGTTTAGGGTTACCTGTAAGAGTAAACAGATTTGGGGTACAGTGTGTTTAGGGTTACCTGTAAGAGTAGACAGGTTTGGGGTACAGTGTGTTTAGGGTTACCTGTAAGAGTAGACAGGTTTGGGGTACAGTGTATTTAGGGTTACCTGTAAGAGTTGACAGGTTTGGGGTACAGTGTGTTTAGGGTTACCTGTAAGAGTAGACAAGTTTGGGGTACAGTGTGTTTAGGGTTACCTGTAAGAGTTGACAGGTTTGGGGTACAGTGTGTTTAGGGTTACCTGTAAGAGTAGACAGGTTTGGGGTACAGTGTGTTTAGGGTTACCTGTAAGAGTAGACAGGTTTGGGGTACAGTGTGTTTAGGGTTACCTGTAAGAGTAGACAGGTTTGGGGTGCAGTGTGTTTAGGGTTACCTGTAAGAGTAGACAGGTTTGGGGTACAGTGTGTTTATTGCGTTGTTGTCCTGGGGCTGTGGATGGAGGCACCGTAAACTGAAGCCTGACTGTTCACCTGCTGAGAATACACCTGCTGGACACTGAGAAAAACATTTATATTTACATGAGTGCACACACTCAATCTTGCGAACACACACAAACACCCACACACCCATACAAATACAAACACAAAATAAATGAAACACAAAAAAATACACGCAGAAAGAATGTTCTTGAATTACATGAGGATTTTCTCAATGCTCATATTTGCATAATGTCTTTTGGCTTTGAGTTCGCGTTTCAGCTTAATATCACTCATAAGCCTGGGGTCTGGCACGTGCATCTAAAAGCTTGTCTATTTGGATTTGAACAGCGCCAAAACATGCTGTCATTATAATGCCAAAACATGCTGTCATTACTGTTGCGCACTTCATGTTTTGATCCAGGCACAATTACTAATTTCACTGATGTGTTTTTGGAAGGGGTTCTCCCCCTTTTTTACCACCCTGAGCACAACCAAACTGTTCAGTCCACCGCAGCCACCTGGCTGTAATTCCTCTGACTTATACAGTGACGAGGCCTTGCTTGTTTTAATTAATGCAGTCGCACTGCCAATCACACACGGTCTATGCTGTTGGAGGGAAACGCAGTCAGCGTACAATTTGCTAGCACTGCTACAGTACTGTGCAAAATTTTAGGCACATTTAACATAATTCCATGCGGTGACGATGCCTCCAAAAATTATGAAATTAAAGGTCTAAATATTGAAAAAAGTACTACAAAATGCTGTGAACTGTTAAAAAAGTAACTTGAGTCAATATTTAGTGTAACTGCCCTAAGACGATAAAGTCGGGAGGGTGTCCTGCAGTTTTGTGGTTTTGTAAGATGTGTGGTTGCTCTTAGCATTTGGGAGAATATGTCACAGTTCCTCTGCAGGTTCTGTCTCACTGGTGTTTTTCTCCCCAGGATTTCCCAGACAGCTTTGATGATACACTGCCCGGCCAAAAAAAAAGTCGTACACTGAAATATTTAGTTGGAACCCCTGTAGCTTTGATTACAGTGCATATTCTTCTTGTCATAGTTTTAACATCTATATGCAATGCCAGAACATTTATTTTAGATCAGAAATGCCATAATTTTTGGCCGAGATCTTGTCTTCTCGACATAATGGTTGAACCACTGTGGTCTTTCTTGAGCACATCCCAATAACTTTTAATTTGTTTAAGGTCAGGATTTTGTGGTGGCAAATTTGTTTGTGAAAATGATTCCTCATACTTGTTTTTGTCATTCATGGTTTTCTTTGCTAAACACAGGCCAATAATTTGCCCGTTCTGAAATATTGTAACATCTTTTCCACCATCAGGCCGTATTCACACACCAAAGTCAGCGTGGCGGAGGCGGTAAGCGGAATGTTTCCGCGCCGGGTCTCAAGCGGCGCGTTCTGCTTCTTTATTCACACCAGACAGTCTCCGCGCGCGGTGTGTTCACCGCCGGCCCAGTTCAAATTCCCCCCTCAACCCATTGTTTTTAATGGTAGTTAATCACACTTTAATGGAATATTCATTGAATTTATGTGTATGGATTTTTATATTTAATTTCTCCGATGAATACATAATCGGCTACAACTGTCCTCTGATGCGGGCGATTTTTCTACTGCAGCAATGTTCTATCAATGGTGTAGCGTCATTGTCTGACTGACCTTTCTCTGTCCTTTGTCATTCTAATTGCCCCGAAAGTCCAGTTTGTAAAGGTAGGCGTGGGGGGAGGGCTTGCCAATAGCCTACATAAATAAAAGGTGTAAGAAGGCCATCCAAGAACCAGAAGCTATCTGAAGAGTCGTGGAGAAGCCTTTTTTGGCTTATGGCATGTATACCACACAGGTTTTGCTAGTCTTCGACATCTTAATTCACCTGTGTTTGTAATTTGAATCTCGCTATGGGGGGAAAAGGGGAAAAATTTTGGTTGGTAGAACGTAGATTGAATACGATTTGTCCTTTCCCATTCATTTCTATTGGGCACCGCCGGGGGGATCCCGCCGGGGTTTTAATCTTGGTGTGCATAAGCCGTCAGGGGATGTGTCTTCCAACATGATTTTTTAAGAAATGAGTAGCGACGCGCTTCATCAGTCAGGGTAAAATGATTATTGCCAGCTGAAACATATTAATAACCACAATAATGATCCAATTATAGAATTTGTTCCTTAATTTCCAAATGGTGACTTTTTTTTTGGCCAGACAGTGTATATAGATCAGGGCTCTGACACGGCATATTATTTGTTTCAACTGTATTAGTGAAATACAAAGTTCTCAAGTAAGATTTTTTTTAAATTTACATTTGATGCTTCAAATGTGTTTTTTTATTGAAAGCACTACTAATAGGAAAACAAAGATAAACATCCAAAATCAAATTTAAATAAAAAAATTTTTTAACCAATTGTTGTTTGACTCATGTGGACCTCCAGCCATAACAGGAGAGCGCGTGGCCGGGATTCGAACGCCCTACCACAGGGCCCAGACAAATGTCTTAGCCATGAGCCACTTGGAGGCCCTTGTTTAAATGATTTTCAAAGAATTACACAGGTATCACTGATAAAATGCTGCCCAGCCCTGCCTTACTTGGTGTAAAGGATGCTGGGAACTGTAGGCACTGTGGATATGACAGGCACTTCCAGGGTATTTTGGCTGTGCAGCCTGCAGCAGCAATGGAAAATGTGTAGTTAGTGAAGGTTTGGGCAACCTAATGAGCTACGAATTTGAACCACTGCTAAATCTCTCTCTTTCTGTATTTCTTTTACGCTGTCAAGGCACAAATGAGGGCTGTTTTTTTTCTCGAAGGGACAATGGTGCCTTGAACTGTGCAATAGCTTTCTTGGATACCATGAACGACAAAAACCCAAAGTGAGGTTAGTAATTTTATTCAATTAAAGAGCATGTCATCAGAGAGAAGCCTGTTTTTATCTTATCTGTTTTCAGAGGGTGACCCACCCTCTTTGCCCCCCAACCCACTCTAACACCACTCCCCCACCCTACTCTTGCTCTCACCCTTCCTCTGGTGGGTCGTACACAGTCCCTGTATGGGTTCCAGCCTCTCTGCTGTCCCCCCTGGTCAGGGTAGGAATGTACAGCCAGGAGTGGCTCTGGGAGGTCCAGGCCCTGGAAGCACACAGGATCGTGGGGTTGTGTGTGGTGTAATAGCCGAGGCAGGGGGTAGGGAGGCGGGAGACCAGGTTGTCCCCCGTCACTGTGCTGTCGCTGGTAGGGTTGGAAATGCCCCCGTCTCGAGGCTAAAGTCTCTCCATCTGTGCTGTGCCTTCGGCCCCTCTCCACAGAATTGTCTTTTGGCCTTAGGGGGGCGCTGTCTCTCTTGGAGAATGCAGCTGAGCCATCAAAGCTGCATGTCCTACCATGCTTAAAAAAACACCACAGAACACCATTAAGTGCAAATCTACACCTAATCTTAAAGTATGACTCAAAGTAAAACAATATGTGCAATATTCAGAGCATGAAAACTCAGTAAGACAACTGCTCATAAAACATCAATTCACAGTAAACCCAAAAACAATGTGTTTTTATGTTTTTATTGGTGTTTCATCCTGAAAGTGAAAGACAACCTTCATCTCAGTTGACCTGCAAATGAAAGAACTGCCTTGTCGGTGTTAGAAAATGTGCTTATGATAATCTAAGAAAAAGCTGAGCTGATAAAAAGCTGACGAATACTTAAACATCTGGACTGAAACACTCATGGAATCTACCGTTTTCCCTTTGACTGCGACATCAAAAATCCTATGGCTCTTTTATGGCAAAAGGTATAAAATGCTCTCGTTGAAGACCCAAGTGATCTGCTTTCCCATGAGTGCTCTGACAATCGAACAAGCTTGCAATTTATTTAAGAATCGTATCCACCAATACAACAAATGCTGTGCAATAGAACCCAACAAATATGATTGTTGTGTTAAGTAATTCATTGCTCATGCATAGTAATCTAACAATGATGCCAATTCGGCTAAGCACATAAGCTAAAACATATATTATTTTGCAAAACAAGCTAGCGGTTCATAATAATCAGCACTATAAAAGGAGCAACAGCAAGCAACGGAAATACCTGCACTAATGTAAATACCCGCTAATTATAATGAATAGGACAGAAAACTCACATTGCTCTCGCAAATACTTTGTGGAAATGAGAGAAAAAATGGATCATAAACAAATTTCTTGTTGCAAGACAACCAACAAAGAAAGGAAAGGGGATCACTAGCTTGTTCAATAACTGATTCATAGAAGTGACTATCACCGCACGAGTTCGAGCCCCAGTTGTACAAAACCCAAAACCAGTGAAGTTGGCACGTTGTGTAAATCGTAAATAAAAACAGAATACAATGATTTGCAAATCCTGTTCAACCTATATTCAATTGAATACACTGCAAAGGCAAGTTACTTAATGTTCGAACAGGTAAACTTTGAGAGTTGAGGAATGCTCATCAAACACTTATTTGGAACATCCCACAGGTGAACAGGCTAATTGGGAACCGGTGGGTGTCATGATTGGGTATAAAAGCAGCTTCTCTAAAATGCTCAGTCATTCACAAACAAGGATGGGGCGAGGGTCACCACTTAGTGAACAAATGCGTGAGCTGATTGTCGAACAGTTTAAAAACAACATTCCTCAACGAGCTATTGCAAGAAGTTTAGGGA
Source organism: Gymnothorax reevesii (assembly GCA_029721435.1). Lineage (NCBI taxonomy): Eukaryota > Metazoa > Chordata > Actinopteri > Anguilliformes > Muraenidae > Gymnothorax > Gymnothorax reevesii. The sequence continues at coordinate 66,789,427 of CM056574.1, read as the reverse complement.
TTTCATCATCTACGATCCGTAATATCGTCAAAAGGTTCAGAGAATCTGGAGAAATCACGTAAGCGACAAGGCCGAAAACCAACATTGAATGCCCGTGACCTTTGATCCCTCAGGTGGTACTGCATCAAAAACCGACATCAGAGTGTAAAGGACATCACCGCCATGGGCTCAGAAACACTTCAGAAAATCACTGTCAGTCACTACAGTTCCTCACTACATCTGCAAGTGCAAGTTAAAACTCTACAATGCAAATCGAAAGCCATTCATCGACAGCACCCAGAAACGTCGCCGGCTTCGCTGGGCCTAAGCTCATCTAAGATGAACTGATGCAAAGTGGAAAAGTGTTCTGTGGTCTGACGAGTCCACATTTCAAATTGTTTTTGGAAACTGTGGACGTTGTATCCTCTGGACCAAAGAGGAAAAGAACCATCCGGACTGTTATAGGCGCAAAGTTCAAAAGCCAGCATCTCTGATGGTATGGGGGTGTATTAGTGCCCAAGGCATGGGCAACTTACACATATGTGAAGGCACCATTAATGCTGAAAGGTACATACAGGTTTTGGAGCAACAAATCTTGCCATCCAAGCAAGGTCTTTTTCATGGACGCCCCTGCTTATTTCAGCAAGACAATGCCAAGCCACATTCTGCACGTGTTACAACGGCATGGCTCCGTAGTAAAAGAGTGCGGGTACTAGACTGGCCTGCCTGTAGTCCAGATCTGTCTCCCATTGAAAATGCGTGGTGCATTATGAAGCGTAAAATACGACAATGGAGACCCCGGACTGTTGAACAACTTAAGCTGTGCATCAAGCAAGAATGGGCAAGAGTTCCACCTGAAAAGCTTCAAAAATTGGTCTCCTCAGTTCCCAAACGTTTACTGAGTGTCGTTAAAAGGAAAGGCAATGTAACACAGTGGTAAAAAGGCCCCTGTGCCAACTTTTTTGCAATGTGTTGCTGTCTTTAAATTCTAAATTAATGAATATTTGCAAAGAAAAAATAAATTTTCTCAGTTTTCTCATCTTGTCTTTGCAGTGTATTCAATTGAATATAAGTTGAAAAGGATTTGCAAATCATTGTATTCTGTTTTTATTTACAATTTACATAACATGCCAACTTCACTGGTTTTGTACCAACCGGCAGTGGTACAGCTCTGAAGCTCTGAAGCTTTTTCAGAGCAGTGCAAAATTGGCCATTGCGCTACAGGAATGCAAATTGGGAAGGGACTGCCGGGAAGGAAAATATAAAAAATGGTTGCTTTGTTCGTTGCTCAAGTGCCTTCTATTGGCCAGCCGGGCGCTCGTCAGGAAGATTTTAAGCTTGTTCATGTTCTGGTACCATCCATCCTCGTTCGTAACTTGCAAGGATTCAACTAATGAGTGTAAAGAAGCAGTAGTTGAAGGGTACATGCTTCAGAGGAGAGCCTCTCTTCTGAATTGGCAACAGGGGGTCGCATACGAGAAAGCCTTGTACACAGTTCCCCAATTGGGCATTACAGATTCAGATGGGATTGGAGATGTGAAATTAAAAAAAAAATGATTTATGGTAACAAAACAGCTCTGAATGGGTGGTGATTAAGCACAAAATGAGTGAAGCCTATACAGAGTTTGCTTATGCTATGGCCAATCAATGTCACTGTCACGTGACAGCCAAAATGTTCCTCAGCCGCTCATTGACTCAGCCTCTCATCTCAACCTTTTTGAAGGATGGAAAGATGGTGACCTCCTCCAGTTTTTGTTTTGGTCACATATTTGTTATTTGAAGCATTGCAAAACTTTACAGAAAAATTGCAAAAATATTTTGACTTCATGAGGGTAATTCTTTCATATAATATTGGTTTTGAGCAAAAGTTGTCTTTCACTTCAAAATTTCACCGTGAGACTTTTCTAGCTTGAACCAGTCATCACAGATCACTCACCCATAACTGGAACTCCTCAGACACTTTAGACATGAGACTCAGACTTTCAGATATTTTGTGCAGAAAAAAAATTCCACACTCTTTCTATGAGAACCTCTTGTGCCTGACAAAATATTCTTATGTTAACCCTAGAACACTATCGCCGGGTGATTTTCACCCGAGCAAATGTGTTTACGTGATTTTCATTATGTTGCGTTTGTCTGAGTCTTATGGGTCCCTGGGTAACTTGAGCATTGTCTTTGACATCTTTGAAGGCATGGGTGTTTTGTTTACCTCAGGGTACTTTTTTCATTTTGTTAGACATGGCACAGTTGAAAATAAAAGAACACTACTCTAATTTGTCATGTATTGTCATATTTTGATGACAAGTACTTTTTATTGGGTATTTTACTATATCGGGAAAAGAAATCACCCGGCGTTAGTGATGGTGTTACTAATTTTAGCAATAGTGTTCTAGGGTTAAGAATATATTAAAAACATCCTGAGGCTGAGAATGTGCACTGAAGTTAGGAACTTGTATCAAGATAATAAAATAGAAAGAGTCAGCACAAAATTACAAAGTACTTGAGAGTGCTTTATCAGATGTTCAAATTGCCAATTATGCACAAATATACAGATTCTTAAGCCATTATTAATGAAAATCAATATTTTTAAATAGATTTCTGAACTGAAAAAGTAAGAATTTTTAAGAACATATGAGGCTGAAATCCTCAAAAAAAAAATTAATGATATTCAGGCTGAGCTCCAAAAGTAGACAGAAAGAGCGCAGTTTGTGAAATATGCCACATGCTGCTGCAGCCTTAGATAGAACATGTCAAATCTTGAGCAAAACCCAAAAAAGATTCACACTGGCAGGGCATACGGTAAATTGTCAATCATTTATTAACTTTTTTTTACTCCAAAATATTCTAGATTTTATGTACAAAAACATACTTTTTATCTTCTCTGCAAAAAACAGTCAGTTCCATAATACTTTGACAAAATGATTGTTATTTGTGCTGTCAACCACAACATAGTGCATATGAAATGATCTCATGAAATTAGTTATACAGTACTATGCAAAAGTCTTAGGCACCCTAGATTTTTTTTTTTCAATTTGATGTTGGGTGTTTATTTTTGTTTTCCATATTAGCATTGCTGTAGATAGGAGGCACATTTTAAGCATTGAGTGTCAATTAATTTTTTTTTCCATAAGAACTTTGTATTTCATTAAAAACTGATGATAAAAATAATGTGTCATGACAGAGTCCTGTCATATCATCAAAGCTGTCTGGGAATAGCTGGGGAGACAGATGAAAAATGTACTATAAAGTGTAAACTGTTAAAAACTAACTCAGACCAATATTAGTATGACTACCTTTTCCCTAAAACAACCAAACAGCCAACAGTCTTACAAAACTACAAAACAGTAGGACAGTGTCCCAAATTTTTAGGCAAAAGGTATTCCTACTAATATTGGTCTGAGTTAGCTTTTAACAGTTTACACTTTATAGTACATTTTTCAATATTTAGAACCTTTCATTCAGTGATATTTTGGAAGCATCTTCACCTCACAGAATTGTGTTAAATGTGCCCACAACTTTTGCACACTACAGTGGGTACAGACATTTGGCATTAAATTGAGTTTATTTACATTCGGATAAAGAGAACGCCTTAGGAATAACAGCACCTTTTAAATGTGGCCCCCCTTTTTATAGACCAAAAATTACTGGGCAGTTCGCTGCAGCTATGTAATGTGTTGGGATTCTGATTCTGCTTTCATGTCTAAGTTCTGTGCCTGGCCAAGTGCTATGATGATTGATTCTTGTGTTTAGAGACCACTGACTTTGTCTGACCATTCTTAGATTATGTATTGTGTATATAAGATGTCTGTTTGCTTCACACTCTTGTCAGATCGTTCTCCCTAGTTTTCTCGTGCCACGTTTCTCGCCTTGATTGCTCAGTGTTTATCTTTCTGACTGGATTGCTCGACTATTGATTTTGGTTTGCCCTTTTTGGATTTTGTTGCATCTGTGAGTTTTGACCTTTTTCTGCCCGACCTTGATTTTGTGATTACTGCCCTGGTTTTGGATTCGGACTGTCTTTGGCTTATGAGTTTGTTTCTCCTCCAAACCTACGCCTGTGTACCGAACCCTTTTTGTCTGACCACGAACTTTGTTATTGGTGCCCTGGTTACGATTCTGGATTACGCCCATTGGATACTGTTTTTGGATTGTGGACTTTGTACCGTTGCCAGCTCTGTTGGGGGGTTTCCCCCTTCAGAAATAAAGCCTCCTTTTTGCATTCTACTGGTTGTCGCACTTGGTTCATTTCGTAAATCCCAACATTACGATCTGACCATGACGGAGCCAGCGTCAGACCAGTCTCTGCAGGAGGCAGTGCACCAACAGGGCGCTCAGTTAGAGTTCCAAGAGCGTCAGCTTCGGGCTCTTATGCAACATATGCAAACCATGAGTCTTCAGATGGCGGATCTCACTCGCTCTGTGCAAGACGCTCAGCGGCTACAGTCTCCCCAGCCTGCCGTCCATGCCGCTCCTGCGTCTGCTCCGCCACTGCCAGTCTGCGAGCCACGCCTGCCACCGCCTGAGAGGTACGACGGGAACCCGGGAGCATGTCGGGCTTTTCTCACCCAGTGCAAGCTCATTTTCACCCTACAGCCCTCGTCATTCCCCACCGAAAGAGCTCGGGTTGCTTTCATCATCACGCAACTGACGGGAAGGGCCAAGCAGTGGGCTACGGCTGCATGGGAAGCAGATCTACCCTGCGTGCAAACGTCTAATTTGCTGGGTGAGGAGATGAGGCGCATCTTTGACCGCACGAAGCTGGGTCACGAGGCGGGACGAGAAATTCTGCGCATTCGACAGGGGAGCCGTTCCGTGGCCGACTACGCCATTGATTTCCAGACACTGGCTACCAACAGCAGGTGGGGACATAGAGCTTTGTTCGATGCCTTTTTTAACGGGCTTTCTGAAGCGTTAAAGGATGAGCTGGTTTCCCGGGAGTTACCGGAGGATTTGGATGACTTAGTCGACTTGGCTATTCGCGTGGATTCCCGACTGGAAGAACGCAGACGCTTCGCCTCCCGCAGACGACCTAACCCACTCCTCCAGAGCACTCCGCCTCTACCACCCCCTACTGGCGACAGTCCTCCTGAGCCAGAACCCATGCAACTGGGCCGTCCTCGCATCCCTGTGGAGGAGAAGAACCGCCGTCGCAGAGAAGGGGCCTGCTTCTACTGTGGCAAGGGGGGACACCACATTGCTCAGTGTCCGAACAAGAGAAGTTCCCCTGGTGCCCAGAGAAGAGTAGTGATTGGAGTGACGCCAGTGCAGGAGACTAAGAACCGTACGTGCCTCCCAGTTATCCTGGAGTGGGGAGGAGGGAGTAAGTCTACCCTAGCCCTCATTGATACCGGCGCTGAGGAGAACCTCATCGATGTGGAGCTGGCTCAAGAATGGGGAATCCCTACCGAGAGGATCTTTCCTGACCGGGTGGCCAATTCACTCAGTGGCCAGAAAATAGCCCAGATAACTCACGCTACCAGCCCCATCAAACTCAAAACCTCAGGAAACCACCACAAAACCATTCAGCTCCTCCTCTTACATTCTCCCCATGCTCCCATTGTTTTGGGCCATCCATGGATGGCCAAACACCTCCCAAATATTGATTGGCGGAAGAATGAGGTTAAGGGTTGGAGCCCCAACTGCTCCCTGGCATGCCTCCACAACGCCCGCGAACCTCAACACAGCCCATCCCAAGAAGAAATACTAGATCTTGAGAAGGTCCCCCTAGAGTTTCATGATCTCAAGGAAGTGTTCTCTAAGTCCCGGGCCACCAGCTTACCACCTCACCGACCCTATGACTGCACCATAGACCTGAAGCCAGGTACTATGCCCCCTAGAGGCCGACTCTATTCACTCTCCAGACCAGAAACCCAAGCTATGGAGAAGTATCTCTCAGAGTCTCTTGCTGCAGGCATTATACGCCCGTCATCATCACCTGCTGGTGCCGGATTCTTCTTCGTGTCTAAGAAGGACGGATCATTAAGACCCTGTATAGATTACCGTGGACTTAACGAAATAACTGTCAAGAATCGCTATCCACTTCCTCTAATGAACACTGCTTTCGATCTCCTTCAAGGAGCTAAGATTTTTACTAAGCTCGACCTCCGTAATGCCTATCACCTGGTACGCATCAGAGAGGGGGACGAATGGAAGACTGCCTTTAACACTCCCACGGGACACTGGGAGTATTTAGTTCTTCCTTTCGGGCTTACTAACGCTCCAGCAGTGTTTCAAAACCTTGTCAACGATGTTTTAAGAGACATGATAAATAAGTTTGTGTTTGTGTATCTTGACGATATCCTGATTTTTTCAGAGTCCCAGGAGGCCCATGTCAAACATGTTCGCCAAGTGCTCCGTCGCCTCCTGGAGAACCGCCTCTTTATTAAAGCTGAAAAATGTGAATTTAATGTGGAAACCACTACGTTTTTGGGTTACATCATCTCCCCAGACACCATCCGGATGGACCCCCTAAAGGTGGAAGCTGTCACTAATTGGCCCAGACCAGAGGACCGTAAGTCTCTCCAGCGATTTTTGGGCTTCGCTAACTTTTACCGCCGGTTCATCCGGAATTATAGTTCTGTTGCCGCTCCTCTTACTGCTCTCACCTCTTCTAAATCCAAGTTTCTGTGGTCCGAAAAGGCTGAAGAGGCCTTCAATGACTTAAAAGCTCGTTTCACCTCTGCACCTATCCTCACCATTCCCAATCCTGAACTCCAGTTTATTGTTGAAGTGGACGCCTCCAATATCGGAGCTGGAGCCATCCTGTCGCAGAGGTCCACAGAAGATGGTAAGGTCCATCCTTGTGCCTTCTTTTCTCGCCGCCTCAGCTCTGCAGAAAGAAACTACGACATTGGGAATCGGGAGCTGTTGGCGGTAAAGTTGGCCTTAGAGGAGTGGAGACAATGGCTGGAGGGCTCCAAGGTACCCCTCATCGTCTGGACAGACCACAAGAACCTGGAATATCTACAAACGGCCAAAAGACTCAATCCGCGACAAGCCAGGTGGGCACTTTTCTTTTCACGATTCAACTTTCATATTGCCTATCGACCTGGAAGTAAGAATGTCAAGCCTGATGCCCTCTCCCGTTGTTTTGAAATCCAGGAAGAGGAAATTAACAAAGATACCATCCTCCCTAAAGAAGCGTTCATTAATGCATTATGTCTTGATATTGAGAGAGAAGTCAGAAATGCCCAAAACAATGCTGCTACTCCCAGTGCGTGTCCCACCAATTGTTTATATGTGCCAGCTACCTTACGCTCCCAAGTCCTGGAATGGGGACACGCATCCAGACTGTCCTGCCACCCTGGTATCCGCCGCACTAAGAACTTTATTCTTCAGAGGTTTTGGTGGCCAGAACTCACTCAAGATGTCCAGGGCTTCGTTGCTGCTTGCTCGGTCTGTGCCCAGGCTAAGACTTCTCACCAACCACCTCAAGGTTTATTGCAGCCCCTTCCTACACCACACCGCCCCTGGTCCCATATTGCTCTTGATTTTATCACAGGCCTTCCCTCATCCAATCACCACACCACCATTCTCACAATTGTTGATAGATTCTCCAAAGCAGTTCACTTAGTTCCCCTCACTAAACTCCCTTCTGCTCAAGACACTGCCAACCTAGTAATCCAACATGTCATTAGACTCCACGGCATACCCACTGATATCACTTCCGATCGCGGCCCCCAGTTCACTGCACTTTTTTGGAGAACATTCTTTAAAGCTTTAGGCACTTCAGTCAGTTTGTCATCAGGTTTCCACCCCCAGACTAATGGCCAGACCGAGCGAGCTAACCAGTGTGTGGAAAGTGTTTTACGATGTCTCTGTATTAGGAACCCCTCCTCCTGGAGCTATCAGTTACCGTGGGTGGAATACGCGTTGAACAGCCACACCTCTGCTGCCTCCGGCGTCTCCCCCTTCAAAGCCTGCCTGGGCTACCAGCCCCCTTTGTTCCCGTCCCAGGAGGAGGAGGTAGCTGTCCCCTCAGTCCGCGAATTCGTCCGTAGGTGCAGACGCACCTGGACTGCCACCCGCCAGGCCCTGCTCAGGTCGGTCGCTCGGATGAAAGAACAGGCCGACAAGAGACGCACCGCGGCGCCCATGTACCGACCTGGGCAGCGGGTCTGGTTGTCTTCAAGGGACATTCCCCTCAGAGGTAACGGGGGTAAGCTTTTCCCCAAATTCCTGGGCCCTTTCACCATTGAAAGGGTCCTAAGTCCCACTGCCGTTCGCCTCCGTCTCCCCCTGTCCATGCGACGCATACACCCCACTTTCCATGTGTCCCAGTTAAAACCTGCAGTAACCCACCCCCTGTCCTCTGGACCTGATCCCCCACCACCCGCCCGGATCATCAACGGAGGCGAAGCCTACACGGTCCGTGCCCTCCTGGACTCTCGTCGACGAGGCAGAGGACTGCAGTACCTCGTCGACTGGGAGGGTTACGGACCTGAACATCGCAGTTGGGTGCCAGCAAGGCACATATTGGATAAAAACCTCATCAAAGACTTTCATGCGGCATCCCGTTCTTCGAATTGAACGCCAGGAGGCGTTCGTTGGGAGGGGGGTTCTGTTGGGATTCTGATTCTGCTTTCATGTCTAAGTTCTGTGCCTGGCCAAGTGCTATGATGATTGATTCTTGTGTTTAGAGACCACTGACTTTGTCTGACCATTCTTAGATTATGTATTGTGTATATAAGATGTCTGTTTGCTTCACACTCTTGTCAGATCGTTCTCCCTAGTTTTCTCGTGCCACGTTTCTCGCCTTGATTGCTCAGTGTTTATCTTTCTGACTGGATTGCTCGACTATTGATTTTGGTTTGCCCTTTTTGGATTTTGTTGCATCTGTGAGTTTTGACCTTTTTCTGCCCGACCTTGATTTTGTGATTACTGCCCTGGTTTTGGATTTGGACTGTCTTTGGCTTATGAGTTTGTTTCTCCTCCAAACCTACGCCTGTGTACCGAACCCTTTTTGTCTGACCACGAACTTTGTTATTGGTGCCCTGGTTACGATTCTGGATTACGCCCATTGGATACTGTTTTTGGATTGTGGACTTTGTACCGTTGCCAGCTCTGTTGGGGGGTTTCCCCCTTCAGAAATAAAGCCTCCTTTTTGCATTCTACTGGTTGTCGCACTTGGTTCATTTCGTAAATCCCAACATAATGGCCGTGTGTGTGTGTTATTCCCTCTGTATTTATTTTTACAACTAAGCAAATAAAATGTGTAGAGTTGATTTTTACCGCGACATTTGCATCAGACTCTCTGTGTGAAATATAAAGTGCTGTAACTGCATTATGCCTGCATGTAAACGCTTCAATCAAACCAAACTGGACTATGTGCTCTGAGCATGCTCAACATTCTTCGTGAAGGGCTTTGACCTGGATATCTTGTGGACAAGTAAACACCGAGAACTCTGAGCTCTGACTAGCTAGCAAAATCTAAACACAACTGTCAGAGAAATAGAAAAATCATTTGCTGCCAAATCAACTACTTGAAGCATTCTTATGTTTTGCTGTTTTTGCCTGCTATACTTCACAGGATAGTACAGAGAGATGGTAAAATTGGGAGTAAGAGTGACAGAGACATGCTGTGAAGGTGGAACACAAGATTTGCAGGTTTGCCAGATCAAAAAAACTCGCTAAGAGGAAGGTGTATTTGAATCAGTGGCAGTAATATAGAGAAGACTTCACCAGAGTAAACACAGAAAATTCTCTGGAATTTGTCATTTCTACCAAAGTTAAGGGAGGAGAAGAGCGTGAAGAAGGGAAGGATTGCTCATAATCCAAAGCACAACATCTGTGGCGCATGTGGTCATGTGTGAGCATTTATGGCAATCACCTGAAGTGGTTCCCAATATTTATTAATCATGTGGCTGCTGAAATACCTTGCAGAATAATATCTCAATTGTAAATTGCTAAATTATTATGCTTATCTGAGTTTTGTCTGTTGTCACAGTATTGGTCCAAACCTTACAATATTTAATCCTCCAGGAGAATGTGAATGTGTGTCACAGATTGAATCGTGAGTGTAGTCTACTCTGTGGAGCTAAAAGCCTTTGAATGCACGGTGACACAGCATTTATCCAAGTTTATGTCTCTTACCTTTTTTCTGAGAATCAGTGCGAGCAGAAAAATATCTGCAGCATACGTGCTTAGAAGCAAGTGGGCCAGATTTATTTGGTGAAAAGCTCTAAAGAATGAGCCATGACAGATCTGATTGCCGGGAGCCGTAATTAATAAATTGTGCTGAAGCTGTGATTGATGACGTTATGATGCCTTAAGCTCCAGGGCTGTGTAACCTGAAAAGAACTTCATACGCTGGGTCATGTCCACCTTAGAAATGCAGACGAGACCTCTGCTGCTCAAGGATCCCGCAGGCGCTGGGGATCACCCGGTGCTGTCAATCACGACCCATAGGATATGTTCAAAAGTGTACACTTCATCGTAAAACCCTAAATAGATGGTGTCCGTAAATCACTGTTCCTCGAGATATACAACCCATTAACTTGGGACGCTGTGTAAAATGTAAATAAAAACAGAATGCAATGATTTTCAAATCATTTGAACTTTATATTTACCTTTTGTATTTGAAAATAATACAAAGACCACATACAACATATCTGATGTTGATACTAAGATATTTTATCCTTTTTTTTTTTTTGGAAAATTTGTGCTTATTTTGAATATGATGCCAGCAACACTTTTCAAGAAAATTGGCACAGGGGCATGTTGACCACTGTGTTGCATCTTCCCAGATAGCAAGCTCCTCCGCTCCGGATCTGCCCCGGCTCTGAGCAGGATCAGCTGGAGTTGGCACAGAGCCGGGGCAGATCCGAAGCAGAGGTGCTTGCTATTTGGATTGTCTTCTTCAATAAACCGTCCGTCAGCATTTAAGAACTGAAGTAAACCAACTGCTGTAGTTTTGTAATGAAAATGTTTTCCTATTCTTGCTTTATGGAGGATTTCAGCTGCTCAATACTTTGCAGCCTCCATTGTCATTTTTCATTTCATTATATGCCAAATTTTGTCAGTGGATGACAAGTCTGGACTGCTGGCAGACCTTTTTACCATGCAAATTCTTTTAACATTGAGCCATGTCATTATAATACGTGCAGAGTATCCTGTTAGGCATGGTGTTGCTGAAATAAGCAAGGCCTTCCCTTGAAAAAGGCATCTGGATGGCAATAAATGCTGCACCAAAACCTGTATTTATCGTTCATCATTAATGGTGTCTTTGCGGATGCGCAAATTCCCCATGTCATCCTAATGCACCCTGACACTATCATGGAAGCTGGCTTTTGAATTGCTTGCTGATAACAAGCCGGATGGCCCCTCTCCTCTATAGTCGAGAGGACATGCCATCCATAATTCCAAAAAGATTTTCACATTTTGATCAGTCAAACCATAGGGCAGTTTTCTACTTCACCCCAGTACATTTAGAATGCGCTCGGGCCCAGAGAAGAAGGCAGTGTTTCTGGATCTTATCTATATATGGTTTAAACTCTCATGGCAGAGTTTTAACTTGCATTCGCAGATGTAGTGACCAACTGTGTTTATTGGCGATGGTCTACAAAAGTGTTCCTAAGTCCATGCAGTGATTTCCATGACAGAATTCTCTCTGTTTGAGGAACTGAATATTAAAACCACTCAAAATTGGATTCTGGCCTTGTCCCATACGTACGGAGATTATTCTGGATTCTCGTAATCCTTTAATGATACAATATCATAGGCTAGATACTAAAAAATCTGCGGGTCCTGACAACTTTGAACAGTTTTACTGAAAATTAGCAGCAGACATTGTAGCAGAACTACTCACTTATATTTTCAATCTCACAATAAGCACTAATGTGATTCCTAAAATATGGAAATCAGCCTATGTTTTCCCTCTGCTAAAAGGGGGAGATGCTACCTCATTAAATAACTATTAAATAACCATAGGCCAATCTCTAAATTGTCAGTGCTCACCAAAATCCTTGAACAGCTTGTAAGTGAACAGTTGAAGCATTTCTTTATGCAAAAATGACAAACTATGCAATCAGCAATCTGGCTTCAGGAAGCGACATGGCACTTTTACTGCTACTATGAAAGTAGTCAATGACATTATTAGCATATTGGATAAGAAACAGAGTTTTGCAGCTCTGTTTACTGACCTGACCAAAGCTTATGATACTTTTGACCATTTTATTCTGAAACACATGTTAACAAATACTGTAATATCCAACCAGGCTGTGGGATGGTTTGCAAATATCTCTCTAAAAGAGCTCAATGTATCTAATTTGATGGGCTCACTTCTCACTGGTTAAATATTAGAAATCGAGTACCCCAGGGGTCTGTTTTGGGTCCTCTGTTATTTTCAATTTATTTTAATAATTTGGCACAAAATGTAGAAGGCGCAAATTTTGATTTTTTTGCGGATGATACAGTGATCTATTGTGCTGGTTCCACCATTATACAGGCTCTTACCAAATTTCAGAATTTTTTTAATATTATACAGGTTCAACTGTCACATTTAAAGCTGGTTTTAAATGCTGACAAAACAAAAATAATGCACTTCTCAATTCTAAACAGAAGTCAGTAAACAGTGAGGATATTACAGTTGTATTACAGCTGGGGGAAAGAAGTAGGACGTTGTCTCCAGTTTTAAATATCTCGGTATCTGGCTTGGTGACTGCCTGTCTTTTAAACCCCAGGTTGAAAATCTGGTAAAAATAAAATTGACATCGAAGTTGCAGTTTTATTATAGAAATAAGTCCTGGTGTCATGGTTTAGGAGCTCCTTTTGTTACTCTCGTCCTGGACAACATCGTTTTGCTCACCATCGGATTCCTGGGCCAGCTGGCATTAATTGGGGGCGTTACCCGTACTCTATTTAAGCTCCTGTTCTACCTCGTTCGAGTTGCTAGAGTGTCATTTTCCCCTTGGCGCTTAAGCTGGTAAGGTCTTTTGAGAAGAGAGAGTATTGTCATGTAACTTGAGTGTGAGAGAGAGATCAACCTACCACTAACCGAGGGAGCGGTCCCACTCCTCGCCCGCTGCTATTCAAAAACGCCATTCGAGCATAACTGACAGTAGTGGGCACTGGGTACCACAGGCGGTGCGTCGGCTGCTGCAAAGGGACGCTCACTCCTCACCCTTCAGTGCTGAATGACCTAAACCTGTCGCAGTTTACTTTTCCTGATTAGAAAGTTTCCCAGACAAATTGGTAAAACGACAATCAAATTTATTTTTGATAGCGTTGTTAGACATTGCTTCACAAAATTGAGGCATTTCTTTCACACATAAATGACGACGTAAAATATCAGCATGTCTTCATAATTTCTGTGGTCGAGTGGCTCGCGAAAGGCGCAGGACAGCCCGCGAGGCTCACTAAGCAACAAGCTGTGAAACGCGCCGGACATTTCCTACTACATTCAGCGGTTAAGAATGTAGAAAAGAATGGAGTCTCCTGACTTACAGCTACACGAGCCTCACAGACCAATCCACACGCGCCCCACGAGCCAGCTGAGCGCAGAATTTACCAACCCATCAGTAAAGAAAAGCACGAAAAATCCGAATGCGTGAGAGTTGATAGATATGCATCATTAATGAAAACTGGCCAAACCTGATAATGTTGAGAGTTTACGGAGTTTCTGTAATGGTAATTTAAATTAATTGAAAACAGGGCAATAATTATCAGTGTTCATTCTAACTTAACAAGTAGAACTGGCAACACATGATAATCCTTAGGATTTTTGCAGTTCAAGTAAATAACATTCTATTAAATGATTGAACACAGATCATGTCCAATCATTATTTTTATGGGATCGTTTTGAGCTTCCCCTATTGCCAGTTCACCAGTAGCCACTGGTGGGTGCACAAATGCTAACCTCACGTTACCACAGTGCAGTTCGTAAACACTGAAATCAGGTGGTCAGTCAGCAAGTTACCGGCATGCTGATCATCATGATAGTTAAAATTTGCGTAGCTGCGATTGCGTCGAGCATGTGGCTGCGAATGATCCAGAGTTTCCAATGTTTGTAACCACCTGAAAGCCATGAAACGAAATACTGGCGCAAGTTAGTGCGGCCCAAGGGAGGTGTTCCCTGCACTCAACCTTCACTCAGAAAGAGACGCTATTTTCAGCGTGAGTGAGGTCTCTGAAAGCAAATGAGAGTTAGGGCAACCTCTGACTCGTTTAGCATAACCTGACACTAAGTTTTAGTACTCACTCACACTCAATTAGTGTGAGTGTCATTTCTGAATACGGGCCTTTATTCCAGGGCTGGGTGGCCATCTTTGACCATGCCTCGGCCCAGTCATTGATATTTGTTAATTATAAAGCTATTTTAGGTAAACTCCCTTATTATATTTGTTCCTTGATTGCACTGAAATCTGACTGTAGATGAATTTGAGATCTAAAGATGTAATTTTATTGTCTGTACAAGTACATGGACCAATTTGGGAACGAAAGCTTTTAAGTGCTCTGCTCCCCTCACGTGGAATATCCTTCAAAAAGTTTTGAAACTAAGGGAATTTGTTTCTTTGTCTAATTTTAAATTCCTTATTAGTAGAATGGTGAATAAATCGGTTGGTACTTGTTCATGCCCATAGTCATTTAATGTAAGTTTACTGTGAAATGAGTACCTTTTTACGACTATTAGTGTACGAAGTTGTCTACATCTTAGAGTGTACATTGTTTGCTTTCTAGTTATTGTCATGTTGTCTGTCACACCTTATGCTGCCATTTTGGCCAGGTCTCCCTGAAATCTCAATGGGACTACCTGGTAAAATATGGATTAAGTAAGAATATAAAAAAATAATGTACCATAGAGGATAAAAATATCCAAATTCTTGGCAATTTTAAGTTAACAATCTTACTCTTAAATTGTTGAACTATTTCCCCATGCAGCATTTAATTCAGTGCGTTTACATGCGGTTAGAGAAAATCGAATAATTGTGTCAGTCTGACTATAACTAGACTTTTAAAATGCATGTAAACATGTTAGTCCGGCTGGAATCATGCCAAATCGAATTTGACTAACACACCCAGATAATGCGGTTAATAGTTGCATTATGCCTGCATGTAAACGCTTCAATCAAACCAAACTGGACTATGTGCTCTGAGCATGCTCAACATTCTTCGTGAAGGGCTTTGACCTGGATATCTTGTGGACAAGTAAACACCGAGAACTCTGAGCTCTGACTAGCTAGCAAGTTAGTACTGAACAGTAGCAATCTTCGTCTGCAAGGGTATTGGTGCTTGAACAGTAACACCCTGGGGTCTCTTGACTTCTACCCTTAATTCGTATAATTTGTGGAAGGATTTGCGTGTCATCCGAAAATTTTCCTTTCACTCACCATCGGAAAAACTACTCTCTCCCACCAGTCATTACACCTGACCTGCATCGACCGGGAGGCCTAGGAGTGCGTTTCCTTACATAGTTGGAACCACTGTGAATGGACGAACAATAGGCCGTATTCTGACTTCGAAGCGCGCAACGCCTCTTACGCGCATTTCCTTACGCGAGAAAAAGTTATTCATATTCTGACTTGGCTTATTCAGCCACGCCCACAGCGCGCAAGCCAGAAAAATGCGTGGACTTCTGTTGGTGGGTTAGAAATGCAAATTTAGCCTGAAAAACGACACACCTCCCATGAGAACCTAATGGACAAAGGATTTTTAACTCGGAGTTTATTTACAGCGTTCTGAACAACTGCCCACAGACGTGAACTTGACATATGTCTCCATCTCCTGCCAAACATCACAGTCTTTCGCTGCCCCATCTGCTTTACAAAAAAAATAATCAAATGGCTCTGATTTGATCATATAAGTTGAATTATGAATATCAAATTGTCAAGACGTATTTGCAAACTGTTGTGTAATGTGTGTTTGTTGGAGTGTTCAGATGAAAATATAAAATAGCAATAGTTAATTAATTTGAATGTCGTCCAGTTTTTTTCACGAGCGAACTAGAGCGGCTAAGTAATTGAAGAACGATTGAGGGAAGAAAGTGACAAAAATCTTGGTGCGTAAGGGAGTCGGGACAAGGCAGAAGACCTTTAGGGCCGGTTCATACTCAACGCAAGGCACGCGAGCGAACGCGACCACAGGTCCGTTCCATTCCGTTCACAGAGAAGCCTGAACACCCGTCCCTTGCTGCGCTGTGCCTCGTTAAAAAGCAGTACACTGCTCATACAATAGGGGGTAGCAAAGTCCTCTCCGTCTCCTGCTCCTTCTTTCTTCTTTTTGGTGTGTTGAACAGAGGATGGTGCATTATTTGCTTCATCTCCCCTACTGGATTCTCATGGAAATACACGCGTCGACGCGTCGCGTTACAAAAATTTGGATGACACACTTTGCTACGCAAGGACGCAAGATGGCTACCTTGCGTTGCTCAATGCGTTGCCCTGTGTTCGCGCTCGCGTACCTTGCGTAGAGTATGAAACGGCCCTAACGGTGAAGCCCCACCACACACGGAAAATCCGGATGTTATCCGCACCTCCCTGCGGAACTGCTCGTTTATGGGCGTTTCTGACTTGCTGGCTTGTGGGCGTGTCGGACATTGTGTGATCAAATAAAATCCATCCCCGCTAAATTTTGATTTTCCTGCTGTTATGAGTACAAATCAATTTTCATACAAACATCTCTCTGCCATGGATCGTCGAAAGAAGATTCTGGCTGCGATTTTGCTGTTGTATCATAGATACAACTGCCGTCGCCACTGCCGTTCTTGGGTTCATCCCATCCTGCAACGCCGAAAAAATTATGGGGAGTATCATCGGCTCGTATCAGACCTCCGTTTGGATACAGAACTCTTCCAGCAGTACTTTCGACTGGACAGGTCCCAGTTCAGCTTCTTGTTCGTCCTTGTCAAAACAGGAAGATCTGCTTGGTCTGGAAGTTTTTCGGACGAAAGAGATTGGCTCCCAGGTTGCGGGCACCGTATTCATTTCCATATGGCTAGAAAATTTCATCTTCGTCCCCTCCCACTTTCCCGCAGCGGTGCCCGGATCGTATCGGATGGTATCCCAGAATGCATCGCGCACCAAAACGCACGCATGCCATAGAAAATGAATGGGGTGCGGAGGAGGGCGGAGATTTTCCGTGTGTAGTGGGGCCTCACCGTAACGGCATGGCATGCCTGCGTTTTGGTGCGCGATTTTCCGTGTGTAGTGGGGCCTCACCGTTATTCTGGACCTTGGCGCAACGTCACAGGTCACATGACTTCCTTAGCAACCGTGTCGGCCGCTGAAAACAAAGTGAGGACGTGTATTGCAAGTACATAGAGTATCGAGGTTACGAAGGTAACTGAGGTTATATGAATTCCGGATGACCGCCAGAGACGGTGTGAAATGCATACACTGTTTATTGCTTGTATATTTCACCCAGAGGTCGCACGAATATCATGACATCCTCAGTCCAGTAGCGGCTCTTGACCCAGGAATGGCGGGGCGCAGACAAGTCCCTTTATGACAATTAGTCCTGGGTAGTTCGCAATCATTTTCCTTTACTGACGTGTTTTCCAATTATCGTACTTGGCAACTTAACACACGATCTCTCCATATGTGATCGAACAGAGATGAAATCATGGGTGAAATTCAGTACAGAAAAAAAATCTACTTATTAATAGGCCAGTGCTTCGCGTTGATTGATCAGGTCCGTGTTCCAGTGAAATATCGCCTTTCACTCTCGGTATTTTGTGGGTTGATAAAAAGTGGCATTTGGCAGTTAAATAGGCAGCCTGCAGCTCAAGCTGTTTGAGTGAGAGGCGACAGGTATGCAAGTTTGACTAACGTTGATTTAAATACAGCAAATAAGCGTCCAGATGAATGATTGTCTCTTCTTATGTAATCGAGGAGAACAAGCAGCTGCTGTTAACTGCGGAGTGCTCTCGGAGCAAACCTTCGGTTACTCATGAAAATGACTGAGAACAGGTCAGGACTAACGACTGTTTTAAACGGATGTTTCGTCACAATTCTCAGTTCAGGTTCTGCCACTGAGCTGAATTGAGCCCATGATTTCATCGCTGTTTCATCGCATATGGAGAGACCGTGTCTGAAGTTGCCAAGTACGATAATTGGAAAACGCGTCAGTAGAGGAAAATGATTGCGAACTACCCAGGACTAATTGTCATGAAGGGACGTGTCTGCCCCCCGCCATTCCCGGGTCAAGAGCCGCTACTGCCTCAGTTATCAGGCGAGGTCGAGATATGGTATATATGATATTTCTCTTTGGAAATTCAAAGAATGACTTTTTCTGATCACCCACCATCGTATTATGGTTGGTACAGCCAACTGCAACTCAGCTTCTAGGCATTTTATGGACAATACAGTGAGGGAGAGTCAGGTACGTATTATCAGTTCAGTGGTTGCTACGCTGTTGTTTTCAGCGGCCAGCTGGGTTGCTAAACTGTGAAATCACGTGATGCAATGAGTGACCCGTATGTTCGCGGTTGAGAATAGAGTCAATGCATTCAACATGCTACTAGTTAGCCGCCAGCTAATTTGTTTGTCTCATGTTTAGTCCAGGGCTGCGTTCCAATCCAAAAAAATGCTTGCTTCGTCGTGTTCACTCGCCCTCCAATCGAGGGGGGAATCCCCAAAAAATCCCGGATGTAAGATGGCTGCCACTTGTAGGGTCCTTCCAATCCAATTTTGCGGAGGGAAGGGCGCATTTTCATTTGCTCAAGCCCTCGATTATCCTCCCTCAAACGAAGCCAACAACGAACATCCCTCCAAGCTTTGATATTGCCCAGAATGCCTTGCTCATTCTCCCTCGGTCAAAATTTCACGTCCGCCATTTATTTCAGATGGCAAAAGGAGGAATTGTGGTTGAGAAATTACCATACAATTTAAGAATTGTGTTCGAGTTGTGTGCAATCTATGACATAGTTATATGCAAATAGCGAAGTTTGGCGGTGAGGGGCATCGATTTCGCATTATTTTTAAGCTTTTGAGACTTAACGTTCATTTTTGCTGTAGCTAGCCTATGGCATCCGTGAGGACTATTGCGGAGCTAAAAGCCGCTTTCACACTGGACGCGAAACTAATTTTTCACGCGACAGATTACATTCAAATGCAAAGACGCGAATGCACGCAAACTGCATCCATCGCACTGATCATGCAATCTGTCGTGCGAAAAATTCATTTCGCGTCCGGGGTGAAAGCAGCTTCATTTTCCCATAAAACCGTCACAAATGCCGCAGCAGTCAAACGAGCACGCTGTCTTCTACTTGCCACGAACACGCGATACGCTTCCGCGTGAACTGTAAAAGGGAGAACGAACACACGGATATATCTATGGAACGAACAGGCAACTAACTCACTCGGCTCCATGGCAACGCAAACTTCCCGCTGGCTTGTTGACAACTGTATAAGTGCGGGAAAAAACGCGACGAGGGTCGTTCCAATCCGATTTCCCTCGACCCTCCCCCTAAGTCCCCTCTATTGCCCTCCCTCGCTCGGGAAGGGCTTACTCGCCTGCTACGTCATTCGGAGGGCTCACTCGAGTGGAGGGAGGAAGTGAAGGGAGTATCTTATTTCGTATTGGAACGCAGCCCAGGGGTGTCAAACTGACCCGTGAATGGGCCAAGAGGCTGCAGGTCTTCAATCCTACCAAGCAGAAGCTCACCTGAAAGCACTGATTTAATCAACTGATCTAGGCCTGCACAATTGATTAGTTGTATCAGGTGCGCTTCTGCATTGTTGGAGTGAAAACCTGCAGCCTCTTGGCCCGTTTATGGGCCAGTTTGACACCCCTGGTTTAGTCTGTGACGGAAAAGGTCAGTCAGAAAATGATGCAACACAAACAAGCTGAAAGGCATATCGCCACCTATCGTTGTGGACATCATGGGCATGCTTTGGTCAATAAATCGAATTTCGTTCTGCACATGTATACAGGCCAGGGACAAGGACAGTAGTGTGATTGCATGGCCTAATTGAGCTATTAGTGTTGCTCGACTGAACTGTGAATGTAAATGTACTAATTGAGTGGTCAAGCCTTCTCCAGTCTATTCCAGTTTTTTATTGTCCCATGCAAACTTTTTAAAAATGTATTGCCGTCATCAAATCCAAAATTAGCAAGTTTGTCAAAAACACAATAACATTTATCAGTCATATATGTTGTCTCTGTCCTATTTTCAATTAAATACAGGGTTTTAATTGATTTGTAAATCATTGCATTCTGTTTTCTTTACATTTAAAACAGTAGCCTGACTTTTATTTGGAAATGGGGTTGTACCATCTTAGAGGTTTCACTTCATTCCAAACAAAACTCTCCTCACTTAATCGCAACAGCTGGGTTGCTCAGCCCTATTCATAAAGATCTAATGCCCTGTTGGTTTTAATACAACCCTGACAAAGCGCACTGCATTCAATAGCATCAGATCTCATATCGCTACATCACTGAAACAGGGCCCAGCTAACCCAGTAATCCCCCGTTGTGAAACATGGCCCATCAAACTCAGTAATCATCCTTTCAGGCCACAGGTAACTCAGTAATCCTACTTTGAGAAACAGGGCCCACCACACTCACTAATTCTGTTTAGTGAAACGGCCCAGTAAACTCAGCAATCCTCCTTTGTGAAACACCCACATAGTCTGATGGCACAAGAATCACATCTGTGGTTGGCTGTCATATCTGCAGGCGGGTTTTATATCTGTGGGTGGGTATCATTCTGGTAGACAGGTGTTGTATCTGTTAGCGGTTGTCTTACTGTGGGCAGGTTTTGTTCTTGTGGGAGAGTGGGTGTCATACTTGCGCATAGGTGACGTAGTTGTGGTGGTTTTTGCACCTTCGGACAGGCATCATATGTGTGGGCAGGTATCATTCCTGTGGGTGGGTTTCATATCTGGGTGGGTGTCTTACCTGTGGGCGGGCGTCATGCATGTGGATGGGCATTTTCCAAGTTGGTGGGTGTCATATCTGCTGGCGAGTTTTGTAGCTGTGCATGGGAGTCATAGTTGTGGGGTTGTTGTACTTGTGGATGTCTGTCATACCTTAGTGGCAGGTGCCATGCCTGCATGCAGGTGTCATATCTGTGGGTCTTGTTTCGACGTGTGAGGGGCGAACCTGAGGGGGACGTCTTTCCTGCAGGTGGATGTCATATCTGTGGGTAGGTGTTGTACATGTGGGCAGGTATCGTTCCTGTGACTGAGTGTCATACTAATGGGTATCATTTTGATGGGTGAATGTCATACTTATGCACAAGTGTCGTACCTGCGGGTGAATGTCATATTTGTGGGTGGGTATCATACTTGTGAGAAATATTCCTGTGGGTGGGTGGCGTACTTGTGTGCAGATGTCATACCCATGGCCTGGTGTCAGATCTGTGGGTGAGTGACATACCCGTGGGCGAGCGTCGTACCTATGAATGAGTTTTGTGCCTGTGGATAGGTGTCATACCTTAGTGGCAGGTGTCATACCTGCATGCAGGTGTCATAACTGTGAGTCTCATTCCTGTGTGCAAGTGCTGTATCTGTGGCAGGCATCCTATCTGTCAGTAGGAGTCATACCCGAGGGTAATGATCCTGTGGGTGTGTATTGTACCTATGGGCAGGTGTTGTGCTTGTGGGTTGGTGTCATTAATGATTGGCAGGTGTCATACCTATGGGTATCATTCCTGTGGTGGGTGTCTCATCTGTGGGTAGGAGAGATGTACGTGGGCAGGAGTCATACCTATCGGCGGGTGTCATGTCTTTCCCGTGGGTGGGTACCATGTCTGCAAGTGAGTGTTGTATCTGTGCATGGGTATCGTACATGTGGGCGGTTGTCATATGTGCAGGTGGGTCTTGTTGTTGTGAGTGGGTGTCATACCTGATTGGCTGGTGTCGTACCAGTTGACGGGTGTGGGTATTGTTCCAATGGGCGGGTGGCGTACCTGATTGACAGGTATCATACCTGTCAGTAGGTCTTTTACTTGTGGTCAAGGGACATACCTGTGCGCCGGAGTGGGCATGTGGCATACTGTACCTGATTTGTAGGTGTCGTACCTGTCGTTTGGTGTCGTACCTGAGGGTGAGTGTTTTACCTGTGGGCGGATGTCATATCTATGGGTGGGTGTCATATCTCAGGGTGGGTATCATACCAGCAGATGGGTGTAGTACCTGTGGGCTGGTGTTGTGCCTGATTAGCAGAGGTCATACCTGTGAGTATCGTTCTCGTGGGCAGGTGTCATACCTTTAGGCAGGAGTCATATCTGTAGGTAAGTGTTGTACCTGTGGGCAGGGGTCATACCTGTAGGCAGGTATCGTTCCTGTTTGCAGGTTTCTTGTTTGTGGGTGGGTGTCATACCTGATTAATATGTGTCGTTCCTGTTGCTGAGTGCCATACATGAGGGTATCTTTGCACTGGGGGAGTGTCGCACCTTTGGGCAGATGTCATACCTGTGCGCAGGTGTCATACATGCGGGAGAAAGTGTCATATCTGTGGTTGAGGATCAAACCTGCAGGCAGTTCTCATTCCTCTCCAAGGATTTTTTACCTGTCGGCATCGATCCTGTGGATCGGGCATCGTTCCTGTGTGTGGGTGTCCTCGTTGTGGGCGGGTATCATATCCGTGGGCGAGTGTCTAACCAGATAGGCAGATGTCATACCTGTTGGCAAGTGTTGTACCTGATTGGTGGGGATTGTATCAATGGGTGGGTGTCATGCCTGTGAGCAGGAGCTGTGCCTTATAGACAAGGCGTTGTACCTGATAAGTGGATGTCGTACTTGTGGGTGGGTGTTTTACCTGTGGACGAGTCTTATATCTTTGGGCGGGTGTTGTACCTGATTACTGAGTGCCACCCCTGTGGGCTGGTATTGTACCTGATTGGCAGGTGCCATACCTGTGGGTCGGCTGTCTGCAGAGGGGGTGACACCTGGGTTTTGGTGTCCATTGGGCTGGGCATGGCCAGAGTCTGGATGGGTCCAGGGGAGGAAGCGGGGCCCAGCGGTTCTACAGACATGATGTTCTGTCCAAGCCCGGCAGCAAGGAGCCCACAGACCAAGAGGGCTCACACACGAGGGGGGTGTGGGGGGGGTGGGTGCAGGGGGGTAAGGGGAGTCTCACAGGGTGGTCCACTACACAGTGTGGTCTCTCAGTGCAGGTCTTAATGATGAGGGACTGCAGTGCCTGTGAAAATGTGATTAGTTCAGTTCATGTTACCCTCCTCAACACCCACACTCACTGTAGAAATTCTTGGGGTTAGGGGGGTAGTAGTGCTTGTTACCCTGAGCCATGCCCTATCCATAGAGAACCATAGAGCTCACCGCCAGAGCTCACCTGAGCCAGAGCAAACCTGTGTATGTGTCTGTGGTCCAGTGTGTATGAGCTCACCCTAACCACATAACCTGTGTGTGTTTGAGAGAGATGAGACAGAGGTACAATGTAGGATAGATAGTGAAAAATAGACACTTAAAAATTTGATGCAACAATTATTAGAGCTTATGTGTCAGCAGTAATCCAGAGAAGGTTTTTTGCTGTATGAGAAATTATATACTTTAACCTCCCTTACTACAAAAAACAGCTGTCGTGTTGAGCCAAATTTTTATCACATCGCTGTGAAATTGATTATATTTACAATCACAACATCACCAAATCGGCAAACATGAACAAAACCCCAAACAATAAACAAAAATTTTATTTTAGAAGACATTTCATCCTATTTAGCATGATGGATTATTCTGTATAATTAATGAATAATGGGATAGAACCCATGATCTAATTAAAACAATGTAGGGAAAAATGCAACCTAAAACAGGTCACAGGTCACATAAAACAGGTCAGTCAAGATCATGGGGTGAGACTAAGCTGCTGGTTAAGCCTAGTGTCATTTACGAGATATACAGTAAAAATATAAGTATATATGAAAAATCAGTCCTGTCTGATCCAAATGTGTTTATTTTATGCATAATAAAAGTGAGATTATGACAAAAACTTAATGAATAGAGTAAATAAACAAAAGGAGGAAGCAGACAGGACCTTCTATGTCATAAAATGACACTTTTTTTTTGTCGAGATCTTATCTTAACATTTTTGACGTTATGATTGAATCAACTGCTTTTCATACCAATGAGGTAAGAAGTCCATCAACTATGATACACATCGGTTATGCTGCTTATTGCAAAAAAAAAAAAAAGACTGCCGCATCTAGCGGCATAATAGGAGCAATCTGGCGGCCAGGCGGATATGAAGGCAGAAAAACACGGGTCAATGTAAAACTGCCGTGTGAACTTCCGCTCATATCAGTGCACGGCAGCCTGGTGCCCGTGCCTCGTTGCGCTTGCGCTCCAAGGGGTCTATTCTCCCATTAGCGCGTAAGTCTTTTTTTACGCGCTTCGAGTTAAGCGCTTTTGAGTTACGCGTATTCTCCCCTACTCGCTTCGATCACGCCCACAGCGCTTAACTTCAGAATGTAGACGGCCTTATGAAAGAGGTGTGACTGATCCAAAAGAGAGGCGGACTCTGTACAAAGCTCATTGATTATGGCTATCAGGACAACATGGAAAAAGGATTTTCTGATTAACCATGAAAACGCATTTGTGGTCCATGGAAAACGCAAACTAGACTTTAAATTTGAATATCGTCAGCCTGCTGATAAAACCTCGTTTCTCCAAACTGATAAGAAACGTAAACTCGTATGTCCACTATTCTTACATGCAAAATTAAACATTTTTATTTTAAACTATATTTATCCATTTGTATTATAATAATAATAATTATTATTATTATTTTTTATTTTTTTTTCCTGTGAAGTTTGTCATTGTGAAGATACGAGGTTTTTTTATGCCGCTGTGATAGGAGGCCGTACCAATTACAAGACGTAATTCAGACATCTCTTCATTTATAGCATTGGGCTCCGTCCGTACGGACACATAAAATTGCGGCGGCGGGGCATATGTTAGTGACAAACACTTGTTATTTCTTACTCTCGCCACCATGGCATTAAAGCTATGCATACAAACAAATTGCCGCGATAATGAAATAATAAATAAAGAATTTAGCGCTTCTCAATCAGCGCAATCAGATCATTGAAAATGTGCCCCTCCTACACCAGCCTGTTTGTTCCGTGGAAGACAGGGAAGAAGACAAAGGGAACATTCTAGTCACACAAAGACAATCAAAGACAGTTTATATGATCTCATTTAGAAATTGCGCACTTGAAAACTACTCCGATGTCAGGTTTGCAACTAAAGGACATGGAAACGCTTTAACAAGGATTCTTACGCGGTCATCTCCCAGCGTCTTCCCCGCCCCGACACCGCCTCAGTAATGACGGAATTCCATATCCATAGCCTATCATCCTATTTGATTTGAGCAACACATTCACTTGAACTTGACACTAATACTTTATTATAATCAATTATCCCATTTACTGATAACGATTCTTTCCATGTCGGCTATTCTTTAAAGGCTAAAATTGATTAACAAATGGATAGTGCTTTGGTATTTGCCAGGGTAGGGCTCAATCTAGAGTAGCCTATTTAATAATATCTTTATTCACACATTAAATTACACAGTATTACTAATGGTAAAAAACGAGGACTCGAGTTAGTTAATTCAGATATCCTCAATTAGAAAATCAATCCCCTCACTCGTGAGAATATCACAAATTTTTTGATTATCACGAACATATAGGGCAGTCGCATTTGTTAATAGAACATGGAAGACAATGATGGCGACGTCGGGCCAAAGCCGAAAACCAAATTTCACAGATGTTGGTGTTGTATGGCAAGCAAGCAATGAAGGCTGATCCGAGGAATTAAGCTGCGAATCGTTCTGGATGTGGCTTCGGTGGTGAGATGTAAGCGCAGTATCCCCGATTTAAAGCATTAATGGAGAGATCTGCGGGGCGCTGTCAAAGCCAGGTTCTCTGGAGAACTGTACACGCAACAGTGGGCAACCATCATCCCCTGTGCATTTCACTGCACAGGAGGAGGGGATGTCATCTACTCTTTCTGAAGTGGAAGTGCATGGAGAAGAACTTGAAGCGCCAATGAACTGCGTCAGACACCTTGACACAGACGCCTGTGATGTGAATGACATCACCAGCCACTCTCTGAAACGACCCAGATGCCTGGAGCGACAGCGCAGGCATCTGACGTTGATGACCACGGGTATGTTTTGCGGATAATTGCTGCGGCTGGATAGCTGTTCATCCAGAAGTCGGCAAAGATAGATGATTGCCTCGTGCACGGTCCAGGCGAAAGCGCTGGATGCACTCAATGTTTGTTTTTCCCAGGATGTCCAAACGAAGCCGACATATGCGTGTTCGTCTTCGAGCTCGGCGCTCTCCTCTTACTCTTTCCCAATCACGCAAGAGTGCAAGCAAATGCAGGACTGGCATTTTGGCTTTAGATTTTGAGGGCATGGTAGAATGATGGTCTTATGTATACTCGTATTAATTAATAGTTTTGCGTTTGTAATTTAACTGATTAGAGAAGAGGCTGATGCGTAATATCATGTGATGATTTCGTTTGATAAATTATCATGGCTTTGTGAAATGTAGTTTAGAAAAAAGGAAGAACAATCGAATATTAAATGTCTCAACCTTTACCATGTTAAATAAAATAAAAGTAATGTTAAAATTCGGCCTATAACCGACATCAAACGCAATATTCAATTTCGCCTAATGTTGGCGCTTGACCTTAATACAGCCCTCAAAAGCGCCTAACAGAAAAAGCGCGTAAGCCAGGGGGAGAATACGCGTAAGTGTTATTTGCATGAGAAACGCCCGGAAACGCCCCGATTTTGGCCTTGCTCCGCCCCAAGCGCGTAAGTGCCTTCAAGGCGCGTAATGCACAGACTTAAGTCGAGGGGAGAATACGCGTAGGCTGAAAAGCGCGTAGCTACGCGCTTTTTTCGACTTAAGCGCATGGGAGAATAGACCCCCAAGTGAGGCCCTGATATCAATGACTCCATGGCTGCCTCCAGTGAAGTATATCTAAGATGGCTGACCAGGTAGGTTTATCATTGAAATGTCTTCGTTTTGATATTTCTAGAAGGTGTCATGAGACGTCATTGTGATCATAAATACATTTCGATATACCAATCTCTATACATTTTTAGAACAAAGGGATAATTTTATTTTGGGTTGCGTACTTGCCGACAGTGGCGTAGCCAGCGGGGGTGCTGAGACACGTCCCTTTTTGACTGCTATTAGTAGTTCTCAATCATTTTCATTTATTGACACATTTTCCAATTATCTTAATTGGCAACTGAAGACATGGTTTCTCTCCGTATGCGATCTAACAGCGATTAAATCATGGGCTAAATTCAGACTAGTTGCGGAACACGAACAGAGAATTGGGTTGCACAAAACTTCCGTTTAGAACAATTATTGGTCCTGACCTGTTCCTCATCGGGGAGAACAAGCAGCACCTGTTAAGTGTGGAGTGCTCTCGGAGTGAACCCTCTGTTAATTATGAAAATGACTGAAAACAGGTCAGGACTAATAAAGGTCTTTATATGCTCAAAGTACTGCGCTAAGTTTTTCTGTTCTCATGATGTTAAGAAAATGCTGTTTCGCTTACATTGTGGAAGTATATTTTTGATTTCACTATTGTAAAATTACAGAATTTCAGGCCTCAAATCTGTCAATGTAGCATACAACAATGCTTCTCAAAACCATGTTTGGCCTCAGTCGACATTGCAGTGCCAGTGCACTGTTAACTATTAATAATGTTCCTCGCTGTAGGGTGACATACAGGAAATAAGTTTTTTGTTTTAAGAGTCAGCTTGAAGTGTCCTGCAATTTTATTATACAGACTTCGTGATTTTTGTTCTCACTCCAAAACTGTGAAGGTATGGGATTGGAGTTTGTATGGCTCTAATCCTGTTTATTTTGTTTAAATCACTGTCTACTCATCTTTGTGTGTTTTTTTATTTATTTATTTTTTTTACCATTTATTTGATTTTGATTTTCTTTCTATATTATCTGTTTTTTATATGGGCTTAAATTTAGTCTGAAATAAATGAATAAATAAATTATTCGGCCAGTGCTGTCTCCATGGTTTGTGAAGCAAAAGTGACTATCACGGGGGTTCGAGCCCCAGTGGTACCATCCAGCAGTGGTCCGCAGCTTTTTCAGAGTAGCGCACAATTGGCCATCGCTCGGCGTACCCACCGGCAGGGGTCGGCAGATTTTTCAGAGTAGCGCACAATTGGCTATCGCGCTACAGGGTTACAAATTGGGAAGGGACTGTCGGATTTGGGTAAACGATAAAAGCTTTGTTCGTTGCTCCAGCGCCTCCTGTTGGCCAGACGGGCGCTCGTCAGGAAGACTCCGGCTTGGTTCATGTCCGGGTATCCTCCGCCCTCACTCTGAACTTGCGAAGATTCAACCAGCGAGTGTATAAGAATCAGTGGCTGACAGGCACGTGCTTTGGAGGAGAGCCGTGAACTGTCTTCACTATCCTGAGTTGGCAGCAAGGGGTCGCATACGAGCAAGCTTTGTACATAGTTCCCCAATTGGGCATTCCAGATTCGGGTGGGATTGGAGATGCCAAATTAAAAAAAAAAAAAAAAAAAAAACAATTGGCCATCGCGCTACAGGGATGCAAATTGGGAAGGGACTGCCGGGAAGGGAAATATAAAAAATGGTTGCTTTGTTCTTTGCTCAAACGCCTCCTGTTGGCCAGCCGGTGGAGCAGCTGTGGAGCACAATGGGCTAATGGGCTACAGGGATGCAAATTGGGAAGGAAGTGCTGGTAAGGGTACTATAAGTTGCTTTGGCGCATCCTGTTGGCCAGACCGGCCCTCGTCTGGAAGATTCTACGCTTGTTCATGTTCAGGTGTTCTCCGCCCTTGTTCTGAAATTGCGACGATTCAACCAATGACTGTATGAGAAGCGGTGGCTGACAGGCGCATGCTTCAGAGGAGAGCTGTGATCTGTCTTCACTCTCCTGAGTTGGCAACAGGGGGTTGCATATGCAAAAGCCTTGTATGTAGTTCCCCAATTGGACATTCCAGATTCAGGTAGTATTGGAGATGCCAAATTTATTTTTAGAAAATAAATAAAAATACTGTCACCATGGCAACCAAAATCAATGGGTGTCATGAGTGAAGTGTCACAGATGTCCATACCAATGATGAAAGTAATCGGACAAAAATTGCTGCCTGTGCTGGGTCCACAAGGTAATCTCTATGTTGTGCCACTAATTTGCATATTATTTGGCCAATACTGTTGCCATGGCAACCGAAATCGATAGCAGTCATAAGTAAAGTGTATGCATGTCCATACCAAATAGGAAAGTAACCGGTCAAAAATTGCAGCCTGTACTGCGTCCACAAGGAAATCTGTTTGCCACTAATTTGCATATTATGCCGCCAATACTATCACCGTGGCAAACAAAATTAATAGCTGTCGTAAGTGAAGTGCAACACATGTCCGTACCAAATATGAAAGTAATCGGTCAAAAACTGCAGCCATTACCGCGTCTACAAGAAAGTGTCTACCCTCGTGGATGTGGCGGCAGAGACGATACACGTGAATCCATAGTAGCCGCCCGACTTAGTTCGGGGGCTATATTTAAAGTGCCCATGCTCTAAATCAATGGATGTTTTAGTTTAGGCCGTGGCTATTCATAAAGCAGCCTTGTGACAAATTTCCAATTGGCTGTTCACAAGGCAAGACCCTGTTGGCCAGATTGGGAACTATGAATTTTACCATTTTCATATCTTTTAAGGCATGCAAACTTTAAGGATTTATCATATGTAGGTTAGGCGTTTTCAAATGACACCAAGATTATTCAAATCGGACAATTTTGAAGAGTACAGTGAGTGTGTGAACAATTTGGCCACCAGGTTGTCGCCTTACAAAAAGCCAGTTGGAAATTTGCCTGGAGGTTTTGCCCATGGACTGCACATAAAGATGGACAACCGAACAGCTTCTGAAAAGTGAAGCCAAACGTCTCAATCGCTATCCAGTGGCTGGCTGCTGTACAATTTATAAGCCAGACCCCTCGAAGTCATTGCGTGAGACACAGGTGCCACAATTTTAAAAACAAATCAAGTAAATGTCAAATATTTTTTTTCCTGAAAATGTTTTCTGCCTTTTTAAAAATTTCATACCATGCTGATGTATGTAGAAGTGTTCATCTATCTGATGTTTGCAGTTATCTATTTATGTGATACTATGGAAATGGGGCATGGTTGACAGCTGCTAAGCGTGACGGAGTCACAATGGCCCCTGCCCCTGCGGACATTTTTTTCGAGAATACTAAAAAATTTAAAAAACAACAAAATGAGTTTTTCTGGAGTGAACTGTGCTACCCTTTAAAGCAGGGCTATTCAAGATTATCCTGCAAGGGCCGGTGTGGGTGCAGGCTTTCATTCCAACCAAGCACTTACACACCTGATACTACTAATCAAGCTCATTAGCAAAGACTCTTAGGGTTGATAAGTGGTGTCAGGTGTGTAACTGCTTGGTTGGAATGAAAGCCTGTACCTACACCGGCCCTTTCTGGACACGGTTGAATAGCCCTGCTCTAAAGGATCTGTTTTATTCACAGTTTTTTATTTGCAGTTTTATTGTTAAGTCAAATTTCTATTTGTTTAGCTAACGTTGAATGGTCAGCCAAGTTAAGTTATTATCTAGCTAGCTAAATATGTATTTTTTATTTAGAGAATATCTATGAAGATAAACAGTTGAATGAAGTTAACGGTACTCTATCGTAAGATGTAATTCTTCTGTACTTGAACTTGAATTAGCTATATAAATCTGGTGGCGTAGTACAACCCCAATTCCCTAATAGTTGGGACAAAGTGTAAATTGTGAATAAAATCAAAATGCAATGACTTTCAGATCATATGAGCCAATATGTTATTTGCAATTGAACATAGATAACAATAAATTGTTTAGGAAGCTTGCAGTCTAATCTTCAGTGGAAGAGCCCCTAGATTTGACTGATTTCATTAGAGCCTGAAAAAGGGCTAAAAAAGCAATGAATACATAAGAGAATCAGCTGAAAGAACATTTAGCTAGTAATTAA
The DNA here is from genome assembly GCA_029721435.1 of Gymnothorax reevesii. NCBI lineage: Eukaryota > Metazoa > Chordata > Actinopteri > Anguilliformes > Muraenidae > Gymnothorax > Gymnothorax reevesii. The sequence goes on along the minus strand of CM056574.1, from coordinate 66,758,507 downwards.
GTTAACTGGCATCAGGTGTGTAACATGATTGGCAATAAAGGGATGTCTTAAAGAGGCGGAGTCTCTCAGAAGTAAAGATGGCCAGAAGCTCTCCAACCTGTGAGGGCTTGCGTAAAAAAATTGTGGAATACTTTAAAAACAATGTTCCTCAATGTCAAATTGCAAAGGTTTTGCAGGTCTCATCATCAACAGTGCATAACATCATCAAAAGATTCAGAAAAACTGGAAAAATCTTGTAAGGGATTGACATTACTAAATGAGCCCAGGAATACTTCAAGAATCCACTGTCTATAAACACAGTCCACTGAGTCATCCACAGATGCCACCTAAAACTCTATCATGCAAAAAGGAAGCCATTGTTGAATATGATCAAGAGTCGCCGCTGTGCTCTCTGGGCCAAGGCTCATTTAAAATGGAATGTAGCAAAGCGGCAAAGTGCCCTGTGGTCAGAGAAGTCTAAATTTGACATTCTTGTTGGAAATAATGGGAGTCGTGTCCTCCGGGCTCAAGAGGAGAAAGACCACGCCTCCTGTTATCAGCGTTCAGTTCAAAAGCCAGCATCTTGGATGGTATGGGGATGCATTAATGCTTATGGCGTGGGACCCTTGCATGTTTTAAAAAGCACCGTGAATGTTGAAAGGTATATAAAGGTTTTGGAGCAACATATGCTCCCCTCCAGATGACATCTATTCCAGGGAAGGCTTCATGTCTTTCAGCAGAGAGAGATGCAAAACCACATATTGCAGCTATTACAACAGCATGGCTTCATAGTAGAAGAGTCCGTGTGTTGAACTGGCCTGCCAGCAGTCCTGATCTTTCACCGATTGAGAACATTTGCCGCATAATTAAACAAAAAGTATGTCAAAGGAGACCCAAAACTGCCCAGCAGCTGGAAGCCGGTATTAAACAAGAGTGGGATCGAATTCTAATGGCTAAACTCATGAAACTTGTCTCTTCAATGCCCAGACACCTCCACTCTGTGTTAAAAAGAAGAAGGGATGCTAAACCATGTTAAACAGGCCCCTGTCCCAACATTTTTGAGACCTGTAGCAGCCATCGAATTTGAATTGGGCTTTGAAAGTCATTGGGTTTTGATTTTATTCACAATTTACACTTTGTCCCAACTATTTCAGAATTGGGGTTGCACATTATATATGTGTGTGCAGTGGCGTGCACAAATAGACGCTAGGTGGTGCTACAGCACTTGCCCCTTTGCCCTTTATCAATGAAAGTGCCCTTTTGAAATTTTTTTTTTTTTTTTAATGATTATATTTATTATTTTTATTATTATTATTATTAACACTTTAGTGGGGCCAATGTTGAAATGATCTTTTAGAAAAGCTGTGTGATTAAAAACTACTGAAAAAATGCCCCGAAATGGGCCACCTCCTCACGCACTTCCGACCTGTCTTCCTTTGTCACGTGAACACCCGTGAAGTGCATATAGATGCGCTGCAGGAGCATATCAGCGGAGCGACTGGAAGCCACGGTCTTGTGCCCCACCAGCCAGGTAACACACAGATCAAGTGAAATCGGACAGTTTGCCCTCCAAGCCCAACCTGTAATCATTTTGTTGTGCAGTAGCATGTCTCATACACAGTGACGGTCCGTCGGCAGACACACAGGGCCTGCAATAACCTCACCTTTCACTTCTTAATGACTGACACCTCTCGCAGTTTACCTCTGCGATTGGCACCCGTTGCTCAGACTGATTGGAGGAACCGACGAGAATCTAACTTGTTTTTGAAAGCCGTGTTATACATCCATCCATCCATCCATTTTCTATACCCGCTTATTCCTCACTAGGGTCACGGGGCGAGCTGGAGCCTATCGTGTTATACATTGCACTACGAAATTGTACGGCGTTTAACTTACTTCCGCACACCAATGGCTATGGAAAAAATATCAATAGCCCACGTCTTTATAATTTCTGAATTTGCGTAAACTAATTCGCGACGTTCATTGAGCAATTAGCCATGAGAATCCGTTCTATATACTCTGAATGTGACAGCCAAAGTGCGTGGTAGCACAGCTGAGTGAAGACGAAAATAATTGCCGTGAAGTCCGCGAAAGTTTCGGATTTTTTGCAGATTGTCATCCTTGCGGATCCACATCAATTATATCAACATAGCCAACAGGCAATCGCTTTGTATTTAGCATTTCTTAATCATTACGTGTCACGGATTGGTGGTGGCTATTCTGTTAATTAACTGTTTGATTGTTAATCAATCAAACCTGATCGCAAACAGTCTAAGAGCAATTATCCAGGAAAGGGTGATGTTACTGAAGGCCTTCCTGGCATCTGACGGTACGCCACTGCTCATACAGCACCAAACAACTGAGCATTTTTTAGCCGACTGGTCACCTGATAAGCTAGTTTAATGCTATAGCCCAAACAATGATAGATAACGTGAGGACGACCACCACAAACAATGTCGGTCGACTTTGCAAATCTATCTGTTAAGCTGAACGTTTTCTTTTGTGTAGGTTTTGTTTGGCAACATAAATGAACACATAAAGAAGAATCAGGCAGTTCCCCATTGCCTGAGAAAAAATATCCCCATAAAGGCTACCCATGTGCCTTCTTGTGATGAATGACAGTAGGCCTAGTCATGAATTGCATTGAACATGTGCGTGAAATGTTTATTTTATTGTTTTAATCTCACACTATAATAACATGTTCCACGTGTGCAAAAAAGTGCCCTCCCCCTCCCCCCTGAGCACTTGCCCCCCATAATGTCTGTGCACGCCACTGTGTGTGTGTACAATAGTATAAAAACAACGTCCATGTGTAAAAATGTATGCAATAATATAAGCCAGAGGTTCACAAACCAGTCCTGGTGCCCCTTGTGTATGCTTTTTTCCCCAACCACAATAGCAATTGTAGGATCTTAATAAGCTGTTAGTTTCACCTGATTAGGTGCATTTCATGTAGATAGTCATTAATCACCACCTTAGGCCAGGTTTTAAAAGAAATATCCATGTGTGCTATGAAAGACTTGTGTTTCTATTTTTATATTGCAAGCAATTTCACATGGCAACACTTTTTAATACAAACCCCAATTCCAATGAAGCTGGGACACTGTAAAACATGAATAAAAACAGAATACAATGATTTGCAAATCCTTTTTAACCTATATTCAATTGAGTTCTCTACAACAACAAGATATTTAATGTTCAAACTGATAAGCTTTATTTTTTATTTTTTGGAAATATACGCTCATTTTGAATTTTATGCCTGCAACATGTTCCAAAATGCAGGGACAGGGGCATGTTTACCACTGGGTTACATCACCTTTCCTTTTAACAACACTCACTAAGCATTTGGGAACTGAGGAAACTAATTGTAGAGGCTTTGTTGGTGGAATTCTTTCCCATCCCAGCTTGTTTCAATGGGAGACAGGTCTGGGCTGCAGGTAGGCACTCTTTTACTATGAAGCCACGCTGTTGTAAGACGTGTAGATGCTGGCTTTTGAACTTTGCGCTGATAACAATGTGGATGGTACTTTTCCTCCTTTGCACAGACGACACAATATCCATGATTTCCAAAAACAATTTGAAATGTGGACTCATCAGACCACACCACACTTTTCCACTTTGTGTCAGTCCATCTCAGATGAGCTAGGGCCCAGAGAAGCTGGTGGCGTTTCTGGGTGTTGTTGATACATGGCTGTCGCTTTGCATGGTAGAGTTTTAACTTGCACTTGTTGATGTAGGGAACTGTGTTAACTGACAATGGATTTCCGAAGTGTTCCTGAGCCCACATGGTGATATCCTTTACAGAATGATGTCGGTTTTTAACCACTTAAGAACCTATTGATTGCTTAGTTTGATTGATTTAATTGCCTTATACTAGTGATACAAGGTTGCTTTACAAACAATTTATTTGGCAAGCAAATTATAGAGTCAAAACTGTTCTGGATCATATATATTAAGTTCAAGCAAATTATTTTGAAAGAACTCTAAACACCTGTGTTCAGCAACCTAATTCCCAGCGTCTAATTTGATCTTTAAACCCCAATTCCAATAAAGTTGGGACGTTGTGTTGAACGTGAATAAAAACCGACTTGATGGTTTGCAAATCCTCTCTGACCTATCTTCAATTGAGTACACAACAAAGATAAGGTATTTAATGTTCAAACTGATAAACTTAGTTTTTGGGAAATATTCACTAATTTTGAATTTGATGACTGCAACACATTCCAAAAAATCTGGGACAGGGGCAACAAAAGACTGGGAAAGCTGAGGAATGCTCAAAAAATACCTGTTTGAAATATTCCACAGGTGAGCAGGTTAATTGGAAACAGGTGAGTGTCATGATTAGAAATATAAGGTGCATCCACAAAAGGCTTAGTTGTTCAGAAAAAAGGATGGAGTGAGGTTCACCACTTTTAAGAACAAGGTTTCTCAACATGCAATGGCAAAGAATTTAGGGATTTCATCATCTACAGTCCATAATATCACAAGATTCAGAGAATCTGGAGAAATCTCTACATGTAAGCGTCAAGGCCAAAAACCAACACTGAACGCCTGTGACCGTCGGTCCCTCAGGCAGCACTGCATTAATTAAACTGTGGTTAAAACTAACAATTTATCAGGCAAGTGAAAATAGTGCTTGTAGTCAGTGACCAAATCAATTCCATGACCATTGACATTGTGAGTTAAATATCGCATGCACTATCAACAAGGAGTATTTTGCATTTAATGTTCGACAGGCATTGTATATTGTCACGCGCCAATATCAACTTACTTATTGAGCAGAGCTCAAACAGAAACATTGATTGAAATTCTCGGTGGTCATCTTGAAGAACGCAGCCTTTGTATCAAAACTTTCATGCTTAATATCTAAAAGATTCAACAGATTTGAAGAAATTAAAAACAATAATCAACTGTCGGACACAGAGTTATATTGAAACCATCCGACTGTCGGACATGGAGATATGTTAAAACCCTGTCCAACTTTCGGACACGTAGACACTGCGTTCAACGCAGCACCGCATGAAAAAATCATTTCGCATTCAGTGTCCAAGCTGATTAATACTACTATTATTGTCACTTAGGTTTTATCGTTTTTAGTAGGAGAAAGGAATACAGCCTGATTGCTATGATCTAGTGCGTTAAGATCACATATTGAAAGTAAATGTACAACGTATCTTGCATTGTTGTCCATGCATGTTAATCCCAAAATTTTAAGCAGCAACAGGGAGTAATAATACGAACATGCTATCTATTGTTATACTTCCCAATGATGCAGGCAGAAGAAATAAATGAGCAACCGTCGTATTTCTTTCCAACTTCATAAGTTTGAATGATCTGACGTAGTTTTCATTTTTGAAATTCCATTCAAGTTAATGGTAATAATTCGAGAATGCCTTATATTCGTAATGCTTAATATAGACGTAAGCGGTGCAGAAAACAAGCCTGAAGCAGCAAAGTAAAATGCAACATTAATGCATCATGCAGATATAGGACAGAGGCTTCTTTATTTAAACACTTTAAAGGTGAGGAGAGGAGCTCATTTTATAGGTGAAGAGTTGACTAGGCTGCTTTAAACCCACTTAAGCCTTTTCTCCTCCCTCTTTGCCACTTGCGCCAGCAGGAGGGACAGAGGCGAGACAGAGGAGTACTTCCACCAGGCTACGCCAGGCACGAAATTGCAAAATATGCCTGGACACACCCCGTTGGCGTGGCGCTCCCACTATTCGCCGTGCCTGCACCTGGTCTACAAATTTAGAGCCCATGCGGTAAACCGCGAATGCGTAGATAGACCCTAAATCTTTGGCTGTTCGTTGCTATGTCCGACTTTTTGATTTGAATTTACACCGAGATCACCTGACAGAGCGTGGTCGTAGCTGTGCCTGGTCATATGATGCTTGCCCATATGAAAATACGCAGAGCGTAAGTTGTTGGCAAGCAATGCCCTTTTAGAATGCATTCTAATTTTGTTCAAACAAGTTAGCTGAAAAGTCAGGTAGCTAGCCTGGATAAGACCAACCCAAAGAGGGAAATTAATTTTCCTGAAAGCAAAATAAGAAAACTTACAGAAATGTGCTCAGATTATAGAAACGCTCTCATGCCCAAGTTAACATTGTTGGGTTTTACGAAATGAACCACAAGCAAAAACAAGTAGAATACAAAAAGGAGGCTTTATTTCTGAAGGGGGAAACCCCCCAACAGAGCTGGCAACAGTACAGTGTCCGCAATCCAAAATCAGAGTCCAATGGGCGAAATCCAGAGTCATACACAGGGCACCAATCACAAAATCAAAGTCGGACAAAAAGAGGTCAAAAAACAAGAATGCGGCAAAAGTATAGGGAATCGGCAAAACTCTGTCTAGGGCGGTCCAGTCAGAAAGATAAATCACTATGAATCAAGGCGAGAGAAGCGTAGCACAGGAAAGAAGGGAGAACAATCTGACAAGGAAGTGAATCAAACAGACATCTTATATACACATCCGGGAGAACACATGATCAGGGAAAACAGGTGCAATCAATGGAACGATAATCAAGGAGTGACACATTGGTTATAAACTAATTACATGAATTTGGCTAAAGCCAAAACACAGACAGGGATAACAAGACAAACCTATGGACCAACAAACAGCTCCAGTCACGGAGTACTAAAAGTGCATAGTTTAGAGAAAGGACAGCGCAAAGCATTTGTGGAGACCCACAGAAAAACGTTGCAGAGATAATTAGGGAATGGCAAGGAGGCGGAGACTAGAATAGGGCGACTGCTGAGGGATCGCTAGTCAATTAGTAAGTGCAGCTATACAATCCCGAGTGCTTGTAAATTAGTCAAAATATACAGGGTTAGTGTGGGTTAGTAATAAGCGAAAATAACAAACTGTTATTCTGTGTTAGTAAGATAGTAAAAGAGAGAGGAAGGAAGAACACAAGATAATGAAAGAAGATTGAAACCCAGAAACCAATAAATCACCGAATGAGTGGCACGCAAGACAAGGGACCGTGAGCAAAGATACACACATGACAAGACGGGGGAGACAAAGTGCAAAGCATGGAAAGGAAAAATAAACATGGCTATGAAAACAAAACATGGCATGGAGACTAGATAAACTAAAACATGAAAACAATAAAACCAGAAATCCAAAATACCAAATACACTATACATAATCTAAGAATGGTCAGAAACAGGCAGTGGTCACTAAACACAAGAATCAATAATCATGGCACAAGGCCAGGCACAGAACTTGAACTAGATATGATCATAGACATGGGACATGGCATGGCAAAGACAGAAAATGCAGGATCACAACAAACGTCAACACAGAGAAAAACTATTATCATCACCAGCACCTGAATGAATGAATGAATGAATTCATTACATTTTTATTATTGCGTCATGGATACAATTGTATGCCCAGCCCGCATGGGCTTAAAAGACACCAAACAATCAAATTATCCAGTACCAGGGCCAGTGTAATCATGTCACAAACAGCCCATCTTGCCCTCTTTTCCAAGCTTTGGAAATTGAATCTGCAGTTCCAAAAACATCAAAATCAAGTACCATTGTTTTCGTCCAATATGCGCTGAAGTTGAGAGGAGAGCTCATTGATTAATTCAAATAGGGATGGCGGCCTCATCTTCTGCTAGAGTCTGCCAATAGTGTGTCAGCTCTAGAGTTACTTACAGCTCTATGGTTTCAACCCCAATGTTTCAACTGTTTTGGCATTTATTCCTTCAAGTGCTCTGATGGGATGAGCCCATTGAATGTATATCATCAGTTCAGTGGGATGAGCTGACGGCGTCACACCACAGATCATAAAAGACATTGGTGTCGTGAAACCATGTGCATGTGTTTTTGAAGTAAATCCTAAGGGGGAAAATAGACTGCTCAAAAAAAAATAAAGGGAACACTAAAATAACACATCCTAGATCTGAATGAAATATTCATATTAAATACTTTGTTCTTTACATAGTTGAATGTGCTGACAACAAAATCTCACAAAAATTATAAGTGGAAATCAAATTCCATTGATAGAGGTCTGGAGTTGGAGTCACTCAAAATTGAAGTGGAAAAAATACACTACAGGCTGATCCAACTTTGATGTATTGTCTTTAAAACAAGTCAAAATGAGGCTCAGTAGTGTGTGTGTGGCCTCCACGTGCCTGTATGACCTCCCTACAAAGCCACGGCATGCTCCTGATGAGGTGGCAGATGGTATCCTGAGGGATCTCCTCGCAGACCTGGACTAAAGCATCCCCCCCAACTCCTGGACAGTCTGTGGTGCAAGGTGGCATTGGTGGATAGAGCGAGACATGTCCCAGATGTGCTCAGTTGGATTCAGGTCTGGGGAACGGGCGGGCCAGTTCATAGCATCAATGCCTTCGTCTTGCAGGAACTGCTGACACACTGCAGCCACATGAGGTCTAGCATTGTCTTGCATTAGGAGGAACCCAGGGTCAACCGCACCAGCATATAGTCTCACAAGGGGTCTGAGGATCTCATCTCGGTACCTAATGGCAGTCAGGCTACCTCTGGCGAGCACATGGAGGACTGTGCGGCCCCCTGAAGAAATGCCACCCCCACACCATTACTGACCCACTGCCAAACCGGTCATGCTGGAGGATGTTGCAGGTAGCAGAACGTTCTCCACGGCATCTCCAGACTCTGTCACGTCTGTCACATGTGCTCAGTGTGAACCTGCCTTCATCTGTGAAGAGCACAGGGCACCAGTGGCAAATTTACCAATCTTGGTGTTCTCTGGCAAATGCCAAACGTCCTGCACGGTGTTGGGCTGTAAGCACAACCCCCACCTGTAGACGTCAGGTCCTCATACCATCCTCATGGAGTCGGTTTCTGACCGTTTGAGCAGGCACATGCACATTTGTGGCCTGCTGGAGGTCATTTTGCAGGGCTCTGGCAGTGCTCCTCCTGTTCCTCCTTGCACAAAGGTGAAGGTAGCGGCTCTGCTGCTGGGTTGTTGCCCTCCTACGGCCTCCTCCACACCTCCTGATGTAGTGGCCTGTCTTCTGGTAGTGCCTCCATGCTCTGGACACTATGCTGACAGACACAGCAAACCTTCTTGCCACGGCTCACATTGATGTGCCATCCTGGATGAGCTGCACTACCTGAGCCACTTGTGTGGGTTGTAGAGTCCGTCTCATGCTACCACTATTGTGAAAGCACTGCCAGCATTCAAAAGTGACCAAAACATCAGCCAGAAAGCATAGGAACTGAGAAGTGGTCTGTGGTCACCACCTGCAGAACTACTCCTTTATTGGGGGCATCTTGCTAATTGCCTATAATTTCCACCTGTTGTCTATTCCATTTGCACAACAGCACGTGAAATTGATTGTCAATCAATGTTGCTTCCTAAGTGGACAGTTTGATTTCAAAGAAGTGTGACTGACTTAGAGTTACATTGAGTTGTTTAAGTGTTCCCTTTATTTTTTTGAGCAGAGTATGTTGTAAACATATTTTCTGGGCAAAGTCACTAAACCTTTTAAGTGATTTTTATCAGATTTGAGAGGTGATTCTATCCATGCAGTTTCTATGTCCCAGTGACCATTCAAAGTGTAGTTATGGCTTTTGCCTCATTCATTCAGATGAGATCCTGGACTTGTTTGCCAGAAATAACTAGGCTTATGCCGTCAGAGGCGACAGCTGGGGGTATATCCCCCAACGCCCCCAATCCTCCAATTCCCCAATCCTTGAATAGACCTTGAATAGACTTTCATTTGAACTTAACCCCTTTGCGCAGAAGCCAAATCTGGCTTTTTAGGTGTTACCTGATTTAAGGCTTTATAATTCAAGATTGCAGCTTCACAGACAGAAAAACTTTGGCTCAATTGAGTCTAGACACTTGAAGCATTTAGAATCCCATCTTATTTCAGTTTATTTTTATGATTTTGGCGGAGAAAAGAGGCTGCAAACATAAAAAAATCTTCATGAGAATTCACCTTTTGAAATAGCAAAAAAAAATTATACTGACAAATGAAAAACTGCTGGGGCTTAAATCTATACATTTCTGGGATCATAAACTTCTTGATCACAAGTACAATTCATCTTGAACATTACATTCTAGATTACCCGCTTGCTATTAGCCAAATTAGACAGCTATCCAGGTGTCTCCCCAAAGTCTGAGATTCATCAAAATGGTTCACTGTCAAATCATAAATTAATCATATATTAAACACAAATTAACTTTTGGGGCATGAAATACAGTATGAACTAATGATTTTCTTGTTGAGTTTAGCATGAATTTATCAATATCAGTGCAGTTGAACATCATTAGTCACCAGTAACCTCTCCAAACACAAAACATGCCTTTTCTCCATAATAAAGTTAACAATATTGTCCATTTTTCTTCGAAGTCCCCCAAGCATTAAATAAAGTGCTGATTAAACAGCTATAACATTCGCGCTGCAATGATAAGCTTACCGCTCTCACATCCGAGCTCATAACCTTACACCTTATAAGAGTAAAAACTCACTAACTCAGTAATATCTGAATTCTGAAATACACCTTTTTTTAACAGAACAGAAACGTCACTTTCAGAAAAAAATCAAACGACATATGCCTCCATATTCAACAGAATGGTGTAATGAACGTACAGAGGGATCTACCGACGTGCGTGTGCTTCATGCATTTGGAGAAACGAAAACCTCATTATTCGATGTCTTCAAACGCGGTATAAATTCTACAGCAAAAAGCCATATTGAGCAAAATGCAAACAGAGGAGAAGTATAACCTGTTTTCTTCATTGATGCCCTCCTCCAGAGACAGATGTATCGGGTAGAAGGAACCCTCCAGTACTGTTTCATTCTGAATAATTCCCATTGATCGCATCCATACAACATGTATCTCGTAAATTAGACCCCCCAGGAATCTGCAGAGAAAAAGTGTCGATTCCGCGGAGAACAATCCTGATTCTGCGGAGAGCAATTCTTGATTCTGCGGCTTGAAAGTTGATTTTCCGCGGGCATTAAAAAAAACCTAAAATGACCCGTTATAAAGCAAATTTATGTAATAATGAAGCAAGAATTCTCTTATGAATTTATTTGCAATACCAAAACACTGTGAAACATTGTGGTTATAAAATAATCAACATCAATATTCTCTTTGTCCCTCTTGAGCAGATTTATTTGCATAACTTATAAAGTGCAAAATATTTCATCAAACTATGGGTGAACGAGGCTTAGTAACAGAAAAAGTGCCAAAGATTAAAGTAAAGATTTTAACAAACTATTTTAACTATTCACTGTATCCTCTGGATATTGTAAACGTTACTGCATACCATAGTCTGTATAAAAAGATGGATGAAGCTACCGTGACGTCACCCATTGGTTTCAGCATACAATAAAAGAAGCCTCGATTTTGGCCATTTGAATTGCGCCATGTTGTCATTTTGAAACCGGATGTGATTTCTATCGGACAAGAGCGTGAATCGAAGATCCGGGGAGGAACGTGGCTCTGGATCTGACCGTATCGGACGAGAACCAGAGGATAGCCACGCCCCAGAAGCATATTCTGGCTTTATACTTTATTCTAGTTTATATGGGACCATAATTCACGAAAAATGAACGTCATGATAAATCGAAGGAGACTTGGAACTTGCTATAGCTAACATAAAATGATGTGAAAAAATCATTATTTATATGAAAAATCAGGCGGGAAAGTAGGATCATTTTCTCATAGACTTCTGTTGCATTGAACTTCTTTCTGCAACCACTGACGTCGCCATCTGCTAGACTGCCATTCTACGGTACTTCCACATGGGCTTCTTTTTTCAGATCAGGGTGCTGCGTCCATCTTTTTATATAGTTTATGCTGCATACAGCAAAAAAAAAAAAAAATCCGTTTCCGTAACCGGCAGCACCAGCTGCGAGTCTTAGATCCCATTTATCTGACCGTGACGTCTAGTGGCCGGGATGAAAAATACATGTAAAATATAATATTCCGCACCTCGCCCTGTATTCTGCGGACTGCTTTGATTTCCACAGAGGGTTTTGATATCTGCGGTAAATTCCGTGATCGCGGAATCGCGGATTCCTGGGGGGACTACACTTCAGGCCGGTTTCGAGTGTCTTTGTTTCGTTGATATCGCATCATTTTCAGCTGCGCAACCGCAGCCAACATTCGAACAACAGAACCGACCTTACTTTTACGCTTAGCTTTGTATCCTATTCTTATTGTCCGATCAATGTATTTCAGTTATTGAGGAAAGTTTATTCACTCGGGAATTGGATAAGAAACAAGTCTATCAATACATCGTTACCGGGCAAGCTTCACGAGGGCGTGAACTTTAACTATTGTAGAGTTACGCAGATTATATACTCAAATCTGAGTATATAATTGAGTGACTGGCTATCGACACCAGTACTTGGGTGGATAGAAGGGAGCGCTGAATTTGTCAATGGAGGAATATATGCGTTTATCCATGGGAGGGAACTGCGCATATTTTGTGTAGGATGAGTGTAATTGACAGTAGAATGTTAGAGAATCAATACAATGTCTGATTTTTTGCTTCACAAAACGTATTTTTTTAACTACTAATTGGAATGCTGTTGGCTCACTGTAGCTAAAATGGTTGCTGCAGAGTACTAAGTTTTTTTCTGTCGCAAGTGATAATTTTTTAATGGTGAATTTTCTGTGACAAAGCTCCACCTTGTGTCAAAATTTTGAACCAAACAGGTATAATGTCATCGTGGGACAAATCCTCAGGTCATGACCTTTCATTTGCACTTGATTTGAGGTCAAATGGACAAATATTTCCAGAAATATGATAAAAACTGTGATTTTTTTCAGTTTTTGGCCCCTGGTGGCCAATCTAGAAATTGTAAATTGTCCAAAATGGAATCAGTTCTTCCTCTTTGATACTTACTTACATGCAAAACTTGAAATTTTTAATTGAAATATTACTGAAGTTATCGCGGAACAGTGATTTTTTCGGTTTTTGGCCCCTGGTGGCCAATCTAGAAATCGTAAATTGTCCAAAATCGAATCAGTTCTTCCTCTTTATGATACTTACTTAGGTGCAAAATTTGAAACTTGTAATTGAAATATTACTGAAGTTATCGCGTTAACACGTAGTGCGGCGGCTGCGGCGATCGGACCAAAAACATAATATCCCTCTATAATTATATCTTAGATATTTACTTCATCACTTACCTGCCGCAGTGGCTGGGGCTTTGTAGCCTAGCCTGTGGCTCCATGCATGAGATGCACTAGCTTGATGAAGCTGGCCCTATTACTGGAAGTGCGAACGTCTACAAGAAATCCCCTTCATTCATCTCATCTCACCCAATTTACGACAGTTTTGTGGTATATCACGCCGCTCCCATTCCTGAAGCTTTGAAGCAGGGATATTGTCCCACTCTTGTCTGATGTAGGATTCCAGCTGCTCAACAGTCCTGGGTCTTCTTAGCCAGATATTTCATTTTATGATCCACGAAATGTTTTCTATTGGTGAAAGGTCCATTTCAGCACCTGGACTCCTACAGTGTAGCCATGCTGTTGTGTTGGATGCAATATGTGGGTTGCCAATGTCTTGCTGAAATATGCAAGGCTTTCCCTGAAAGAGACATTGTTGCAAAACCTCTATATACTTCTCAGCATTGATACTGCCTTTCCAAATGTGTAAGACGCCCATGCCTTCGGCACTAAGGCAACCCCATACCATCAGAGGTGCAAGCTTTTGAACTGAGCCCTGATAACAAGCTGGATGGTCCCTCTCCTCTATAGTCCGCACGACACAGCATCCGTGTTTTCTAAAACGAATTTCACATTTTGATTAATCTGACCAGAGAACAGCTTGCAATTTTAAATGAGCTTTGGCCCTGAGAAGGCCGCTGCATTTCTAGTTCATGTTCACATATAGCTTCTTTTTTGCATGGTACAGATTTAATTTGCATTTGTGGATTGCACGGAAAATCGTGTTCGTGGACAATGATTTCTAGAAGTGCTCCTAAACCCTTGCAGTGCATTCCAGTGCAGAACTAGAACGGGCACTCGGTAGAGCGCATACCTTCGCCGACGCCACTGAATCCCTCGCCACTGGCGTTGGTTTCATGCCGATCGGATAAAAATTGACCGAGATATGGCCGAAAGTCGGTTTTGACCTTTTCGTGGCCTTGACCTTGACCTTTGACCCGATCACTCCCAAAATCTAATCGATTGATCCTCAGGTCATGCCAAATCAACCCACCAAATTTTATGAAATTCCGTTTGGTACTTTTTGAGTTATTCGATACACATACACACAGACAGACACACAAACAAATAAATACACGGGGATCAAAACATTACCTTCGTCAGCGAAGTCGCTGGCGAAGGTAACTAGAATGGGCACTCGGTAGAGCGCATACCTTCGCCGACGCCACTGAATCCCTCGCCACAGGATCGGGTATATAATTCTGCACATTTTGGCGTTGGATTCATGCCGATCGGATAAAAATTGACCGAGATATGGCCGAAAGTCGGTTTTGACCTTTTCGTGGCCTTGACCTTGACCTTTGACCCGATCACTCCCAAAATCTATTCGATTGATCCTCAGGTCATGCCAAATCAACCCACCAAATTTTATGAAATTCCGTTTGGTACTTTTTGAGTTATTCGATACACATACATACACACAGACAGACAGACACACAAACAAATAAATACACGGGGATCAAAACATTACCTTCGTCAGCGAAGCCGGCGAAGGTAATTATGCCTGATTTTAATGCAGTGCCACCTGAGGGCCACAAGCATCAAATATTGACCTTTGTGCCGTTTTATACGGATTGGTGAGCCTCGGCCCATCAGAAAGAAACTCTGCCTCTCTAAAATGCTCTTTTTTTACCCAGCCATGTTACTGACCTGTTGCCAATTAACCTAATTAGCTGTTAGATGCTCCTCCAGCTGTTTTTTATTAGTACCTTATGCTTTTCCAGCCTTTTGTTGCCTCTGTCCCAACTTTTTTGAAATGTGTTGCAGCCATCAAATTCAAATTGAGCTTATTTTTCATGAAATGTCTCACTTTCAACATGAGATATGTTGTCTATGTTCAGTTGTGAATAAAATGTGGGTTATCCTTTCAGCAGTTGCAACAACAATTTGGTCTATTCAATCTATTTACAAATTAGAGATTTCATAATTAAAGACACCACTTTAATGACTAATAACACCACTTCATGTGTTGAGAAGGCCCTGTCTCTACAGATTAGTAAGAAATGTATCACTGTTTTTTACAAAGCCCTAAACTCTAATTCTCCTCATACCTCACAAACCACCAAGTAAGCTTGGGAGAAGGATCTTGGCATTGCTATTGATGATGCTGACTGGCGGAAGGTCTGGTCTCAGGCCATGAAGATCTCTATGTGTAATCGCACCAAATTTATACAGTTCAAAATTGCCCATCGCAATCATATAACACCTGTTGTTAAGAACAAAATGGATGCTAATAAATTCTCCGCTTTGCTGGAAATGTAATTCTGAGATTGGTGATTACTTTCACTGCCTCTGGTCATGTGTGAAGTTACAAATGCACTGGTCTAGTATTGTGAATGAACTGTCTGCTATCTTTGATGTCTCAATACGGATGGACCCTATGTGCCTGGTACTTGCTCTCCCGGAAGATTTGATCACTGACAGTAAGCACAGGAGACTTTTCAATATCTTGACTTTTGCTGCTAGGAAGAACATTCTACTCCTCTGGATCAAGAAGGTTGCTCCGACGAAAAAATCTTGGCACAGCATAGTTATGGGCTGCATTCCTAGTGAAAAAATTATGCTTTACTCCAAAATAGATGCTTTCTATAGGGTCTGGAACCCTTACTTGCAGCATATTGGGCCCACGCTGTCATCCTCCTTGCTTCACAGATTTCCCAATTCAGCTTAGCCTGTCTTCATAAGTGCTCACTCTCCAACAAGCACCTTCTGGCCTTGCTATGTTTGTATGCTCTGTATCGATTGTTATCTGGATACCGCCATGTTTTGCTGATAGGGAGGGGGCTGATCAGAAAATGTGCCCACTGTCATCTATTTTTATTTTTATTTCCATAACATTTTTTTTTTAACTGTACCCAAATTCTGTTTTTTCTTTTCTTTCCCCTTATCTGTCATGTCTGAGCAGTTCAATGTGTTTTGAAAAAATGCAATAAAAAATAATTTTCAAAAAAAAAAAAAGTGGGTTAATGAGATTTGCAAATCATTGCTTTCAGTTTTGAAACGTTTTACACAGCATCCCAACTTCACTGGAATTGGGGTTCTTACTGTTTACAGTAAAATTCAAAGGAAACCAGAGGAAATTCTAAACTGTGCTGACATATCTTCATGATTGTGTTGTTTTGGGGGTGTCAAATATCTGTGCTGAATCCTCTGCTTGTGATACCCCCTCTTGGCTGACTGGCATGTGAAATGAGCTGTGAGCTTTGTGTGTCAGTCAGGCTCACTCTGACAGAGTCTCTCTTCACTCCTTACTAGAGTTTGTTCACCTTCTTGTTTTTGAAAGAGCTCAGCTGACACGCTGCAGGAGTGCTGACATTGCACACTCAAGACGAAGCACAAACACCACTTTTGCCGGAGCTGACCATCTTAGTGCTACTCTGCCAAGGGAACTACAGTTTGGCCATTATAATCATGGATACATTTTTAAAAAAGCAGGAAGCTAATTTGGCTGATGTCCTTTACATCTCTGGCGGTCAGTTGCATTAACAGTGGTTTGGATGATGGTGATGATTTTGATGATGCAGATAGTCTTGCTAATCCACTGGGTGAATATCATACATCAGCGTACAGTAAAATATTTGTTATATTTTGTCAATACGACAACAGAATCTGTTCAATAAACTAACGAATGGTTCCTAAAATTGAAGAGGCATAGGACTTCTCAAATAATCGAAATTTAAAAAATCGCCTTTTGGGATCTGATTTTATCAAACAGTCTTCAGCTTCATTGCCATCCTCATCATTGTCAGCTCAGCCTCCATCTTCATCTTCATCAACGTCCTCAGCATTACCATCATCGCCCTGCTCTCTCCTTTCACATAGACAAGTTCAGCTGTGCTCTAAGATCTCAGAGCTAAGAAAATGACGTTGTCATATTCATGGTCATATGTATAATCATCATCCCCACCACCGTCATCTTCCTCGTTGTTTTTGCCACCGTCATCATTAGCTTCATCATCTTGATTAGCACCATCTTACTTATCACCACCACCATCATCATTACCACCACCCTGCCATCATCATCACCTGCATCAACGCTATAGTAACCACTGTCGTCTTCATCACCATCTCGATCATTATTCCCATTGTTATAACAGGGTTGCAGGGTCGGCTCCGATTGAATTGCTTGATAGGTAACCATAGGGCAGGTGGTTTGAACCACCAGTCGAGCTTGGAATTCTGACTTGAATCTACAACTATAAGGTTGGGAAGAACTCTGCTGTTTTGCCCATGAACAAGGCCCTCAACCCCAAAACCTCTCTTGTGGTTTTCGCCATTTTGCTTTCCCTAATCACAACTGAACTCTGTCATTTCCCCCACTCAGTCACTTTAGCAAGCTCTACACAGAACCCAAAGAGCGAGTGGCTTATTTCTCCACAGTGCAGAGGAATTGCTTATCTGAATAACCAATATTTTTACATATACCATCGCAAAGGAGTCTTAAAATGTATGTATGTGGGCATATGTGTATATTCTTGAGTCCATCTGTCTCTGTGTTTTTATGTGCCTGTAACTCTGCGTGTGTGTGCATGCATCAGTCTGAGTTATCCAGACACGCACATGCATACACACAAAAAATGCATAAACACAGACGCAGACACGCACGCACGCACACACACACACACACACATACACACACACACACACATATTCACACAGGACAAGCAGTGAAGACAGGAACTCACTTGGGAGGGAAGAGGAAATGGATCCACACAGATAGCGGGCTGTCAGAAATGATCTCAGTCACAGGAATGAGATGGAAGGTCCCCAGTGTGGCACCTATCCAGGTGTGGGTAAAGCGTGAGAGAGAGTGGCACCAATCCTGAACACGGTCATTCATACAGGAGCCAACACTGAGAGAGCAGTGAGAGTCGACTCAGGTAAACTCTGACCCCGCCCTTTCACAGAACTGCCCTCATCTGCATGTTGAAACCACGCCCTGACTCCACAAAAGGAGAAGCCACACCTGCGAGATGTTATTCAAGGTGAACGAGCAGGTGGCAAAAACCACACCCCTCACATTCTACCCACGACTAATCTTAATCTACACACGCACACACAGACACACAAGCACAGATGCTTTCATACATGCGCGCATGCACACTCGCACAAATGCATGCACATATGCACACCACCCACATGTATTCACGAATGCCCGAATGAAGACACTTACTCATATACATACTCAATCATTCGTGCACACACCCCTCACATACTACGAGTACAAATCCATGTCTAGGTTGAACGTACAAACACACATTAAGTGAGCAACATTATTCATTGAACATTGTCTTGATTCTGGTTTGGTTTGGATGGATACAATGACTATGAGACTGATGTGCAGACTGTCAGCTTTAATTTGAGGTTGTTTTGATTCATTTTGGAAGAACCATACAGTGGCTCCAATAAGTATTTTTACACTACTTGAAAATTTGACTACATAACAGCTTTTGTATATTCGGCTAAATGCTTGCTATTGTGTGTAAAAGTGGTTAAAATATTTGATAATCAATATGTTTTAAACAAATATTTAATGTCAAAATGGCATATTTGGTCAGAAAGGCGATTATCTGACCCAATAAGTATCTGTGCAGTTCCATTAGTGAGTCACAAAACTTATAATTCTCACCTAAAATTGACTCAAGATGTTTACAGGACATGGTTGACTCACTTGGTCTGATTTGGTCAAGCGTGACCATACTGGACACTCCCTCTGTACACAGACTGGCCTATGTAAATGGCCTGACCATGCCCATAATGTATTCCTGTGATATATGGCTAAGACAGGCGAGATACACCGTCGAATGCGGGAGCAAATCATTCAGCTACATAAAAAAGGCCAAAGCACCAGAAAAATTGGAACTCGGCTATTGTTACGCCACACGACCGTGCAGTACATCATCAAGAAGTACAAACAGTCTGAACGCATAGCCAATGCAGCCAGGAAAGGAGGTCCCAGGAAGACCAGCCAGCGCACTGACTGGTACATCTCCCTGCTGGTACAGAGGGAGAGACAGTCCTCGGCCTCCAGTCTTGCCACCAAAGTTGAGGAAGCAACTGGAAGCCATGTTTGTGCCCAGGCCGTCCGTAACCGGCTCCATGAAGTACAGTAGTGTACAAATACTTATTGGAACCACTGTATATTTCATACAGAATTGTTCATAAGTTAAGAAATTGCCATTAGTGTCCATCAAGTCAACTATAGACCATATATTCCTCTCATACCAATCTTCAAAAAATAATTTACAGTGGCTTTTGGTGACTTTTCACTTTTGGTGATCCAAAAGTCCAGACTGGTGGGTTGTACATACTTAATTCAAATGTGAATGAGCTCATTGAACATTCGTGGCATGGCTACCACTGGTGATGGAGATAGTAAACAAAAGGCTAACCGCCAGTAATAAATTCCACGTCCAACAATGCGATTGACTACTTTCAAAACAAGTCAGAACTTGCGTTCAGAATGGCCGCAATGTGTTTCTATGGGAGGATTTCCTCAGTGATTGGTCTCCCTCTCTCTTAATGTCTCCCCACTGCTCTAATATCGAAGTACTCACAAGTAGAGTTCCTGGGTCTTGTAACAACTCGGGTAACCATATTTAAATAGTGTTGGAAGAGCTTGGTTGCCTCCAACTTCAGACATGCTTGGATCCTAATGAAAGCATTGTGTTAAGCTACATGCTAACATGCTTGCACCCTTCATTAGCGAGATAGATTAGACGGAGGAAGACGAGACAGGTTGGCATTAACTTGTCTAAAAGCAGGGACGAACATATATCAGAACTGAAAAACGGTGGCGTTTTAAAGTGTAAAGCATAAAGTATGCAAACATGTATAATTCTCCCAAACAGTGTTTACTTCTGAAATATAGAAACCTACAAATTCTGGTCAAGAATATCTTCTTATCTAGGAAACAAAATTACTGAGCTCAGGGGTTTTAAAAGCCCTCTGTGTGAGTGAAAAAAAACAAAAACTGTCATAGGCCAGGTGGTCATAATACATGAGTTCATACATGCAGAATAATCACTATCCAA
Organism: Gymnothorax reevesii; assembly: GCA_029721435.1. Lineage (NCBI taxonomy): Eukaryota > Metazoa > Chordata > Actinopteri > Anguilliformes > Muraenidae > Gymnothorax > Gymnothorax reevesii. Next base: position 66,738,297 of record CM056574.1, on the reverse strand, counting down.
TTTTAGCATGCCATTTTAGTGGATAGAAATTATGGAACTTTTCTGGTAAAATGAAGGTTAAATAAATAAAAATGTGTATATATTTATATATATATATATAATTCTTTTTCCACAGAAAATGCGCTATGCCATCACTGACCACAGCTTGGAAATTACCTTGGCCTGGCGTATCATCATGAAAAAAACAACCCTTAACTTGTTGACGAACTTTCATCATGTCTTTGCTAAGGATTTTATATGTATTCTTTGTCTGCCTATATCTCTCATACAAGGTTTGGCGTTATATGTCATGTGGTACAAAATTCTTATAATGATATTAAATGAGGGTTTAGTGCCATCTATGATTCTTCTATGGTGTAAAATTGTGTGTTTGATTTTGTAGGCATTTTATATGAATATTGTATCTCCTATAAGATGCATATATGTTTTTCATAAAACATATATAAACATTACAAGTTTTATATAAATCTTTTTCATATGGGCACCAAGGAGGAGCCAGGTCTATAAATGCAAAAGTCTGCATCTGAGTAACTTAGTGAGTGAATTAGTAAGCAAGCGTAACAATACTTACACCATTGGTCAGTCAAGTTTTGGCCTTTCCATTGACGATTGCGTTTTCAAAATGAATAACCATGAACAGTCATCGATTATGTCATCAGGAGGCTTTTACAGCTTTACATGATACTGACATAAGTCTGATTTCTGGAACTTTTGGTCATTGTGTTACAATTTTGTACATCGATGGTATTCATACATTTGCATGCTGGCTAACGTTAGCTTAGTGACGCAATGGGTGAGCAGGCAGGCAGTGTCAAAATCAGGTGGACTGCACAAATTCACTGTCGAAGTTCACCCTGTTGATGTTTCTATGGTGCAAAATATGCAAAATCACTTCGCTACCGGATATAGCGTGCATTTTCGCCTTTTACACAAATTTGCGTTTTCAGTCTACTATTTCATGCAAATGGGCAATTAAACCTAGGCTGGTTGGCAAGGCTAAATTGTGTCAGGTAGATTGCTCCAAGTTAAGCTACTTTGTCTAAAATGCACTGTGGTCTCCAAAGTTACTGGCACCCCTGACTGGTAATGCACAAATACTTTAAAAATTCTAAAAAAAAAAAAACCACACACACACCGAGAAACTCTAAATAACAAAATGTGAGAAATACTGTAAAATGTAAATGTTCCAGAGGAACCAACCCAAATAATTTGTTGATTTAATTAAAAATCAATTTCCTCCCAATCAAGGTTTCACAATTTATGGCACCCTTAAGGATTATTGTGTGAGGTATCGTTCAGGAACCACTTGCAAGAGACAGTAATCCAAAAAATGTAAGCCTTTATTGGAGTCCGGGTCAAAGCCAAAAAACACAGAACTTGCCAAGCCACAATACGAAATCCAAAAACAGTATCGACTAGTCAGGCCGGGGTGAGAACCAGTAAGACAGATGAGCAGAGGTACGAAAATGATAGGCAAAAAGTCTTGTCGATGGGCAATGCCAAGGGTCATACACAGGGCATCCAAACACAGAACTCGTGGTCATACAAAAGTAGGTCAAAATCCAGAGAGGCAAAAACAGTACATAAAGGACTATGGCAAGAATCAGGGTCAGACTATCCAGTAGAAGAGAAACAATAATCAAAGGCGTGCAAGGAGCTGGGCACAATGAAATATTGATCAACGTTCTGACAAGAGCTGTGAGTGAAAAGACTCCTAATATACACACAGGAAGGATCACATGCTATACAGAGATCAGCTATGGGGAATGAGACTAATTACATCGGGAGAATCACATGAGGGAAACCCTAACCACGGAAACTGGCGAGATACGAAACACGGACAGGAATCACACAAACAGCAAATGACATTTAAACAGCTCCGGTCCAGGAGTTCTACGTGCACAGATAACAAGAGCAGGAAAGAAATTAAGCATGTGCGAGAGATTCTCGCTGAACATAGGGAGAGGACGGCGGAAAGCAAAGGGGCGGAGAATAGAACAGGGCGATGGCGAAGAGGGAATTAGTCTATTAGTAGTGGTGCAGCTTTACAACTTAAACTAGAGTGCTCATTAGTAATTTAGTAATCGAATATATACATGGTTAGTTGTGTTAGTAGACTATAATACAAAATACAAATGTTAGTCTTGTCAGTAATCAGAACAGAAGGGTGAAGGAAGAAAACGAGATACGAAGGAATATTTTAAACACCGGACTTCATTTAAATCACCCGAAGTCAGTGAGCACGCAGACAGGGAAGACGGACTAAACCAACTAGATCACAAGACAGGGGAGACAAGTGCAATGGAACTGAAACGTGGAATGAACCAAAAACCTGAATATTACAAAAACCAAAAAGAATAAATAAAAGACAATAATCATGAACACAAAACCAGAACCATAAAACATGACTAGACAGATCAGAATCATAACATATTGTGAATAACATCGATCAAAATTAAGCCGAGAATTAAATCTGACTTGTTTAAATTTGATCAAAGTTTTATCGTTTGAATAGTTTTTATCTCCTTTTAATGTATTGTATTTTTTAATGAACCTTTTGGACACTTTTGCAATACAGTAACATATAAACACACACAGAAGACATACAAAAGACAATTTCACAACAATTCATATTACCAGGATGCAAGAAAATATCAACTGAAGTTCAGCAAGACTTTTTAGAAGATCAGTTTAAGTCAGTTCTGCAAAATTAGGCAATTCTGAGCAACAAGCAGAGTGTAGGACGATGTAAAAAATGGTGGCAATCTAATGTGCATTTTACATCAGTTAAGGCTTGAACTCACAATTTCTGGCACAAGAGACTATGCTCTATCTCACTGACAGTGGCGGGTCTAGAACTGGGAATTGGGGTGGCACAGACACGTCCATTTTAGTCCTGGCAAGTTCTCAATTATTTTCCTTTATTGACACATTTTCCAATTATCGTAAATGGCAACTGAAGACACAGTTTCTCTCCATAGGCGATCTAACAATGATTAAATCATGGGCTAAATTCAGTAGGCTACAGTGGCGAAGCCATAACTGAGAATTGGGTGCGCAAAAAATCCGTTTAAAAAGATGATTAGTCCTGACCTGTTTTCAGTCATTTTCACAATTAACAAAAGGTTCACTCCGAGAGGACTCCACACGTAACAGGTGTTGCTTGTTCTCCCTGATTAGGTCAGATGACAGTGATTCATCTGGATGAGTATTTGCTGTAGTTAAATCAACGTTGTTCAAAATTGCACACCTGTCGACTCTCAAGCAAATAGCTTGAGCCGCAGGCATTTTATAGCCTAGTGCATTTTTTTAATCAACGCTCGCAATACCAAGAGTGAAAGGCAATATGTCATTGGCATATAGACCAGTTCAATTAACGTGAAGCATTGGCCTATTAATAATTAAATAATATTTCTGTACTGACTTTAGCCCATGATTTCATCGCTGTTAGATCGCATATGGAGAGAAACTGTCTTCATTTGCCAATTATGATAACTGGAAAATGCATCAATAAAGGAAAGTGATTGAGAACTAGCCAGGACTAAAAGGGACCCCAGTTCCCAGTTCTAGACCTGCCACTGCTCACCGAGCTAATTGGCAAATGGAAATGTCACATGTATCTTCACAAGTTGACTAAGCCAGTTACCTGTGTGCAAGACAGCATCTGTTAGCGTATTTCAAATGGCTGTCAAAAATTCAGTTAAGACAAAAATCTGAAAATATACAAATTGCATCTGGACAGCATGAAGATGTTGGTAACTTTAACTATGATTTATTGGCTCCATATGTGAAAAACTGATGTTTAAATCAATTGACTCCAATTGTTTGCATGAAAGCGAAATTTAAAAAAAAAAAAAAAAAAAAAAAAAGTTTGAGATAAAATTCTGATATTTTCCAAACATCATCTACCATGACTTCAAAATTCTGTCATTTTTAATTAACTTTGAAAATGTATTTAACAAGAATTTGCAAGTATACTTTTACAATACTGTTACATTTTGATGCTCTGTCGGCTCAATTTTGGATAAATAAAAAATCCGTGTGGATCATTTGTGTAGAACAGTCTGAAGATGCTCTGTAGGAAGTTTGGGGTCAATCGAGCAAAAATTGTGGGAGGAGATAGGTTTAATAAGTTTTACTGTTTTTGAAAAAAAAAAAGTGATGGACTTCATAATTTGCAATAGGTTTAAATGTACAAAAGTTTCTTCAGTATTGGGGCTGCGTTTTGCTGAAAGTTGCAAATCTGTAGCACATATGGTTGATTTGTCGTGAATTTTCAAAATTTTGAGCTTTAGAGGCTTGCTGTAGCGTCACAATCAGGTCTATTGGCCTGTTTTTGCAGCTGAGGCAACCTAGCATGGGACTGGACCTTGTGCAAAGTGATTTTTCGCACATGGGAAGTAGGATTTCCTCAAAAGAAGAACATGCAGGACAGCAATAGGGTCCTGGCAGCTTAGGCCGCCCGGCCCTTAATAAAGGCAAGAATGGTTTTGCCCCACTAAATTTACATTTGTGGATATGAAGCTTCGCAAGTGGAAATAAAAGATTTGGAATATTTTCCCATCAAATTGATTGAAGAAAACATCCTGAACAAAAGTCAAAAATTCAAAATGTTTGAATGAACTGTAAGACATCTGACCAAAATTTTGCTGAATAGGAACGATCCCAAAACAAGTGTGAAACGTTTTCCGTAGAGTTTTTAACAGAAAAAACAGTCAGTTTCAATCTTTTAAGGGCAGATTTTGTTGGATAGAAGCGGTGAATTAGTTTATACATAACTTCACTTTGTTACGGTCTGCATTTTCTGTATATTTTTTCCACAAGGTTTTGTAGTATCATACGCTAGTTTCCGTGCACATTGTTTCCCCTGTGATGTCTTGCGTTTCTGTGTTCATTGCCAGTACATGCCCCTGTCAGTGAGCAGTTTACTAACCCAGACTTGTCATGGTTTGGCACTGGAACCATGGGCCCAAAGGCAGGGAAAAGGACCCACTCACACAGGCTGGAAAAGAGGAAAAAAGGTTTTTTTTAATAAATTTACAAAAATAAACATACCTTCCATAAAAACACAGGGGAGCAGCAGCAACAGAAAACACCAGAGCTAAAACTAGAATGCAGCTGCACTGCCAATTGGCAGTACAGCACTTATATACCCTAAACTTCACCTCCACTTCAATGAGCAATAGGTGTGGCTTGTTGAAGTGGAGACGAAGACAGCCGGAAGGGGAGGGACTGCAGGGTAGAACCATCACAGTACCCTCCCCCTAAGGCACGCCACCTGGTGTGTGAGGGAGGAACACCCTCCGCCGGACCCCGGAACCCATGGCAGGAGCCGGACCCCGAACGCATGGCACCAACTAGAACACAAGCACAAGCCGTACCCCGGAACACCTGGCACTAGCCGGACAACACACCGCCAGACCCCGCACGCATGGCACCAGCTGGACCCCGATCGCATGGCACCAGCCGGACCCCAAATGCATAGTGCCAGCCGGAACACACGGTGACCCCGGAACACACTGCTCCCCAAGCCTCAACACAAAAAACACTGCTGCTCACAGTCAGCCTGGCTGGGTCCCACACTGGCAGCTGCATTCTGTCATGGATTGGTTCCGCCGGCTGAAAACTACAAGCCGGTGGGCACTGGGACGATGGGCCCAAAGGCAGGTAAAAGGACCCACTCACACAGGCTGGAAAAAAGGAAAAAGGTTTATAATAAAAATAAACAAGCCTTCCATAAAACCACAGGGGAGCAGCAGCAACAGAAAACACCAGAGCTAAAACCAGAATGCAGCTGCACTGCCAATTGGCAGTACAGCACTTATATACCCTAAACTTCACCTCTACTTCAACGAGTAACAGGTGTGGCTTGTTGAAGTGGAGGCAAAGACTGCCGGAGGGGGAGGGACTGCAGTGGAGAACCATCACAAGACTAATATACTAATCATGTAGATGACTAACATACTAACTTGCGCATTTGGGTCATATTATCACTGCCCAGACTACTAACTCTACTAATTGATTCTCTCTACTTTCCACACTAATCTGCTACTCCGCCAACTTTGCTCTCCCAGTCTTTTGCCTTTCTTTCTAGATAGAGAAGTACTGTATATGAGAAATGGAAAGTACTCAATACCTTCTAAACTTTCAGAGAATGCAGCAAGTTGATCACTCGGCAACAGACCAACAAAATATTAGCAATGGAAAATGGGCAAAAATATTGTATCCTGTAATTCATACTGATTAAACTACCCAATGAAGAAGTGAAGGAATCTGAGGCAATAGAACCTCAAAAGATTTCTTAGAACTTGAACCTTCAATGAACAGACTCATCAATATAAAGATCCTTGTAAAAGTGTCAAGCATCATGCTATAAAACAATCCTTCGGCAACATTCTCTAAAAGTTCCGATATTTTTTGCCTTTTTTTTTTAGGAGAAAAAAATAATAACTCCAAATGCTCTCACCATCCGAATCTGCTCTTAGCAATTTGTGCAAAATGATGAATCCCATTTGACTGTAAATTGGGGGCATGTGGTTGATTGTAATTAGCATAGGCAGTGTCCACTAAACACCATACAGTGGCTCCAATAAGTATTTGTACACTACTTGAAAATTCGACTACATAACAGCTTTTGTATATTCGGTCAAATGCTTGCTATTGTGTGTAAAAGTGATTAGAATATTTGATAATCAATATGTTTTAAACAAATATTTAATGTCAAAATGGTATATTTGGTCAGAAAGGCGATTATCTGACCCAATAAGTGTCTGTACAGTTCCATTAGTGAGTCACAAAACTTATAATACTCACCTAAAATTGACTCAAGATGTTTACAGGACATGGTTGACTCACTTGGTCTGATTTGGTCAAGCGTGACCATACTGGACACTCCCTCTGTACACAGACTGGCCTGTGTAAATGGCCTGACCATGCCCATAATGTATTCCTGTGATATATGGCTAAGACAGGCGAGATACACCGTCGAATGCGGGAGCAAATCATTCAGCTACATAAAAAAGGCCAAAGCACCACAAAAATTGGAACTCGGCTATCGTTACGCCACACAACCGTGCAGTACATCATCAAGAAGTACAAACAGTCTGAACGCATAGCCAATGCAGCCAGGAAAGGAAGTCCCAGGAAGACCAGCCAGCGCACTGACCGGTACATCTCCCTGCTGGTACAGAGGGAGAGACAGTCCTCGGCCTCTAGTCTTTGGAAGCCATGTTTGTGCCCAGGCCGTCCGTAACCGGCTCCATGAAGTACAGTAGTGTACAAATACTTATTGGAGCCACTGTATATTTCATACAGAATTGTTCATAAGTTAAGAAATTGCCATTCGTGTCCATCAAGTCAACTATAGACCATATATTCCTCTCATACCAATCTTCAAAAAATAAGGATTTACAGTGGCTCCAATTTAGCCGAATATACAAAAGCTGTTGTGTAGTCGAATTTTCAAGTATGGTATGAATACTTATTGGAGCCACTGTATAAGGGCAGGTGTTCCATGTGCAAATGGCGGACATAGGCACAAAAATTTAAGGATTGATTTCCAGAGCTGCAATACTTTGTGGTGGTGATTTGGAGTGTTCAATTCATGAGACACAGCAAGGACTTACTATGCTTGAACCGGATTCTCGTTAAACCAAGGGCAGTGATTTGTGACAAAACCTGACGTGATAGCCAAAAACTCATGTGATATTTGGATTCAGCACCCCAAAATTACTTAAAATCAGGTATCAGCTCTTACTCAACAAATTTCATGCGGGGCGGTGTTATTCCTGAAGTCGACTTCATAGGATTTACTTATATGACCCTGGTTGTGTGCCACTGGTCTGTTTTTGTGGTTGAAATCACACTTTAATAAAAAATTGTGATACACAGAATGACTTATTCATTATGCCAGGGTTGAATTTCATGAAAATGATCATGATTTAGCTTGTTAACCCTTCAAGGCCATATTGGCATCCAGAAACTAGGTAAACTTCTGATTCGTTCTTTGTTTAGTTCTGGTGTTTGTAATTGCAACAAATAATGTTCTTAATTACTTATTGAACAAGTACGCCAGAAATGCTTTAAAACAATAAAATATACTGGACATTAACCCTTTCAAGGCTGTAATGTGTAGGAGCCTATCATCTCAACTGAAATCCTGGAAATGAGGAGCATTTCTCAAGACAGTATCTTCACAAAAGTTGGCCAGTCAAACAGCAGAGTTTCTACTGCTTCCAGCTGTCCAGTACTTTCTGATTCCTATAAGCCTGGACAGTACATCACTTGTGCGCATGAAAATGATTGGTATTTAGCCAATACAGTTGAACGCTCAGATGAAAATGGGGATGTGCTAATCAGATTCATGAAGCGTTGGAACTATGTTTTGTCATGGCCACTCGAAAGCCGATAGAACTGTTGTTGGGTTCCCATTCAACACATCATCTGTTGCATCACTGCCCCCGAGATTCAAGGTCAAAGGATCCACCAGTACAGACTAACTCCTGCGAACGAAGAGGGAGTTTACTACCTTCTTCCAGAGTTTGATATAAAAAAGTAATCAATAATCACCCAGTCATTGATAAATTCCTTTCAGACTCATTTTTGATGTGACCTGACTGTTTTTTATTACGGCAAATAATGAATAATCACCACCCTCTCCAGTGACTACGACCCAACTCTTCCCTGAAAATGCAGCCTTTGAAGGATGCAGCCCATCCATTGAGATGCACCCTCTGAAGAGCACGTATTTCGAGTGTCTTCTGCATCAAGGCTGATTGGTCCAAAGGGTTCTAGATCTCTGAACAGTGCTAGCCCCCTACTCTGCTGATACAAATCACTTCTGCACCACAATCACTGAGATAAATGGTGCAAAAGTGAGAGCGTGCGGAACTTGTATTTGAGACTCGCGGCAACAGATTCAAGCAGTCGTAGGCAGCAACTTGTTTATGCCAGAGAATTTGAGCAGCTATAACTACAGAGTTGTGCTTTTGTGAGAAAAAAATACAAATTTTGCACTTTAATACAGGTTTTCAAAACAGTTTTGCTCCATATTTTCTGCTACAACTGTTACAAAACATGAGTGTGTGAGTTGCTTAATTTGTGACTGGTAGATTCGGATTTGTGCACGTGCCGTAAGGATTTGAGAGGTTGTAAATTGTCCCTTGTATTTCTGGGTTGAAAAAAATTCTGCAAGTTTGAAACCTTTTTTTGTGACTTCAAATTTACAGGCGCACATGTGCAACTATATTTTCACAACCACAGATTCCACTTTTGCAGGTTCTCTGCAGTTTTGCACATATTTTCTGCAACAAATATGGCAAAACGTGAGCATGTGAGTTTTTGTAATTCGTGACTCCTGCAATAAGAATGTGAGAGGGTGTAAGTCCTGAGTTGTGTTTGCGGGATGAAAAAAAAAATTCGAAAAAAAAGTTTGAAACTTTTTCACTGTGGCTTTTACTGATATGCATATACAAAAATTAGTTACAAGTTCAAATTCCACTTTCACTGGTGCTCAGTAGTTTTGCATCAAATTTACCCTCATATATATATTGGGGATGAGTCTTCCTTCCTAAAGTGCATGTATTCAGTGGGAAAAAAATCCCACATTAAGAAATAATTATTTTACATCAAATCATGTGTGCCACAATTATTAGCACCCCTGATGTTAATACTTTGTACAACCCCCTTTTGCCAACAAAACAGCACCTAATCTTCTCCTCTAATATTTCACAAGATGGGAGAATACAGAAAGAGGGATCTTCCACCATTCCGCTGTGCGCAATCTCTCTAAATCATCCAGCGACCTCCTCTTCAGCTCACTCCACAGGTTTTCAATGGGGTTGAGGTCTGGGGACTGAGAAGGCCATGGGAGGAGCTTGATTCTGTGTCTGGTGAACCATTTCTGTGTAAATTTGGCCACATGTTTGGGGTCATTATCTTGCTGAAAGACCCAGTGACGACCCATCTTCAGCTTTCAGGCAGAGTCCACCAAATTTTGATTTAAAATGTCCTGGTATTTCAAAACGTTCATGATGCCATGCACCCGAACAAGGTTCCCAGGGCCTCTGGAAGAGAAACAGGCCCACAGCATCACCAATCCTCTCCCATATTTCACAGTGGGCATGAGGTGCTTTTCTGCATACTCATCTTTTGTATTCCGCCACTTAGAGCGTTTGTTGCCAAAAAGCTCTATCTTGGTCTCATCTGACCAAAGCACACGGTCCCAGTACCGCTTAGCGAACTCCAGACGTTTGCATTTATGATTGTGATTGTGAGGTTTTTTCCGTGCATGCCTCCCAAACAGCTTGTTGGCATGTAGATAGCGCCTGATGGTTTGTTGGTTGTTTTGGAGACTTTGTGACCTCAAGATGCTACCATTTGTTGCAATTCTTTAACAGTGAGCTTTGGAGAACTTTTTACTTCTCTTACCACCCTCCTCACTGTGCGTGGTGGCAAAATAACCTTGCGTCCTCGTCCAGGCTTGTTTACGACTGTTCCAGTTGTTTTAAACTTCTTAATGATTCCTCTGACAGTAGATGTGGGCAGGTGCAGGCGAGTGGCTATTTTCTTGTAGCCATTGCCTGACTTGTGAAGGTCGACATACATCTGCCTTACTTGAATGGTGTGTTCCTTTGTCTTTCCCATGTTGAAGAGTGGATAAGAGAATTGGCCTCTGTGTCATGTCATATTTATACCCCAGGGAAACAGGAAGTGATGATTTACTAATTCAATGTTTCTAGTTACTCTTAATCAAAATTGTAAACTACTGTAGGAATGACAGAAATGCTTCAATTACATTTAATTCCTAGGAATTGTTAGGGGTGCCAATAATAGTAGAACAGGTGATTTTATGAAAAATAATTATTTCTTAGTCAGGGATTTTTTTCCCCCCTTAAAATTCACTTCAGTTGAAGGTTAAATTTTTCTACAATTTTCAGTGTGAGAGTATGCGTCTACAATAAAAATGGAATTGATTTTAAGGCTTTTAACACATCTTAACCAGGAGTCCCAATAATTTTGGAGGGTGCTGTATGTACCCATATTTGATATCATTGAAAAGAAATTGATGTTATTTCACAAATGTGGTCTCGAGTTCCTCCAAACCTCCAGGCCCTAAGGTCCATCTTGCGAAGGTTCCCTTTTTGGGAAACCACAATTGCTAAATGGTGCAAGATGATAATGTAAATCTAAGCACAGATTCTGAAAGACTGGGCCAGAATTGGTCTACCAATTTTCAGCCTTCTGGTACTCTGCATTGTGGAGATATTGACCTCCCAAAACCACTTTGGGCTTTTGCGTTCTAAAAAATGGGAGTGGCATCCAAAATTTGACGGGCCATAAAATCCAAACTGGCGGGAGCTGGACCCCGACATTTTTCAGGTGTTCATTATACACCCTGAGGTTCATTTTGACAGACTTTAATCGTCAGAAAATATGAACACCTGGCATGGAATGACTCTAGTAAGAAAAAAAAATTTCTTAGTGCACTATGTCTTAATAAAAATTAGATTTTGGCATTGATCTCAGCCTGTGGATTTGTTTTGTGCGGTAGTTTAAGCTCATTTTTGTTTGTGCAGGTATCTTCTCGGTGGTCCTCCTTACCTGTGTCCAGTACCGATGTACCCAAGACAAACTTTTTTCCCACAGCTTTTATACAATTAAATTGAGTTTAAATGATCTGCAAATCATTGCATTCTGTTTATATTAACATTTTGCATGGCATCCTAACATTTTTGGACACAGGGTTGTAATAGGAATGACCAGAAATTAGCGTTTGAAATTCTGGTTTAGGAAGCTCAAAGTTGAAACTACTTTTCAGTGATGCGCCCAAAATATTGTCCAATCTCTGTATCTCTGTCACACACGTCTCACGCCTGGAACCCCAAAAAACACGAGCTCACACTCATACCGTGGCATGCAGTGATGATTCTACACTTAACTAAATGAAGATAAGTCAGAAACCAAGTACTATTCAAGTATTTATTTCATGTAATATTGGATCATATAGATGAAAAAAAGTAAACATATAACAATGTGGTGAAAAGAAAAATAATGCCTTTTTGAAAAAAAAAAAAGTCAATGTCTTGTGTGGCCACCCTATGCTTTGTCAGGCATTTTCCTGTATTTTTTATTTATTTATTCTTTTTATTTTCTGACACGCTAAACCATTTAATAAGGTTTGACGTTCATTCTGAAGAGATTCTTTCAAAGTTACAACAAATTTGTTTATCTTGGAACAAATCCCAGATCTGTTAATAGTAGATCTCGTTAGGAAATACAGATCTCGATACTTTCATCTCATTACTTCTGGCGCTATTAACCCTTTTATGCATGGAGGTCACTACAGTGTACTGCTGTTGAAAAGTGTTTTTTCCTCTATATTTGCCTGCAATTTTGGGCACTGCTGAATGTTAGTAAAAAAAAAATCCTGAGTTGTTCATAATTCATGCATAAGAGGGTTGATATCATCACAGAGTTGTCGTGCTGTCAACCACCAATTATTTAAGTGGTCAGACACAGATAACAAACATCAGAGGTACTTAACTTCCATTTTGCACCTCTATTGCCACTAGTTTTAAGTGAATCAGTCCCTTTGAAGCACTTGATAATAATAATAATAATAATAATATATCTATATGGCACCTCTCAAGCAATACACTACGGCACAAAGCGCTTCATAAAAGGGTAAAACATAAATGTATATGAAAAGCAATGGTACAAAGTAGGAAAAGTGAGGGAATTAAACAACAATTTTGGAAGAATTAGGATTTTTAAAGCAGTCTTTCACAAAATCACACCTGGAAAAAAATTCAGTCAGTAAAAGCAAGCCCATAAAAGTAAAAAGTCTTCAAAAAAAATTTGAGATGATGTTTATAATGGTGCCATGGCAGCATTTAATGTCTTCAGAAATTTTTCCCAGCAACCAACCAGCAGCAAATAAGGCCGCAATGAGGCGGCGAACAATCTCGGAGAGCTCCTTCCATCATGTCAATTTATATAACACTGTGACACTGCTTAAAGTTCATGTTACCTTATCTACTAGAACAACTGACCGTCGGGGGTAATTTTGCAAAATAATGGTGCCTCAAACCAGTTTATACAATTTTTTTTTAGCATCAATAATCATGGAATGAGCCTTCAAACATGCCTTCATTCTGTGCAAGAGTTAAAAAAAAAAGAATTTGCAACACCTTTCAACTGTCATAAAAAAAATTGATGTTTTCAGGGTTTTTGTTTATTACCTATAGTTTTACCTCACTATTTTTGTGGAAATGTTTTTCTTTTGTTCTTATAGCTTAAAATATTATTTTTCAATATATTTTCACCAAAAAATTATGGAGAACTAATATATCAGGACCCCATTTCTACGAACGTGATGGGGTATAATCATCACAACACACAACAGTTCATACCTCAAAGTCTTAACACGCACTCCGATACACCCAAACCAATGCAGAACACCCATCATCACACACAACTTGTCAAGTAAAACATTTACTTCCATTGGACCGTCGTACAACAGGTACATAAACACTAATAAAACAATAATAAAAAAAGAGACATTTTTAAAGGACAACAGCTCGTCATAAGCTTTCAATGTACCGAAGTATGCTGCATTATCCTTTGGAAATAATATATACATCTGAAAATGCACTTTATGATAGTTTTGTCATTGGATTTTAATTTAAAATAATTATTACAAAAAACTCACTGAGAATGGAGCATGTATTGCCATTGTCAAGGCTGAGAGTAGAAGCCAGATGTAATTCAGGGAAGTGAGTGCGATCCGATGACAGGATCAAAGATTACATTTCAGCTTTTCTCACAGGCCTCATCACACTCAAAAGGACATGTAATTATGCAGCTTTGACCCCTGCATGCTCTTTTACCCCAATAGCAAGAGCCAGGACTCGTGCACACAGGCCCTTCTAAGGTAGGGGGCATAAATAAAGGGTGGGGGATATACAGCGAAGCCTAAGCGAATCATAAGTCTTCCACACTTTCCCTGCCTACCTCTGTCCCTTTCTTTCTTTCATTCTCCCTCCTCCTCTCTCTTTCTCCCTACATGTATCTCTTCCCGTCATCCCCTCATTTTGTCCCTCTCCCGGCATATCTCCCTCTTTCTCCCTCCTAGGGGCTGGGCGTTGGTGTGACTGTTTCGTTAGCCCAGAGTGGGAAGTCATTCAGATTGAACATGGCAGCTCCCCAGGTGTTCAGGGCAAAGTTGACGGACAGAATGCCGATGATGTTGAGCATGAACCCAGCTTTGGCCTGTGAAGGAGAGAGAGAGAGGGGGAGGGGGAGAGAGAGAGAGAGAGAGAGAGAAAGAGAGAGATGGGTAGGATAAGAGCTGTGTTGTGCTTAAAGTTGCAACGACCCTGTGTAGCCAGCAGGAGGCATACTCACCATGTCCATGACCTTCAGGTTCCCGTAAGAGAAGGCAATGGCGTTGGGGGGCGTGGCCACAGGGAGCATAAAAGCCAATGAGGCACAGATGGTGCAGGGCAGCATGACGTAGAGTGGGTGGAGCTCTATGGCTGTAGCCTGCAAGAGACAAGGCTAGAGTGAATGTGTGTGAGCGAGTGTTTGCTTATGTTTCAGAGCGTCTGAGTGTGTGCGAGTACATGTATGCATGTCAGTGTAATTAGTCTCTCCCTTAACACCAGTATAGGCAGGAACAGGGTGGCAGTAGCCATATTGCAGTGAGTGCATATTTGTGTGTGTGGTTGTGTATGCGTGCGCGTGTGTGTATAGTTAGGCTCATCATCATGGCCAGCATAAGTAGGGACAGGATGGAAGTGTGTGTGTGTGTGTGTGTCTAAGCAGACTAACCATAGAAGCCAGTATAGGCAGGAACAGGGTGGTCGTGGCCGTGTTGCTGGAGCACTCTGTGAAGGTTCCCACCAGCATACAGAGCAGGAGGGAGATGGCGAAGGGTGGGACCTCCTTCAGGGGAGAAAGACTGTTCCCCAGCCACTTGGAGAGCCCCGAGACCTATACACACACACAATCACAGTTAACACAATAAACACAAAGCCAGCCACACAGCCTCTCAAGTAAATCACAGTTACAAGCAACAAATGGCTATTTTCTTCATTTGCCAGACTGCTTTGTTATGTATTGAAGTTCTCCTTTTGCGTGCAGTATGTAGTTCTCATCAGCTCTACGTGGAGCGGCCTCAAGCATATTAAAATAAACAAGAAAATTTTCTAGCTGAATAGTTAGAAGCAAGAGTTTAGTCATGGACCTTTTAGTTATTAGCAGGGCTGCATTAAGATTTTCTGGGGGTCAGGGAAAACACTACTGTCAGGGCCTCCTTCAGAGTTACTACACTGGCACATTAATTATGAAGGAGGAATTACAACCATTTAATTGTGGCGTAACGTAACAGCTTAATAAATCCAGTCAGACCAACATATGGTGCAATGGGCTACACTTAAGTATAGTAAAAATTAATCTAACTGATACAGAAGAACAATTAGCCTTGAGGTTCAAAACTACTTCTCATCACCATATCATAAAATCATATTTACTGCAGTAACCTGACGTATTTTATTCTGATTAATGTTAGGATATGAAGTATATATGATATGAAGGAAATGTGTCATAGGCCCCCCGCTGAAAGTAGTTGGCTAGTGCGCACAGCTGTTAGCAGTGACAGCGCACAGTGATCACTATTGAGAGAAAGTAGCCCCAAGCAATTACAAGATGTGACTTTTTGGATTACCAGGGTTTTGTTATGCAAATAAATCACTCGTTCGAACACAAACTGTTTTGAGAAGAAAAACGTTTTACTTTGCAGACCCCAGGAAACCTGCCGGAACTAATTTCGCTCTGACCAAAACTGGACAGAACTCGGCTCACAGGACACTGTCGGGGGAAAGTCAGTGTGTGTGCACGAGACTAAAGACGGTGATGCCATACAGATTCATGTGAAAAATCCCGAACTATCCCTTTAAAGCTATGCTTCCCTTCTCTGTTCTTGTGATGCTTTTTACTCGCCACATTAAGATTACCTCAGTCTAAACTGTCTAGTTTGATTGCTCGTCTTAGCGTCTTGTCTCGAGTCATTATGGTTAACCCGGTCCTCGTGAATTTGTTAATTTATCCCATGTGTTTCTGTTTCCCCTTGAGATTGGCTTCCGTTTGCCCCCCTCCTCCCATGTATATTCAAGCAGGGAAGATTGAAGAGACCTTCAGACAGAACTTTGTTAGACTCTGATCTGCATGGTGAAATCTCAGCTCCTTGAGCCTTCCGAGTATTTCCTTTGTATGACTCCTGAGTGTTGTATTTTGCTGTGCCCATGTCTTGTCTGCCCTTTGTTTAAGTCTCCCGGTGAGTCCGTCAGTTTAGTTAGGTTCAGTTTTTTTTTTCTAGTTTAGGCACTCCTGGAGTGAGTATTTCTGTTTCCCCTTGCCCAGGGCAGTGTACCTTAGTTTTCCCCATTTGTTCAGTGCATGTGGACGGTGTTTTATTTCTAGCGTGTCTGCCAATTTTCTCCTAGTGTTTTGTGTTTCAATAAATACTTTGGATCCTGCATCTGGTATTCCCCTGCCTACTTCCTAAGAGAGAGACCTTGAAAGGTCAATCCTGAGATCACAAATATCAAAACAGTGGATCAATTTAATGAAAAGCTAAAATATATGTGTGATGGCGCAGGTGTTTGGACGCCAGGAGCAGTGGCTCAAAATAAAAGACAAATCCAGCAACGTACTGACCTGAAACAAATGGAAATAACAAGGCTCGCGCTACCCACGGACCTAACGTAGTCCGTGGTAGCCAAAATGCGAGCTCAACAAAATATAAGATTCTTCCCATACTCTCTCTTCTCACACTAATACTTTAATGCAGCTAAGATCCTGCCTATCCGCTCACTTCTTAAAATACCTTACTGGCTCAAGCGTCAAAAGCAAAATGACACTCCAGCAACACGAACGAGGAAAGGCAGGAGCTTAAATAGAGTTCGGGCAACGCCCCCAATCAATGTCAGCTGGCTAAGGAATCCGATGGTGAGCAAACCGATATCGTCCCGGACGAGAGTAACAAAAGGAGCTAACAGAGCTCCCAAACCATGACAATATGCAGGAGGTGGGGTCTCCTGTTTCTGGCACTGCTTTCAAAGTGACTTTGAAGGGGCATATATTAAGTCAAAGTTAATGAGCCAATACATGCACCTTCATGGTCATGTTTTGAAACAGTTCTAATCATGTCCACTTTTCGAGCTAATGCTTCATTCAAAACGCTCAACGTACTATTGTACGGCAGTCTATGGTAAAAAATTTGGCAAAACCGAGCTTGAGACTTGCGCAACACTTGTATGTGTTCGGTGCCGTAGAAGGTCGCAGACTGGCAGTGGAGACATTTTGTCTAGTGCATGCAAATTCTGAAGGGCTTTCAAAAAATTAAGAGCACATACACTACGTACTGGACCATACTCCTTTTGTGCGCCTGAACAAAGTCAGCAGTACGGCTAGAGGGGGCTTTGCGATGGCAGTAAGACGCGCGAGAGACGCATGTTCATTGTATGAGTGACACAAGTACGCCACACTTGCTATTTGTGCGGCCCCCAAGACAGAAATACATCTCACTTTCTACCCCTATGTGTACGCGACACAAGGGGCAAGACTCCGGGTATATAAACAATCTTGAACAAAATCTTAAGACCAGTGGAAGAATTACAAGTATTCGCACTCCGTGCTGGTGGAAACAGGTTGTAAGTAGAGCTTCAAAATGCAAAAAGAAGAAACAGGAGGGAGAGACAAAAACAGAGTAGGCAAACTGCATTTAAAACTGCATTTAAACTCAAACAGGCTGTTTATCTGCTGATCAAAAGTTTAAGACCATAGCCTTAAGAAGTCAAAATCAGCGTAAGAATCTTGCTTTCATGTAATTTTCAATCAGGCATTCACACTGTCATGACCACTTCTGACTTTGCACGTGGCAGGATTGTTGAGCTGCAAAAGCAAGGTCTCTTGCAACGCACCATCGCTGTCGAGGTTGGACGCTGTAAGACAGTTATTTTAAATTTCTTAGAATATCCTGAGGGTTATGGGACAAAAAAGTCAAGTGGTAGACCCAAAAAAATTTCACCTGCGCTAAGCCGGAGGATCTGACGGGCTATCCGTGAAGACACAGTCTGATCCTCGACCCAAATTAAGGCCCTTACTGATGCTGACTGCAGCCCAATAACCGTGAGACAGAGGGCTTAAAGAACAAAAAACGTCTTCTAAGGCCAAGTCTCCTCCCACAACACAAACTTGCCCGTTTGCATTTTGCAAGGGAGCACCAAACATGGCACATTGAAAGGTGGAAGACCGTTTTATTTTCTGACTAGAAAAAATTAAACCCGGATGGTCCTCTTGAGTGAGGGCCCTAGTCTGTGAAGTGATGACTGGTCTTTCAACTGGACAACTCTGCAGTTTACAATGCTGTGGACTTCTTCCAGGAGAATAATATCGCTCTTTTGGACCATCCTGCATGTTCCCTTGATCTAAATCCCATTGAGAATGTTTGGGGGTGGATGGTAAGGGAAGTTTACAAAAATGGACACCAGTTCCAAACCGTGAATGGCCCTCATGATGCCATCTTCACACCATGGAGCAACATTTCCACCAGCGTCCTGGAAACACTTGCATAAAGCATGCCTAAACAAATTTTTTGAAGTGATCAACAAGAATGGTGGGGCTACTCACTAATGAGTCCTTTTTTTTAAGAAACAAATTTGGCATCTCCAATCCCACCCAAATCTGGAATGCCCAGTTGGAGAACCATGTACAAGGCTTGCTCGTTTGCGACCCCTTGTTGCCAGTTCAGGAGAGTGAAGACAGTTCACGGCTCTCCGAGGCACATACCTGTCAGCCACCGCTTCTTATACACTCATTGGTTGAATCTTCACAAGTTCAGAACGAGGGCGGAAGAGACCCGGACAGGCTTAGAGTCTTCCTGACGAGCGCCAGTCTCGACAACTGGAGGCGCTTGAGCAACGAACAAAGCTATTTATTTTATCTGCCATTCCCGATAGTCCCTTCCCGATTTGAAATCGTGTAGCGCTATAGCCAATTGTGCGCTACTCTGAAAAAGCTGCCGACCACTGCCGGTTGGTACGACCGGGGCTCGAGCCCTCGACGTGATAGACACTTCTGCTCTGCAACGCAGTGCCTTAACCGAGTGAGCTATCTGGCAGCCCTATGACTCCTTTTTTCACACTTTTTAGGCAATGGTCCAAATGTTTTGGCCAGTTTGAGTTTAAATGCATTTTTCAATAAATTGCCCACTCAATTTTTTGTCTCTTGCTCCTGTTTCTTTTTTTTGCATTTTGAAGCTCTACTGACAACCTGGTTTCGATCAACCGGCGCGGAATGCGAGTACTTGTCATTTTTCCACTGGTCTTAAGATTTTGTTCTGGAGTGCATTTGGGAAAAACCAAGGAACCGATTGTGTAGTGTCACAAGCAAGTCATGAGTGATTGTCACGTGCTAATTGTCACAAGTGCGGCCCATAATCATGACGCGCGAAACTGGTTAAATGCAAGTCACCCGCACTCCACTCACACTGTAGACGCGCTGATAACGTGCGTCAGACACACGTTTTCCATGGGCTAACGACGCAATTTTTCCCTGTACTTGGCAAGTACTTTGCCCATACTCTTTCCCAAAATTTCCCCCATGTTCTCCACGACCCTGCGGCTCTGCTGCAAGCTACCAAATTCTGCGACCCGTGCCTGTCCAAAACACTTATGGAGAGCTGTGAGGGAAGCATAATGTTTTTGTCTCTGCCACCTGCTTTCATATTTTCTGCTCAGATTAAGATGTATCTAAGGTGGCATAGTAGCCCACTTGATGAGCTAGCTATATGCTCTGTTCGTTCTATTTCTCGGGATAAAACTCTGGATAATGCAACAGAACAACCCTTTGTGTCGGCCCAATAATGTTTGTTGATTGAGGTAATTGTTAATCAAGCTCTTGGCTGGGGCCCAGGGCTGCTGCCCCTGAAGCTCATTGGTATCATGCAGATCTAGTATTTGTCAAAATGATCATTTAAACACACTGGGCTCTAATTTCCTGGCGCAGCGAAGGGGGCGTAGTGTGGCGCAGCCCGCGCAGTGGTAATTTCGTCCGGCGCAGCCCGCGAAGTGGAAATTTTGTGAGGTGCGCAGCCTTTGGTAGACGAACGTGCGCCGAGATGGGTGTGGCGGCGTAGTAGGGGGAGGTGTCACATATTCATCAAGACGCAGGGCTCTAATTTCCTGGCGCAGCGCAGGTGGGGTAGCGTGCCGCAGCCCGCGCAGTGGTAATTTCGTCCGGTGCGCAATATTTTTTTTCCGTACCGTTAATCCGTCACTATTCTGAAATTCTGGTCCCCCCACGTGACTTTCGGCCCTTAATGCGCGTCAATTTGCGTCATGATTATGCCAAAGTTTGCTTACAGTTTGGTTGTCTAGTTGGCTACCTAGCTAGCAATAGTATAGCTAGCGTGCAAAATGTATTTAGCTACATAGCCAACTGGCTAGCCAGCTGAAAAGGCTGCAGTTCGCTTTCAATGACCGAAGTATTCTCAGAAATAATTACGCCGACAAAATAAGGCTACAGTTCGCGTACACAGCCATACTCGTTAGCGAGCTAGTTGGATTCCTAGCAAGTGATATCGAACTGTATGTCATAACTAGCACACCAGTGTATTTAGCTACATGGCCAACTGGCTATCGAGCTAAAAAGGCTACAGTTCGCTCACAGTGGAATACTGGCGAGCGAGCTATTTGGCGAGCTAGCTAGCAAGATAAAGAGGCATCGATATCTATAATGTTATAGCTAGAATTCCAGTGTATTTAATTTGAGCGCTAGCTAAACTATTGCTAGCGAGGTAGCCAACTAGTTCGCTAGCGAGTAAAACCAAACTGTAAGCAAACTTCTGCGTAATCATGACGCAAATTGACGCGCCTTAAGGGCCGAAAGTCACGTGGGGGGACCAGAATTTCAGAATAGCGACGCATTAACGGTACGGAAAAAAATATCGCATCTGGCGCAGCCCGCGCAGTGGTAATTTCGTGATGTGCGCAGCCTTTGGTAGACGAATGTGCGCCGAGATGGGTGTGGCGGCGTAGTAGGGGGAGGTGTCACATATTCATCAAGACGCAGTGACAATTTCGTAGAAAAAATCTCCGCTGGAGTTGCGCAGAAAGCTCGCCAGCTCCAACCTGGTTTAATTTCTGTGTAGTGGTAATTTGGCTGACCAGTGTAGAGTGCGCACACATCACCGAAACCTCACAGCCAGGTTTCCAGAATGTCAGGTACATTTCAATGTAATTATAATAAATAATGTATTATTTTATTTCAAGAAATAATTACAGGAAGCACTATTTAATGCGACTATCTGAATAAGCTCCGTGTCCGAAAGTCATAAAAGTTCAAATTTTTCCGAGTATTCCAGGAATTATTAGACGTGCAAACTTATGTTTATGTTCGACCTTCACAAAATGCAAATTGATAGCTATCGACTTTTCTTGGTCTTTTTAGCCTATTCGTCTGTTTTCTTCCGTTGAAGATGGACAACAGTCTTTATTCGGTCATTCTTTTAAAAATTAGTCAGATGGATCGAATTCACGCTTTATTTCCACAGCAGAGATAAAATAGTGCTTGCAATCAGAGAGCAAATCAATTCCATGACCATTGACAGTGTGAAAAAATTGTTGCATGCACGATCAAGACTGTGCGACGCGAAATGCAAAATACTCTATGTCCACCAGCCAGCAAAAAGTAAAAGTATTGATATGAGAACAGATTTATAACGAAATAAAGAATAAAAATATATCACCAACAAACGGGATATCCATCAAAGATGACCCGCCAATAAATAAATCGCAGTGTTCATTGGATGTTCTGTTGTTAAAATGTTTCTTTTTATTCTTTATTTCGTTATCAATCTGTTCTAATCGTCCTCTTTTTTTTTTTTGGCTGTCAGACAAGGAGGTACATTGTCTTGCGCCAGTGTCGACTCGCTTTATTAAGCGGAGCTTAAACAGAAACATTGATTGAAATTCTCGGTACTCATCTTGAAGAACTGAGCCCTCTTATCAAAAAATTCACATTTAATATCTAAAAGAGTCAGTAGATTTGAAGAAATTAAAAACATTAATAGACTGTCGGACACAGAGATTTATTAAAACCCTGTCAGACTTTCGGACACAAGACGCAATCTGTCGAGCGAAAAATTCGTTTCGCGTCCAGTGTGCAAACGGCTTAATACTAGGCTACTATTATTGTCACTTTGGTTTTATCGTCTTTGGTGGAGGAAAGGAATACAGCCTGATTGCTATGATCTCGTACTGAGTTAAGATCACATATTGATAATAAATGTGTAACGTATCCAGCATTGTCGTCCATGCATGTTAATCCCAAAATTTTAAGCAGCAACAATTTGTAATAATAGGAACACGCTATACATCGTTTCTCTTGCCAGTGAGCAAGATTTGACTCGGTTGTGTCGCCTTCTTTGCCAACTTGCGCTGGAAGGAGGGACAGAGGCGGGACAGAGGAGTACTTGCGCTAGGCTACGCCGGGCACGAAATTGCCACATACGCCCGGACACACCCCGTTGGCGCGGCGCATTCCCCATGCGCCGCGCCTGCGCCTGGTCTACGAAATTAGAGCCCACTATCTAAAGGCAAAGAAATGAAACTAGTGCATCATATCATGATCTCTGTAAGTATCTAAAGAATGAGCCTCATCACAAAAGATTCTCACTGAAGCCTACCGCCATCTTTGCAATATTGAAGGGAAATGCCATGATTGCAAGGCAATTTCTGATATTTTTTGTTGAAATGTGCAAACATTTCACTTGCAAAACATGTTTTGAAAAGATTTTGTGACCTTGGTCATGAGTGCTGCTCGGTTCTTGTTCAGGTGAGACTACAGGTTCTGGTCTTGGCTATAGGTGTCCCTCAGCTGGGTTTTTAGGTGGCACTCAGGTGGGGTTATAGGTGTGGTTTCTGGTTTGTTTTGGGTGTGGTCCATACCTCGCTGCCCCGTGCCAAGGCAAAGCCTCCACCCAACAGCAGGATGATGTTCCAGGGCATCTTCGCATGAACCACGTCCCAGCTCAGCAGTGTGGGCGGGGCCTTCCCAGAATCCCCTGCAGGCAAGGGAATAAAGTGAGGAATAGGGGGTTAATAATTATTCCACTCTAGTGCTGCCCAACTTGAATCACCAACCTTCCCTTTCCTGCTAATTGCTCTACCCAGAGAGACGAAAAGAAAAAATGAGGCAAGAAAGTAAAGGCCGGAAAATTGAAGATACTTGAATTTATAAAATGTTATGTACCTTCATATAATAGCTTGAAGTGCTGTCAGCACACATGCGGCAGATGCATGGCAACTGGGGAAGTTTATTTGTCTCAATATTGGGGAAAAAAATACTGCAAAATATGATCTCAACTTTACAGGTTGGCATTCTTCATTGAAAAGTTGCAATAGACAGTAATGACAAGAATGGCATCCTTTCCACTTCAAATATCTAAAATGAACATTTATTCCATTGTTTGAAGTTAATGTTATTGCAGCACTGCTGTTCTGCCTGGCTTGTTTTTCTGCTGTTCTGCCGCATCGTTGGTCTGAACCGGAGGCACATGGGCACGGCAAAGCAGCTAACTGCATTGTGTCAGGCTGTAATCTTATTAACTCTCATTCTTGGCCATTTCTGGAGGCTTGTCTGGCTAGTCGGATTAGGTTTAGCAAGGTCATTTTTTGAAGCTGCTGAGTGCTGCATGGCATTACCTTTGGTTTAACCCTTTGTTTTTTATTTTTGCTGTTTGAGAGATGCATTAGGAAAATTATGTTCGAAAGGTTTTTAAGTGCATAGTTTGCATTTTTGGGTTGTTTGTTTACTTGGTCTAGTGCTGAGTAAGTCATTGCATTTAATGAATTGAACTGTGAGGAACATTTGATTCAGTTGTATTTGAGAGATCTGACCCAGGTTTTCCTAGTTTTGGCAATGCTTGGCTCACCAAAACTAAAATTGATGTTTGCCATCCAGTGCACAGCAGTGACATTTGGTTGGGTAGTTCTCAAGTGAGCACAGAGTGGCCTGTTACCGTGTTATTATTCCCTTTCTTTGTTTTTGCCCAATGAACAAGGGGAATTAATTGATGCAGCCTATCATGAGCCCAAAAAATCTGCGAAGACTAGGATGAGTTTGGGTTAGTTGGTTAAGGTATGGGACTGGCTACATAGTTTTGGAGGGGCTTTATCCTTGTTATCTCTTGTGCACAGGGAGGTTGTTCCTTGCCTGGAACAATGTGCTCTGAAAGGTGAGCATAGTGCCTTTTGCATGCTTATATTGTTTGTTTACAAGCATTTTTTTTTTTTTGCCAACCAGCATGTATGGTTTTTTTTAACGCCGTAGCGCCAGTTTTGTCATATTTGATACACGACACTCTACCGCCTGTATTTCATCCACATGATCAATACTTTCCTTAAAAAAACCTGTTGTGTGACATCTAGTACATGTCAGCTGCCCCCTGGTGGATCACTCATGCAAGTGATAGAATACAAAGTCAAAGATGGCTGCCCCCATTCACCCACCTGGCGGGTTTTTTTTCCATAGAAATCTTTGCTAATATTTCAAAGTTACGATAAGAATAACTTTCATATCGCTACTAAGACTTCAATATGAATATTTACTTAATTGAAGCAACTTAAACAAATACAAACCATTTTCTTACTAATTCTATTGTGAAAATTGAGTTGAAAATGTATGTATCAAATGAGTTACTACCGGTATTCAACCCTGAAATATCCGCAGAAGTGCCGACGACCTCCTCAAACATTACAGTATTTATGAGGCTTGCTTTTTAAGCTAGTGCAAAGTTGGTGGTGTCCTATGAAACTACAGGACCTAAGGCCTCCATTGGTAGCATCCATGTCATGTTAGATTGGATGCAAGGGGGCCAAGTTATGCTCTTAAGTCACACTCAGTTTAAATGTAAAAATGAAATAAAAAGTAAAAATAAATAAAGTAAAATAAATTAAAAATGAAAGTGAAATTGACTTACCCCATTGTCAAGAGCGTCAAAATAACCTCAAATCGAGGAAAAATTTCTTGTCTTACAAAGAAAATGGTGATAGAAATAAGTGTTTTAAGTTTACTTAAAATAAGTAAATTCCCCTTTCTTGAAAATCACTTTTTGCAGAGTAGTGGACTGTCAACAACAATATCTACCCTTCATATGGCCCCCAATACATGACTTGGGCATCAATCAATGGAAACTTAAAAAAATGACTGGAAGTACTTCAAATGTGAGTTTTTGGAAATGGCTGAATATCACTTCAAACACCACTGTGACATATCAACAGAGCACTAAGGTGACTAAGAGCCTTGTCTTTCACCTAGATTGAGGAAATGTGTGCCCTCAGGCAATAAAGGTGTACAAGTTACATGTCCAGGTAGAGCTACAGGAATACTGCACTTCCTCTTACCCTCCGCATCCTCGCTGCCTCGAGAGTGATGTGGCAGCCGTGAGGGAAGCAGGAAAAACAGAGTAGACATGAAAATGGCAGTTGTGCCGTCTGTCACGAACCTGCAAGAGACATGCGCCAGTTACCACCTTTTAACATTTGTTAGCACCAGTTAACACCTGGTAGCACCTATTCACATCTGGTAGCGCCAGATAACACCTGCTCACCTGCTTGCACCCGTTAGCCCTCCTAGCCCATAATGCCTATGAGCACATTCTCACCTTTCAGCACCCGCTCACCAGCGAGCATCTTTTTGCATCAGCTCACCAGTTAACATGGTCAGATACATGAGCTCGCCCCAGCCAGGGTGGCAGAATGCCAGTGGTGATGATGCACTCATGTGCGTGTGTTTGAATGTGCATGCGCATGTGTATGAATATGGCCAAGCGTGTGTGTGTGTGGACTCACGTTTCTTTCTGGTTGAAGAGTACAGTGGCCCAGCCAGGCATGAATCCTGGCTCTCGCGTGAACCACAGCAGCACCAGCAGAACGAAGATGAAAAGGACAGAGCCTTCGGCGTAGGTGAGGTTGCCAAGCCTCCTGTATTCGTCCTTCATCACCTGGTATGCTTCCTTATCATTGCTGTCCCTTCTGCCGCAGCCAAATGTCTTCTTAAAACTATGGAAAAATGGCACCCTTCTCACCAATCTCACCTCTGTTCAAGACACTCACAGCTCCTCATCAATGTCACCTCCACAAAAGATGACAGATTTGGGTTTTGTTTGACTTTCCAATGGCAATAGAAATGCCACTGCTTATGTATGTCCACCCAACAGAAGGGGCAGTAGAGCCTTCATGTCAAGCCCTCAGTCAGTTGTTCAGAAAATGCCACCACCTAGTTTCATAATGGTTCAATAACAGCTAAATCAGACGCATGAAAGGAGCCAGAATGAACTTGGTGTCCCAAACTGGAACCTGTCTCTTTGACTTCAAAAAAGGAATTTTAATGCAAGTTTGCTTAATTCCTCAAACATAGTCCATGATCACTGATTTTGTAACCATTGCAAATGAACTATTTTATAGACTGTGAGTTTAACAGCTGTGCTGCCAAACCCTGCTCCTGGAGATCAACTGCCCGGAAGATTTCACTTCAAAGTCAGTACTCCTCACTCTGCTAATTAGCAGCTCAACTAGATCCCTGGCTGTTAAGTGAGGCGCGCTTTGCTAAAGTGGGAGTTAAAACCTACAGGAGAGGGGATCTCTGGTGGCAGGGTTAGGCAGTCCTGCTCACTGTGGTCCTATATGTTCATGCTGGACATTAAGTGAGTAGGTTCTGTGTTAAGTCTCTGCACTTCTCTTACTTTAGTCCCAGAAACATGAACTGCAGCCAGAGCCAGGACAGGGCCAACATCAGCACCATGTTTGGGAAGGAGAATCCAAACCAGCTGGCGAAGTTTATAATCCCACCATTATCTGGATATATCCTGTGAAGAGAGGGCGGCAAATCATTTGGGGTTGGCTGGGTGTGTGAGCTGGTCTCATAGCAGATGTGTGGGGTCTGTTAAAGTGTGTGAGGAAGTTTTAAGGGCATATGTGTGGTGGTGTGGACTGGTAGGGCTGTTGTGATGAACCTGTTGGTTTGGATGTGTGTCTAGGCCGGGGGTGTAATTTACGGGGGGACACGGGGGACATGTCCCTTGCAATTTTTGAAAAGGCAGTATTGCCCCCCTTTTCTACATCAATATTTGGATCAATTTCTTTGTTCTACTTCAGATGGAGGTACCTGAAAAACCAAAGGCCTTTTGAGAATTTGCACCAGAAACGTGTCCCCATCTACCTTTGAAATCAAAATTACGCCCATGGTCTAGGCAGACATGTTGGGTTAAATGTGTTTGGGTAGCTACGCATTGAGCAGTTGGTTGGGATATTACAGTGTTTTTCAAGGCTCTTACTCGTCCAGCTGGCCCTTGAGGATAAGGTTTGGGGTGGTGCCGGTAAGCGTGGCAGTTCCCCCAATGCTGGCGGCATAGCACACGCTCAGGCTCATCCCCTTTGTCAGCTTCAGATACTTCTCTTCCAGCTTCGATCTGCGGTCCTCCACTGCAGCACTTTCCCACTCCTCTGGAGTATACACATCAATACACACATCTTATCAAAGATGCTCTGGAAGAAATTCCAGACAGAACAGTTGCAAGTGAGGAGGGATAAAGAAACAGGGGTTGAGCCCCTGCAGCAATTTTTGGGTTCAGGGCCTTACTCAAGGACCCAATGGCAGAGTTCTTTCCAACTTCATCTCCCAGATCAAGTCATTATCCCAAGCCCCGCTAGGGGCTTGAACAAGCAGCTCTTCAGTCACCAGTCAAGCAACCTACATTTAGAGCGATCTGACTGCCCCGATGCACAAAACACATCAGTGCACACATTAACGCACAAAAATACGTAACTCCAATCATCAAAGCACAAGAAACTCACATCAAAACACACATCAATGCACAAAAATGCACATCAATTCACATAATACACTTGTCAATATATAAAAACACATCAATACACATACACACAGCAACACAAGCCTGCCATTACAAACGTCAATACACTCATCAACACACAAAAACACCAAAACACACTTCTATATGCAAAAACGAATCAACACACACATCAATGCACAAAAACATACATCTATAAACACATATCAATGCAAAAAACCCACTAATTCAGACATCTAAAGACATAAAGCACACATTAGTCTTGTTCAATCCAGATTTTTTGTGCTGGTCAAATTAGCATTTTTCTACGTTCTCATACAGAATCACCCAATACATACATCAATGTGCTTAAAAGACATACCCACACAGCACATAAAAGACATCTACACACAAATACATACATAGATATACATAAGTCACAATAAATACACAAACATACATCTGCACTCATAATTACAGAAAACAAACTCCAGAACACAATCATACTGTACAACAATTGGCACAACAAGGAAAGTGCAAATATATTCCAAACAAAACATAGCTTTGACAGGTTTCAGGCTGAAACACACCTAAAACAAATTATATTCAATTATTTTAATGAATGGCATTTTTTTTCATAATCAAGAAGAGGAAAAAAGATGGAATAGCTCAAGCCTGAATTTTAAGCCAACAAAAATTGTTCTGCATCATATCCTTGATTAGTTTATTTGCTATGTAGAAAAAAAGCTGGATAAACACCCTCTTAGTGTGGTGTTTCCATAATTTTTGTCGGGAGTTGAAGGGAAAAACTTCTTCAGTGCTTGTGCACATGCATTTTGGAGTACGTAGTGCCTACTAACCCAAAAGGACAACCCAGGCAGTTTTTTGAGGGATGCCTTTTTCAAAAAACATGTCATTTGGCATCTCCTCTTCAGACATCACATGAAGGCTCATTCCGCCTCTCATCTGAATATCTCCATTGATGGCTTATTTAAAAAGTTTCCCCATATTTTTGCAAGTACTGCACACACTGGCATTTTATCCAACCAAAGAGTAAAGCATGGTAATTGCTCTATTGTTGGTGGTAAAAAGCCACACACAACAGCAGCCCCACGTCTCAGAGGACAGAGGAGCCGAGTGAATATACCAATTTTTTTCTTTTCTTTTTTTATTTTTTGATGGCAGCATTCTAGTTACAATCAAAAAAAATATATGTACGTAGGCCCTATGTACTATCCACATTTCGTCTTACTGCTTGAACATTGCATGTCTAACCTGGGTCAGTGCAACTCAGGACTAGCAATTAACTTTATTTCAAAGGGGACCTATTATATTTTTTGGGACGATAAAAAGAAGTAATTGTTTCGGTTTACATTCAAGGAGAATCTGTTCCTATCTGGCCAGGTGATTTTTCCAAATTTCTTTTAGTATATAAACTGAATTCCAAGTGTAACTTTAGTTAAAATGAACTGACCTTTCGTCACAAATTTCCCCAATTAGCAATAAATCATAACCTATTCAGATAAGTAACAATCGCTTCTGTAGCCATTACTGGCTTTGTTGTTCTGGTGTGATTCCATCAAAATGCATGCAAATGTGAACTTCTGGGCTCTCATTTTGAGGGCAAAATCCTTAGTAAAAATGCTATCGGTGAGAATTTTTTTCTGAAATTTTGGTCAGTTGTTATTTATTTCAGTGGGTCATAATTTATTGCTAATTGGGCAAATGTTTGATGAAATTTGTATGACTTGGTTGTCAACGTAGCTAGCAGGCCACCGAAGTGCCAGTCGCAAAATTACTGTTAGCTAGCTATCATGCACGCTTTACCTTTCAGTAATCATTCCATAGTTTATTAGCTAGCTGGTCTAAATTGGCTGTGAATTTAAAAACCATTAACAGTTTGGCCAGAGGTGATGTGCAATTGGCACAGTCATTGACAATAAATGGAATTTTAACTTACAGTTGGCACTATTCAGATGTTAACTATGAATCATTTCTCAACGTTTAAGACTGAACTCTAAGAGTAGTTAAACTTTTATAGAGACTACTTCTATGTGAATGTCACGGCTATCCTTGCTTAGCCTGCTGATGTCACCTTTCTAATTCCATTGTGTTGTTTAACAACTAACTTAGCAAGCTGACTTATTCATTAATCTGTATTTACAGACTTGCAGGTGGCCGGGGGATTATGATATTGTCACTTCTGTTGAAACATGGGGCTGATGCTGCTGTTTGGTGCCCGATCATGACAGAGCTCATTTCATAGAGAAGGCACTCACTTAGAACAGAGGGTTTTTTACAGGGTTAAGAATGACTGGAAACAAACTATTACTCATTAGACCCACTCAGAACACTCAAAAATACAAATAAAACACATCAGACTCATTCAAAATGCTCATATGGACAGACCTACATGTGACTACACACGTAAACACACATCAAATTGCATCAGAACAAAAATCAAGCTTACACACACTGCACCTAAAACACACATGAAGCTCACTCAAAACACAGGAATAACTCACTCAAAACAGGCAAAACTAACACAATCGCTCAAGATATACCTCACATTGCACCACACAAAAGACACCTCACACTCAAAAATTATCTTCACTACTCAGGCACTTCTCTCTCTCTCTCTCTCTCTCTCTCCCACTATTGGTTTATGAGGCTGAAATAAGCTGCGGTCTAAAAGTGATACACAGACATACAGCCCAAAATAAGCCATAAAACAGGGCTTTAAAAGTTAATAAATCTCTGTTCCTTGCTTCCTCCTCTCCCACCTCCCTTCTTTCCCCTCTCTCTCTCTCTCTCTCTCTCTCTCCCTTTCTCTCTCTCTCTCTTTACATCTCATCAAAACTGTCTGCAGAATGTCAAACATTAAATCGAACATCATGTGCCAGGAATTTTATGGGTAAGGTTCTGGGAACAGAGTGCACTCTCTATCAGTCTCAGCTGTGATATCTGATTTAGCCGGAATTTGGCGATAATCTGAGGAGAGGGGGAAACAAATACGGTTTTAACTAGACTATGTTCTGTCAGTCAGCAAAGCCATGAGGACATCTGAAGACGAACGTGAAAGCAAGGATTTTTGGTTTAGCCGAGAAGCAAAGGTTTAGCATGTTGCTATTGTTTACATATACTGCACATAGTGTCTGGGCAGTTAGTAAAACAATATGGCAACTTCCCAGCTGATTGAAGTCCAATGTCCTCATGCTCTCTGGGCAGGTTCCCCGTGTAGCCCCTAGGAGTCAGCACTAGCAATGCAAAAGCTAGCCAGCCCAGTTAAAAACTGCCAACTGAACATTTGCGTGGTTGCCCTCTTTCTTATTCATAATTGCTTCTTTGGTACCGTTGCCATCTAGTATCAGAGTAAAGGCTCTGCACTGGTTACATTGATGGTGCAACCCGCCCAGTTTAAGGCTTGTATCAGAGATCCTCAAATCAGGCCATCAAATCCAAATCTAACACTGCTTTTCTACATCCCTGGAAAGTCTTTGAAAACTTAGTGCTGCTGCCTGGCATGATAGTTATTGGACTAGACTCAGAGGAAAAGGAAAGTTGGAAAACCAGCAGCTCTTGGTTCTCTCTCAAGGACCATAATTTGAGGACCAGAGGCCTATGTGGTGCAGTGGGGTGGATTCTTGTCCTTACCATCACCAATGGGCTCCTTGATCGGGCTCTCCTTTACATTGCCCAACTGGAAGCCCTCGTTATCGACGCCAGAGGCAGCCTGATGATGGAGACATGGAAGTCAGAACAGTTAACACTTCAAGTATCTCCTGAGCTAATTTAAAATGCCACCTGTTGCTCTTTCTCCTGAAGTCATTTACTTTACCTGCTGCTCTCCCTCCTCAGCTCTTTTAAATACTGCCCACCAGCCGCTCTCCCTCCCCAGCTCTTTTAAATACTTCCCACCTGCCGCTCTCTCCTTAGCTCTTTTAAATACTGCCCACCTGCCGCTCTCTCTCCTCAGCTCTTTTAAATACTGGCCACCTGCCGCTCTCTCTCCTCAGCTCTTTTAAATACTGCCCACCCGCCGCTCTCTCTCCTCAGCTCTTTTAAATACTGGCCACTTGCCGCTCTCTCTCCTCTGCTCTTTTAAACACTGCCCACCTGCCGCTCTCTCTTTCTTCAGCTCTTTTAAATACTGCCCACCTGCCGCTCTCCCTCCCCAGCTCTTTTAAATACTGCCCACCTGCCGCTCTCTCTCCTCAGCTCTTTTAAATACTGGCCACCTGCCGCTCTCTCTCCTCAGCTCTTTTAAATACTGGCCACCTGCCGCTCTCTCTCCACAGCTCTTTTAAATACTGCCCACCCGCCGCTCTCTCTCCTCAGCTCTTTTAAATACTGCCCACCTGCCACTCTCTCTCCTCAGCTCTTTTAAATACTGGCCACCTGCTGCTCTCTCTCCACAGCTCTTTTAAATACTGCCCACTTGCCGCTCTCTCTCCTCTGCTCTTTTAAACACTGCCCACCTGCCGCTCTCTCCACAGCTCTTTTAAATACTGGCCACCTGCCGCTCTCTCCACAGCTCTTTTAAATACTGCCCACTTGCCGCTCTCTCTCCTCTGCTCTTTTAAATACTTCCCACCTGCCGCTCTCTCTCTCCTCAGCTCTTTTAAATACTGGCCACCTGCCGCTCTCTCCACAGCTCTTTTAAATACTGGCCACCTGCCGCTCTCTCCACAGCTCTTTTAAATACTGCCCACCTGCCGCTCTCCCTCCCCAGCTCTTTTAAATACTGCCCACCTGCCACTCTCTCTCCTCAGCTCTTTTAAATACTGGCCACCTGCCGCTCTCTCTCCTCTGCTCTTTTAAATACTGCCCACCTGCCGCTCTCTCTCCTGGGCCTCCTCTGTGCGCTGCAGCTGCTGCAGCACTGCCTGGGCGATGGGTAACATCATGGCAGTAGATGCCGTATTGCTGATCCACATGGAGAGGAATGCTGTGGTACTCATGAAGCCCATCATTAGCCTGTGGGCAAGCAGAGAGATCAGAGCCTTGTAGAGTTGATTTGGTTCCAATGTCCACCGGAGGAAATAAAATGGACCAATTAAGCAGCACTGGAATATTATTGAAAAAATACCAAGATACTGTGGTCTTATATTTTCAGAGCGAGGAATGGGTCGTGTCAACATGGCTCTCTTTAGCTGAATAAATATTTGTTGTTGTGTCTGAGATCAGAGTTTTAGTGCATTAAGGTAGACAAGTAGTTTATCATGAACAAGAACATACTTGAACATAATATTTACTGTCGTAGCTGTCAGGTTTTAAACAAATGTTCACATTATTAAGTTCCCAACCGGCTTCCATTAATTTTTTCTGACCAGCAACCGGCTGAGCACATTTTCTCGTCGCAATATTACCTATAATCTATGGCCATCCGCAATGAATGGAATATTTGCTTCCAGTCGCTAACTTTAAGTTCTCTAACATTACAGCCAGTGCTAGTTACACTTATAACTGCTTCTGATCCAGCTAAGCTTTCCAGATGTTTGCGATTGAATAAAATTATCTCAAAAGGGTAAACTATCCGCTCAACATCCTTTCCTCTGAGCAGGCTCAAATTTAGGCAAGACCAAAATTTGTCCTGGCGGTAAGTAAAATTATCTTACCCCGTGGACAAATCATCTAAAGAGACTAAATGATCTCACATTTTGGGGAGGAAATTACTCTGAGGAAGGTAATCAAAAGTTTTTTAAGTCTAAATAGAAGGTTAAATTGCTTGGTGAGATTTTTTTTTGTTTTGCAGTGTGGTGGTGTGGGCATTGTAATGATGAATGAGCTGCATATAATCAGTGCAAACAGTATGCAGGTGTTGTGGTCAGAGTGACAGTTGGAGTGGTATGTAGTCGTGTTGTCGGGGTGACAGAGGGCAGGGTTGCACATAGGGGGTACAGTCAGTGTTGCAGTGGGTGCAGTTGCGTATGGGGGGGAGGGGGGGGGCAGTCAGTGTAACAGTTTGTGAGGTTGTTCAAAGGGGGTACAGTCATTGTAGTGGGTGGGACTCTTACAGGGCAGGCTTCACCCCCACAATGAGCAGCACTCTCAGGGCAATTCGCTTGTGCAGATTCCAGTGCTCCACAGCAATAGCCACCAGTAGTCCTCCGATAAACAGCATATTTGAGTCCTTCAGGTACTGCACACACACCTTAATAGACAGAGAAAATTCCCTCAACATTCATTCTGATATAACAATGCATAATAGTCTTCCTCATATGGGTATTTCCATATTTTTTATTCATTTCATTGAGCCTTAGTGTTAGCAGGCAGAGAAGTCAGGTCTGGTCACAAGCCTCTGTTTGTCCAATCGTTTTTGACTTAAGCATCTCCCACCCTGTTGGTGAGCTTTTATAAACAATGTAACGTTCATCTCTCCGGCTCCATGCCCTCTACGTCGCTCCTACTCCGGCCTACTAAAGATCTGCATCTCATCTATGCACAGTACGACAATTTCTTTTGTTTTTATTAGGATGATTGCTCCCACACAAGATAAGCCTTTGTTGCCATTATGGGGCAGAGAAAGGAGTTTTTCCACTTTCCCTCCTGTTTAAACCCAATTGCCTCACCAGCTATAGAGGTTGTGGTTTGGAGCAGTTCATTATAGAAATGTATATACACATATCTAGGATCATTCTCCCCCTACGTGCTGCAATTTCACATAGGTTAATTTGTCTGATGATGATGTTAATTGACTTCATGCTTGTGCTCTTTTTCAGGTTATTAAAACACCGAAGTCCTACTTGCTGAAGGAGCCAATGCTCAACCTTAATCCCTGGTTAAAATGTACCATCTCCTCACCAGCAGACTTCTGACTGAGAAACTTTATTTTACTGCGATTTGGCTGAGCTCAAGTCCTAGCGAGGATCTCCTTTTAACCCCTTTACACAGATGTCTGTAATGAATTCAGAGCACAAGGTAATGTGCACTGAACAAAAGTTGAGGCAAGAGGATCCAAGTGCAAAGAAAATGATCTGCTTCTTCCAGACATGCATAAAAGAAATACAATAATAAACAACAAGCAGGATTAACAATCACAAAATACAAAGAGCTCAGCTAGACTATACTGAAAGTCCAAAATACAAGCACAAAGGTTTGGTGCAAGGTCTACTGAGAGGATACAACAGACTTTGCAATGAGAGTGGGCCTGTGCCTGCTCTATATAGGCTTAATTAGATTATTAGATAATTGCTGACAGATGAGATTGGTTGTGGTGCTGGTGTGCAAAGCAGCCCGGAGCTAATTCTCCGGTGAAGAGGAACGTTGTGGCTGAGGCCTGACAATGTCTAATCAAGCCAATCCTTGCCTATTAAGAATGACCTCCATTTAAGGGTTTATAGCTATTATATTTATAGAATTTTAGTGTCATCGAAGCTATAGAAATCAAGCAAGACTCATATCCTTTGGAAAACTAATTTAAATTTAATTTAATTTTTATTATTATTTTCTCACAACCGTCATATGAATTCTTTGCGCATCTATTTGTTTTTTTTTTTTTACCTTTATTTACGAGGTTGTTCCCATTGAGGTTAAAATCTCTTTTACAAGAGAGACCTAACTGAGGCGAGCAGCACCACATGTAGTACAAACTCACATCAAGACAAAACAAACCAAACAATACGATATCCAACACACAGAAAAGTGCAGCAGTCACAACACAATTAGAATGAACATTTACAGGTTTTGATTGCTTCCATACACCTTATAGCAGCTTTAAAATAACCAAGTGTTTCTAAATCTCAGAACTTGGTCTCCCTCTATAAGCTATTCCAGGTTGAGGGTGCAGAGAACCTAAAGGCCTTCTGAACTAACTCAGTCTCAATCTTAGGAACGGCCATAAGTGCCATGTCCAGAGACCGCAAGCCGTAGGAGCCACTTTACTGAGACATGTCACACAATGCATAACATGGAATTCTACCAAGTATAGAAACAAACCAATGGCTAAGTCGAAGTGTGGAAGGATATGGCCGGTCAACCTTTGAGTACAGTACTCAACAATGTGTTAGGCCTCTGCAGTTTGTAATGAATCTTAGAGCTCCGTGATACATCATCCACCATTTGCAGACAATGAGCTGATGAATTCACATACAACAGATCACCATCATCAAGAAATGGGAAAAAAATGTAAGTTCCACAAGTCTTTTTCTGATATTGAAAGAAAGGCTAAATTTATTTCCAAAATAAAATCCTAATCTCAATTTTAACTTTTGAACGCAAACTGCAACAGAACGGAAAAAAAAGCAGAATCGACACAATGAGTGGAGCATGCAGCGAGTGGCGTGCAGTGGCATGTTGCGATAAGGATGTCCCAGAACCAGGCAGGTGTGTGCTTACGTCTCCGGAAGGCATGATATTCATCATGGGGAAGAGGATCACAGGAAGCAGCGCTGTCACAGCCAGTGGAATGCACTCCGTACACCAGTACAAAGCCATCAGGATTATCACAAACCCACACTTCGCCTCCTGCACGCAAACACACACACAGCAAGAGTGTTATATGAACACACATACTAGTGCTGAGTCATCAGAATCATTTCAAATCTACAATTCACCTCCTGCGGCACACACACACACAATGCGGGAGGATTATACACAAACACACACACACACACCAGCACATTAGGACACTCAAACCCACAGCTTACCCGCTGCAGCACACTTTGTGAGTGTTACACACACACACACACACACACACACATAAGCATCTGCACACACTCCCACATACACACACACACGCACACACATACACGCTAATGCTCTCATATTCATTGCTTAATTTCTCATACAGCACAAATACATGGAAAAATTTGTGGATCATTCCATCTTGAATTTTTTACACTAGGGCATGCATCCTACGTCATCGCATGGCCACAAGTGACTGTTGGTATAACTACTCGACCTGTGCATATGCAAGATGGAAATATCCAGTGCGAAAGCACCACTATCTGGGGTTCAGGAAGAATGAAATAGATCCCTGTTTTTCAAATTGCTATACATCCATTCTGTTGTATCCATCAAGGAAGAAAAAACTAAGTGTCTGAACTTGGAACTTTTCTAAATTGTGCTAAATGGGAACAACACACGAAATCATTTCACATAGAAAGAAAAATGCATAGATTTCACAGCTCTTATTTCACAGAACTTCTACCAGTCACCCTCCAGTTAAAATACTAATGTCAGCATAATTGTGTAAAGTGTGCAGTTTTTACTTCCTTAGCTAACCTCAATTCAACGAACTTGCCTTACACAGCCAACAGTCCAGAGGGTGTTTGGAACTTATTTGTGGGGATTTCCCATTTATGCTGTGTCTGCCAAATTTTAATTTTGATGTCAATTTCATGGAATCGTCTATTTTCATCTATCATCTATCTATTTTTTTGGTGTATCGGTCACAGCTTCTAACAATCCATAAAAAGTGCTCAAATCAGTGATGTTTGCCATGATTTCCAACTCACTTGCTGTAAAAAATCAAAGCAAATACATGACAAAAAAGCTTCCCAGGATTGGTTGAGTAGAGTTGATGCATGTTGCAAGCAAACCAGGGTGGCGTTACTCACAATTTGGAAAAAAAGTTGCATTCGCAAACTAAAGGGCACCCAGTAGAGCGCGCAGCTTTGCCACACCACATAACTATTCTTTTGGTAACAGAATATGTTACAGATTACTTCTTAAATTAAATCAGCTCTTCCTAGGACTACTACCTATCATCCTGCCAACTTTTGTGCCAAACCAGTTATAACTTTGAGAGTTGTCTGGTCAGGAATATCACAGAGACTCGCATTACACAGATATTTTGTCATTTTTCCAGATCCAGAATCCAGAGTATGCTCTAGATCACTTCCAAAATTGAATCAACTCATTCTTAGTCTACCACCTATCATCCTACCAAATTTCGTGCCAAAACGTTCATAACTTTTTGAGTTATCCTATTTACAGACAGCCAGAGGGGCAAACAAAAAATGGGTGAAAACAATCTCCTTGGCAGAGGTAATGATTCTAAATGGTTAATATGTTGTTTTGTGAAATATCTGTTTGAGTATTGCACAACCCCATATGAGCAGAAATTTGTGCCACTAGAAATTGAATTTGAATGATTGATATTTGAATTTTAATCACTCAGTTTGAATTTGAATTGCACAATTTGGATTAGAATTCAAAACTTGTAATTCAGATTCAAAATTTCACTTCAAATTCAAAACACAGAATTCGAATTGAATTCAAAGTAAAATTTAGAATTTAATTACAATTTTTTAATTCAAATTGTGCAATTCAAATTCAAAATGAGCAATTCAAATTCAAATATTAATAATTCAAATTTAGTTTCTAGTGGCACAAATTTCAATCTACTATTTGGCCAGGGTTGATTGAAACCTCACAACGGCAACCACAAACATCAATAATATTAAATTTTTGAAAGTGAGCCAAGATGATGTCAAAAATAGCTTCAGAAACTTGAAAGAGAGATTTCTAGCTTCCAAGAAACTGCCAGGTACAAGAGAGAATCACTGCTTTGTCCTTAGTGCTACACAGTTTCAAGTGAGCAGTGTGTCCGGGATGCCACAGTTCACTGCCAATGTCACAACTGGGTTGATTGTGCTGGCTCCTGTTTCAGAGGATGATTATCGTACTTTGGACACAGTGAAGATGGCAGATATGATCTCTGCACAGTAAGATATGCAGTAGTGGATTAGGATAAGCAGCAGTAGATTGGGAACATCCGTGATATCAGCACAGCACGTGATATCAAGTCATCTTCATGCATCCACATGGCCTAATAAACATCATCTCTTCTTAACTGGCTAAGAAGGAGGGATGTTTATCAGGGGCATTTGGATCATGTGCTCAAGAGTTGTTGATGCATGTGTGACACCAAGTGGGGGGCAGTATTCAGTCCCAAAATGGACACAGGAAGCCATGGCACACTTACTCTGGGCAATGCATGGAGCTGAAGATGCGATGTCTGAAGTGACTGAAAACAGTGTAATATGCTGTTTATTATTAATTGAAACCACAATTCCAAAATAGTTGGGACAAAGTGTAAATTGTGAATAAAATCAAAATAAAATTAATGACTTTCAAATCACACCAGCCAGTATTTTATTCACAATAGAACAGAGATAACATTGCAAATGTTGAAACTGAGAAATTTTACAATTTTATCCACAAAATGAGCTCATTTCAAATTTGATGGCTGCTATAACTCTCAAAAAAGTTGGGACGGGGGCTTGTTTACCATGTTGTAGCATCCCCTCTTCCTTGTAACACAGAGTGGAGGCGTCTGGGCATTGAGGAGGCAAGTTTCTTGAGTTTAGCCATCGGAATTTGATCTTACTCTTGTTTAATTCAGGCTTCCAGCTGCTGGAGAGTTTTGGGTCTCCTTTGACGGACTTTTCCTACAATTATGCCCCAAATGTTCTCAATCTGTGAAAGATCAGGACTGCAGGCGGGCCAGTTCAGCGCACGGACTCTTCTACTACGAAGCCATGCTTTTGTAATAGCTGCAGTATGTGGTTTTGCATTGTCCTGCTAAAATACGCAAGGCCTTCCCTAGAATAGATATCATCTGGAGGGGAGCATATGTTGCTCTAAGACCTTTATATACCTTTTAGCATTCATTTTTAAAACATGCAAGTGTCCCACACCATATGCACTAATGCATCCCCATACCATCAGAGAGGCTAGCTTTTGAACTGAACGCTGATAACTGGAGGGGTGGTGTTTCTCCTCTTCAGCCCAGAGGACACAACGCCCATGATTTTGGACAGGAATGTCAAATTTGGACTCTTCTGACCACAGAACACTTTGCCACTTTGCTACAGTCCATTTTAAATGAGTCTTGGCCCACAGAACGCTGCAGCGCTTCTGGATCATTCTCAACAATGGCTATCTTTTTGCATGATAGAGTTTTAGGTGGCATCTTTGGATGGCACGACAGCCTCTGTTTACAGACAGTGGTTTCTTTAAGTATTCCTGGGCCCATTTAATAATGTCAATGACAAAATCATGCTGGTCAGTGATTCAGTCGCGTCTGAGGGCCCGAAGATCACAGGAATCCACTAAAGGTCTTAGACCTTGTCCCTTATGCACAGAGATTTTTCCAGTTTCTCCGAATCTTTTGATGATATTATGCACTGTCGATGATGACACCTTCAAAGCCTTTGCAATTTGACGTTGAGGAACGTTGTTTTTGAAGTATTCCGTTGTTTTTTTTATGCAAGCCTTCATGGGTTTGAGAGCCTCTGGCCGTCTTTACTTCTGAGAGACTCAGCCTCTCTAAGTTATCTTTTTTATAGCCAATCATGTTACACACCTGATGCCAGTTAACTTTAATCACTTGCTAAATGTTCTTTCAGCTGATTCTCTTATATATCAATTGCTTTTTCAGCCCTTTTTTGCCTGTGTCCCAACTTTTTTGAGACCTGTCGCAGCCAGAAAACTTGAAATGAGCTCATTTTGTGGATAAAAATGTAAAATGTCTCAGTTTCAACATTTGAAATGTTTTCTATGTTCTGTTGCGAATAACATATTGGCTCATGTGATCTGAAAGTCATTGCCTTTAGATTTTATTCGAAATTTACACTTCGCCCCAACTACTTTGGGATTGGGGTTGCATTATTGATTTTTTTTCTTATTCATATTTGGAGAGCAATTTTAAGACTCCAGAACTCTGATCTACTCAGATTTGGCTATCAGGCAATAGTGTTTTTGTTTTTTAGTACAACATGTCATACTTGCTCATTATGTGATGAAAGTTCAAAGAAAATAACTTTTTTCACTTTTTGAGACCAAATATTTCATATTCTATTATTAAGTGAGGAGTCGACTTGCAAAACCTGCTAAGTCAAGTTTTGAAAATAAATGAGTTATCTCCCTTAGCCTCTCTTTCAGACACCTGCAAATGTCCCACTGACAGCTCCACTGTGAAAACCTACTAAATCATGTTATAAATTGTAACAGAAAAAGCAAAGCTCTATCAAAACTTGCCAAGTCAAGGAGGAAAACTGTCAAATTCTGCTAAGTCATCAGTTAATGTGGAAACGTGATTCCATTTTCGTTCGCTAGAAGGAACCAATTATAGGCTATTATAGCCTATTCAGCTTTTGCTTTCTCTAACTCAAGATGGGGGATAAGGACTCAAGTTTAATTTTGATCGCAGAAAATGCAAACAAATCTCCTTGTAAGGGTTCAAAAAGGACGCTCTTCAAGCTTGAAAGGTAAGGAACCCTATTATGAGTTTGAATGATATCCTTGCATGTCTTAAAATGCATTTCATGCATGTAGAGTGGATCCTGAGTCAAAGACCTTCACCTATTGAGTAGCAGGGCTGGTTTAAACATTGTCAAGACCGGATAAATTTCCAATCCACTTTCAAAACCTTCTAATTCATAACTTTGTGTTGCAAAATCAAAGTAAAAAAACAATGAACTGCCCCATGAATTATGTCTGCAATGCTAATAGTTTCAGTGAAGTGAAAATTGGTATCGATGGAAGATAATTTCTATGCCTACCGAAAAATCTGATTTTTCTGAAAAATGGACCAACTTGACGTAGAATGTTCTGCAAGTGGACTCCTCAAGTATTCTATTTGTTTTGTATTATTGTGATATACAAACACACATAGTTCACAAAATAGCACTAGTTAACTCCTGCATCATTGCTTTTCTGTTGACTTTTCATGATGGCTTCAATTTTTTTTTTATATTTCAGCACACCCTTGATAAAGACAAAATTTGATCCACTTGTCCAGTATTGCAGATTGTGAATCAATGACATGTTGAAAAAAAGTTGGGTCTTTTATCTTCTTTTTCATAGTTATAGAGATATTGTCATTCAAACATAGCCACAAATTTCAATG
This sequence comes from Gymnothorax reevesii, assembly GCA_029721435.1. Lineage (NCBI taxonomy): Eukaryota > Metazoa > Chordata > Actinopteri > Anguilliformes > Muraenidae > Gymnothorax > Gymnothorax reevesii. The sequence goes on along the minus strand of CM056574.1, from coordinate 66,696,526 downwards.
AGTGAAAAAAATATATTGATAGTTGACAGGCACTAGGAAAAATGTACAAATCTTGCTCGTTTGCGACCCATTGTTGCCAAATTCAGGAGAGTGAAGATAGTTCACGGCTCTCCTCCGACGCGCGTGCCTGTCAGCCACTGCTTCTTATACACTCATTGGTTGAATCTTTGCAAGTCCAGAACGAGCGAATCTTCCTGACGAGCACCCTGGCCAACAGGAGGCGCTGGAGCAAAGAACAAAGCTATTTATTTTATTTCCCTTTCCCACCAGTCTCTTCCCAATATGAAACCCTATAGCGTAAAAGCCATTTGTGCGCTACTCTGAAAAAGCTGCCAAGCGCTGCCGGTTGGTACGACTGGGGCTTGAACCCGCAAAGTGACTGTCACCTCTGCACTTAACCGAATGAACTATCTGGCAGCTCCAGGAAGTGCTTGATATCAATCTGAAATTTCACAAATTTTTACTGGTACCATTTTAAATATCTGTAGTTTATGATAAAAAGTTACCAACAAATCAGAGACGGTTGATCTTAAGGCCCCTGATGAGCTGAAATGGAATAATCCTTGTGCATTCACTATTTGAGGTTTCACATGCACATAAAGATTATTCTATGACGTATTTTGACCACACTCATGAATATAAGAAGCATGGGCATAGTCATATTTTACTTCTAAGCTAAATATGCACTAAGAGTGTAACACCCACACAGAGGCATGCACACATTGTTAGTGCACAGCACGCACAGTCTTATCTGCATACAGTAAGATTGCTGATTATGTGTGTGTGGGGGGGTTGACAGGTTGGGATTCCATCTAAACACAGCCGCCCCCCTTCAAAACAAATGAAAGATGGAAATACTATTTTACAAACTGACTGATCCCCAGGGACAGCACTTTTGGACCAACCTGAACTAAATCATACATTACCACTGTAGCTTTGCACGAGGGGCCATAAAATTTTATGATTATGTTAAGTTAATGAGTAAAACACTTTATCATGAAAGCTAAAGATGGAAATTGCACAAAAAGCAAACTCTAAGGTATCAGCCTCTTACAGGCAAGAGATATTATACCCTGAGATGGTGGATTCTCAGAAGAAATTGAGCAGGATTGGGCAATTCATGCAAGATCACTCTTTAAATCATACATAGAGTGCCGCAAAAAAGTATTTGCCCGCTTCCTGATTTCTTCTTTTTTTTACATATTTGTCACACTTGAATGCTTCATATCATCCAATAAATTTAAATATTAGACAAAAATAACCCAAGTAAATGCAAAATGCAGTTTTTAAATGATGATTTCATTTACTGAGGGAAAAAAAGTTATCCAAACCTACCAGGCCCCATGTGAAAAAGTTATTTCCCCCCCTTGTTAAATCATGAATTAATTGTGATGAACAACATTTTTTTAGTACAATTTCACTAGGCCTGATTACTGCCAGACCTGTTGAATCGAGAAATCCCTTAAATAGAACCTGTCTGACAAAGTAAAGTAGGCTAAAAGACCTCAGAAAGTAATTCATCATGCCGTGATTCAAAGAAATTCAAAAAAAGTCATTGACAGCTATCAGTCTGGATTAGATTAAAAAGACATTTCTAAGGCTTTTGGACTCCAGCGAACCATGGTTAGAGTCATTATCCACAAATGAAGAAAACTTGGAACAGAAATTAACCTTCCCAGGATAGCCAGCCTACCAAAATTTCTCCAAAAAGCATATCAACGACTCATCCAGGAGTTCACAAAAGAACCAAGAACATCTAAAGAACTGCAGGCCTCACTTGCCTCAGTTAAAGTTAGTATTCATGATTCAACAATAAGAAAGAGACTGGGCAAAAATGCCATCCATGGGAAAGTTCCAAGATGATAACAGCTGCTGACCGAAAAGAACAAAAAAAGCTTGTGTATTTTGGCTCATTTGCCAAAAAAACATCTTGATGACCCCCAAGACTTTTGGGAAAATATGCTGTGGACTGACAAGACAAAAGTTGAACTTTTGGGAAGGTGTGCGTCTCATTACATCAGGCGTAAAACTAACACAGCATTTCATAAAAAGACCATCAGTAAAACATGGTGGCGGAAGTGCGATGGTCTGGGGCTGCTTTGCTCCTTCAGGACTTGGACGACTAGCCCTAGTTGACGGAACCATGAATTCTGCTCCCTATTAGAAAATCCTGAAGGAGAATGTCCGACCATCAGTTCATGACGTCAAGCTCAAGCGCACTTGGGTCATGCAGCAGGACAATGATTTGAAACACACCAGCAATTCCACCTCTGAATGGCTAAAAAAACAAAATGAAGGTCACTTACACTAGGCCACTTAGAAACTTAGACTATGCCTCAACTTAAATCCGTTTGAGATGCTGTGGCATGACCTTAAACAGGCCGTTCATGCACGAAAACCCTCCAATGTGGCTAAATTAAAACAATTCTACATGGAAGAGTGGGCCAAAATTCCTCCATAGCGATGTGAAAGATTCATTGCAGTTGTTCTCAACCAGGGTGGCACAACCAGTTATTAAGTTCAGGGGCCAACTACTTTTTCACATGGGCCTAGGTAGGTCTGGATAGCTTTTTCCCCTCAATAAATGAAATCATCATTTAAAAACTGCATTTTGTATTTACTCGGGTTATCTTTGTCTAATATTAAAATCTGTTTGATGATTTCAAACATTTACGTGTCACAAATATGCTAAAAGATAAGAAATCAGGAAGGGGGCAAATACTTTTTTACAGCACTGCATATAGACAGCAGGGAAAATAAATAATGAATGTGTCAACATTTTTCTCAAAATATATTTCTATTGGGGCTATTGACATGAAATTTTCACCAGATGTCGGTAACAACCCAAGTATTCCACACATACAAAGAAATCAGAACAAATATGTGCATAAATTAAAGGAGAATTCCAGTGTGATATTGACTTGGGGTGTATTGAAACATGATAACGAGTACTCACCTTTGCTAAATACCCCACCTATGTACGCACGCAACATTTTGAAATATATGGCTTTTTAGCCGAAGCTCCCAACAGGCTTACAATGGTAGTGAATCGGGCATAACGTTGCCATGCAAAGAAATCGCTATGAACAATGAACATGAACAAGGCTTAAAGTGGCTCCATACTTGATTGCTAGAATTCCGAGGGCCCTGACATTTAAAACGAGGCACTGAGAACTTTGAAAATGCACCGGTAGTTTATTAAAAAAGATTGTTTATGCAAACCTAACCTTGAGGTAGTTTCCAGTCACCTCCATCTTGAAAGTCATGATATGGCGATTGATGAGCTCAAACAAATAGGGATAGGGGAACAGAGTGCAATCTATTCGTTCGTGCACGTCAATTGACTTATTGTGAATAATTGAAGTCTTTGGATGTCATAGCACACACCATGTTTGGAGGACAAACGGCACTATGCATCATCCCCAAAACACCATACCAACAGTGAGATTTGGAGGTGGGAACATCATGGTGTGGGGCTATTTTTCAGCATATGGTACTGGCAGACTTCATATAATTGAAGGCAGGGTGCAATGGAGAAATGTAACAAGACATTCTTGATAAGAATTTGCTGCCATCTACCAGGATGCTGAAGATGAAACGGGGGTGGACATTTCAGCAAGACAATGATCCCAATCACACAGCCAAGGAAACTCCCAGCTGGTTTTAGAGAAACAAAATAAAGCTACTCGAAAGGCGCAGTCAATCACCCGACTGGAATCCAATTGAAAATCTATGGAAAGAACTTAATTTATGGACTAATTTGTTTTGATTTCTTTGCATGTGTGGATTCCTTGAGTCGTTACCAACATCTGGTGAAAATTTCATGTCAATAGTCCCACTTTTTTTATTGAAAGTTGGAGTTCTTTGGCTAAATACAGTAACTGTCAAACTAGCCCCTGAGAACCTTAAGCTTAGATACCAGATGAACATCTATATAACACATGGCCTTGCTTGCCTCATTTAATATCAGCGCTCATGATTAATGATCTGTTTGCAGATCGTGTGGTCCATTTGGCCTCATGGGGCTGTGACCTCCAACATGTTGCATCAGGGCGCTTTACAGTCGAATGTGAAGCTGTCTGAATGAGAATCAGCACCTCCAAATATGAGGCCATGGGTCTCGGCCAGAAAAAGGGGGATTTTTCCCTCTGAGTTGGGGGTGAGTTGTTGCCCCAAATGAATGAGTTCATATATCTTAGGGTCTTGTTCATGAGTGAAGGTAGGATGGGGCAGGAAATAGACAGGGTGGATCAGTGCAGCATCTACAGTGATGAGGGAGTTGTACTGGCCCATTGTGGTGAGGATGGAGCAGAGCCTCAAGGCAAAGCTCTGGATTTACCTGTCAATCTATGTTCCAAATCTGACCCACGGTCTCAAGCTATGCGTAGTGACCGAAAGGACAAGATTGCGAATACAAGCGGCTAAAATGAGTTTTCTTCACAGGGTGGCTGGACTCGCCCTTCGAGGGTGAGAAGCTTGGACATCCAAAAGCGGCTCAGAGTAGAATCGCTGCTCCTCTGCGTTGAGAGGAGTCAGTTGAGGTGGTTCAGGCATCTGGTCTGAATGCCTCCTGGACGCCTCCCTTAAGAGGCTTTCTGGGCATGTCCAACGGGGAGGAGGCCCCAAGGCAGGCCCAGGACATGTTGGAGGGATAGTATTTTATGGCTGGTATGGGAAGGGCTAGGGACCCCCAAGGAAGAGTTGGAGGAAGTCGCCGAGGAGGGGAATGCCTGGGCAACTTTGCTGAATCTGCTACCCCCATGACCCAACCCCGATCAAGCACTCGAAAATGGATGGATGAATGGATGGATGATTCCAGTATACGTATAAATAGACAACAAAAAATGGCACTAGTCGAGGAGTTGAAGGACAAAAACCACTGCGAACCAAGAAAACATCATAGCTTATCTCATATTTGCTGAAAAATACATTGATAACCTATGCTCCTTTTGGGATAGTCTTTGGACTGATTCAAGACAAAAATAAGATTAAGTGATAATTGATCTTGTTAATGTCCTGACTTAAAGCCCATTGAGATGCAGTTGCAAGATGTTACATGGGTAGTTCATACTCAAAAATCCTCCAATGTGGCTAAGAAAATGCAATCCTGCAAAGAAGAGAGGGCCAAAATTCTGTAACAGCAATGTGAATGACTGATCTTTAGTCTCGAAAGTGATAAGTAGCTGCCAGAGGTACTGTAGCAAACAAACTTATTTACAGTAGTTTAATTAATGGAGCCATTACTTTTTCATCGGGATGAAAATACCTAGATACAGAAATAATGTAGTTCAGTATTGTTCAAATTGAATCAGCCATACAGTTATTTAACAAATGAACAAATTCACCAAACTTCAAAATGATTGACACCCCGGGGTTAAAACTTGGTGCAGTGACCTCGGTTGAGAAAAACAGCATGGAGCATTTTTTGTTACTATTTGAGAATTTAAGGTACACATTAGGAGGGACTATTGTACTATTCCTTACAGCAGATCCTTTTAAGATCAGTCACATTACTGTCTTTATGCTTATCAACTGCCCTCTTCCACTGCCCTTATCTACTTCCCTCTTACTATAGCAGAATGTTTATATTGTCGTCCTGCAGCCATTTCTGTGTAAATTTTAAGTGTGCTTTGAGTCCTTATTTTATTATGGAAAGTACAGGCAAGTCTCAGCCTTTTGGCTGAAGCAACCAGAGTGTCAGCCAAAATTTCCTGAAGCCTCGTGGAATCCCTTAAGCCATTGATCTTTGAGTGAGCACCTCCGGAATAAAACCAACCCAAAAATATCACTGATCTACCACCATGGTTATGAGATTGTGTTTCCTTGTACACGTCTCTATTTCAACGCCTGACATGCCAATGGCGTATCAGGCTAAAACATTCTATTTTGATCTCATTTACCCACCACACCTTCATAATTTAAATGATTTAAGAGTCAGAGGTTATGGACGAAGATCATGCAAAGTTTAAATTTAGTTGGTTTTGTTCAGAATAATCTTTAGGAGTGTCATTGAGAAACTTTGATATGTAGGGAATTGGTTGTTAATTAAGTCAATAAATCATTTTAGTTAGTTACATTTCAACATTAATAAAGATAAAATTTTCTCAAACTGTGGCCTTGAGTTTATGTCCATGACGTTGTTGTTATCATTTCTTTTTACAGTACGTTTGGTGCCTTTCCATTCAAGGCTGCCAACAATTGTTGAGCTGGATGTTAGGTAAACTTTCTCTTTCCATGAGTGAAGTGACAGTTTAAAGGCTTTTTTTTTTTGTTTCTCGTGTTCCACACTTGTCTATGGTACTGTAAGTAGCCAATCCGATAAATTTGTTAGAGAGCTTTAAAATTTTACTCTCTTCTGCTGACTCACCAAGACACTGTGAGGAGTGTCTTTTCAACGGTTTCTCTCTATATGCGATCTAACAGCGATGAAATCATGAGCTAAATTGAGTACAGTGGCGAAGCCAGAACTGAGAATTGTGACAAAACATCCGTTTAAAACAGTTACTAGTCCTGACCTGTTCTCAGTCATTTTCATAATTAACAAAAGGTTCGCTCCGAGAGCAGTCCACACTTAACAGGTGCTGCTTCTTCTCCCCAGTTAAGTAGGAGGACAATCATTCATCTGGATGCGTATTTGCTGAATTTAAATCAATGTTATTCAAAATTGCATACCTGCACTAATAGCTTGAGCCGCAGGCTTTTTATAGCCTATTTAACTGCCGAGTGCCACATTTTTTTTTCATCAACCCACGCAATACCGAGAGTGAAAGGCAATATTTCACTGGAATGCGACTAATCAATCAACTGGCCAGGTAATAATTTAATTATTTTTTTTAACTGAATTTAGCCCATGATTTCATCGCTGTTAGATCGTATATGGAGAGAAACCATGTCTTCAGTTGCCAATTACGATAACTGGAAAATGCATCAATGAAGGAAAATGATTGAGAAGTAGCCAGGACTTATTGCTGTCATAAAGGGATGTGTTTTGGCCCACCCTCTGGCTACGCCACTGCTTCAATGGCTCAGTTCTAGTCAATTAACTGAGCAGTTACACGTAAACAGAGACTCACACATACACTTACAGTCAGTTACACACACAGACAGAAACTCACACATTCACTAGCAGTCAGTTACACACACAGAAAGAGACTCACACATGCGCTTACAGTCACAGTTACAAACACAGAAGCTCACACACACCTATTACAGCCAGCGTCACACAGACAGAAACTCACACATTCACTAGCAGTCAGTTACACACAGAAAGAGACTCACACATGCACTTACAGTCACAGTTACACACACAGAAGCTCACACACACCTATTACAGCCAGCGTCACACAGACAGAGAAAAACACACTCCTGCAGTCACAGTTACACACACAGACAGACTTGCAAAGACCTACAGTCACGGTTACATGCACAAACTCACACACACACCTACAGTCAGTGTCACGCAGGCAGAGAGTCACACACAGTCACAATTACACACAAAGAGATTTGCACACACCTAGTCACAGTTACACACATACACACACACACACATCTGCAGTCACAGTTGCACACAGAGACTGATCCAGACATGCAGAGGCTCTTACCGAGGTGTTGATGGCCAGAGGAAGGGGCAGGATACATAGTGGGGTGAGGAAGATGATGACATAATTCCGATATTTCCAAATGGTCTTAAAGATCTTGGAGACCAGAGCCAGCATGATTTACTCCAATAACACAGGCGCCACAAACGCAAGAAAGTGAATGATACAGGGACAGCACAAGATATCAGAAACACAGTAACGGCACAGCTATCAGAGGGACAGGCACAGCATCAAAGGGACAGCATCGGCAGATAATTTGCAATTCCACTGTGCAGAATGTAGAGAGACAAGCAAATAAAAATCCGGGTATATATATGCTGAAGGGTTAATGATTACACTCGACTGTGGGCGGGGGGGGCTTAATGAACTTCACACCATGAAGAGGGACAGTGAGAGTTCACAAAACAATGGACAAACTCAGCTTTATCGATAAGACCTTGAATGGGACTTCTTGAAGGCACTTTATCTAACTCCATAAACATGCCTTTTCACTGCCTTCCAGTAACAGTATAAACCTGCGCGTGAGCAACAGCCAGACTGTCCACAACTGCCTGCCCCCCTCAGCCGGCATAATGACACACTGTGACCCTCTCAAATGACCCGCCATGTGCTAGCACTGGAACAGAAATGGTCCTTACCTTCCCTCCCTCCTTCACTCATTTCATCTCTCTGGCTTTTTTAAATAATTTTTTTTTAACCAGCGAAGATGCATCAAGAGCATTTCTATTTATGAAGGACACGACTGTAAGAGTTTGTCCTTGCAGTCCCCCCCCCCCCACTGCTGCATTCTTGGAGGTCTGGTTATTTAAGGGTTGACTTTGCCTAAGTTGAGCGCAGCAGCATTCCAGTTTTGATGCCCTGCCGTGTTTGTGCTACTGCTCCCCTCGTGTTTTATTTTACTTATTTAATTAAAGATATTTATATTTTTACTCAGCCTGTGCGTTTGGGTCCCTTTCCAAGCTTTTGGGTCCATAGTCCCAGTGCTCGCTGGCTTGTCTCCTGCCGGCGGGGCAAAACTATGACAAAAGACAACACCATCATAAACCTGTCTGCTCTTTTCACCCCAATCAGCTGTTCCTGCATCATGTCACCGGCCAGATGCTGATATGCGTGTTTGACCACCACCTTCCCCAACTCTACCAGTAAAAAGTCTCCATTCAACATCAAGAGGATGACAGTCGGGGGGTCAAGATGCTGCCTGATCACGGGATTCTTTCAGTGACCAGCTATCTGCCCCAAATAGAGTCTACATCAAAGCAGTAATGAATGTTTGGGCATTTGGGCATCACTCTCTTGAGTGAGATTTTTGTATTTCAGTTGCCCGTTCTGTGCCTGTTTTTTTATTTCTGGGTTGTCATTGTGCACTGCATTCTGCCCAATTGGTGTTTGGAATTGTTCGCAACCACGCCCCTGCCTGGTAATCTTGTACGTCATTCTACTCTTTGGCTTGTGACTTAAACTTTCCAACTCCTCTTGTGCCAGATAAACTTAAGTCTGTTTTGAATTGCGTTTCTGCGCCTGGATCCAAATTACACCACCTTGACACGTTTTTTCTGTCAGTTTTACTTTGTTTCATAGTTACGTCTGGCAACACAGTTTGGTGGAGCAAAGTATTCACCTATGTTTGTTAGTTGGTCCATTCTGTTACCCCCAAATATACAATATATTTCAACAATATTTTGTAGAAGTGTTGGCCACAGGCAAAGAAACAATTTAGCTTTGGGAAAGATTCAAATTCATATATGTTCGCTACGACCATATTCTCCAGTCTTTAGGTGTTTCAGAGAGAATTTATCATTGCTGATTCCCAGTCATTGTCGTCATTTAAGCCTTTTTCTCTCTGACTGGATGTCCTGTTTTCTGACCCTTTTTTATCTGAGCTTCTGATTTTTGGATCTTACCTGTTTCTGACTACAGGCTGCCTGCTTAAGACCATGATGAGTTTGGAGAGCGGTTTTTGCCCTCCTGGTTCCAGAATTCTGCCTGTCTGACCAATGATTCTGCTCTAAAGTCCGGTTAATTTTTCATTTGGTTTCCACACAAATCTGGCAGGGACTCTACTCTAGGCCTCATTCATGATTTTTTTTTTTTAAGCTGCAAAAAGTCAGCTTCATAAAGGCCCCTAATATCTGAACACTAAACCACGGATTAGACCTTTGCTTCATTCTAAATAAGCTTGCTGGCACGACCGCAACTTTTGAAATTAATCCTGGCCAGAATAATATCTGTAGTTTTTAAAACAAATGACCAGTCCAACTTTGGGGCTAAATCCCTGGGTTTGCCTATGGTATATCGCTCAAGAAATCTAACTTCAATTGTTTAATGACTTTCAAAAGTGACGGGGCATCATCTTGGTATGATAGGTTACAAAGTGGTCTCTAATGCCATTAACCAATACTGCAAGATGGACTCTATCTGAACATAATCATTCGAACCCTGAATTGTCCCACAAATTCTAGTAGGGTCTTTGGCCATTGGAAGTTTCTCAACTACCAAACTGTAAAACTAATTTAGTTTCACTTATATGTCGCTACAGGCGTACATTTCCTCAAAATACAACCATTTTTTAAAAAATGTTTAATTGTTTTAATTTATATATATATATATATATATATATATATATATATATATGTATATATTTCAGCAAGTCTTGTATACATTTTCCCATTCAAAAAACATAAATTCAAGGGAAATGAAGTTTGACTCCACTGGAACAGATTTATTTTCAATAAAACAAGCAAATAAACAAAATCATAAATACAAAGATGAAGTAAAAAATGGCGAAAAGTAAAAAGATTAAACGCCCAGCAATTATTTATACAAAAAACTATGCCTCCTTTGCTCTGTGAGGACCCGTCTGAAACCGGAATATGAGCCCTGGTCATTAATGTTGTGGCGCTCCACCTTAAACACTATACTATCTCATGCAGCAATTCATCATGCTTCTCATTGCTAATACGAGTGCACCCCAATTTAGTACTTGTGTTTTTGCGCCCTCTCAATACTAGTGCATATTGGTACAAGGATTCTCAAGTCAGGAAATGACCTTGAAAATGACTTGAATATTTAGCGGTTAATTACAGCAAAAATACTACAACCCCAATTCCCAATTGAGAATAAAATCAAAATGCAATGACTTTCAGATCACACCAGCCAGTATTTTATTCACAATAGTACAGAGATAACATGCCAAATGTTGAAACTGAGAAATTTTATTGACAAAATGAACTAATTTAAAATCGAATGGCTGCTACGGGTCTCAAAAAAAGCTGGGACAGGGGCCTGTTTACCATGGTGTAGCATCCCCTTTTCTTTTTAACACAGAGTGGAGGCGTCTGGGCATTAAAGAGACAAGTTTCATGAGTTTAGCCATTGGAATTTGATCCCACTCTTGTTTAATACAGGATTCCTTCTGCTGGAGAGTTTGGGTCTCCTTTGATGGACTTTTTGTTTGATTATGTACCAAATGGCCTCAATTGGTGAAAGATCAGAACTGCAGGCAGGCCAGTTCAGCACACAGACTCTTCTACTACGAAGCCATGCTGTTGTAATAGCTGCAGTATGTGGTTTTGCGTTGTCCTGCTCAAATAAACAAGGCCTTCCCTGGAATAGATGTCATCTAAAGGGGAGCACCTTTATATACCTTTCAGTATTCATGGTGCTTTGTAAAACATGCAAGTGTCCCACACCATATGCACTAATCCATCCCCATACCATCAGAGATGCTGGCTTTTGAACTGAACGCTGATAACAGGAGGGGTGGTCTTTTTCCTCTTAAGCCCGGAGGACAGTATTGCAGTATTCCTAGGTCCATTTAATAATGACAATGACAGAATCATGCCAGTGAGTGATGCAGTGGTGTCTGAGGGCCCAAAGATCATGGGCATCCAGTCAAGGTCTTTGGCCTTATGTCTTACTTTCAGAGATTTTTCCAGTTTCTCTGAATCTTTTGATGATGTTATGCACTGAAGATGATGAGGCCTTCAAAGCCTTTGCAATTTCACATAGAGGAACATTGTTTGTAAAGTATTCCATAATTTTTTTACGCGAGCCTTCACAGGTTGTCGAGCCTCTGACCATCTTTACTTCTGAGAGACTCAGCCTCTCTAAGATATCCCTTTTATAGCCAATCATGTAATACACCTGATGCCAGTTAACTTGGCATGTTGATGCCAGTTAACTGAATGTTTTTTCAGCTGATTCTCTTATTTATTAATAGCTTTTTCAGCCCTTTTTTGCCTGTGTCCCAACTTTTTTGAGACTTTTTGCAGCCTAAAATTTGAAATAAGTTTATTTTGTGGATAAAAATGTAAAATGTCTCAGTTTCAACATATGAAATGTCATCTATGTTATATTGTAAATAACATATTGGCTCATGTGATCTGAAAGTCATTGCATTTTGATTTAATTCACAATTTACACTTCGTACCACCTACACTCCACAAAAATATAAACGCAACACTTTTGTCTTTGCTCCCATTTGTAATGAGATGGACTCAAAGATCTAAAATTCATTCCAGATACACAATATTACCATTTCTCTCAAACATTGTTCACAAATCTGTCTAAATGTGTGATAGTGAGCACTTTTGCTTTGCTGAGACAATCCATCCCACCTCACAGGTGTGCCACATCAAGATGCTCTTCAGACACCATGATTAGTGCTCAGGTGTACCTTAGACTGTCCGCAATAAAAGGCCACCCTGAAATGTGCAGTTTTTGCTTTATTGGGGGTCTGGGGACTCAGAACCAGTCAGTATCTGGTGTGACCACCATTTGCCTCATGCAGTGCAACACATCTTCTTCGCATAGAGTTTATCAGATTGTCAATTGTGGCCTGTGGAATGTTGGTCCACTCCTCTTCAATGGCTGTGCAAAGTTGCTGGATATTAGTGGGAACTGGTACGCGCTGTCGTATACGCCGGTCAAGCACATCCCGAACATGCTCAATGGGTGACATGTCCGGTGAGTATGGTGGCCATGCAAGAACTGGGACATTTTCAGCTTCCAAGAATTGTGTACAGATCCCTGCAACATGGGGCCGTGGATTATCTTGCTGAAACATGAGGTGATGTTCATGGATGTATGGCACAACAATGAGCCTCAGGATCTCATCATGGTATCTCTGTGCATTCAAAATGGCATCAATAAAATGCACCTGTGTTCTTCGTCCATAACAGATACCTGCCCATACCATAACCCCACCACCACCACGGGCCACTCGATCCACAACATTGACATCAGCAAAGCGCTGACCCACACGACGCCACACACGCTGTCTGCCATCTGCCCTGAACAATGTAAAACGAGATTCATCCGTGAAGAGAACACCTCTCCAACGTGCCAGATGCCATCGAATGTGAGCATTTGCCCACTCAAGTCTGTTACGGCGACGATCTGGAGTCAGGTTAAGACCCCAATGAGGACGACGAGCATGCAGTTGAGCTTCCCTGAGACGGTTTCTGACAGTTTTTGCAGAAATTCTTTGGTTATGCAAACCAATTGTTTCAGCAGCGGTCTTGAGTAGCTGGTCTCAGACGATCTTGGAGGTGAACCTGCTGGATGTGGAGGTCCTGGGCTGGTGTGAGGTGGGATGGATTGTCTCAGCAAAGCAAAAGTGCTCACTATCACACATTTAGACAGATTTGTGAAGAATGTTTGAGAGAAATGGTAATATTGTGTATCTGGAATGAATTTTAGATCTTTGAGTCCATCTCATGACAAATGGAAGTAAAAACAAAAGTGTTGCGTTTATATTTTTTTTGAGTGTATTTCGGAATCGGGGTTATAAAAACAAACCATTTAAGCGATTATACTGTTGAGCGCTTAGAGTACATATGCATAATGGTGCTTGGACTCTCAGATTGAAGCACCAGGAAGGCAAGGCTGTATCTCAGGCTGCATTCATGCAATTACGGAAGTTGAGAGCTCATTTGAAATGTCAGAGCCCATCGAATCAAATGGCCATCCGCAAAATCAAAGTGACAGCACCTCAAGCAGATCACAGAGGAGAAAATACTTTGTTTGCAAGCAGAATGCTCAGAGACTGATCTCATCGGAAGCTGTGCCTCAGAATAGAACATGCATGGAGACTGGGCAATCTAGTTTAAATATAATACTGGCATAATGGGCTAACAATAGCCAGCACAAATTTTCCCTCAAACACAGTTTTTTCTAACAAAACGTTAAAGGTCAGAAAAAATTTTTGCTCATTGCTGAAGAATGCAAAGTGTATGACTGCTGTTCTTTGAGTGCGGTGCAGGTGTAAAATGACAATGCTTACATCGTTGGATTCTGTGGACTGTCCTCTTTAATTTGATACATCATTTGTATGCATAGCACAAATGCATTAGAAATGCTAGCGATCAAGCACTGATATTATTTTATCCTATCTTATGTTTTGCTACATGCTTATTTATTTGCTTGGTGCTTGAATTGTGTTTGGTTGAGGAAAAAATGGTCGTTGTGAGCTTTCTGCCGAGATTCTTCCCCTTAAGTTGATTTGCCATATGACAATGTTGCTTGTAGGGAACATGCTGTATTTATGATGCATAATGATTGCCCCCAGCATTGGGGGCGTTCGGGTGTAAGAGGTTAATCTAGCAAAACATGCATTTGAATAGACTTCAAATGTTAAAAACACTGGTACATAAGAGCAAGCTGTTAGAGTTAATTTGTATATCACTTTAGTTGCAAGTAAAAGTACTTTTTCACAAATGCAGGGAATCTATGTAATCTGACTAATCACAGGAAAGTGAGCAAATCAACATTGGTTCATTGGCAAGACCACAACAATTAAGTGAAAATTATCTAATCTGATCTATCCACTCCATATCAAACTAAAATCAAACATCTAAATATCAACTGCTCATTGAATGACACCCTATTAAATGGTGAATGAATACACAAACCTTTTTTCCAATGAAGTTGGGATGTTGTGTGAAACGAGAATTAATACAGAGTACAATGATTTGCAAATCCTTCTCAACCTATGTTCAATTGAGTACACTACAAAGACAAGATATTTAATGTGCAACTTTTTTGAATTTTAGGAAATATTCGCTCATTTTGAATTTGATGCCGGTCTTTATTCACTTTTACACAACGTGCCAACTTCATTTGGAATTGGGGCTTGTCGTACTTCAAAACATGCCAGAAAAATTGACTAAATATCGCAGAAAAACAATATGAGATCAGCCTAGTCTCAGTCTACACAACACACCTGACAATAAAATCAAAAGTATATGTTCTTTAACTAATGAAATTATGGGGAGGGGGGGGGGCTTCCAATCAATAAAAATATAAAAAGGAGAAAAAGAAAAAAGATCTAAGATCAAAGTATACATTAAGAGCAAGAGGTGCAAGAGTTTTAAGCCATAGATCCAAGCTGCATCTCGTCTCAATCATAACGCATCTATGTGTCCACCTCATTACGGCAAAGAAGCCTTTTCAATGCCCACATACCGCGGAGGAGAAACAGGGTGATTAGCTTCTACAAAGTGTGCAAAAAATGGATATGCAATGATCTTGCATTGAATGGTACTACAGTGAGGCATTTAAGTTCTTGTTTAGCCTTATCCACATATGCCTAGCCACAAGGGCTGGTAAATAAATAAATAAATAATACTACTAGCGGTACATGTAATGATAGCTTTAATTAGGGGATTTTTTGCTTACTGTAATGAAGATGTTCAAAATCGTTACATTTCTACGTGCCATTTCACTGGGCACAAGAGATACATCTGTAGTACCATTAGCAATAGGGGCAAGTTTTCTTGCGGAGACACACAAAGGGGTGAGGTTCTGACCCCAAAAAACACAACCATCAGAGGTTCAGAAAGAGCTTTGTCTTGAGGATGAATGAATGAATGTGAATGAAATTGATTCTGAATTGTTCAGCACTTTTAGATAAAAATTTGAGAAACTGATCTGCTGTCTGCAACTGAGTCTTGGGCAGCTGGTGTGTCAGTGCAGATTTCCTAAGATGTACTCTGTGGACAGTGGAAAAGTTTTGCTTAGTTTTATACAGGGACGTGCGGTGGAGGTTAGTTTGGTGAGGCAGAAACCACCCCTTTGCCTGATCAGCAATCATACGATTAACTAGTTTAGTAAGATTATTCGGTTGAATGACGGGCTAATTTAAGTTTCCGCAGCGTTATTGCTCAGTACATCGAAGCTGAAATGCTCAACAACAGATTTGCGCGTACTTGCTTCCAGGAAGCCGAAGCAATGTCATCAAAAAATAGTAACACAGTTCGACTTATGCAGAGTTCAATGCTTAATCAATAGCCTACATAATGTATTCTCCTTCAAATACGCGCTTTTACACCCAAACAAAAAGCGGGCGTTTATTTTGAGTCTTCTTTCTTGATCCGATTAACAAAATGTCTAAACAATATACAGAATTACCGAGAGAATTTTTCCTAATTTACTATTCCGATTTCCATCCTTGTAGTCACGAATCGCAGCGTATACGTGAATGAAGTCATTATCTCCTCTATCAGTATCAGGCTTCCTACAGGCTTGGTCTTAATTGTTTTCATTGTCAATCAGGAATAGTACGTGGGAACAGATTCACAAAATCCTGTGATAAAAGTTTGGGTCACTGCCTCACCTCACCATACGTCACTGGCTTCCTGTAAGCGAATACTCGCAAAACTGCAGTTTCGTGAGCATTTCAAGTACGATGTAGCCTAGTTAGCAATAACGCCGCGGAAACTTAAACTACCCGACATTCTGCTGAATAGTCTTACTAAACTAATTAATCCTCTGATTGCTAATCAAGCAAAGGGGAGGTATCTGCCTCACCAAACTAACCTCCGACTGTACGTCACTGGTTTTATACCAGCAAGGAGCTCTGCTGGGACATCACCAAGCACAATTGGAGAACATTTCCAAGACCCTGGAATCCTTGGCAACAGGCATGAATACCAAGTCTGGGCAACTGCAACAACTCCAGCTGCAACCCAAGCTTGCCCCAGCCACCGCTGCAGCAGCTCCTGCCATCGGTCCATCCTTGCCACCACTCAGCTCGTATGGTAGCCATACCAGCACTTGCAGATCCTTCTCATCCTTGGGTCACCAGGTCTTCAACACGCAACAGCCCAACGTCCCATAGCGGTAACGCTGGTGCTGCGGGATTTTCGATGGCGTGCCATTAGCCTCTGACCCTTAAACGGATAACTACTTTCAAGCTGTTTCTGTTTAAGATTGCTTGACTAACAATCCCACAATTTCTTTACTGAATAAACAAGACCAATATAGAAGCCTGTATCGATTAAGATATTATTGATAAATGACAGATCACCGATGGGCTACATTGACAATGTACTTAACAGTGATATTGTACAAATGAAAAAAAAAACCCAAATCATTAGATATGTAATGCCCCTCCCCTTTGGCATTCCAGTGCCTGGCTACCTGGTCTTAGCCTCTTTTCACTCAGTTATTGGGTTTTCACTTGTTTCCTTTTAGTTAATTAAGATTCTCTTTATTCAAAGCTTACTTTCACCCTTCACGAGCAGTAAGCCATAGTCTGTTTCCCCTCTTAGTGCAGTCCCTTTTCAGTTCTCCTGGAAGTTTTGTATTCTTTTGCGTTATTGTCACCTCGATTATTTAACCCCTTTCTAGACGCTCGTGTCTGTAGATATGCAAATTTAAGCACTTAGTTACAGTACTTGACCATGAGATGGCATCCCCTGATCAGCTATTGAATTTTCCCAAGCAGGCAGAGCTGAAACACGATTTAGAGTATGGAGAACTTCCCTTCAGTCCCTGTTTTTCAGGAGTTGCATGAATTAAACTCCTCAGCTGAGCCTGATGTGCAAACTGGTCCATATCCTTGCCCATAGTGTCGATCAAGTAGCTTCAAAAAATTATCACTAGCGACAGAAAAGAACTTACTTACGTACTCTGTTGCAACCATTTTAGCTACAGTGAGCCCACAGTATCCCAATTAGCGGTTAAAAAAATACGTTTTGTGAAGCAAAAAATCCTACATTGTATTGATTCTCTCACATTCTACTGTCAATTACAGTCATCACACACAAAATATGAGTAGTTCCCTCCCATGGATTAGATGGGAGATTTCTCCATTGACAAATTCAGCGCTCCCTTCTATCCAGTGTCGAAAGCCAGTCACTCAATTATACACTCAGATTCATCTGCGTAACTCTACAGTTATAGTTCACGCCCTCGTGAAGCTCCCCCGGTAACGATGTATTGATAGACTCGTTTCTTATCCAATTCCTGAGTGTTCAAACTTTCCTCAATAACTGAAATACATTGATCGGACAATAAGAATAGGATACAAAGCTAAGTGTAAAACTAAGGTCGGTCGAATTCTTTGAATTTTGGCCACGATTGCGCAGCTGAAAATGATGCGATATCAAAGAAACAAAGACAGCCGAGACCGGCCTGAAGTGTTCAGTTTTATTTACGAGATAAATTTTGTATGGATGCAGTCAATGGGAATTATTCCGAATGAAACAGTACTGGAGGGTTTCTTCTACCCGATGCATATGTCTCTGGAGGAGGGCATCAATGAAGAAAACAGGTTATACTTCTACTCTGTTTGCATTTTGCTCTAATATGGCTTTTTGCTGTAGAATTCATACCGCGTTTAAAGACAATGAATGCCGAGGTTTTCGTTTCTCCAAATGCATGCATCCCACGCACGTCGATAGATCCCTCGGTATGTTCATTACACCATTCTGTTGAATATGGAAACATATGTCGTTAGATTTTTCCTGAAAGTGAAATTTCTGCTCTGTTAAAATAAGGTATATTTCAGAATTCAGATATTACTGAGCTAGTGAGTTTTTACCCTTATAAGGTGTAAGGTTATGAGCTCAGATGTGAGAGCGGTTAGCTTTTCATTGCAGCGTGAATGTTATAGCTGTTTAATCAGCACTTTATTTAATGCTTGGGGGACTTCGAAGAAAAATGGACAATATTGTTAACTTTATTATGGAGAAAAGGCATGTTTTGTGTTCGGAAAGGTTACTGGTGACCAATGATGTTCAACTGCACTGATATTGATAAATTCATGCTAAACTCAACCAGAAAATCATTAGTTCATGCTGAATTTCATGCCCCAAAAGTTAATTTGTGTTAAATATATGATTAATGTATGATTTGACAGTGAACCATTTTGATGGATCTCAGACTTTGGGGAGACATCTGGATAGCTGTCTAATTTGGCTCATAGCAAGCGGGTAATCTAGAATGTAATGATCAAGATGAATTGTACTTGTGGTCAAGAAGTTTATGATTCCAGAAATGTATAGTTTTAAGCCCCAGCAGTTTTTCAATTGTCCGTATTATTATAATTTTTTTTTTTGTGCTAATTTTCATGAAGATTTTTTGTGTTTGCAGCCCCTTTTCTCCACTAAAATCATAAAAATAAACTGCAATACGATGGGAGTCTAAATGCTTCGAGTGTCTAGACTCAATTGAGCCAAAGTTTTTCTGCCTGTGAAGCTGCAATCTTGAATTATAAAGCCTTAAATCAGGTAACACCTAAATAGCCAGATTTGGCTTCTGCGCAAAGCAGTTAATAAATTTCACTGTCCAGAGTGTCTCATGTGCAAGGCTTCCAATATACTTCTCATAGGTCTTCAGCAACCTTTAACAGTACCTCAACGACTATGGTCACACATTATCCTCGACCTTGTCATGGGTCTTCCTCTCTCCGAGGGCAACACCACAATACCAACCATTGTGGACAGATTCTACAAGGTTGTCCTCCTCATGGCTCTGCCAAAGCTCCCCACTGTGAGCAGAGCTTATGATGTTCCAAATTTGCGGCTGCACAGTCTCCCAACAGACATTTGGGAGGTTTTGATTTCGGGGCAGTAGGCAAAGAGGACGGTCAGTCGAACGAGAAATCGATCTGCACATGCGCGAAACTGAAAATCTCACCGTCTTGTTGATTTTCAGGCCGGTTCTCGAGTAAAATAGCGTTCAGTCTGTAAACAGGACAGTAGCTGTATGTAGTGTATGTAAACACAGAGCGCGAGGATTCGGATGTGTTTTGACAGCTATTTAATTTTCCGAATGAAGTTACTTACACGTGCTAGTGGTATTAAGTGGAAAACGATCTGGAATCTGACAACACAAGTCCCAGCTCGGTAAGTAATTTTGCTGTTCTTTACTTTAGTCCTTTAAAAATGATTACGTGCTAGTTTTTTGCTGCTATACTTCATTAGACCTAGTTGAAAATACATGAAATTTGAAGTTTAAGTTCAGTAATACCACGTCAGCTTGTCTTTATGAACAAAAACATCACGACTGCCAGAGAAAAAACCCAAAGCAGTTTTTAATTCGATGTTTGCCAATTCCAGTCGAGAAGGGGGACAGAAGTCTTCCGGTAGGCATCATTGGTTTTTTTTTTTTTTACTTTATTGTTAAAATTTCCTGGTCACACGTTCATTTTTTAAAATCTGTGAATTAATTTTGATGTCTTGTTATGTGTACTTCATTTTTTTCCCCCAGGCTTTGTGATGAAAGTAGTGGCTCCACATCAAAAAGCAGCAGGAACACAGGGAGTGAGACACTGAGCCTTATCCAAAAGAAGATGGAGCTTGACCAGGCCATGTGAAGGGATGAGATATTGAGGAGAAGAGAGGAAGAGGAAAGAAGGTGACAGGATGAAAGGGATTGTAGATATGAGTTTCTCCAACAGAAACAACTGAAACAACAGCTGCAGTTTCAACAGCAACAACAGCAGTTTCAGCAGCAGCAACAACAGATGGAGCAGCAACAATTCCAACAACAACCCATGCAGCAATAAACCCAGCAAACACAGACCATGTTGATGCCACTTCTTCTTTTTTTATTTCGACCCGCTACCACTCCCCCTCTTCGGAGGACAACTTTATTTTTAATGTGAATTTACAACAGCAAAGAAAGAAACAAATCACATCAAATTACTGGTAGCCATCAGTGATTGAGGGGTGATCGAGGCTAGGCTATCGTGTGTGTGTGTGTGTGTGTGTGTGTGCGCGTGTGTGTGTGCACACGTGTATGAGTGCATGTGTGTGTCTGTGTGTGTGTTGGGGGGGTTGCAGTTAAAAACTGCCGGTGAGAGGAAAAAAAAGAAAAGGAACAAGACATTAAACACTTACGCAATGAGGGACACGCAACAAACGAGACAACACAAAGACTCATAAACAGGCAGGCCTCTGACTGTGGTTAGCAAACGAGCAGAGCAGCCCCCCCAATGGAACAGCCAGGCAGCAACAGCCCCGCCCATCAACACATAGCAAGCACGCCAACAACCACGAAGGAAGAGTGGTCAAAATCTACTAATAATTATAATAAACTTTCTTGTGTAAGTGTATCTGTGTATGTGTAGGGTCAAGCAGGATAGTTGAAGAAGTTTGAAATATGGTAAATTTATTATTGAGGAACTATAGGGGGAATTGGCATCAGATTTGTAAAAAAAAAAAAAGTTAAATGGTGACCAGCTGGCGGGCGAATTTATTGCAGACTGTTGATTAGAAGGCATGACGTTTTCCAGTTAAATGTGTTCAATGACTACATTTCTCCACTCGGCAAGGGTTATATTCTGTTTTGTTTTCCAGTTCTTCAGGATTGTTCTCTTGGCGATAGTTGGTGCTGAAAGGAAAATTTTATTATGTGAACCTGGTAAATTTGTAACCGATGTGTCGCCTAATAGACAGAGTAATGGGGATAAGGGGATGCGGCTGTCATGGTTTTGGAGCTCTGTTAGCTCCTTTTGTTACTCTTGTCCGGGACGACATCGTTTTGCTCGCCGTCGGATTCCTGGGCCAGCTGGCATTAATTGGGGACGTTGCCCTGACTCTATTTAAGCTCCCGTTCTTCCTTGTTTGTGTTGCTAGAGTGTCATTTTCCCTTGGCGCTTTAGCCGGTAAGAGCTTTTGAGAAGAAAGAGTATTGGCAGGATCTTAGCTGCATAACAGGAAAAGAATCAGTGAGTAAGGGATTATTTTGGTTTTTTCCCTTTTCTTTTGTCTTTAGTTGAGCTCGCCTGTTTGCTACCACGGACGACGTCAGGTCTGTTGGTAGCGCGAGTCTCGATTTCTATCTCTTTTAATCTCTCAGCATGCTGTTGGTTTTTACTTTTATTTCTGGCCACTGCTCTTGGCGTCCTACCACCAACGCCATCACAGTACACTCTAGCCATAATGGAGACGTCAGCGGTGGCTGAAATTAAGAGGGCTATTGCCAGCCAACAAGAGATGTTAGCTGGGTTCGCTAAATCACTTTCAGCTTTTTGTAATCAGCGTTCTGAACTTGCTGAGAGGTTACACTTGCAGGAGACTGCTCTTCAGAACCAGCAGAGCGTCCTGTTAGATTTGTCTGAGAGTATTAAATCTCTAACGTTACAAACTCCACAAAGAGTTGCAGAAGCACCAGCCATACATTCTCCCCGGGTTACAACTGCCCCAAAGATACAGTGGCGAGGGCGGAAAGTGCAAGGATTTTATTGCCCAGTGTGAAATATTTTTTAAGGCTCAGCCGTCACGTTTTGTTAATGAGGATTCTCCGGTTGCGTTTATACTATCCCTGTTGGCTGACACAACGCTCAATTGGGTCGGCCCACTAATTAGATCTAATTCACCGATTGTAAATTCGGTAGAAGCCCTTGTTAGGGAGATGGTTTGTGTTTTCGATCAGGACATTTGTGGACAAAGACGCAGCTACACGTTTAATGCACCTAAGACAGGGCAAACAAACCGCAGCTGAGTTTTCTATTGCTTTTCGTTCTCTGACCACAGAGACAGGCTGGCCGGAAGCCCCTCTGATGACAGTATTTAGCCATACCCTTACGGAGGAGATTAAGGACATGCTGGCTACATTAGAACCCTGCTCAACTTTAGACTCCTTAGTTCGTACTGCTGTGTGAATTGATATCGCATACGCGAACGCAGCCGGGAGAGACTAAATAAATCTCCGCTGGCTGACAATGGGGCTAAAGTTGCTAGTGACGAATGTGCATCTCCTATTTCACCCATTAAAGATTCTACTTCGGTTGAGCCCATGCAAGTTGACGGTTCGCTTGACCATCAGTCTAAGAGACCCATTAGCAGAAGAGTAATCTGCTTTAATTGTAACCAGCCGGGTCATATCCATCCACGTTGTCCTAAGTTTCGGGGAAACGGAAAACCCCTCTAGCATTTCAGGGGGCACTAGAGGGGCAGACCCAATTTCCCTTCTGAACGCTAATCCCTGTAGAACTTACAGTTGGGAGTAAAAGATTTATTATTGAAGCGTTCGTGGACTCGGGCGCTGTTGATTGTTTCATGGATTTTAAGTGGGCTAGGAGGCACTCCGTCCCTACTGTTGCACTTTCACAATCACGTTCTGTCAGAACTTTGGTCGGTCATCCGCTGGGAACGGGAGTTATAACCGAAGTTTCTGAACCATTAAAAATGTTCATCTCTTTTGGTAGCCACTCTGAAGAGGTTCGATTTTTTATTATCAGGTCCCCCACTTTCCCAATAGTTTTGGGTCATTCGTGGTTACGGGAACATGATCCTTGTATCAGCTGGGGGGAGACAGATTAATCCTATCGTCCATTGGGGTCCCAAGTGTAGCATTCAGTGTAAAACTAATGATAATGGTTCTATCGGATGTGAAGCTGTGGGGCAGGCTGACACCGAGAGCGAGTGTTAGGAGGTTATCGCTCCGTACCCTCCTAGACTGGAGAAAGGGGCAGAGGAGGGGTTAGAATGGGATCCTCAATTTGACTGGCGAGAGCCAGAGGATGATGACTTTTTGGAGGACTTAAGCGATTCAGAATCAGTCACGGATTCATAAGATTCTGAGCAGGGTAAAGAATTTGGGGCTACCCTGAACTTTGACTTGCCTCCGAAATGTTCCCAGGGATTACGTCGATCTGGCTGAGGTGTTCAGGAAATAACAAGCCTCTACAATACCCCCGTATCGTCCGTACGACTGCAAAATCAATCTTTATCCTGGGACAACTCCGCCTTGGGGTTCGCTATATTCATTGTCAGGACCTGAGTGGAAGGCTATGCGAGAGTATATTCAGGAGGCTCTCGCTAATGGTTTTATTTGGCCGTCCACGTCCCCTGCTGGAGCGGGATTCTTTTTCGTTGGGAAAAAGGATGGTGGGCTGAGACCCTGTATTGATTACAGGGGTTTGAATGAAATCACCATTAAAAACCGTTACCCCCTTCTGTTGATGAATTCAGCGTTTGAACATCTACAGGAGGCGTCATTTTTTACGAAGCTAGATCTCCGTAATGCATATCATTTGATTCGCATTCGGGAGGGGGACGAATGGAAAACGGCTTTTACACGCATGACAGGCACTACGAATATCGGGTCTTGCCGTTCGGGCTGGTTAACGCCCCCTCTGTGTTTCAGGCATTTGTCAATGACTTGCTCAGAGAGATGTTGGAGAGATTCGTCTTCGTTTATCTTGACGACATTTTGATTTTTTCTTCAACACTCTCGGAACACAAACTACACGTCAGACGTGTACTAGAAGCCCTGCTCCATGCCAAACTTTTTGTTAAAGCCAAAAAATGTGTTTTCCACACCCAAACTGTCTCATTCTTGGGCTTCATTGTTTCTAAGGGTTCAGTGCGAATGGACCCAGACAAGGTGGCTGCGGTCAGGAATTGGCCTGCACCGCAGAGTGTGAAAGAGGTTTAACGCTTTCTGGGCTTCGCAAATTTTTATAGGAGGTTTATTCATAATTTTAGCGTGAGTGCTGCCCCCATTATGGTGCTCACTAAAAAGAATACCTCCTCAGCATTCTTTTGGTCTCCTGCAGCTGATGCTGCCTTTCAGGAATTAAAACGACGTTTTAGCTCGGAGCCTATTTTGATTTGGCCGACCCCTCCCTCCCATTTGTTGTGCAGGTACATGCTTTGGAGGTGGGCGTGAGTGCCATTGTCTCCCAGCGTCCTCATTGAGATAAGCTTCACCCATGCGCGTACTTCTCCCAGTCATTGTCAGACGCCGAACGCAATTATAGTATTGGTGACCGGGAGTAATTAGCGGTCAAGCTGGCGCTCGAGGAGTGGCGCCACTGGTTGGAGGGAGCTGAGCACCCTTTTGTGGTATGGACTGACCACAAAAACCTCCAATATATTCAGCAAACCAAGCGGCGTAATTCCCGGCAGGCGCAACGGTCATTATTTTTTGACCATTTTGATTTCACGCTCACCTATCGCCCGGGTTCAGAAGATATTAAACCGGACGCCCTGTCACGAATGTATCATCGCACTGATCGCGATACCCCGGAACCTGTTATTCCTTCTACACAGATCGTGGCACACACTCAGTGGGAGGTTGAGGCGGTGGTTCAGAAGGCGTTGAGGTCTGATCCCGGTCCTGGGTGGGAGCCTCCTGGCTGTTTATTTGTCCCGCATAGAGTTAGGCCACAGGTCCTCTATTGGGGACGCTCTTCCCGCGTGGCGGGGAACCCGGGGGCCCATCAGACTAAGCAGTTCTTGGCCCACCGTTTTTGGTGGCCGGAGACGATGACGGATATTCGGGAGTTTGTTGCTGCCTGTGGCGTCTGTTCCAGGAATAAGACTTCCCATCTCCCTCCCACTGGTTTGCTGCGACCTTTGCCCATTCCCAGGCGGCATCTGACGGCAACATGACCATTTTGGTTGTGGTTGACCGTTTTTCTAAAGCAGCTCATTTTGTTGCGCTACCCAAGCTGCCTTCAGCACGGCAGACAGCGCATCTTGTGGTCAACAATGTGTTCCGGTTGCATGGGCTTCTGCAAGATGTTGTGTCTGACCGAGGCCCGCAGTTTACGGCCAAATTTTGGCAGGCGTTTTGTAAGCAGTTGGGGGCCACAGTAGAGTCTCTCTTCAGGGTTTCACCCGGAGACCAACAGGCAGACGGAACGGACTAATCAGTCTCTCGAGAACACTCTCCGATGTTTGGCGGCGGATAATCCCTCATCGTGGAGTCGATTTTTAGCTTGGGCTAAGTATACTCACAACTCGTTGTGTAATTCCTCCACGGGGCTTTCCCCGTTTGAAGCCCAAGTAGGTTACCAACCCCCACTTTTTCTTGAGACTGAGAACGATTCCAAGATTCCCTCAGTCAACCAGTTCATTCGGCGCTGTCGGTCGGTTTGGACTAAGGTCCGTTCTTCACTGTTGCACTCTGGGCGCAAACAAAAATCCTTCGCTGATAGAAGGCGTCGTTTGGCCCCGTCTTATTGGGTTGGGCAGAGAGTTTGGCTGTCCACCCGGGACCTCCCTTTGAAGGTAGAATCCCGAAAACTGGCGCCCCGCTATATCAAGATTGTTCAAGATTGTGCAAAAGATCAATCCGGTTATGGTCCAGTTGAAGCTCCCGAGATCTTTACGCATACATCCGTCGTTCCACGTCTCATGGATTAAGCCGGTTAGCACTAGCGTCCTGGCGCCCGCCGACCCCCCTCCCGCTGCCGCCGTGAATGATTTAGGGCGGGCCGGTTTATACCGTGCGCCGCATTCTGGCCGAGAGGCGCGTAGGCCCTGGGGTCCATTTCCTTGTCGATTGGGAGGGATATGGTCCCGAGGAGCGGTGCTGGGTCCATTCGCGGGATATTCTGGATTCGTCGCTTATTTCAGAGTTTCGTGCGCAGGGTTCCTTGGGGACTTCTGGAGCAGTCCCTTAGACGGGGGGGTCCTGTCATGGTTTTGGGGCTCTGTTAGCTCCTTTTGTTACTCTCATCTGGGATGATATCATTTTGCTCGCCGTCGGATTCCTGGGCCAGCTGACATTAATTGGGGGCGTTGCCCGGACTCTATTTAAGCACCCGTTAAGCTTCCTTGTTCGTGTGCTAGAGTGTCATTTTCCCCTTGGCGCTTTAGCCGGTAAGAGTTTTTGAGAAGAGAGAGTATTGGCTGGATCTTAGCTGCATAACAGGAAAAGAGTTAGTGAGTAAGGGATTATTATGGTTTTTTTCCCTTTTCTTTTGTCTTTAGTTGAGCTCGCCTGTTTGCAACCACGGACGACGTCAGGTCCGTTGGTAGCGCGAGTCTCGATTTCTATCTGTCTTAATCTCTCAGCACGCTGCTGGTTTTTACTTTCATTCCTGGCCACTGCTCTTGGCGTCCTACCACCAATGCCATCACAGCGGCAGCCCAGAACAACAGACAGTGAATGTGTGACCTCTACCCAAAATTGTTGTATTGGTGTGCAATCCCATATAGTGTGAATATATGTATCTGGTGTATTCTGACTACAATTAGTGCAGGTGTCTGAGGTGAATCCCATTTGAAACATCCTATGCCCAGTGATGTGTGTTCTGTGCAGAACCTTGTATTGTGTTAACTGCAGATTTGTATTTTTTGACATTGTGTAGATATTTCGGCAGATCTAGGGCCAAAAATCGGCATCAGGAGACATTGAAAAGTCTTCTTCCCATTTTACTATTGGGAGTGAAAAAGATTTGTCAGCATGTGATATGATTTTATATATCTTTGATAGAAGTTTCAGTGGAGTTTTGATGTTTAATAAATCTTTATGATAAAATAAAATTGATGGGGGGAGGTTGAGATCAATAG
Source organism: Gymnothorax reevesii (assembly GCA_029721435.1). NCBI lineage: Eukaryota > Metazoa > Chordata > Actinopteri > Anguilliformes > Muraenidae > Gymnothorax > Gymnothorax reevesii. The sequence goes on along the minus strand of CM056574.1, from coordinate 66,669,390 downwards.
CTGTGATGTTATATTTAGCTGTAATTGAGGATTTGAGTCTTAAATATTGCAAATACTGATTACTCCTGATGCCAAAGTCCTGGACCAAGTTTTGAAATGGAGTGAAGGTGTTATTTTGGATTATATGTTGTAGGTGTGTGAGACCCTTGTCTACCCATGAACTAAGCTGAAGTGGCTTTTTGTTGCTTATAAAGTCGGGGTTATTCCAGAGGGGTGTGAATTTCGATTCAGAATGCCAGAATGGAATAAGTAATTTTGTTAAATTTCCACCAGAGCTGCTGATATTGTTTATGTCTTGAAACAGGAATGGGATGTTATGGATTGACTGAGAAATGGCAAATCTGAAATGAGTATGCCTTTACAAAAAGTCTGTTCTATATCTAACCAAGAGTTATGTGATGGCTGAGGATGAATCCATTTGTATATCTATTGAAGATGGTTAGCTATTGTGTAATGTATAAAGTTTGGAGCTACTCGCCCTCCTAGGGATTTGGGTTTCTGTAATGTTGCCAATTTGATTCTTGGAGTTTTATTTTTCCAGTAAAATTTGGTAGTGATTGAATTGAGAGATTTGAACCAGAAGAGGGTTGGTTGAGATGGAATCATAGACAGAAGGTAGTTTATTTTGGGTAGGATGGCCATTTTAACTGTTGCTTTTCTACCTGCTATGGAGAGTGGTAAATTCATCCATTCATCCATAACAGATTCTCTGTTATTTTTTTGAGTAATGGGGCATAATTCAGACTGAATAGGTGATGTGTGTTGTACATAGAGGAATCGGTGGTGGGTGGGTTGCCACATCCCAGCTATTTTTTGTAGTGGAAGAATTGAAGATTTATGCCAGTTGATGGAGTAATTAGAAATATTCGAATAGGCTTATATCAGTTTAATTGTTGCATGTGGAGATTGGCGAGGGTTCTGTAGAAAGAGCAAGATATCGTCAGCATATGGGTTAATTTTGTGATTAGGTGTTTGAATTCCTTGAATGTTGGCATTTTGGCAAATGGCAGCAGCTAGGGGTTCAATGAATATAGTGAAAAGAGATGGACTGAGTGGACACCCTTGTCTAGTGCCCCGGAGAAGAGTGAAAGGTTGTGATGTTATTCCATTTGTGATGACAGTGGCTGTAGGTGCAGTATATAGTATTTTAATCCAATTGATCAATGAGTCCCCAAAGCCAAATTTCTGTAAAGTAGAGATGAGAAATGACCAATTAACTCTATCGAATGTTTTTTCTGCATCAAGTGTGATTAAATGGATTGTGTTTGGCATTGTGATGAATAGTCCATTAGATTGAAAAGTCTACGTGAGTTGTTGGATGAGTGTCTTCCTTTGACAAATCCAGTCTGATCAGCATGGATTATTGATGGGACAATTTTTTCTATTCTGTGGGAGAGTGTTTTGGTGATGATTTTAAGGTCTACATTCAAAAGGGAGATGGGGCGGTCGGTGGTAAGGAGCGTTGAGTCTTTGTTAGATTTAAGAAGCAGTGAGATTGTGGCTGTTTTCATGTGTTTTGGTAGTTGGGATGTCTGCCTTATTTCAGCGATGACCCTTTGGAAAAGAGTAGCTAAAAAAGACCAGAAATGCTTGTGAAACTCAGCAGGGAAGCCATCGGGTCCTGGTTACTCATTAGGCATTTTTTGCAAGGCCGAGGAGAGTTCTAGATAGGTGAGAGGAGCATCAAGGGTCGAAACTTGATCTGCGGACAATTGAGGATGGTTAATACTATCAAAAAATAAATTAATGTCTTAAGGGGTGGGTTCTTTTTCTGGTGAATATAATTTTTATCATAAAAATCCTTAAAAATATTATTTATTTCTTCTGGTGATTGCTCAGGCTTCCCTGCTGAGTCCCTGATGATAGGGATAGTTGTTTTTTCTTTATTTTGTTTAAGTTGATTTGCTAAATATTTACCTGATTTATTGCTGTGGTGGAAATTTTCTTGCCGGAGTCTCTGTATCTGAAATTGAGTTTTTTTGTTTATGATTCCATTCATTTGATTTTTGTATTTTCTTAACTCAATTTGAGATTTTACTGACGGGTTGTTTGCAATTGTGTCTTCCAGTTGTTTGATTTTTTGTTCCAGATCCATTTCTTGTTGATAATCTTTCTTCTTTTTGTGCGTAGAATATGAAATTATGATCCCTCTTAAAACTGCTTTCCCTGTTTCCCAGAGTACTGGTGGAGATGACTTTGGGGAATCATTTATATTTAAGAAGGATGCTCACTCTTGTTTTATAATTCTGTTGAATTCTGAGTCTTTTAACAGGGATATATTGAAACGCCATCTAGTATTTGGTTTATGTGAGATGGATCTGTTCCATGTGAATGTCACAGGAGCGTGATCACTGATAATAATGGGGTTGTTCTTTGTGCCTGACATATTTGAAATGATTGAATTGCTAGTGAGAAAGAAGTTGATGCGTGAAAACGATTTGTGGACTGGCGAAAAGAATGTGTACTGTTTTGCTGTTGGGTATTGCATCTGCCAACCGTCACCAAGGCCCAGGTCGCTCATAAACTGTTTAATTATTTCTGTAGATTTCCAGATAAGTTTATGGGTTTGGTTGCTGCTCTTGTCTAATGACGGGTCAAGTACAGTGTTAAAGTCCCCTCCTATTACAATTGGGCTATGAGAGAATGTGGAGATGGAAGAAAAAAGTTGTGAAAAAAAACTGGGTCATCAATGTTTGGGCCATAAAGGTTACCTATTGTGATTGGGTAATTGTTGATCGATATATTAATAATGATAAAACGTCCCTCAGGATCAGTGATGGTGGAGTTGTGTGTGAATGAAACTTTGTTGTTAATTAAAATAGATACACCTCTTTGTTTACTGTTGTAGTGGGCTGAATATATGTGACTATAGTGTGCTGATTTTAATTTATCATGATCAGTATTGGACAGATGTGTTTCTTGTAATAAGCAGAAATCCGCTTGTAATCTAGATAAATGACAAATGATAAATGATCAAAAATAAATTTTGATTTTTTTTCCTGCGTACCAATCCCCGGCATATTCCAGGAAACAAATTTTAGTGAGGCCATATAGCAATTACTATTTTATCAATTGACCGTGTGTGTGTGTGAGAGAGTGTGTGTTGCTTGGGGTGTGCGTGGGTATGAGTGTGTATATGTATTTGTATGTATGTGCTTGTGCAGATATGTATTGTGTGTATGTATAGGATAAGTGCCAGCCGCTGGAACAAACAACTAAACAGGAATAAACAAACAAGCAAGCAAGCAAAAAAAAAAAAAAAAAACCCAACAAAACAGGATGAAAGAGGTAGAACAGACAGACGTGCAAACAAACAAGCAAGTAATAGAGAGTAATAGGCATGCGAGAGCATGGGGGAGGGGGCAGAAGAGTCGAGGGAGACCTGTGCAGGTAATGGCACATTAGCTACCATTGGACCAAAGTGAGACTAAGTGCTATGTTGAGTAATGGTTATTGATGTGACTGATAAGTTTTGTAATGTCAGAAAGAAGAAAAAGAAAAATTTAATCGAAATGGGCAGAGAGTAGTAAGGACTGTGTTGTTGAAGGGGATGAGATGTGAATAGAAAAAAGAAAAAAAAAACCACAAGAATCAGAAGAACTGCTTTCTGTGCGCAGGTGTGTGTATAGACCTACATATGTACATATTGATATATGTATATCAGTGTAGAAGGGTGACTGTTTGCATGTGCAAGTGTAGGCTATAAGGGTGTTCGAGTGAATATTAGTGGGAAAAGACGATAGTCAGAGTAGGTGAATAGTGGTGAATAATGAGAAGTAGGGTTAGAACAGCCAGGAAGTTATGTCCTTGTCCCGATAGAGAAGACCATCAATGTAAAGTCTGTTGACAGAGAGAATTGCTTTCTTTCCTTTCTGGATCATTTGCTTGCGGATGGGATGTAGCGTTTTACGGTGCAGCATGATCTCGTGTGGAAACGGGTCGTTCCATAATCGGTTCCTTTCAGTTGTGTGCCTTGTTGCTGCGTTTTCTGTTTAAAATTTTCGAACTTCGCGACGATAGGACGTGGTCTGTTAGTATTTTTCTGACCCATAAAGTGGACGCGGTGAAATGTGATAGTGTTGACTTTTTCGGAAGGGAGTTTTAGCTGTTTAATCATAAAATCCTTCACGGTATTCTCCGGGTCTTCAGCGGGTTGCTCCGGAATACCGGTGAAAACAAGATTATCCCGCATACTGCGTACTTGTAAGTCCAGAACGGATTCCTTCATTATTTTATTTTCAGCGGTAATGGAGTCGACTTGAGTAGCAAGTACAGTGTATTTTGAGTATATTGTTTTCTGTTGTGAGAGTTTCGATCTGTGCTTGACTGTATTCGAGGCTCTGTCGGATCGCCTGGAACTCACGGTGGAGGACTTCTATCAGCCCAATTCTGTTATCCAAGACGGTAAGTCTTTGGTCAATTGATAGAAGAATATCGCTTACCTCGAGGCTTCCTGGGGTTTTAGAAGGTTTTGGTGGTGTGTTACATGTATCCGAGGAGGAAGCACGGGCATTTTTCTTGTCTTTCGTGGGCGCAAGGTTAGTCTGGCTGGTGTTATTACCTTCATCCATTCCGCAGATTCTTTGGTAGCACTCGTCAATAAATTCTTCAAGCTGATCCAGGATGTAAACTGTAATCCAATGTTTCAGGTACGGGAAAGGTGATTAGTGGTGGTTTAACTTGGTATTTATTGGAGGTGAAAAAAATTTTTGTTAGATAGTCTAGCAGCATAGAGCTGCCATGTTAATCTCGCACGTCTTGTGAGATTCCGAGTTCACAGCGTCATCGCCTCTCTCCATGTTGATGGCACTTCTGAAAGCTCCAGAAAACAGAAATTGAACGTGTTCATGTGTATGTATGCTGATAGTAGGGGCGCCGTCAGGGAAGGCGGGGGGGGGTATTCACAGACGATTCTAGGGGCCCAGCATTCACAGGGGCCCCACAGAGGACACTGTTATTATTATAAAGATTTATAAATAAAAGATATGGACACTTTAATTTCATGTTATAATTTTTGTAATAACTTGATCAATTTAAAATGAATTTGTTGTTTGTTTCTCAATTTTCAACTTTATAAGAATAATCTCAGCGCATGGGGCCCCCCCTCTTACTATTCATCATTTTTTACGGCCCAAGTTACAGGACAGCCTGAACTCGTTGTGTGAGAAATTTTTTTCTGTAGGTCGGTTGGTTCCATTACGTTCAGTCACAGATCGGCTATACTCATGCTTTGATGAGAATGGCAACGCATTTGACTGTGTCACTGTCAGCTGTGAGTTGTGCACACGGCAAATTTGTAAATGCTCGTCTGACATTAACAATGTAAGTGCTCCACAATACGCGAAATTACAAGTGAACTCGCTCTTCTCCTGCAAAATTTCAATAGTCTACTTAGTAGGCCTTGGCTTTGGTGACTAATACTGCAGATCTAGAGCAAGTTTCGTAAAATCAGACCGTGTTTTCATAACCAGTTATTTATTTCACTATTTACATTTTGCGCATTTCTAAGGGTAATGGAAACGCACCTAGAAAGTGAGGATGATGTCCGACATTATTAGCCCAAAAAACACAGTCTGCTTCATGTCCGTAGACTGTTCATGACAGACTCCTATTTTGAGTCTTGTTGATACCAGTTATGGATGCATGCGTTCAGTGGCAAATGGTTTTATTTAGCTAGCCCGTTTCAACATGAATCGCTAACCTTCTGTCCTGATGGTGTAACGTTACGCTCACAGGAACCAATCGCAACTCAGGGATAATCCAAACATCAGAGCGCATAACAGTCCAGCTGTCAAAAAGCCAGAGATCAATCAATGCAGAGGTACAGAGACACATTTCAAAATCTTAATCATGAAGACTGGCAGTGGTCGAATCCAGGTAATCAGAATGGCGGAAGTACAGAAGGGCAAATCTAGAAACAGAAGTCAGAGTTTGTGAGCAAAGTTGGTTAACTGGGCAGCAGGCAAAAGAATGGTCAAACAGAGCCGGGTCGAAATTCAATACAGGCAGCAGGCAGTTACATTTTTTGATTGTCTGCTTCATGCTTGCAACAGGCACGCATCCACGGCAATTTAGCGAAACTCATGTATTTATGGCGATATGACTGTTTCTGACAGTCATTTTCAGCTCTGCTTTGCCTTTTTCTGCATGCGTCGTGCGGAAAATTTCGGCAAGAGTCCGAATCTATCTTTTCCGCAAGGTAGCAGTACGGCCTCTGCATGCGTGAGACGCGCAGCTTCGGCATGCAGTCTGGCCGCTCTCATTGAATAACATGGGAACCGAAACGAAAAGACGCATGCGATCTGCGGAAGACGCATCGCAGCAGCAGGCAGTGTGGCCCGGGCCTAACAGATGGATTAGATTGGATGCACACTTCCACTCTGATCTGAAGGTCTGCATATACAGCCCCAATTCCGAAATAGTTGGGATGAAGTGTAAATTGTGAAGAAAATCAAAATGCAATGACTTTCAGATCACATGAGCCAATATGTTAATTACAATAGAACATAGATAACATTTCAAATGTTGAAACTGAGACATTTTACATTTTTATCCACAAAATGAGCTCATTTCAAATTTTCTGGCTGCAACGGTTCTCAAAAAAGTTGGGACACAGGCAAAAAAGGGCTGAAAAAGCAATTAATATATAGGAGAATAAGCTGAAAGAACATTTAACAAGTAATTAAGTTAACTGGCATCAAGTGTATAACATGATTGGCTATAAAAGGGATGTCTTAGAGAGGCCGAGTCTCTCAGAAGTAAAGATGGCCAGAGGCTCTCCAACCCGTGAAGGCTTGCATAAAAAAATTGTTGAATACTTTAAAAACAATGTTCCTCAATGTCAAATTGCAATGGTTTTGAAGATCTCTTCATTGACAGTGCAAAACATCATCAAAAGATTCAGAGAAACTGCAAAAAATCTCCATGTGCATAAGGGACAAAGCCGAAGATCTTTACTGGATGCTCGTGATCTTCGGGCCCTCAGATGCCACTGAATCACTCACCGACTTGATTCTGTCATTGACATTACTAAATGGGCCCAGGAATACTTAAAGAAACCACTGTCTGTGAACACAGTCCGCCGTGCCATCTACAGATGCCACCTAAAACTCTATCATCCGAAAAGGAAACCATTGGTGAGCATGATCCAGAATCTTCACCGTGTTTTGTGGACCAGGGCTCATTTAAAATTGACTGTAGCAAAGTGGCAAAGTGTCCTGTGGTCAGATGAGTCCAAATTTGACATTCTTGTTGGAAATCATGGGCGTCGTGTCCTCTGGGCTAAAAAAGAAGAAGAGAATGACCACCCCTCCTGTTTTCAGCGGTTAGTTCAAAAGCCAGCATCTCTGATGTTATTGGCATAGATTAATGCATATGGTGTGGGACACTAGCATGTTATAAAAAGCACCATGAATGCTGAAAGGTATATAAAGGTTGTAGAGCAACATAGGCTCCCCCCAGACGACATCAATTCCAACTAAGGCCTTGGGTATTTCAGCAGGACAATGCAAAACCACATACTGCAGCTATTACAACAGCATGGCTTGGTAGTAGAAGAGTCCATGTGCTGAACTGGCTTGCCTGCAGTCCTGATCTTTCACCGATTGAGAACATTTGGTGTATGATTAAATGAAATATCCGTCAAAGGAGACCCAAAACTCACCAGCAGCTGGAAGTCCGTATTAAACAAGAGTGGGATCAAATTCCAATAGCTAAACTCAAGAAACTTGTCTCCTCAATGCCCAGACGCCTCCACTCTCTGTTAAAAAGAAAAGGGGATGCTACACCATGGTAAACAGGCCCCTGCCCTAACTTTTTTGAGACCTGTAGCAGCCATCAAATTTGAAATGAACTCGTTTTGTGGATAAAAATGTAACATTTCTCTGTTTCATCATTTGCTGTGTTATCTCTGTTCTACTGCGAATAAAATACTGGCTGGTGTGATTTGAAAGTCATTGCATTTTGATTTTATTCACAATTTACACTTTGATCGAACTATTTCGGAATTGGGGTTGTACATGATTAATCATGCAACATGTATGAAATCGGTGACGGGTTGGTCCGAGTGCAAGATCATTTATGTTCATTGGAGCATGATAAGGATGAGAAAAGCTGCGGTTCTTATAGATTTATAGTCTGTTTTCTTGGAGTTCCAATCATTGAGTCCTCCCTCCCCATACACAAGATAAGATAAAGAGGAGAGAAACCATCCAGCTTGTTGTCTGCGCTCAGTTCAAAAGCCTGCGTCTCTGATGGTGTAAGATTGCATAAGTGCCGATGGTGTGGGCAGCTTACACATCTGGAAAGGCACTATCAATGCTGACAAGGATATAGATGTAATGGCCAGTAGAATTAGGAGGCCAAGCGCAACAACCAGAAAGAAAGTGAGCAGCACGGACACTGTGCAAACACCGAGAAAAATACAGACCAAACGAAAGTACTCGTGCTTCTAAAGGACGTATAATAGTCTGAAAAACGGATGCAAAGGGAGATAGAAAAAAGGGAGCAGAAACTCCAAAAATCAGAAGATAGAAAGTCATAAAAAACCTGACTACAGATATCTTTGGCTATAGTGTGAAGCTAAAAACAGACACTCTAGCAAAGGGGGCGTGCCGGACTTCCTGCTTATATAGAGTCCGGGAAGGCGCCGCCCCAGCTCAATCAGGCAGCTGGGTAAAGAATTCGATTGCCTAGGAGTTTGATATCGTCCCAGGACGAGAGCTGCAAAGAAAAGTCCAAACCACACGCACACCTCACAAACCATGACAACAGAGGTTTCACAACAGCATATGCGCCCATCTGGACAATGTCTCTTTCAGGGCAGGCCTTGCATATTGCAGCAAGACAATGCTAAACCACATACTGCATCCATCATAACAGCATGGTTTTGCAGTAGAAGAGTCTAGGTGCTGAACTGGCCTGGCTGCAGTCCAGACCTGCCACCAATAGAAAACATTTGGCACATCATAAAAATGAAAAATCCGGCAAAGAGTACCCAGGACTGTTCAGCAGCAAGAGTCCTTCATTAGACAAGAGTGGGACATCATTGCTCTCCCAAAACTTCGGCAGAATGTTCCCAGATGTTTACATACTATTGTTAAAAGAAGAGGGGATGCCACCTAAAAGTAAACAGAGCCCTGTCCCAAATTTTTTGGGGCGTGGTGCTGCCATCAAATTCAAAATGAGCTAATATTTTTCATGAAATGGTAAAATGTCTCAATGGTGTGTGCGCCCTGCGATGGATTGGCAAGCTGTTCAGGGTGGTTCCCTGTCTTTGCCCGTAGTCAGCTGGGATAGGCTCCAGCTTGCAACATGATTTTTTGATGGTTATATTTCGCAAGTTTCTGCTGCATCCATGAATTTCAGGTGCATCTATACAGCAAATAATATACTTGAATGGCATCCTGCATTGGACCTGTCTCTGGTCAGATGGCCAAGAAAGGATATTGTTGGCACATTTCCTGAATCATCAACCTTGACCATGTTGTCAGCGATAACAAAGTCATCAATTTGTTAGTAAGCTTAAAGATTGGACTTTGGAGCTCAAGAAAGAGGTCATGAGGTCTGAGGATTCCCGATTTCCCCGATTTCAAAGCAATGGGCGTATTGTGGTAAGAAAGGACGCCCACAAAACCATGCACTTGTCATGCATTCTGCCCAGTGCACAAGCCCCTGGAGGCAGTTTTACGATCTGGGGTTGCTTCTATTAGTCAGTTCTAGGATCAGCAATGTTATGCAGAAATAAAATTAAGTCAACAGACAATCTGAATGTGCTGAATGACCAGGTTATGCCATAATTAGATTTATTTATTTTTATCCCTGAAGGCTCAGGCATATTCTGGGATGACAATGCCAGGATTCATAAAATGAAATTGTGAAAGAGTGGTTCAAAGAGCATGAGGAATATTTTTCAAGATGTCCTGACCTCAACCAATGGCAAAACTTTGTGACATACTGGAGAAGGCTTTATTGACTGGTTCATCTCTCCCATTGTTAATACAAGATCTCAGCCAAAATATAATGCATAAATAATCTAAGTAAATGTTATGACATTGCTGGTTTTTGCGACAATGCCACAACAAATGTGCACCAAGATGAAAGCTAAAGCTATAAAAGAGATGGAATTCATCCCACTCCGCTAGGTTCACAGAAGCTAGCTGTGTAAGGAGAGGTCAGAGGAACACCAGTTGCAGGATCAGAAGTGTTTATTAAACACCAAACACTAAGAGAAATTTGGCAGACCCGCCAGAAACAAAACACCATGCACAAGCACTGAACAAATGGGAAAACTAAGATATGTTGCCAAAGGCAGGGGGAAACAGAAATACTCACTCCAAGAGTGGCTACACTTGAAAAACAAAAACTGAACCTAACTAAACTGACGGACACACTGGAAGACTTATACACGAGGCAGACAAGACAAGGGCGCAGCAAACAATGAGACTCGGGAATCTTACATGGAGAAACTCGGAAGGCACAAAGAACTGAGAATTCACCAAGTAGACCAGAGTCAGTATGAGGATTCGTCTGACGACCGCTCTCCCAAATCTGCCACATATAGTCACGAGAGGGGGCGGGGACTCGGAATGCAATCTCGGAAGGAACAGAAACACATGGGATTAATAAACAATTACACGAGAACTGGGTTAACAATAATGACTCGAGACAAGACGCTGAGACCAATCAAGCTAGACAGTTTAGATTAAGGTAATCTAAACGTGACGAGGAAAAAGCACCTCAAGAAAAGCGAAGAAAAGCGCAGCTGTTAAATCAGTTAATCAGAGATAGCTCAGGCGGAATGAAGTCAGAAACGCACGCACACGCTAAATGAGTTAATTAAGATTAATACTAGGTGACAAAATATTTACAATCACCCTCAAATAAGTGCTGTTTAGTACGGGTTAGTAATATCCTATCACAGAACGCATTCACTCAGAGCTTCGCGAGACCCTGAATTAAGCACAGCTGGAAGCAATGAATGAAATACTAGAGCCGAAACCGAAAGAGGAAACGCGATTGAACGATGAGTTCCAGGCATGCTGAAGGCAGTCACGCGACATCACTGGAATGCAGATTGGGAGTGGATCGTCAGACGGCCGAAACGAAAGCTGAAATATAAAATGAAAGTAAAGCACAAGCATAAATAAACGCAAAGACAGCACACACAAGGCTGAATCATCACAAGCTGGGACCATTTTATTCACAATGGACATCACACACAAATGACTATGCCAAGCAGTGCGGCCAAAACACCTGCGGGTTACCACTTCCGGTTCACAGCGACAGGTAAACTTTGACGCAGTAGCTCCCTTGAACTTCCCGAGTGGTTTCCTTTATTACGTGCTAAATTATCGTGTCTTCCTTGTTTGGCGAAAGATCATTCTTTACTTGTTTTAAATTCAAGGAGCCTCAAATGTGTCACATCTGCCAAAAATAAGTTGGCAGAGTTTCAGCAGTTGGTTTTGTGTAATTTCTTTGATTTCGTAGAAGCTTCTGAAACATGGTTGACACATGATATTGGTGATAGTGAAATCCTTCCTGAGTTGTTTACTGTGTATCGAAAAGATAGGGAACACGGACGAGGTGGAGGAGTATTGTTCACATCAAGTGTAATTCATCTATTCAGTCAGTAAGGAGAAAGGATTTAGAGCATGTTGATTTTGAAATTCTTGCTTGTGAAATTTGTCCAGATATTGGTGAGAAAATGATTGTTTTAACATGCTACAACCCCCCTGATAGAGCTACGTCTCAGATAGAGTTTTTGGGTTTGCTCTGGGATATATTGACAAAATGTGATAAAATTTATAATAGAATGTGTTTAGTGGGTGATTTTAATGAGCCCAATATTGATTGGGATCCTTGTTGTAGCATACAGGGCTGTAGTAATCGTGTTGCCAATGAGTTTTGTGATCTCGTAAATAATTTTAATCTATCACAACTTGTTCGGTGTGGTACACGTTAATGGGAACACTCTTGATCTCATTCTTACTAACCAACCTGAAAAGATGTTTACCATAGAAGTATGGCTTGATCATTTTGATTCTGATCATTTACCAGTTGTTTGTAGTATAAGGGTTGATATTCTGTGGCAAACTGGTGTACCACGCATTGTTCATGACTATGCCAAAGCTGATTTTGATAGGCTGAAGTTGTTTCTTGTGGACCCACCAGGACCTGTATCCGATTTTGTTTTGCGTCATTCGCAGGCTCCGAAAGATTCACTTGACATTGATTTGATGTGGTCAGACTGGTTAGCCATATTATATGAGGGCTAGGATAGGTTTATCCCCACGAAGACCATCGGTGACCATTGTCAACCTTGGTGGATTGATGGAGAGGTTAAACACCTTTCAAACAAGTTCACTCTGCTCGAAAAGTCCAGAAATACAGTCTCAAACCGGCATAAATATTGTTTGTTAAAAAATCAGTTACAGAAGTTGACACGTGATAACTACAGTATGTTTGTTAATGGGCTTGGAAGTTTTGTGAATAAAAACCCAAAACAGTTTTGGAAGTTCTTTAAATCCAAAACAAAGCGCAAGTCATTTCCTAAGAATGTCTTTGTTGATAATAACTATTTTGATGACAGCTGGTCAAAGGCTGACGCCTTTAATAAGTATTTCTCTTCTAACTTTTCTAAAGTCGAAACTCCCATTATTTTTCCAGACATTCCTTGTTATGCAAATCATAAATTAGAATACTTTAAAATTCTACCTGATGATGTTTGTTCCGCAATTAAGAGGATTGGTTTACTCAAGGCCTGTGGCCCTGATGGAATATCACCCCGTGTATTGAAGCCTTGTTCTGAAGAGCTTAGTTTTTCATTGTTGCTCCTATTTAATATCTCCTTGCAATTAGGTAAGTTACCAGTTCAATGGAAATTAGCTAATGTGGTCCCTGTATTTAAGAAGGGAGATAAGCAAAGTATTGCTAACTATCGGCCTTTGTCTTTATTATCAATTGTGTCAAAGGTCATGGAGTGCTGTGTCTATAACAATGGTTCTCAAGTTCGGTCCTGGCGCCCCCCTGTGTATGCTGGTTTTTGTTCCAACTACAATAGCAATTCTAGGATTTTGAAATGCTGTTACTTTGTCTAAATTAGCAGCATTCCATGTTTTGAGCAGTTATTAACCATTTTAAGTCACATTTGGATGGACATATCCATTCTGCTATGAAAAATAAAAACCCTTGAAGATATTGTGCTTAATTTTCAACATTGCTAGGATTTTCAGGTGAAAACATTTTTACACAGATCAAATTAGATTCTGAGAAAATCAATAAGCTCCAAATTAGGTTTCTGACTACAGGTGTTTTGAGTTTTTCCCACATAACCTGTCTGAACCAAATAAAATCAACAGGAGACACAACAGGTGTTACTCTATTGTTTGCCAAGTAAATTGTCGGGTTTTGCCACCATGTCTAGAGTTTCACCAATGAGGAACCTTTTGACTATTTATGTTGATTAAATGTTTGGTTAAATTGTTTCCCTCTGCCAATATTTACAATATATCTCAATGTGGATATTTGCATAAATGCACCTAATTAAAACAAATCAACAGCTTGTTAAAATCTAAAGATTGCAATTGTAGTTGGAACAAAAACCAGCATACACAGGGGGGCGCCAGGACCGAATTTGAGAACCACTGGTCTATAATAAGATCTTTCCTGTTCAATGTCCTTTGATCTCCTCATGCCAGCATAGTTTCATGAACAAATGCTCGACGACCACGTAGTTGTCTCAAACTCAGCATCGTCTGAGTCAAGTCCTGGACTTGGGTGGTCAAGTCGACATGATTTATTTGGATTTTAGTAAAGCATTCGACACAGTGTCCCATGACCTACTTCTTTACAAGCTCCAATCTTTTGGGATGGCAGGTTGCCTCTTACAGTGGCTTACCTCCTATTTTTCTAATAGGAAACTAAGGGTTGAGGGGATTGAGTCGTCCATTTGTGATGTCACATCTGGCATACCACAAGGGTCTATTCTTGGTTCCTTATTATTTGTATTATTTATAAATGATTTACCCTCTGTTATTGATAAGAATACTTTTATGGATTTATTTGCTGATGACAGTAAGATTTACAGAGTAATTTCAGGTCACAATGACGATTTGAGGTTACAAGAGGACATTGAGAAACTATTTGATTGGAGTGATACATGACACATGAGTTTTAACAGTAACAAATGTGAATTTATGCAAGTTAGTAGGAAGCGTAGCCCTTAGTACATATGGATGAAAGGGTCCTCCGTATAGACAGTGTAAAGGATCTTTGTGTCATTTTCGATTCATCTTTGTCATGGGGCAAGCATATTGATACAATCACTAATAATGCTAATCAAGCACGAGGAGCCATTAGAAGAGTTTGTGGTGGAAGAGCAACCCCGGATGTACGTTACCCTTTATAAAGTATTGGTACGGAGAAAATTAGAATATTGCTCGACAGTGTGGGACACACAAACTAAAAGAGATCTAGGGTCACTGGAAAAGTTCAGAGACGTATCACGCGCCATATCCTTGGCTCAGGTCTTATGGTCAAAGGTTACATGAGCTAAATTGACTTCATCTTTCATTAAGGAGAGAAATGGCTGATTTGTTGTTTTTTCACAATTGTTTGTATAACAAATTTGATTTAGACCTGAATACCTCCTTCGGTCCTGTAGTCCGAGGTGATAATCCACTCAAATTTAAAGGTCTGTTTTTTCATACGAGCAGTATGGTGCTAGTTTTTTTTAATAGGGCTTGCAAGCTATGGAATGGTATTCCATTGCTTGTTAGGGCCACCTTCTCCTTGAAGTCTTTTAACAATCAGGTATTTGAAATGTTTAAATTATGAGTTGATTCTGTTGATCTGTCCCATTTTTGTAACTTGGTTACTTATTGTCGCTGCTCAAGATGTAGGCCTGCCTAAATGTGACTTTTTTATGATTTTATGATTTCGGGAGACACTGATACAGGTTTTATGCTTTGTGGTTACCCATTGGATACAGCTTTCCGTATCGAACCTGAACTTATTTTATATTATGTCGATTTTTGTTACCATCCGATTTTTGTTTTGTTATGTTTTTAATTGTGTACTTTGTGTTATGTTTAAATTCATTGTTGTATCCATAAAGCTTAATAAAATAAATAAATAAATAAAGGCAGTCTAGCAAAATGTGTGAGGGTGCTATTTATGTATTGATTAGGGGCCAGGCAGGGAACATTTCAAGTCATAATAATTGAACTGGACCCCCAGGGAGCCATATTGCATAAATATTTGTTAGTACTGCGATCCATGACAACATGTAAGTCAAATGTTGGCATAATTTTTTCATGTAAGTGTAAAATGAAAACATTTCAAATGAAAGCTTAAACAAAGCCTTTTAATTTGTGTGGGAAAACAGAATTATACCAATTTTAAATATGTGTTTCAGGCTTATTTCAGTGTGTTTGAATGTATTCAAAATTCTCACATTTGCATTGTTTGATTATTTGTTTTTTCAACTGAAAAAGAGCGCAAAAAGCCAAATATTTTTACCAAATATCTAAAGAGACAACCAATTATCGCGCTCTTCCGTATTATCAGGATCCGGCACTCACTGATATCAGGCTATCCGGGACATGATACTGGTGGCCATGAAATGCAGAGTTTGCCTTTTTACCGTGTCTGTGTTCACTGTT
Source organism: Gymnothorax reevesii (assembly GCA_029721435.1). Classification (NCBI taxonomy): domain Eukaryota; kingdom Metazoa; phylum Chordata; class Actinopteri; order Anguilliformes; family Muraenidae; genus Gymnothorax; species Gymnothorax reevesii. The sequence goes on along the minus strand of CM056574.1, from coordinate 66,653,728 downwards.
CATACTTGAAGGTTTTCTCACTCGATCGACAGCTTCTAAATCCATTAAAGGTCCATTAAAATCTTTCTCCTCTTGCATCACATGAGGAAGTAAAGAACCAGAGGCAAGAGGAACTGATCAACTTCAGCCAAGAAGTCAATCAGATTTCATTATTCTGGGTGGTCACTCCTCCTTGTGATGTCAGGAAGGGACTTTGAACTGGCTCATAATGGCTAATTGGCTGTACACCTGGTGGAATAATAGGGGACCTTTAAGCTCCCGCAGATCCTGAATGGAACACCTTGCCATCTACTGTCATTAACCAAAATTGCACATGCAGAAAATGTCCCTCAGGATCCATAGACAAACAGGATTACAATAGCTGGGCAGCTCAGATGTAGATGAAATGAAGAACTCCAGTCCATGAAAGCCAAAGTGTCCAGTGATTCTTGGGGATTCATTGCTTACCGTTACAGAACATTATTCAAGCCATTAACAGCCTGAAGAGTGACAATGCAATTTTACTGATATTGACCATCATCAACTTAGGAAAAAACAGCAAAAATAAAAAATTGAACAAACTTTGCAGTGTTTGTGTGTGCAAACTAAGTGTTTGTGTGTGCATGTGTGTGTATGTACGTGTGTATATGGGGAGGGTGGTGCCTGTACACACTCCATCACTCAGAATAACATCTGAAATCCCAAGAAAAATAATGCAAGAAGTGGTTTTTAGTTAAATTCACTCTCTTGATACATCATTGAAGTGGAGACAAATATTTGAAGTCTGTCATTTTATTTTCTTCAATCCATCAGATTGATCATAATGTTATCATGGTAATGATAGATTGGCCTCACTAATCAATTTATCATTAAATTAGTCAGAAGGGTATATGTACTGTAAGAGATTGCGGTGCATGAAAGCAGTAGTTTGACTGATTAAATGTCCTGTGATATGATGGTGGAACATTCTGCATTCTTGGCATGCAGAGCTCTTTTGATATTACTTGGCCATCGGGTGCAAATTACTCAATAGTCAATAAAAGCATAATCATAAACCTGCCCATCAGGGTAAATTAAATATGTGTAAAATAAATCAATCAGTTTTATTGTTTATTCATGACAGTGTGCAGCCATTTTTAAAAAAAAATTATTATTATTTTTTTTTTACAGAAAACAGTCACAAAGTTGCTCTCCAGAACAGCAGAAAGGAAAAATGGCACAGAACAGGCCCAGATCCCTAAAAGCTAGATGTATAAAATGCTCTGGTAAGAAACCTTGTCCAGGCCCTCCTCACCTTCTTTGTAGGTCAGGGTTCCTTTGTCCCCTGGATATGTCCTGTCCTGTTCCCATTCACCCCTGCCCTGCCCCCCTCTCCAAAGGATAGATGAGGGCTGGGAATGCAGCAATAGAGTCCCTTGATAAAGAGAGTCCCAATAAGGCAATGTGATCGGTAGTTATTCTTCAGCTACAAATAAACTAAAAAAAAATAAATTCTACAACTGGCAGGTCGGAAAGGTCCATTGGTCATTGGCTCTTGCTTTGCCAGTATAGTTGATCTGAAATTAGCCACAAAGATGCCTTGCAGATGGCCACTTCCCCCAAGAACATTATAAATTGAAAAAAACTGTGTCATAGGTTTCCTTCAGGGGTAAGTTTGGATTTTTTGAAGTGGGGTTGCATGAGGTACTTTTTCACAGCCAGTGTATTGACAAATCCCAAGTTGCAGAATTTGAAAAGATCTGCGCATCTTCCGGTTTTAAAACGAGGCTCTGAGTAATAAACAGCGATGATCCAAATTCCCGATGTTTGGTGGCGTATTGCATCAAACACGTAAGCAAAAGTAAGCTGAATCCCCGTAGATAGCGAACTTGTTATTTCAAGTGAAATTGTGAGTTTCAAAACACTAGTTTTGACCCACTTCCAGTTTTACACGCGTACCAGTTAGACAAGTGAGTAAGTGCCGTTAGTTTTTTATATAATTAATTGCATATCATGACATTTGTTTTGAATGATTATGAATGAATTATATACATTTAATTGTTGCTGTACAGAGCTGTGGTGACATTACATCACATCTTCATGACAGAGAAAAGCTCCAATTTGGTGTGCGGCTCCAGAAACAGAATCACAGCAGATAAGTTATTTTGCATTATTCAGTATGAACAAATACAGGAAATTATTTTTAATTCAAAGTCAATGCAAAGACGCAAATACACACGTTTCGCCTGTATTCACATCGCTGCATTGACTTTGAATGTAATCTGTCGTGGTAAAAATTTGTTTTGCATCCGGTGTGAAAGCAGCTTAACTCAGACACAATCAACCAAAGAAAGGGCTTTACAGGCGGAATGTGCATTCGTTTTGCTTTGCGACAAATTATGGACGTGAGGTAGGACTAGCTTGCGGACTTGTTGATCATAAAGAAGTCGTCTGTTTGCCTGCATCCAAGTAACTGCTCCAACAGTGGATTATTGTGGAAACATCGCTGATGATGTGCCTGACATAGCAGACTTGCATAATGATGGAATTGGATTTTCCTACTCTGCCGAAGTCATCTCCGACGTTACACAATCGACCAAAAATGTGTCATAGCAGGAATGTTTGTTTTGCTACCAGCAGTGGACATAGGGTAGCCTAGCTTGCGGACTCATTAATCATAAAGAATTTGACTGCTCGCCTGCAGCATCAACGGAATATTTAGTCTAATTCGTGGATTATCGTGGAAACATTGCAGATGAGGTGGCTGGCATGGATTTTATCGGTTTACACGAAAAGGTAGGATGTGCATTTAAGTAGGGGTGTGTATTGGCAAGAATCTGGCGATACCATGTGCATCACGATACAGGGGCAACGATAAGATATATTGCGATATATTGTGATACTATTGGCACAACGATATATTGAGTTTTTTAAAAGAATTTAATTGTCAGAAAACAGTCATAACAGTAACATACAATGCTGTTGCAGCTTACTGAATTTGAACAGAGGGAGCTATATTTGTATTTCGCTAGAGATGAAATAAAAGCATTTGCTGGGTTTTTTTTTTTGGATAAACAAGAAATGAAAAAAAGGTTGACAGATTGTATGACTCTGTTAAGGGTTCACCTTTAGTTGTAATATACTGTATAAGCAGGTTCAAATTTCTGAAGTTGAAAAAGAAAAAGCCCTTCCCTTCAACATCCACACTTAAGGCTGAAGAACTTAATATCTGACAATCAGTAAAAGTCTGAAACACTTGCAGATATATGCAGTCCCTGCACAATCAAACATAACATTACTTGTTCATCAATCTCAACAGTCGTTAGCTTAACATGGAGAAAAATATTATGTAAACAATGCAGATATGTTTTGAGGTTCACAAACAGTGAGAGGAGTTTTTGATTTCAAAGTAAATCTGGTCAAGAAAGAAAATATGGTCTCTGCACCAACATCATAACACTTTGACTCTCTTCTTTCATTTTCTGACTGTTACCACAAATGAATTAACAAATACCTCTCTCTATACTGTATATAATCAAAAATGAAAGTGCTTGCAAGATTTGTAAAATAAACATTAACAAAAAATGTAAACTGTCTTTAACAAAAGAAGTAAAAAGCCCGGCAACATTCACTTTCACTGCGCAATCTCAATAAAGGAATTTACCCATCTGTCCAAATAAATAAAAGAGCTTGCAGGAGAAGATTAAATATGGGAAACATTCTCATTTACTGGATTTTACATGTTGTTCAAGATTGTACATCAGTGCTTATTTTTTAATCTCTATGTTTTTGTGAAGGAGTACAAGCTGGTCCACATGCCCAGCTTTCAGGACACTTCTCTGTGCATTCACAATGTCAACTCTCTCCGCAGAGACGCTTGTTCCAGGAATGCACAGGAAACATTTGGCTACTTTGAACAGGTGAGGGTTCTCCTTTTCATGGTCCCTCCACCAACTCAGAGGATTTCCTGTGAGGGGTAGAGGAGTCTCATCTCTAAACCTCTTGATCTCTTCTGTGGCAGCATCGTCTGCTGATTTTGGTGGTGTATTGTCACCAGGAGTGGCATACGTAGCACCAAGCAAGTCTGCCAATGCACATGAGGTCCTTGGTCTCTAAAGGGGTGCCTGAGGGGTGGCAGCAGGGCTGTCCTGATCAGGTGGTGGGTGGTCAGCTTCCTCTGGGACATTCTCCACTTGCTTGTCAGTGTCCTCTTGCAGCTGAAAAACATAAAATCCACCTGGTATTACTGTCACCGAAAGCCAGAATTCAAATCCAAGATTCATCCCATTCTATATTTATATTTGCATTTAATACATAATTATCCAAGTGCAACTATTAAAACCATATGTCATTAATTTACTTTTTTAAATCAGATTTGCACTTAGATATAACTCCAGTGAATTTTATTAATTTATATTATTTAAAATTTATTAATTTATTTACTTACATTCTGTTGCTTCTTTATCACAGCAACCACAGCGTTGGTGAGTCTGGAGTAGATCTCACTGGTCTCTGCCTCAGACAGGAAAGGGAGCTCCTTAAACATTGGGATCAGCAGCTGATGCCATGTACATTGCCTCTCTGTCATTGACATATCTCCTTCCCAGATCTTGTGCTATAGCATCCTTGATGTCCTTTACTGTCTGTGTGTCGTTAAGGCTTTTTTCTGCACCCATCGCAAGCTTGGCATGAAGAGGAGCGACGATGGACAGTGTTGGCATGCTCTCTATTGACCTTACCATGGTGGCATCCTTCATAGACTTTAGTGCCTTGACCACTTCTTCTGCACACGTGACGTCAGACTCGCTTAATGTGAAGATGTCTTTTTCACTCCTCCTGACCTCTGCAGAAAGCAGGGCTGTACAGATGGCTGGTTGCTGTTCTAAAAATTGTTCTATCATATCATAAGAGCTGTTCCATCTTGTAATAACGTCTGTGATGAGCCTGTGACTTGGTAGCTGGAGCAGGCGCTGCTGTTGCTTTAACTGTTCACTGGCTAGTGTGCTGCGCCTAAAAAACGCTGTTACACATCCGATCCTGCCGAGAAGTCACGCCACTGCTCTCTGTGAGGCCAGATTTAGGCTGTGAACAAAACACTGTATGTGCGTCCTGCCTGCGAGTCTCGCTGCGACAGCCATGTTTGATGCATTATCTGTAACAACAACGGGATCTTTTCCATCTAATCCCCATTCAGTCACAGGTTCATTCAGTAACGCTGCAGTATGTTCCCCCGTGTGACTGTCATGCATGGCTCGGGTTTGCACTACATGGGACTTGAGGTTCCACTGCTCATCTATGTGGTGTGCTGTAAGAGTTGCGTACGATTCAGTAGCCCTTGAGGTCCAAGCGTCGCATGTCAAAGCGTCTCTCTCTGCTGAGCTGAGGGAGTCCAGCACCGTGTCTTTGACTTCTCTGTACAACTTAGGGAGAACAATGTCCGTGATGTGTTGTTGGGATGGGATGTTGTAATGGGGCTCCAGTGTTGTGATCATATTACAAAATCCCTAATTCCCCACAAAAGACAGTGGGTGCATGTCTTTACAAGTAAAAGAAAGTACCGACTTCGTTATTTTAGTTGCGCGAGCTGAGGTCGCTGGTAGTTAACTTCTTCAATAGTTCGTTGAGCAGCATCCACTCATTTCACGTTAGCCTGTAACGTTGCAGCGTCATGGTTTCTCGTCACATGCGCTCATAAATTTGTGGTGTTGCCAGAGTATTTGACTCTGGCGGTGCACATTTTACAAACTGCATGGCTCTTATCGATGTCGCTACTGCCTTCCTTTGTTCTGAACCAAAATATGCCCACACATCAGCTTTAAAAGCTGCTGGAGCCGGCTGAATCCTCTCATCCTGGGTCATTGCTGAATTTAAACTTAGCACCATTTATGTGCTCTGCTCTCGCAAGATGTTGTTGCTTCTTTGGCGTGGAGGACTGCCAACTGCTGTTGACTGCTGCCAACTAGCGGTCGGAGGTTTAACTGCAACACAAAAATGAACCAAGCTGAGAATATTTGCAAGTTAATTGTCAATAAAAAAACATTGATACAGCGCTTTTGAATATCGATACAGTATTGGGAAAAAAAATATTGCGATATTTCACTGTATCGATATTTTCTTACACACCTACATTTAAGTGTTTATGGGCCTGATGACAGGCAGACTAGCTGACAGGGAACTGTGAGAGTGAGACGTTGGCAACCTGCACCAACTATCACTGACCATAACTTCAGGGCTTTACAGTAAAAAAAACTTTGAGGGGCGCCTTAAACGGGACCTAATATACTATTTTTCCAAGTTTATATTTTGGTCTTTGACTCACCTAGAGTACTCCTGATCTCCTGAAGTAAAAAAAGGTACTTATTTCGCTCATACTGACATCCTCAAAAAACCCCATTTGTAGTCCATAGTAGTCTCTGTCTGAAGCGCCTCATTGGGGTGGCTCTTCCACTATGGCCCCCACTCCCCGTGTACCCTCTTTCTTCTGACTGGCCAGCTCTGTGGAGGGCGGATCTAGGCGGGACGATGCAGTGTCACAGTGAAACCTGAGACTCGTCTGCCATCTGAACTAAGGAATCAGTGGGGAAATTCTGCTATAAAACGCAGTACATGTGTATGGATCTAACAGCACTAACTTGTTCTAATAAACGCAACGGCGAAGGTGGAGGACGCAGTGCGAAGTCTGGCAGCTCAAGCACAAATTTGCTCACGGCTACAGTTTGAGAGTACAGCGGTTTTATAACTCCTAGCTAGGATGCAGGGGAAGCTAGAATCCACCCCAGATAGACACATTTGTAGAAGGGGTTGACATGCCTAAGTGTAGACCGGAGACTACAGAAATCCGGTGGGTCTGAGTTAAGAGGGAAACATGGACAGTGAGGGGCAGCTAAGAGTGGCCCAACAGCTTATGGACTGCTTCGGTGTGTATTAGGACCTGCTGGTTCATGTGCACAGCTGTGGTGTGTTAGCGTGGAGAAACGAACAGCTTCCTCGCTGGTATATGACGGAGGGGCGAAAGCTCCAAGCTAAACGACCTTTTTGGAAATTGCCTGTGGTAATGGTTTACTTATTGCTTCGGAATGACCAGCTTTTCCTCGCGGAAAATGGGCGCATTATGGATAGCGTGCAAGAGCTAGACAGAGCTCCGTTTATGTCATGAATATAATACAGGTTTTACAGACCGTCAGTTCCGTCTGTGTGAACCGTTGCTTATGTGGAGCTAGCGAATCGATCACTTTTACAGGAAAGAATTTAATATTCAATCGATGGCAATGTAGCGTTTGTTATACCGAACACGTGAGCCTGTGCTCTTCCCTATTGCTTTCAACGGTAGTATCAGAGAGCTTGCCCAGTCATTGGAGATGTATCAGGCTTACCCTGGTCATGGCTAAGTGAAGCGATCGTTTCATAAGCACCCAAAAACGCACCCCAAGCTCTGCAAAATCTACGTCTGGTCTAACTGCAGCCCAATTCGGCAGACACATACAGCACTTCTCCGGTTAGCTTCAACTGTAGTGGCTACAATCAGGCAAGGTTATGATGAAACTGCCACGTTGATGCTTACCAAAGTAACACAAGCATACTGATCATAATTGCTGCATATAAGTTAACCAGGAGTATTTTAAATTTACAGACCACGCGAACAAACATGCAGTAGCAGATAAGCGGTCATGACTTTAAATGTAATCTGTCGCGTGAAAAATTAGTTTTGCGTCCGGTGTGAAAGCTGCTTAACGTGCCCATAACGTGTATTCGCATCTTTGCATTGACTTTGAATGTAGGCTAATCTGTCCTGCGAAAAATTTGCTTTGTGTCTGATGTGAAAGCAGCTTTATGGATAGTACGCGACAGCTAGAAAGAGCTCGGTTATGTCATGAACATAATACAGGTTTTGCAGACTGGTAGTTCCGTTCGGGCAACGTTTTGATGAAACTGCCACATTGATGCTTACTGAAGTAACACAAGCATACCGATCAGAATTACTGCATAAACGTTAACCAGGAGCATTTATAATTAGCACGACATGCAAACTAACATGCAGTAGCTGGTAACCAAGCGGTCATAACCAGAGAGACAAACCCTTGCAATACAGGTTTTACAGGCAGCAAGTTCTGTTACTGTTAACAGTTGTACCAAGCATCCAAATTACAAACAAGTATTAAAAGTTAGCTTCAAATGAGGTTTATGTTCACACACCTGTAGAATTTCCCCTGATATCACTCTTGCATAATTAGGACACAAACATTAGCAATAGTAACTTGGCTACGTTAGCCGCTGTGCTACAGCCACAATCAACTGGCTATCACGTCAAGTTGGCTTATGCATTAAAAGCAACTTACAGCTTCTGTGTCTGTGAGTCACGGACTGTCGCGACAGATAGGCTTTATCTTCAGATATTTTACAAAGCCTGCGTTTGAGGCCAGTTGTTAGTGTTCACTATCGCTAGCGGTTCTGCTAGCCACCCGTAACACATTAGCTTCACTTACGTTATTTGCTGTTATATGGTTACTTACAGCTTGTGGATCCAAGCGCTTGATCGATGCAACTGCTTCAGGTTTGAGAAGCAGCTGAAACGCTTATCCCACGTCAAATTATCCTTTATTGACAAAGCTGTCTTTGGCGAAATGCTGAGCACAAACAGCTAACGTTCCCTTTGGTCGTGGCTGTTTGCTGCCAGCAAACAAAAAAAGCTACCCACTGACTTCTGGTGACATCGTCTTTTGAAAAAGAAATATTTGTGTTTTTTTGTGTCCAAAGGTAAACGGACAAGTAGCTTTGAGAGAAATACTGACAAAATTGCACCTCAAATGATCTGCGGTTCTTCTTTGTATTTCCATAAGTGTAGACGCTACTAATACATAGTATGATCTGCCGTTGTTAGTGCCTGCTAGAATAGTTTCCGGTGTGGGCAGGTCCAGCGCAGTGGTTGGCTCTGGCTAAGTCTGTACTAATTGGATGGCACAACCTGTCATGAGGTTTTACCCAGATCTTGTGAAAATCTCAGGAGGAGCTGTTCAGAGAGGTAATCACACTCACGAAATCACGTTCTTGGATTACGGCAAAATCCCTGTATCTTATGGTTAGAAATTTTTCAGAGGTTGAGCATGGACAACCAACGTTGTAACATTACTAATATATATTAAAAGAAGGATCAGCATGTTCGGTCCCCTATAACTAAACTTCAGCGTCCCGAAACAACGGCTAAGCACAGCAACTGCAGTTACGGCATTCTGTCATGGTTTCTGATGGGATTTACGGTGGTACTGTTTTTTTTTTTTCATAAAAACAATCAAATTGACTCAAAATATTCATCCGCATGATAAAGGAGGTCTTCAACACCCCCCAAAATGACAATAACTCATTTTCGACCAAATGTGATGTTACGGTGTTTTGCCTTTGCACGGCAGAGCTACTGACTGACTGACTGGACTGTCTCCATATCACAGGCGGATTTATAAGTAAAAAACTGCTCCCTGCACAGCTAACTGGCTATCAGGCCAAGCTATTGTCAACCAGCTACAGAAAATATTAGGAGAGGCCAGAAAAGCCCCCAAACGAACAGATAGGCAATGAGTGTGATGTGTTGCTAATTGAAGCATTGATCACTAAAACCCCACAAGTCAAGTCAAATCAAGTGTGACTTATGGGGTTTTAGTAATAGGTGCCTCAATTGTGTGTAGGAATGTGTGTGCATGATGGCGTGTGTAAACTGCTGAATTTTCAAGCAGTGAAAGTTCGATAAAAACACATGTCGACCGACACTGACGTTTAAAAATAACACCACTCGGATATGAAATGGGGATTGCAATATTCAATATCACTTCAAAATATTGGCAAAAATATTCTAGATAAAGCATTGCCAACACTCAACCTATTATTGTTTTTGTAGGCTGGCCTTTCCAGTTGGCTAACATATGTTTTGCAATTGACTGGAAACACAGCAGATGGTATCGCTTGGCTTTTGTTCCAGTGTTATGCTGAATTTAGTGAGCCGTCAGATTCTGTGACCTGCAGCGTTGGAAAAAGTATCAGATCATGTACCCGAATAAACCTATTAACTGCACAATATAAAAAACACTTCTTAGCAAATCAAAACCCTGCATTTAACATCCAACTTATTGAAAAGTGTCTAAATATGACCAGGTAAACGTACTTATATAGTTAGCAAACCTTCTAATTTTGAAGAAAATCAGGCTGTGACTGATAAATTAAATATATTTGACAAAGTACTCTATTGACACTGATGAGTCAATGCAACTGCAGCATTTTATTGAACGTGTAATATTTCAGATATACAGCCCGATAAATAATCTTACTGCTTCCTCCAACACCGCTGGTCACAAAATCTGATGGGTCGCCATATTTCAGGTAATAGTTTGACTGTAAAATTGTAAGAAAATTAAGGGATCCTAATTTCACTTATAGAGGAAAACATCCAAAAATACAAAAGAATACTTTTAAAGAAGAGAGTGAATGAATTACATCACTCATGGTCCTTGAACAGTTCTTCCCATTTTTCTCATGAATTAACAGTTTCCTTTTCTTCAGCTCATTTATTCCATTCCTTGCTGGATTGTTTTTTTCCTGATATTAATACATTTCCCTTCCCAGAAGAAAATTTTAAAAATCCCACAAATTCCATTGCATAAAACCACACAGTTTTGCTTAATGGAAACGCGATGACATCAAATCCATCTCTCTATAAACGTCTCTAAGCCTTCTCCCCGTGTCAATCAAGTAACTGATTTTTCTAGAAATATTTTCATTCACAAGCACGTTTCATGCAGTAATGTTGCTGCTGTTAGAACTGTAGCATTATAAAGCTCAGTTTTATTCAGTGGCCTTGAAGGACACAGCAGGAGAATGATTTGCAGGTGCGAGAGAGATAGAGGTGGGAGGTCTACCCAGGCTCAAACTCCAAGGTCTGAGAGCCTAATATAACTCCACCCAAACATGCACATGGTGATGTCCCACAGCGAGAGCAAGCACGCTCAAGAGCTTATCACTCTCAGAACAGATAGAAACATGCCCATACGAGAGACTCGTCTCCCCATTAAAGTATCATCTCCAAGTCCAAACAAAAACATGATTAAATTCAGCAGCAAAGTTTTCTGAAGCATTGCCTACTTGCTTGCGCAATAGATGCACGTGTAATGTTGCTGTTAGTGTATGAGTTTGAGTGTGGAAGCAAGTGAATGTATGCAGTTATCGAAAGCACAACTGCTTCAGTGTAAACAACTTCCTGCCAGTTTTCCAGCATGTCCTTTTCCCTGCAAGTTTTCTCCTACTGATTGCTTGTACACGGTACAGCTTATCTTTCCAACTTGAATATCTGATGCAATATTGATTATAATCTTAAGTGTGAATCTGTTGTTTGAAGTGTTCGTATTATGGTTTTTCCCTCTCCTTCAGTGAGGTATATAGTTCTTTGTGCAAGCAAAAATCTACAAAGTTACAAAGCCCTAAGTCCATGCAAAAAGAAGCTGTCTTTAACAGAAAATCCATCTCCTGAACTGCTCAGAATGCCTCATTTGTGGTCCAGCTCTTTTCTTCTGAAAACTGTAAGAATTACAATGTAACATCTATGCATAAAACCCAACTAGTGATTAGTTCGGCATGACCTCAAAACAAGCTCGACTGGAGGTGAGGAAGAGTTTGTTTAGCGCATATCATATCAAAAAGACACTTCTCTTCAGCATAAAGACATATTCCCTCTATCAACTTCCAAGGGAAGACAAACTGAAGAATCAGTGGTTAAAATTCATTAGTACCAGTATTTCTCAGTTGTACGAACCCAAACTTTTTAGTTTCCCTCATTTTACCTAGGACTACTTTGTGAACCATGGTTTGCAGATCAGAGTCGGCTTTAAACCAGAGGCCCTTAAAAAACAGGAATCAAAACACTCGTTCCAGGTCACATGAGCCTGAGATACTGCACACGTAGCATGTGCAGCTGCTACCAGGTGCATTTTGACCATAAAACGCGCTAATATTTGAAAATGAACCGCGACAATTAAACTATAAAACTGGGAAATAGGCATAATATGATCCCTTTGAGAACATCAGGCATATTAACAAGCAAATTAACATAGTGCTCCCTGCATGAACAATTTTGAGTAAACAGAAACAGGCCCAAACTCAAGTATAATGCCCAGCAGTGAAAACAGCTAGTTGTTTTGATGCAGATGGTCTGATGTGGCTTGTCCACTGGATCCATCATTTCCATACTTCCCATTCATTTTCAGTGTAAACAGCAGTGCAGTGCATTCAGATAGTGTTAGTAGCTTTTCCCATCTTTTTGGCAGCTCCGAGTAGTTTTGGTGTAGGATACTTTAAGTAAATCAGGGGCATTCAGCAAAACTTGCCATTTCATTAAAAAAATTAAAATTGGAAAATTGAAAATTAAAAAAAAAAAAGACAACTTTTTAACCAACATTTGTGGATCCAAAATAAATATGGATCTTATTTCTCACCTGAAATGTTTCAGTCACAATTTTCTGTGAACTATTTTTGTAGTGAAAGAGAAAACATCCAAACACGCCATTTAGGTCCAGTTTGAAATCTGGGAGCAGTCAGCATGAGTGACAGCATTCATCCAATCAAGTGCAGCCACTTCTGCTATTCCTCCGATGCTTAAAATAAAGCTGGGAATCACTAGTCAATTGTCCATTGTGACATCACCTTTTGGCACACCCATCAAGCGTCCAATACAAGGAAGCGAGGCAGCCCCTTGCATAAAAAACGCCTTTGTGGACACATTAGTGTAACAGAGCAGAGACCACCATTGATTTTGTGCTCTGATGGCTGGCAGCAGTACTTAAGCGGACAGTGTATCACCCAGTTGTGTAGGGGAGACAAGTTTCTTGTTTCAGATGTGAAGGGGATTATAGAGTTACAGTTAATCTGACTCTCCTGAAGCAATTAGCCCTCCAGGGGTCATAGCTGTGCTGAACTCTGGCTGCGTCCAATGGTCCGAATAGTCTTTTTTGCTTGGGGTCAAGTGCCTTACTCCAAGAAAATGAGCCAGAAGTATTCACGCGGCAGCCATGATAAGTGTATTTGAATTCTTTGAAAGTTAAGGAAAGGTGTCTCAGTGCTTCCTTACTTACCTCCTTTAGCACAGGGTGCACAGAACCATGCTATTTGAAAAGCAAGGTGATAATGCCATCCCACAATTCATGGTAGCAATATTTAGTGACGACAGTTCATCTGGCCAATCATGAAAAGAAAAGCATATTATGATTAGGAGACACGTGATCAAGCCGTTGGAAATTCCCTTTTAGACCTTTACCTTATGATGTTTTCCACAAAGATTAAAGAAAAGCGTTAGGAATTAGTGGACAGGACGTAATTTTTTGACTCTTCGGACAGTCTGCACTGACCAGGACACAAGCTCCACTGAGTGAGACTGGGGTCAAGTGCCACAACCTGCCAGCAGATGTCACTGTTTGTTTACATGTATCCAGCAATGTGAGACTATCATGGAAAAAGAACTATATGCCTTGTCTCACTGCTGGGAAGCCAAGGGCACGCTAAACTTTATATGACTAAGGTCGTACTATGATTGATCATAGCATTATGACTACCTGCCTAATGTAGTGAGGGTCCCTCTTTTGCCACCATAACAGCCCTGACCCATCGAGGCATGGACTCCACGACAGAGTGAATAAAAAAAACAAACAAACAAACTATACACTTTTTAACGGGGTAATTTTGTGTTTTAACGGGGTAATTTTGTGATGGTATAGCAATATACATGTATACAACATATTTTGTACTTTTGCCTCAGATCTTTCCGCTGATATTGGTACCAATTACACCTCATCAGGTTTCAGGCATGACTGCAGAGGACAATTAAGGGACTCAAGTGAGATATGACTTGTGCCAACTGACCAGGGCTGGATATGAAATTGACCACGCAAGCCATACTGGGTTGCATAGTCATTTGAACTTAAAAACAGGCATATGAATCTTGCCTGTGCATTGTTCGTAATGACCTGGCACTGCCCAGCATGGTGCATCCGCAGTTTACCCCCAGGCAAACTGCCTTCTTGGTCACTGAATATCATAGGAACAGTCATGGGTTTCATCTAACAAGGTGCAAACTGTTATCAAAAGACGCAGAAAGAGCTGGTGAAAACGTACAAGTAAAAAGATGTTGTATACATCGCTACAGAATATAATAATTGGACATTTAATAAGTGTATAGGTTTTTTTGACTCACTCTGTAGACCTCTGCAGGTGTGCTGTGGTATTAAGCACAAAAGCATTAGCAGCAGATCCCTTACTTCCTACAAGTTGGAAGGTGGCGCTTCCATGGATCAGAGTTGTTCGTCCAGCACATCCCACATATGCTCAATTGGATTGAAATGCTGGAAATTTGGAGGCCAAGTCAACACCTTGAACTCATTGTGTTTCTCCAACCATTCCTGAACAATTTTCCCAGTATGGCAGGGCTCATTATCCTGCTGACAGAGGCCACTGCCCATAGGGAATACAGTTTCCATGAAAGCGCGCATTTGGTCTGCCATAATGTTTAGGTAGGTGGTACACATCAGAGTAACATGAATGGCAGGACCCAAGCCTTCCCTGCAGGACATCGCCCAAAGCATCACAATGCCTCCGCTGGCTGGTCTTCTTTCCATAGTACATCCTGGTGCCATGTCTTCCCCTGAAGAGTACACACTTGCACCCTGCCATGCATGTGATCTAAAAGAAAACATTATTCATCAGACCACGCCACCTTCTTCCATTGCTCTGTGGTCCAGTTCTGATGCTCACATGCCCATTACAGGTGCTTTCAGTGGTGAACAGGGGTCAGCATGGGCACCCTGAATGGTCTGTGGCTACGTAGCCCCAAAAGCGACAAACTCTGATGCACTATGTGTTCAAACACCTTTCCACCAGAACCAGCATGAACTTTTTCAGGAATTTAAGCTGCAGTAGCTCCTCAGTTGGATCAGACCACACAGGTCCGCCTTCACTCCCCACCTGCAACGATGAGCCTCGGCTGCCCATGGACCTGTCGCCGGTTCAGCAGTTTTCCTTCCTTAGACCACTTCTAGTTTGTACTGACTACAGCAGACCGGAAACACCCAATAAGAGCTTCAGTTTGGAGATGCTACGACCCAGTCTTCTAGCCATCAAAATTTGGCCCTTTTTAAGTCGCTCACATCCTTACGCTTGACCATTTCTCCTGTTTCCAACACATGAACTACGTTTGCACAAGGGCAAAATATTCCCTTGCTCCCCAATAAACCCCACCAACAGGTGGTACTGCAACAAGATAATTGTTATTCGATTCACCCGTCAGTGGTCATGATGTTATGGCTGATCGGTGTATTAACGCATTTGTGGCCACAATTGTAATCGTCATTTAATCACAAAATCAGGTTTATGGATCCCATAATAAGCTATTGTATTCTTGGATTTCGAAAAGGGAGGTTTATGAACTTTTTTTTTTAAAGCAAAAATTCTCAATATGTCTGCCATTCCTAATCCATCACTCTTTCCATGACCAGGTTATTTGGAGAGGGAATTCACTCTGTGATAATGACCTCTCCTTGAATTGGCTGGCGGACAGAGCAATATACCACCACTCAACAGCAGCAAATAAAACTTTAAAATACCCAGCCTGAACTATCAACAGTCCCTAAATCAGGGTTAGGGAACTCTGCTCAAGGAGAACCACAGTCCAGCATGTTTTATATCTCTTCTCCAAAACACCAGACTCAAATGATGAAGCATGTTAAAGCTGAGTCATATAACACATGCAGGGCAATGGCTCTCCAGGATCAGGGTTCCCCATCACCACTCCAAAATACTAACAAACGAATTTAGTAGTAAACTAAACATGGAAAGAAGTATGTATAGAACATGGAAAGGAAATGTACGTGTACAGACTCAACAACTGATGGCACTTTCATAGACAACCAAGAGTGAAATGCAGTCACCAAACAAATGCACTTAGAATTCAGTTTAATATTAACAGAAATCTGAAGTACTTACAGGCTAGCAACGGATTCCAATTTTAAATTTTTAACAGACACTTTGAATGGAGCAATCCTTCAGTAATTACTTTCTAGCCATCTTAAATGAGGTCCACACACGAGCAGATGAGGAATTTGTGCTGAAATGTAATTCAGCAATGTAAAAATGTAAAGCTAGTGCTGAGGGAGCGAGAGATGAGGAGGTTGAACAAGACAGTGGAAAAAGGACAAAAAGAACTGGCAGGTGTGAAATATGCAGAGCAGGTGAGTTTGTGACAGGAAACGGCGTCTATTAAACACTGAAATGGAAAAGGGGGTCTAACAGCTGAACTGGAAGGTTTGTAAAGTCAGCCTATAGGCTGTCAGGTGCTATAGAGATCACTGTACAGTTGGCCTGAACTGCTGTAAAGTTCAGTTTTTTATCTCCCCATATATTGGGTCCTTTAAGAGTAAAACAAACACTTGCTGACTTTAAGCATGTTCTCATAAGACCTCAAACTAAAGTCCATGCAGTTTGGAACAACTGTATATACTGTAATTCATAGAGAATGCCAGTATAGAGGAAATTTTATACCCTGGACATCCCGTACTTGGAAATGCTGGCAAAGTATGAATAGCATTTAGCAAATCTATGTGAAGTCCATACATTACTACACATCACAAACCATGACTGTTGCACCACATTGTTTCATACTTGATGATAAATTGACAACTATACTCAGCAACAAAAGTTTCAGTGACACCATTTATGTGTATGTTATAAATGACACGCAAAGATCTCAATGCAATCAATATGTTTATTTAACAGAAGAAACACTGACTTTTCAGTGCCAACGTCACTCAAAACGAAAAATGTCATTTTCATGCGTCATGAAGCACTTGTCTGACGTCTAACCAATTGTGACCTTCACACTTCAATACCGGGTGTGACTTCTTCGTGCCATGATGCAAGCAACGCATCTCCGGCGCATGGACTGAATCAGATGTGCCAGAAATTGCTGTGGGATGTCATTCCAAATCTGACGTAGACGTTGTCGCAATTCCTGGAGTGTAGCTGGCGGGTTATCCAACCGCCGCAAACGTCGATCCATCTCGTCCCAAAGATGCTCGATTGGGGACATGTCTGGGGATCTGGCTGGCCATGGCAGGACATTGACATGTTGTTGCATCAGATACTGCTGTACAATCCTTGCAACGTGTGGTCTGGCGTTATCATGTTGCAGCGTTATTCCGGGACCATGTTGCATCAAAAACGGTACCACCAATGGCCGTAGCACTTCATCGTGATATCTTTGACCTGTCAGATTTCCATCAATAACAAGCAAATCTGTTCTGTTTCTAGCCGTGATCCCTCCCCAAATCATGACACTACCACCTCCAAAACGATCAAATTCCTGAACACAGTTGTTGGCATAACGTTCTCCACGTCGACGGTATACACGTAAACGACCATCACATCGGTTAAGCATGAATCTTGATTCATCAGTGAAGAGTACAAGATCCCACTGACGTTGGATCCACCGTCGATGTTGTTGTGCCCACTGTAGACGCAGTCGTCGGTGTTGTATTGTGAGTATTGGACGTCTTGCTGGCCGACGTGGGACAATGCCAAAATGATGGAGACGGCGACGGATTGTCTGTGCAGACAGTCGCCTCAAACCAGGTATCGTTCTTGCAGTTATGGTTGCAGGTTGGAATCGATTTCGGAGATGGGTTGTTCGAATCCAGTTGTCCTGTCTGGGAGTGGTTACTCGTGGACGGCCGCTGCGAGGACGGTCTCTGACATGTCTTGTCTGCTGATGACGCTGCCATAAGTTCCAAATGGTGTTTCGGTGGACATTCAGGCGATGAGCAACTTCCCTCTGCGAGGTTCCGGATTCAATCATCCCAATGGCCCTCCACCGATCATTTTCAGACAGTCTTGGCATTTAGAGGGTAGAGTTCCTGATCCGAAATGGCTGTGTTTTCGATAAGTGATGCTTCCGTCGTTCATCAGGCACAATGTGAACTTTCCAAAAATTCTCCTCTTTTATTGCCATCCACAAGCATGATTTACGCACATTTTCACGTGCAAAGTCATTTTCTCGCATTTTCATGATTTCCATTTCAATGTTGTGTTTACGTGTACTGTTTCAGTCTGATATCACCATGTATGACAATTTCATAATTGCGTTATGAAAAATAATTAACAATATTGGTGTCACAGAAACTTTTGTTGCTGAGTATATAATTGGTCATACAATTTAATGTGACAGAAATGAGTTCAGACACCCACCTGCTCACAGACAGTTGAGAGTAGTAGCGAAATTTAGACACAGCGGTCATTGAGGTTCCCAGGGCTGGTTGTTTTATTGCATTTTACAGCCTTTGGAGTCCTGCATTGGTTTCAAGAATGCAGCAATCTAAATGTCCTACATTTACCTTATGCATATATTTTAAGGCAACAGAAGTCCGACTGGAACTATGAGGAGTTCAAGAACCATGGTTTCCATTCCAGTTAATAAAACAATACTGCACACCACTACAGACAATTTCCGCATTGTCCTGTACAGAGTTATACATGACATACTGTGGGTAGTTGGTCTGGATGTCAGAGTATTATACCCATGGTGAAATATACTGCTCAAAAGACTTTGTAGCCATGCCTTGTGTGCATTAGTGGCTCACTTAACGGTTTCTCAGGTCTGAGTAGACTATACCATAGCCGTCGAGCCATTTAACAGAGCTTTTGCTTCATGATTAACTAACCAAAATTAAACAGTTACACAGCGCTTAGACTTCACAGTACACTGGAACCCTGCAATTACTGCCAACATAATGCAGCATAGGAAGGAACATTTTCAGTTGCATGAAGGCAGGACACCTAAATTGGGGGGGGGTGGTTATAGCCAAGGAGAGGGAGAAGTGCTGTCAATAAAATTTAAGCAGAATTGATGTGAAAGGAGTATTTTTGGTCTTTTTCTGGTGAATTTACCTAAAACTGCAGTCATCTGCTGAGTGCAAAATGTCTTGTGTGTCGGCTGGTTCTGAAGCAGCGATGACACAGTCCTTCAGGGACAATTCAAACAGAAACTCTGCAGGTCAGACAAACACTAGCACTAGCTTAGTATTTTACCATATTTGCCGTGTTTTGCAGCTCAGGCTCTATGCCAGGGTCTTTTTGTTGCAAATCCATCTCAAAGCCGAAGTCAATATTGCAAGTCAATATTGCAGAATTCATTGAATTGATCGACATGCCAATTTTGCCATCATTATTTTCTATAATAGTAACAGCTAATGTTAGCACCTGCGCAGTCTCTGCTACAACTGCCTCTGGTTTGATACAGCCTCCTCCAGTGGCAATTCCTGTTGGTTGCCAAGATGTGACTATGTTAAGGGGATACAGGGTGCTACGAGGAAACGGTAGTCAGGAGGCCATTTCAGACAAGGCCACACTCATCAAAACCATGGAAATACATATATAATCCAGGGAATTTAAGACAACATTTTGGGAAAACACACTCGCTCACACACACAAGCCCAAATATCACAACTAACAGATGAATGGCTCAGTATGTTAAAGTTAACCCTGGATGAGCAAAACATGGATGATTTGACAGCTGTAATTGGGACAGGTGAGGGAGCAGGGCAGGGGCAGGAAAATGGCTTCCTGAGAGACAGGTGACCCACCCCCCACCCCCTCGCTGCCCGAAAACAGTTGAACCACAAAACGAGCAGTGGGTGTGGGATTGGCGGTGGTGGCATTACAGGCACAGGGAGGAGAAAGAGGCCAGCCTATCAGGGGCAGGGCAGAGAGCATGCTCAGTGTGGATCTGAGGTACACGAGCTCTGCTGCGGGCCCCCCTCCGTCACCACCTGTGGCCCTGCCAGCAATCCCCCAGGAGCCTCGCCCATCAACACCCTCTCCCCGCCGTCCAGCCGGTCCTGACTCGGCCCCCCCTTCAGAAAGCGCAGAATCTTATCGATGGTTGCTTCCTGATACTCATGAGACCACCTGCGATGTGAGAGAAAGAGAAGGACAGCGTTAGAGAAAGAGTTGGTGAGGGAGGGGTAGAGTGAGGGTTGGTTAAAAAAAAAAAGTTAGGGTTGGAGCTTTGGATAATGAGAGTGGAGAAGGATTAGAGTTATGGTTTGTGAGAGAGGGATAGAGTAATTGTTGAAGAGAAAGGGGTCAAGGTAAGAGTAAGGATTAGTGAGCGAAGGATAAAGTTGTGGTTTGTGAGAGAGGGATAGAGTAAGAGTAAGGGTTGGAGTGAGAGGGTTAGGGTTACAGTTATGGTTTGTGAGAGAGGGTTAGGACGAGAGTAATGGTATGTGAGAGAGGCTTAGGGTTAGAGTGAAGGATGGCGAGACAGGGTTTGGGCTAGAGTTAAGATTTATGACAGAGGGACAGTTACTGTAAGGGCTGGTGAGAGGTATAGAGTTGTGGTTGGTGTGTGACGGTTGGGGATCAAATAAGGGTTTTGAGAGACAGGGATAGAGTCAGAGTGATAGTGTGAGAGGAGGTTAGAGTTGGCAGCAAAAGAAAACAAAAAAAAAAAAAAAAAAAAAAATGTTGTCCAGTGGACTCCCTAGGAGAGAAATCAGATTTCTGTTTTTCATTGGTGAAGTCCACGCCTCAAGGGATTCGGCCATCATACAGGCCCGAGGAGGAGCGGCAAAGTACTGAGTCAGATTCTTTATTGATCATTTCTGTATTCGTATACAGGCTTGCAATATCAGGAGTTAAAAGAAGGATATCATGAGACAAATCGTTGCAGGAAATCGTTGATCTGATATTTTCTCAATAAAATCAGTAGAGTCCTTAATATAAGCAGGAAGGGACTGGACAAAGGGCTTAAGAAAGAAATGCAACAATACCACTAAAACCAATAATTTTCTGCACCCACACACTGGTAAACCTATTTCTATCAATAGTGTTATCAAATGTGCGTCTACACGTGTAATATACATGATTCGTTGTCCCTGTGGTCTGGTGTATGTAGGGAAAACCATAAGGAAATTAAAACAAAGGATTAGTGAGCATAGAAGCGCAATTCGCTGAAATGATGGGGATTACCCAGTAGCGATACATTTTAATGATGCCCACCATGACATCTCCCTTCAGTTTTGTGGTATTGAACAGGTCTCTTGATCTCCAAGAGGGGGCGACCATGATAAACTTTTGAATCAGTTGGAGGTGTACTGGATTTACACCCTCAAAACTTTGTCTCCCTAAGGACTTAATGAAGAATTATCATTTAATGTATTTTTGTAATTCTTTGTGTGCCACTGTTCTAATGCCAGTATGTCTCCTGCACCAAAAAAATTGAAATTTTTGCTCGTATTTGTGTAATCAAACTATAGATTAGCTTTTATGACATGTACAACTGTGATACACGGGCGATGTGATAGGGATCCTCTGAATATAATCCCCTATAAATAACTCTATGGGAGATATTTTTTTCTGGTTTTTATGCAAGTTTTTGGGTGTTTTTCAGGAAATAAGAGGTGCCATGTCGTTCCTTAAAACTATGGGATGGGTTAGCGCGTATACATACGGGTGACGGGTCAAGACTCTCCACCACACCCTATTTAAGATGGCTTCTTTCAATGCGTTTTGTATTTGTCTGATGAAGGTTTAAGTACCCAAACGTCACAATAAAACTTTTGCTATTTGCAAGTTAGACAGTGTGCGGGACTTCTTTGTTTTCCTTTGAACGGTTTGTCCTAGTCCGACGCACCTGTCGTTAGAAATAGATGTGTGAAGTGTCTACTCATTTGAACATTGTTAATTCAAAGTGGATATTCAGTATTGTGGAATGACACCACAATAAATACTTACTCGAAGCGCAATTTTAGCAAATGCTTTGATGGTAGATTGAAAGATATTGCCAGCCAAAACTGGAACAGCGATGTATTAAATAATAGACTATGCACTTTCTATAAAACTGTTAAAATGAACCGGAATTGGAAAACTATATTGTCAAACTAAGTGACTCACATAGAACGACTTAAGCTCAATTCCGATGTGGAAACCCATTACTGAATTCTGTTACCCTCCTCCTGATTCATCCAATGTCACACAGTGTCCTCTATGTAATGAAAATGTTCTGTGATTAATTTTATTGTGTTCTTGTTTGCACCTCACTTAGCCAAGAGAGGTTTTCATTAATTAAGAAATTTTACGCCCAAGCAAAGAAAAACTCAGGTTACCTTTCAACGTAACAGGCTCTACCCAACTGTACAACCTTGCAAAGTTTATCAAGATTATCATTCGAAATTCCCTTAATTTCATGTCAAATTTGGCAGTCAACTTTTCGAATCTCCAAGTGAAACATGATCTGTCTACAGTTTACTTTTAAACAGTTCATTAGTTCATTTTTTTTCTTCTTTTTCTTTTTCCCTTTGTAAACTGTGTACAATTATTTCTAACATGTCACACTTCTTTATTGTAAGTTTTATAGGCTCTCATACTCCACTTGGGGTCGTAGAAGTCAACAAATAAATAAATAAATAAATAAATGAAAATTTGCGTGCCATTTCTCCAATATTTCTGAGCCTCAATTGTCTATCACAATTTCAAGCAAAGACAGGTTTCTATGTCAGAATACACTGTAGGGGAGACTGGGGTCTCATCAGCCATGGGGACCAATGAGCCACATCACTATTTTGCAATCAATCAAACTGGCTCATTGGTCCCCATGGCACACTTTACACTTAACTGGGACACAATCCACTGCTAAAATGTAACATTCAACAGCTATTCAATATCTTGTTTCTGTTCAATAATAATGTCGAGCAAGTGTCTCCAGAAGACGAGGGGCCCACCTGTTGGAAACCACAAAGTCAAGAAAAGAAATAAAAAGAGGAAGTAAGTCATTGGGGTCCACCTCCACCTCGGAAACTTAAAAAATAAGCCCAGCAACTCAGAACAAAGAGTCTCACACAAGAATGTTAATGTTGGTGCTAAATGCTAAAGTCGCAGGGATGGTGTTAGACATTGCCTGGAATGTAAAAGACTTGAACTTGTGGTTTTTTTTGTGTTTCTAAATGTTTCTTTGATGTAAAATATAATACCCCTTCTGTAACAGCGAAACCCCGGAGTAGGGTTTTTATGCTGCCATTTACCAGGAATTGCATGTTAGAAGAAGAGTATATGCTTGAACTTTTTGTGTAAATGAAACTGGAAGGAAGATATTTTCCAAGTCAATTGTACACTATCGCCTGGCTGAGAGTAATTTCTTTTTATTGTTTAAGTAAAGAAATATTGCGCTTATTAATGGTTTAACCCCTCACATGGGATGGTCAAATAGACAGCTGATGCTGTCATAAGGCCTGTGTTGAGGTGAACCCAATGGTTGCATCCTGTTCATGCGAGCTTTGCAAGTAATAAAATCATCAATTTATTATATTCTATACGTTGATGTGCATCGGTTATTGAATGTCTGCTGAAAAGCATAAAAGGTAAATCACTGTTGCCAATCTTCTATAGTGATTACATAAAGGTTCACAAGCCACGAAAACCTAACCAGAGGTGATAAGCTTTCTTTTGGCGTACTCTGATGGAATCGCGCATGTTTGAACACAACTGGGGAAATTAGAGGTAGTGACTCTAAAATAGGTACAAGGGAGGCAGGAAGCCTGTCCCTGACACTATTAAGAATGATTAATGTAAAAGTTAGTGAGAGGGGGTTAGGGTTTCAGAGAGAGCAACAGTGTTACAGTAAAGGCTGGTGTGAGAGGGATTGGGTTAAAGGGTTTAGGTTTGTGAGAGAGGGATATAGTTCGAGAGGGTGTTTGAAGTGAGAGATAAAGGGTTAAAGCTCTGGTTTGAGATAGAGAGGTAGAATTACTGTGCAAGGGTAGGTGAGAAAGGGATAGGTGTTATGGTCTGAGAGAGGGATGGTTGGAGTTATGGTTGATGAGAGAAGGGTTTAAACTAAGGATTGGTGAGCAAGGACAGGATTTGAGTTACGGTTTGTCAGAAAAGGGAAGAGTTGGCTTGAGGGTTGTTGGTGAGCGAGGGACAGAATTTGAGTTATGGTTGGTGAGAGAGAGCTGGGTTAAAGTAAGGATTGATGAGACAGGGTTAGGGAAAGACCGAGTCAAACAGGAGTGGGAAATTCCACTTCGAGAGGGCAGGCGTGTACGCACGTTTCTATTTCCTCCAATTAATCTGACACATTGAGCCAAATGGTTGAGAGAGAGAAGGACAGTCAGAGTAAGGGTCTGGTGAGAGCCGGTCAGGGTTAAATTTACAGTTGGTGAGAGAGGATTAGCATTAAAGTCAGGGTTGGTGATAGAGAGACAGGCTTAGTGCAAGGGTTGGGGTTAGAGCCAGATGTCCAGAAACCAGACACTATATCACTCAAGGAAACACTACCAGTGGAGATATATTGCAGGACTGCACAGAGACTTGAGTGAAGATTGAGGTTTTTAACTGTATCTCCCCGACGACGATAGTCGGGAGATACAATGGTTTAGTTCCGAGGCCGCTGCCGCGCCCGCAGAGATTTTCTGTTCTGGGCTCTGGAAGCGACAATTATCAGAGGAATTTTTTCTAATTTTGCACAGGCAAAGATATTTATTTGACAGTGCTTATGACCGATTTTTGGCAATTCTAGACGTCCAATGTGGCTGCCGGCGGCCACTTTGTCCGAAATTTGAGCATCGGGGAGATACACGACTCAGTCCCAGCGGCAACTGAGTTATCAAGTTCCTATTATGGAGAAGTGCAGACCTCTACAGTTCTGTGAACTTTAGAATTCTTTCGTTATGCTTCACATTATTCAGACAGGCTTTAGAAACTCTCCTTACCGAGATAAGATTAATATTTTACACCGAGAGGATGATATAGCTTCTTTCTTTCTCGAAAAGCTGATTGAAACATGAAAGTATTGCGCATTTTGGCAGCAATTCTGCAGCCTTGAAAAGATTTCCCCAGGAAGATATTTAGCTTTATACTTGTACACAAGAAAGCACTGTCTGATGAATTCGAAGTGTAAGAACATAGTCTTGGTGCAAGTAATCATAGGTCAGTCATTCCTTTGGAAGTCAACCCAAAATTTCACCGCAATATGAGAGAAAGCAAACATGGCATATTTAACAGTAGGCAGACAAAAGATTTCCTTTAACAGCTTGCATTTTATGATGCATTTCGAGATTATATGTATGTATATATACATACATATATGTATGTATATGTACACACACACATATATACACACACACACACACACACACACACACACACACACACACACACACATATAGAACTGTATACATCTTGTATATTTCATCTTTCTCGACGAGGAGGACGAAGGAGTACTCATCAATGTTCAATCAATCACACAGCAATTTCAAAGAAGCACTGCTGACTCAACTCAAATTAGCCAAAACCTAATCAAGAAAGAAATTGGCCTCACATATCTGAAACACTGGAACAGTACAAACTATCATTTCCCGTAGGTCCGAAAATCAGAACTGACAGAATATCTCTTCTCTGGCAGAGATATAAACCAGAGACAGATCCTGACCAATACAGACTCCGTGGCCACAGTCAAGCCACAGAAAAAGAACAATGCAAAAAAAAAAAAAAAAAAAAAAAAAAACCCAAAATCATGGAAACCCAAGGTGGACAGGACATGTGATCAGCGTAATGCAGGTGAGGTAAACACTGGTACGTTTTCTTCATAAATGCAAAAAACAAAATTTCCAATATTTTCCTGACCACCCTGCATACATTTCCCTGCATCAGGAGAGGAACCTACAGCAGCAGTTGCAGCAAATTATACAGCAGCCCGCCTTAGCCTGAGAGACCATGAGAGAATCAATATATCCTAATTTACCCCAGCTCAACTGGCAAGTTCGTCCCCAGTAGGTCCACTGTGTCTTTTATGTTATTCATTACATATTTTAAGTTACTTTATTGCTCATAATGCATTTTTACACATTTATTGTTGCACTATATTCCATTCGTAAGTTTACTTTATGTTTGAGTATATCTTTGCACTTTGGCAATATGGACCTGCAGATGTCAGACCAATGAAGTTAATTTGGTTTGAACTGAAGTGAATGGAGACAGAGGTAATGTCCTTACTTTATTTCCTGTTGAAGCCGTTATAGGGGCCCCATTATGCTTGCTATATTTTATGCCTAATATGTAGTGTTAAAATGAAGGATGTTCAAATTGAATGTAGCCAAAGTTCAAAAAATGAGGTATGAAGAAGTTATTCCTGTAAGCAAAATTCTCAGGTTTACTACGGCTATAAATGCTCCGTCTTAAACGGTTTTTCCACCTCTGGCTATAGCAGTGGTTCTCAAATTCGGTCCTGGCGCCCCCCTGTGTATGCTGGTTTTTGTTCCAGCCGCAACTGCAATTCTAGGATTTTAACAAGCTGTTGATTTGTTTTAATTCGGTGCATTTATGCAAATATCCACAGGTTCCTCATTGGTGAAACTCTTAACACATGGAGGTAAAACCCAACAATTTACTTGGTAAACAATGGAGTCACACCTGTTGTGTTTTCTGTTGATTTTATGTGGTTCAGGCAGGTTATTTGGGAAAAACTCAAAACAACTGCATTCAGAAACCTAATTTGGAGCTTATTGATTTTCTCAGAGTCTAATTTGATCGGTTTAAAAAAAAGTTTTCACCTGAAAATCCCAGCAATATTGAAAATTAAGCACAAGATGTTCAAGGGTTTTTATTCTCCATAGCAGAATGGATGTGTCCATCCAAATGTGACTTAAGATGGTAAATAACTACTCTATACATGGAATGCTGCTAATTAAGACAAAGTAACAGCTTATTAAGATCTTAGAATCGCAGTTGTGGCTGGAACAAAAACCAGCATACACAGGGGGGCGCCAGGACCGAATTTGAGAACCACTGGGCTATAGCATGACGCCATAGGGTCACATTTCTATATATGGTCGTCTGCTCCTGGCAGTAGATAAAGTACCTAAAAAAGGCCGACTTTTGTTCCGGCAAAAACATCAAGTGCTCTGTCATTTACTGCAGTATGCATTATGACAGTAAATGCCTTCATTTTCTTCCAACATTGGAAGATACAAAGAAGATTGTATCTTCTGTTGTGGCTTAGATTTGTTTTCAAATAGAATTTCCAACTGCCTAGGCGATATTTCCGATTTCTGTTAATATTTAAACTGATTCCAAGTGTAAAGTTAGTTAAATTTGTACGGCCAGGTTGTCTACGAGTGCCGCTCTCAAAGCAGCTTAACATGCGCGCATTACCTCTCCATAATCATTTTGTAGTTTCTTAGCTAGAGAGCAACTAAATGCGTATTTAGAAACCATCGCTACTTTAACCAGAAGAGATACAAGAGATGTCAAAAGGAGCAGGTGACTGTTTTTCATGGAATTCAGTCGCAAAGGAAAAGCACAGCCTTTCACATCAAATGGAATGATAGAAAACAGTTGCTACTATACAAATGCTAGCAATGGACGTTTCTTAGAGTTAGGGACTGAATTCCAAGGGAACTTGAAATTTCTGTTTGTGAATGTAACTACAATCTTCATAGTAGTGTAACAGCTAGCAACTAAATCAGTCGTGTATTTAGAAACTGCTGCTGGTGGCCTGGGAATTTTGATACAGTTGCTCTCCATTGACGCATGGGGTCTGTGGCTCTGCTCACCAGCCAATCAGAGCAGAGCTGATTTCATAGAGACAACATCCACTCAGAGCAGCCCATTTTTCAGAGGGCTAGGAATTACGGAATTAATTAGCCAAGAAATCATGGATATTTTCTTTTTCTTGCAAGAATGTCTATAAACCTCCTTATTGGACATCTGAGAATATTATAACTTGCAGAAAACAGCACAATAAGTCTCCTTTAACTCCGAATAAAATTCAGTAGTGTCTGAAAGCTCAGCACTGTGACTCCACTGTCACCCCTCTCTCTGTGACCTCATATTGACCCTACAAACCTCTTCTAGCCCCACTCCCCGGGTCAAAGTGACTCACTTGATGCCGTTAAACTTAAGGATGGAGCTCATGTCTGCCGGCAGAGAGCTGGGGTCAGGCCAGTGGAAGTTATCAGTGACGGGAACGATGTTCTTCTTCCCGCTCAGCGCGGTGACGATCTCCTGGGTGAGGACAGGAGCGTTAAAGATGCAGGAAGGGAAGGGTCAGGGTTAGCAAATCTGCTCAAGTATCAGATCCCCAGCCTGACCTTGTGCACCCAGTCCTTCATGGAGTCATCGCCCATGCACTTGTCGAGGGCGTTGGCGGACAGCACCAGAATGAAGTTTCGGGCTCGCTGCACGCTCTGGATCAGCTTCTCCTCGAACTTCCCCGCCTCCAGTTTCTCCACATCAATAAACACACTGTACCCTCGAACCTGCAGGTGCACCTTCAGCAGACTACATGGGGAGGGAGGGGAACAGAGGGGAAGAGAAGGGAGAAAGAAGGGGGATGGAGGGAAGGGGAGCGAGAGAGAGAGGAAAGAGACTGAGGGAGAAAGGCATGTAGATTTCCGTTCATATTGAAAAAGAATATCTCCTTCTCGAGCAGAGCTGCCTGACCCTGTGCCCGAAGATCTACTGTCCCCTTGTTATGACTCAAACCCTAATGCCATGCACAGTCTACGAGTGACAAAGCTACAAAAAAGGCCGGCCAGCTTCACAGTCGCCAAGTACCACTACCCAAATATTTATTTTATATAATACTGGTTCCTAGCCATAAAAATAAGTACAATATATGGTAAGAACAAAAATAATGGTGTCTTTTTGAGAGAAAAAGTCAATATCTAGTGTGGCCACCCTTTGCTTTGATTACAGCATTTAATCTTTCAGGCACAGTTTTCGTATATTTCTTTTATTTCCTCACTTGCTAAACTATTCTATAAGGTTTTAAGTTCATTCCAGAGAGAGTCTTTCAATGTCACAACAGATTTTCTCAATTGATTTAAGGTCTGGACTTTTTCTGGTCCGGAGCAGGCCGAGTCAGTTTTACGTCACCAGGCCTTTCGTTCCAACTGAAAAAATACTCGCACTGGATCTCCTCTTTAAGAATTTCAGGCCAGTTAATAGTCTCCCATTAGTATCCAATACTGAGGAAAAGGCTGTTTTAATTCAACTGCTGGATCAAGGTCCGTACAATGCTACTCTTCCAATCAATATGCAATGCAAAAAAATAAATCAGGAAGGGGGAAAATACTTTTTCACAGCACTATATTTAATCTATATAATTATATATAATCTATAATTATTAAGAAAGTATTGAGAAATAAAATATCATTGAAGGGTTACCCGGACAACGTACTTAATAGTGATATTGTATGGATGTAGAAAAAAAATCAAATATGTAAAAGTAAAATTAAAAAATTTAAAAAATGAGCTATCAGGAGACGACATGTCCCTCCAACCCCATGTATGTCATCAACTTCGGATTAGCATAAGGCACCACGTCAGGTCATGATTAATGTGCATACCAAGTTTTGAGGAAAAATATTGAACGGTTTTCAAGTTATGCTCCGGAAACGCAATGTTGACAGACAGACAAATGGACAGACAGACAACCGCACCCATGACTGTATCTAAAAAATTAATTCAGTGTTTTCCCTGAATTCCATCTCCCTTTCTAGGATTTTTCCGTAGTGCAACCTAATTTATTTTTAGATTACACTTCATCATAGTGTTTTCTGCTTTCAAAAGAATACGCTGCATTTGCGGGAAGCATAGTTGCACTGAACAAATTAACACTTGACACATTTACAAAACAAATTAGCACTTAATTGCTAATTAGGAGCCCTAAATGGTTACGAGTTTGGAGATGTAATGCGCTTTGAGGCAAAATGAGAGTGGTACAAAAATTCCTCCGATGGCAAGACCCGATTGGAGGAGGTTAGTATTATCAGCAAGAGATCTTGCGAAGCTGCTAATCAGTGTTGTCAGGTGTGCTACACTGGATTTGAAGAGAAAAATGATAGGATGGTAACTCCACAGGAATAGGACTGGGCAGCCCTGTTCCAGCCGCCGAATGAGGTGTGCTTTGTTAGAGTTGAAACAGACACATGCAGGATGATATCTTGACAAGAACATGGTTCATGCTGGTCTGAGACCCACCTGGCCAGCTGGGAGCCGGTGGTGCGGCGGTAACTGATGAAAACGTCAGGGCCGGCAGGATGGGCGTCAGTGAGGCATGGCTGGATTGGACGCCGCGCTGACGCCACAATTTTAGCGCGGTGGAACCCGTTCTCAATGAGGCAGTCTGTCTGCAACTGCTGCTCAGTCAGCAGGGACAGAGTCTTACGGTCCACTCCCGACTGGACCAGCCCATATGTATACTGCCGGAACCGCGGGTCGACCCCCGCCAGCCAGTCTGCCAGGTTGTTGGGGTCACAGGTGGAGTAGTCAGCAAACATCTTCAGCACGCGCAGGTCTCTCAGAAACCTGGAGGGCGCAAACTGACAGTTAGCATGCTGGTACATGTGGGGCAGTTTGGCATACATCTTCAACACATGCATTTCTAATTAACCCAAATTATATGAGCAGCAAGTTGGCACATTAGTTCAAGTAAAGTAGTTGGTGTAGAGGTTCAGTGCACACGAGCCTCTCAGAAACCTGTAGTACAGGACCAGCACATTTGCATGTTAACACAGCATCAAATCCATCACTCAAACTTCAGTGTTAAGAAAAAACTAAAATCAGTAAAAATGCATAAATTCAGGTCACCTTCCAGAGTGTGGAGGCCTGACTCACTGTGGTCATTAAAGATCCTATAACACTCTTCGATAAGAGTAGGGGGTTCCCCGGTGTCATGGCTAAATTCCCAACCTGGCTATTTCAACCTGCCACTTAATCATCCCCTGATCTAATTGGCTATGCAGATTGTCCTCTCCCTCTCCATCTCAACCCCCCAGGGCTCCCTTGAAAAAGAGATTTCGATTTCGATTTCAACGGGACTTCCCTAGTCAAATAAAGATTAAATAAATATATAAATAAATAAACAAAGGTGCCACACCTTAAGGTCGTGTCACGCTTCTGCGCAGTCTTCATGTGATATCTGCCAAAGGGCCAAGCATTTATACTTCTATGCATGTTGTGCAGGTCGATTGGACCACATTTGCATTTCTCTGGCATAACTTAAAGCCTATCCAAGCTGACAACGGCCCAAAGGCAGGGACCCACCCTGAACAGCTTGCCAATTCATCACAGGGCACACACAGCATTCACACACCATTAACACAATATTCACCCACGAACTCACACCAATGGGCAATTTGGTGACTCCAATTAGCCTGACATGCATGTCTTTGGACTGTGGGAGGAAACCGCAGAACCAGGAGGAAACCCCAGGCGAACACAGGGAAAACACACAATCACCACATAGAAAGGCCCCAGGTCAAATTCCTACCCCCAACCTTCTTGCAAAAGTACAACCCACTTAACCACTGTGCTGCCCAACTTATAATAATATATTTTCCATATTTACTTCTTAATCAAGTGTGCCAGTCATCAAACCTCTATGGCTACCCTCCAAACAAATTGCTGCTAGTCACTTAAAACTTGCGACACAAGAGGTTCAAGTAACAAGTCAAGAAAATCACCGTGCTGAGTTAATCTATGCTGAGTATGTGACCACAGGATGCTAACTATGCAATCTTCAATTTCTGTAGATGTATGCGACCAGCTTTGTGTTCGCCACACATCCTGATGACCCATACACAAACGCACAAATGCACAAATTATGCTAAAGCCTTTACAGCCACTAAACCACATGTTTAGCTCACAGGAGGAAGCTGGCAGACCAGTAAACCCAATTCCAAAAAAGTTAGGATGACGTGTAAAATGTAAATAAAAACAATGCAATGTTGTGCAAATCTCCTAAAGCCATATTTTATTCACAATAGAACATAGACAACATATCAGATGTTGAAAATGAGACAGTTCACCATTTCATGAAAAAGATTAGCTCATTATGATTTTGTTAGCAGCAACACATCTCAAAGAAGCTGGGACAGGGCCGTATTTTTCATTGTGTAGCATTCCTTCTTCTTAAAACAACTGTCCGTAAACATCTGGCAAATGAGGAGACCAGTTGCTGGAGTTTTGGGAGAGGAATGTTATCCCACTCTTTTCTTATGTAGAATTCTACCTGCACAACAGTCCTCTGTCTTTTTACTGGATTTTCCACTTTATGATGCATCAAATGTTTTCTATTAGTGAATAGTCTGGACTGCAGGCAGGCCATTTCAGCACCCAAACTCCTATACTGAGAAGCCATGCTGTTGTGATGGATGCAGTATGTGGTTTAGCATTGTTTTGCTGAAATATGCAAGACCTTCCCTGAAAGAGATGGTGTCTGGATGGGACAATATGCTGTTGTAAAACATAAACTATTCGTATACTTTCCAGGATTGATAATGCCTTTCCAGACCTGTAAGCTGCCCACACCACAGGCACTAATGCAGCCCGATACCATCAGAGGTGCAAACTTTTGAACCGAGCGCTGAAAACAAGCTGGATGGTCCCTCTCCTCTTTACTCCGCACAACACGGCGTCTGTGGTTTCCAAAAATAATTTAAAATTTTGATTCATCTTACCGCAGAACAGCTTTCCATTTCACCTCAGTCCATTTTAAATTAGCTTTGGCCCAGAGAAAACGGTGGCATTTCTGGATCATGTTCACATATGGCTTCTTCTTTGCATGATACAGATTTAACTTGCATTTGTGGATTGCTGGCAAACTGTGTTCATAGACAATGATCTCTGGAAGTGTTCCTGAGCCCATGCAGTGAATTCCAGTGCAGAATCATACCTGTTTTTAATGCAGTGCCACCAGAGGGCCCAAAGATCACAAGCATCAAATATTGACCTTCAACTTTGTCCCTTGTGCACAGAAATTTCTCCAGATTTTCTGACTCTTTTAATCATATTATGTACCATACAAGGTCAAAGTTCTTGCAATTTTACATTGAGGAAAGTTTTTCGAAAATTGTTCCACAATTTTTAGATAGTTTTTCACAGATTGATGAACGTCTGCTCATCGTTACTTCTGAGACTCTGCGTCTCTAAAAATGTTCTTTTTATACCCAGTCATGTTAGTGACCTGTTGCCAATTAAAAAAATTAGTTGAAAAATGCTCCTCCAGCTGTATTTCATTGGTACCACTTACTTCTCCAGCCTTTTATTGCCCCTGTCCCAACTTTTCTGAGATGTGTTGCTGCCAACAAATTCAAAATGAGTTAATATTTTTAATGAAATGGTGTAATGTCTCACTTTTAACATCCGATATGTTGTCTGTATTCTATTGTGAATAAAATGTGGGTTTATGAGATTTGCTAATCATTGAATACTGTTTTATAGGGATGCACTGATATTAATATTGCTGTTATGGCCGATAACCGATATTTACCAATATAAATATGTTTTTCAAAAAAGTTTGAGATGATAAAAATTGTACAGACTGAAAATCATGCAAACTGAATTTTTAAATGTCTTCATTTTTTAAATGTGTTTTACTTACAAATAACAAGGTTACAGGGCTACCATAAAACACAAGTAACCAACAGTGTTATTTTTTGGCATCCTTTACCACTAGTAGCTGTGCTTATGCTAGCCATTTGCCACATCGCCATAGGCAAAGCCATATTCTGTATAGCAATGACTTTTTTAGCCCGTTTAGCCACTGTGGGGAAGCTAAAATCTACTGCAGTGATCAGATTAGGTGGATTTGCATCGCAAAAAGTGAATGAAATTTCAGCAGTTTTGACAAAATGCTAATCATCATAACAGTCCCTTCACAAAAAATTTGATTAAAAAAAACCAATGGGTGGCGTCACGGTTTTTTTGTCCATCTTTTTATACAGTCTGTGTGTGCAACAAGTTCACATGTGTAGATGAATGATCGAACATTTAGAAGTAAAACAGAAGATTGGGATAAGATACTACACAAAGTAAGGTAATTTTATGCATACAAATTCTGCAAAACTTCAACTTTGATGTACAATGCCATACCTGTAAACCAGGGACGTGTGGTCAGGATAGGCAGCGACTTTTTTTTTTATCGCTAGATTTTGTCAAACCGTTTCCACTTATAATGCATGATTGTCAATCAATCAATTTGACCTTTTTTTCTTGTTAATTAAGCTTGTAATGATTAAAAGGTGATGGTGACAAAAAGATAAATTTACCTTTATTCTTTGACTCGAGACTGCAAGGAAGTAAATCTTAATAATTAATTGGGGAAAAATTTCAGCTCTCGGTAATTTTGTATATTGTTTTGATCTTTTGTTTATTGGATTATGAAAAAAAGAATGAAAATAAACTCCCTATTTTTTTAAAATGGCATTAGAAAATATGTGTTTAAGAAGGGAAATATCGTAAACATATTGACCACGCACTGAACGCCACATAAGGTTTTAATATTTGTTAATGGCATTGCGGTAGCTTCCTCTAAGTAAATATGAAAAGACTTGAACAACGTGTATTCTTGACACTCATATGACGAGTGAGTAGTCATTATTATTATAATTATTGTTATTGTTACGTTCGATCATTGACAAGTCACTTCCTTCCTGTATGATTTTATTTTAATGTCAAAAAATATTTTACAAAAGGTAAAGGTAAGCAAAAAAATGCCTGTTAAACTATATGATGATGCCCCTCTCGCATTTCCTTTAATTAATTTTGCTTTGCGCACTGCATTATAGACCCAGACCAACATTGTGCCTGAACAATTTTTTCTGACTTTCGCCGCAGTGGCTACACATATTTTTTTCCCTAGTGCAAGCACAGAGTAGCAAATGAGTAACTAATTTAAAGTACAGTCCAATAACTGATCCGGGTGTGTCATCTAGTGATACAATATTGCAACTGCGTGCATAAATTTGCAGCTCCATGTCCGCTGGCATGAACATCTGCACAAAACGGCTCTCCCTCTCTCTCTACACACATACACAAACGGTTACTAGACGGATATAAACATCGGTTGTTTATATCGGCCAGTGCTGGGTTAGTTCACAATTAATATGAACTAGTTCAAAGTTCAGTTCACAGATTTTAAAATGAACTAGTTCAGTTCATAGTTCATATTTCTTTTAAAAAAATGAACTAAGTTCACAGCCCAAAAAATGAACTAGTTCTTTAAGTTCATTTTTAACGCAGTCATCCAAGAATTTTTTTCTTCATAAGAGTCTCTTCTTATCTGTTCATCCCCAACTCCCAATCACTGCCACAATGTCCAAAAATGGAATCACAGACAGCTTTTATTCAACAAGTTATGGTGCTGAAAAAAATGTCAGCAGGTTGCAACTACATGCAGAAAGTCAGGTCCAGCAAAGTCTCTGAAAATGAAACTGTCCTTCATTACAACTGCATGAATCACACTCTAATGCAGTTCAAAAACATAAGCCAAGACCAACAATGTTACAGTAGGCAAGAACACTGAGTAAAAGGTGTCTAGTGCACCCCACCACTGAATTTCCCATTGACTATAATGGAAAAACTCCAGCTATTGTTATTTAAAAGGTATACAATCGCAAATCTTTCCTGCGTAGGACTGGATTACATATTTTTTTAAAAATCGAGGTGCAATTTTGCTTGACGCTTTTCGGGAATGAAGTTATAAGAGCTTGTTTTAGTCAACGGTTAATCCATTGGTAGGTCAATATGACTCACATCTGACTCTGACTGGTCACTTGCACAGCATTAGTGAATAGTCTGCAAGAACATTGCTGCTGGTAGCAGTTTGAACCAGGGGTGTCTCTAGACCCAATACTGTACTGGGGCACAGCTGGGGCACAAACTATTTTTAGCACTAATTTATCATAAAAAGCATAAATAGTGCTTCAAATTATACATTCATATCAGATTATCTTGTTGTCTGGATCTATGATTAACCACCTGAAATGGACTGATGCATTTTGCACTTTACTCTAGACCTCTGAACCTGGTACAAGCAAAAAAAGACTGGGCAACATTAAATAGCTCTTCCATTACTCTAAATATAAACTGTATGTTTACGTGCCTGGCAGGCCAAAACACTAAATTGTCTATGCCATACAAACATACAGAGGAAAACAGACAAAACATTACCATATCAACAGTTTTGAATCAAGGCACAAAGAGTGCAAAGCTACACCAAACTGACTCACATTCAAATCACATTTCATTTTCACTGCAGTATTAATTGTAGGCTAAACATTCATTGCGTAATTCAAGTAAACCATTCCATCAAGGTACCAATAACTGCAATCATTAAACTGTATCTGATATGTTCCATTCTAATCAGTGCATCTTCACTAAACATAAAACTGTATTCACTAGTGTCGGCTATAACAGTAGGCTATCTTTAAGTCTTTACCAAAACTGTATACTCTCCTTTGTTATCCTCAGTGTCTCATAACCAAAGTACTTGATGAGACCAATTCTCTTTTCATACAGAACCCATGTTTTAACGTGAAATAGCTCATATATGGTCATCAAACATCGATAGCAATCTCCAGACACCGAGTTGACATTACTAGGCTAACCATTATGAATCAACGTTATGCCTATGACGAGCCAGTTAGCTATAGGGCAGCAGCTAACGTCTGCACTAGGCTACGTCAATTAAGACGGCAGCTTAAAGTTTAAGCAAAGTTGTGACATTTGAATTCCCATGGAAATGGCGACACAGAGGAGAAAACAAACAGTAAGGACAGGCAGTTGCCCAGCACTAACCTGAAGACAGGTGAACGAATGACGGTGAGAGCAGTCAGCACTGACAGACACCGCTGTGTGCGTGACCTTGTGTTCCTAAGTTCTGAAGTGAGCCGAATCACAGCCAAAGCCGCGTGAATATTAAGTAGCCACGTGCCATTGTGTACTATACGGAGTGAAGTGAATAAATTAGCAATGAGTTACAGTCGTCATATTAAGTAGTTGTGTGTCTAAGCACTCTGTTACTGTAAATTCTCTTGCTGTAGATTATGTGGACATGTAGACTTAAAACGTGATTTTTTTTATCCCTTGGGTAAAATTATACTGGGGCACTGCTGACCAATAATGGGGTACGTGCCCCAGTAAAATGTCGGGTTCCGCCGATGGTTTGAACTCCCATGGTTACTGAGCTATGTTTTCATTTCACGGAACCGACAGCCGAGCTGTATGCTGAAGCGCTATCTTCGCTGGCAATCATAGAAAGCTAGCCAGTTTGGTGGACTGCCTTAGCTATAATTGCGTTATCGTAATAATTATAAACAAAACTCACAGCTTGCTCACTTAATAGTCCCTAGATAGGCAGATGCCGGATAAGGATGCTGCTATTTGCGCAATTCATCGGTATGAACACGTTACGTAAACGTTTCTGCCAGGTCATTCGCTATGGCTAATTCTATGTATAAATGCAACTTGGGTTTATTGTGCCAACTAAGTTTATCTAGCCAGCTAGATTACAGATAAAGTTTGCGATCACAGCCGTCTACAGCGACCCGATTACCTATCAAGCCAGCTCGACTAGTGGCTAGTAAGTGTTGCGCTTCCTATGATTAACACGTGTTATATGCTCGACTTCTTGAACAGTGTCATGTAAAATTGTGCTTTAATTTATATTCTTAAATGTTTTTGGATCACAACTATGTTGAAATTGTTTCGGAAGACCCCTTAGTTAGTCTCCATAGGAAATTCAGAAGTGCGGTGCACTTCACGCCATATTGGTTTCTTCAACTACGCTCTAAGAAGGATACGGCGGCCGCCCCTCCAGTTCTACGTACATTCATTGGCATAGACAGAGCAGCGGCGGCGTCAGTTGATGACGTCATCACAAGTCAACTGGGAGAAGTATTTTTGGCAATAATATTGAACGCCCGTTGTTCCTTACCAAAATGAACTCGTTCAGGGAATCGTTCGTTTTCGGCAGATGCGTACGTTCAGTTCATCGTTCGTCAAAATAATGAACGAGTTCATGAACGTCGTTCTTTTTTCCCGTTCATGCACAACACTGATATCGGCCCAGTTTTATTCACCGGACCGATGCCGATATGTTAAAAAATGACGAACATCGGCCGATACCGATATGAATGCCAATATATCGTGCATCCCTATTGTTTTAATTTACGTTTTAAACACCATCCCAACTGGAATTGGGGGTTGTATAAGACAATGGTTTTATCATTTCCACTAGCAAATAGTGAGCAGTTGTAACCCCTGACCTCTTACGAATGAGCCCAGACGTCATGCCCAGGTCAGAGAGCAGATCCTGATCTGTGACGTTCAGCAGCAGATCACCATCCACCTGCATCTCCTGAGACAGAGGGAGGGAGGGGACACTGCATGAAAAACTGGATTCACTATAAGGTGAAGCTTAAGTGAATATACTGTCAAAACCAAATTTGTACACATTTTATTATGTTGGCTTAAGTGCAAACATAATTTTCACATCAAATTTGAAAAGTCAGTGATGGTAGTGTGTATTGCATTTGCTTCATGTTTCGCTTAAAGTATACTGCATTTTTGATAATAGCGTCAAATCATCAAGTGATAAATATGAAGCGATTTTCAAATTCAATAAATACTTGTTTTGTTTTTGAGCAGGTTTAGCTTTGAGGTAAATATGTTGCAATTTTCATATAAGAATAGAATTTTCAATTCATATATATATATATACACACTATGATTTTCAGTTTCACAAGATATTTGCTTTATTTATTGCCGATTATTAATGTTTGGAATGCAAAGATTTGGAAAACATTTGTAATTTGTTTGGGACTTGCGTAGGATGGAACTAGGACCCAATTTCCATGTGTTGGAAATGGCATCGCTTTTGACTTCAGGTGGTGCTGGCATCAACCGTACATGGAGGTCCCAGGATTTTTTTCACTTCCAGTTGCAGTTCACCAACTCTAGTTTCAAGAATAATTGATAAAAACCTGGGACCTCAATGTAAATTCAAATTTGGAGCAGTCAAATTTGTCACCGCTCAAGATGGCACAGAAAAGAGGGCGTGGTCTTCTCGGCGGGGAGGGGTTAATTACTAAGGTCACGACTGATTTCCCTATTCCCAGCGCCAAACAAAATAATCATGAGGTATGAAGAGATTTGGAGATGGTGAGTTGGCACCCTGGGGCTGATCTTTGAAAAAGGCACTCTTAATGTTCCAATGGAACCAATCAAAATCATTTACTGATTTAATTAAAAATCAGTTTCCTCCTCCTTTCCTATTGTGTATGCTTTCCTTACGGATTATATGTACTTTTGTGTGTATGTACAAGTATATGTGTTAGTGAATAATTAGTTTTGGGTATTTGCACGTAGGTGTACTGATAGAGGGATTTGATTTGTTTTATTATGACTATACGTATTATTATTTTTATTTATATACCTTTTCTTTCATTCATGGTACAGATGGTGCGGTTGAGGTTATTAGAGACAGGTTCGCTTCATATGAGAGAGGATAATATATCGGCAACCAGAGAAGGACCAACAGTTGGTGGTGAACGGTTAAGGGGTTTGTTTGTGGGGGGGGGGGGGGGGGGGGGGGGGGGGAATATTTGCTATGAATCGGTCATTCTGTATTAACCTGTTCTGTGAAAATGCTAAAATAATAAAAAATGTTAATCACAAAAAAAAATTAATCAGTTTCCTCCGAATCAAGGTTTCACAATTAATGGCAGCCTTAAAGAGTATTGTATACAACAACTACCAAAATTAAAGCAGGAATTAAATTCCACTTATTTAAGTTTTATCTCAGCGTTAAGGAACTATATTGAGCCATTACATCACTTCCTATTTCACTAGGGCAGGGGTGGCCAACCCGCGGCTCTTTGCCTATCAGTGTGCGGCTCTTCGATCCATTAATTAAAACAAATCGGCGTGCGGCTCTTCCATCAATTAATAAAAAAATCAATTCATTGTAATGAGCGTGGATAGCCCTTTAAGAAATGTAACAGGCATGAGAGGAGCGAGCGAGCGAGAGAGAGAGAGGGAGGAGTCCGCATGGGCAGATATGATGGCGTGGAGTTCAGGAGGAATACAAGGCCGCAGTGCAGTCGTGATTTTGCTCTACGAAAAACGGCAGCGAAGAAATGTGCGGCCAAGCGAAAGTATGAGGCCGAACACAGGACATTTTTAGCGGAGTGGGAGAGTGATTTTCTCTTTGTGGAACGTAATGGAAAGCGGTTTTGTTTGATATGCCAGACTTCATTGGGACATTTCAAAGTTTTTAATCTCAAGCGCCATTTCAGCGCCACGCACGGTAACATTGACCAGGAATTCCCAATAGGTACTGAACTTCGCAAGCACAAATTAAACAGCTTGAAAAGTCAAACTCATAAGCAGACCCAGTTGTTTCGAAGATTTAGCAAGCACTCAGAGACAGTGACGCTTGCGTCATATCATTTGGCTTGGAACACTGCACGCGCCAAAAAGCCTTACAATGAAGGCGAGTTTGTAAAGAAATGCATTACTGATGTCGTGGAAATATCATCTCCCGGAAACGACCAGCTGAAAAATATGGTGTCAGACGTGCAACAGTCACGCCACACGGTTGAACACAGAATATCAGGCATAAACTGTGCCATTGAAACAGAATAACATTCTGATCTTCAGAAGTGTGAATATTTCAGTGTAGCATTGGATGAGTGTTGTGACATACAAGACGTGCCTCAGTTAGCAATATCTGTACAGTCAGTTTCACGCGATTGTGTGATTAAAGAGGAACTCCTTGATATTCAACCACTGAAGGACAGGACCCGCGGCATCGATGTGAAACTAACTATGACTGATGTGTTCACTAAAGCAAATCTGCCAATTCAGAAACTGACCGCAATAGCCACAGATGGGGCGCCCTCAATGATCGGATCTGCAAACGGCCTTGTGGGACTCTGTAAAGCTAATGACACATTTCCCGATTTCTTGAATTTCCAGTGCATTATTCATCGGGAGCATCTTGTGTCTAAAACACTGAATTTAGACCAAGTCATGAAGCCGGTGATGGAAATCGTCAACTACATCCGTACCTATGCTCTTAACCACAGGCAATTCAAAAATCTAATTGCTGAACTCGACAGTGCCCTTCCCGGAGACCTGCCGCTTCACTGCACTGAGGTGTCTTTCTAAAGGCAAAGTGGTGTCTCGCTTCCTTGAGCTTTTGGATGCTGTAAGCCTGTTCATGGAGGAGAAGAACAAGGACTATCTGCAGCTGTCAGACCCCCGGTGGATTATGGATTTGGCTTTTTTGGCCGACATACTGAGTCACCTGGACAGACTCAACCTGGATCTACAAGGAAAGTTAAAGCTGCTGCCTGACCTGGTGCAAAGTGTGTTTGCGTACGTCGGAAAAGTCAAGCTGTTTAAAGCGTATTTTCAAAACAGAGAATTAACACACATCCCTCCTCTGAAATTGGAAAGCGGACAAGCAACACCTGCCACGCTAAAAAACAAACAGGCCACTATACGACAGAGATGGAAAAGCTTCAGGAGAGTTTTGTTACCCGATTGCAGGACTTACAGCAGAAAAGGCCACAGATTTTGTTTCTTATCGACCCTTTCAATGTGGAGATGGACTGGTTGAAAGCTCCGCTTGTCAAAGATGAAGCAGCGTCGAAGATGGAGATAACTGAGCTGTCGGAGGATGACACACTGAAGTCTGTTCTGAGAGACGGGACCATCGAGTTTTGGAAAACTGTGCCGGTGGAAAAATATCAAACAAGCTGCGCTCAAGCTACTATCAATGTTTGGCTCAACATACGACTGCGAGCCTGTGTTTTCTACCTTGAAACACGTGAAATACAGGCACAGATCTGTACTGACTGACACACATGTGAAGGAACTGCTTCGAGTGGCCACAACGGGATACAAGCCAGAGGCAGAAAGACAGTAAGACAAAAATATTTCATACTCTGTTATTGTGAGACAGGCTATTGTTCAGTATTAGTTAAATATTTTCGTGTTGGGACTTGATTTAACTAAATTTGTGTCTGTAATCTGAGAGGGGGGAGAGAATTTAGAAAAGGACAATGGAGAGATGGGGAGGGAGAGACAGTGTGTGGCAGTGGGGGGCTGTGGAGAAAGTGATTGAGGGAGAGACTGTGTGTGGGGGGGTTGAAAAAGACAGTATATGAGAGAGGGAGAGACTGTGTTTGTGTGTATCTCTATTCATGGGCATTCATTTGTATGTGAGATAAAACAAATCTGGCTTTGAAAATTGGAAATGTATGGATTTTCATTTTATGTCATTTCGTGTTACTGTAAGAGAGGGAGTGCCTTTGTAAGCCCACGTGTGTATGATGTGGCTTTTTGTAGTACCACGGTAATTTTTGTGACTCTTAGTCTCTGACTGGTTGGCCGTCCCTGCACTAGGGTATTAAAATGAGGTGAAACACATGCAATATCCCTTTGTCATCCAACATCATGAAGAAAACAAAGCAACTGTCAGTTCAAAAGAGTCAGATGGTCATAGACCTTCATAAATCTGGCATTGGCTACAAGAAGATTCACAAACTATTGAATACTCCACTGAGCACTGTCTGGGCAATTATTAAAAAATTCCAAAAATATGGAACTGTCGAAAAATCTCAAGGGCAGAGGACGCAAGTGCATTCTACCCCGCAGGATACTGAGGAGGATGATGAGAGAAGCAACAAAATCCCCAAGAATCACAGTCAAGGAATTGCAGGTCTTGGTGACATCTTGAGGTCACCAGGTTTCAAAAACCACCATCAGGCGCCACCCCCACAATCACAGGCTCCTTGGACGGGTTGCCAGAGGAAGGCCTTTTCTGACCAGAAGACACAGAAGCAAGGGAGTGGTGTTTGCCAAATGTCATTTAAATTATGACTGAAACAAGGTGCTTTGATCAGATGATCAAAATTGCACATTTAGGTCAGATACTTGGCGTCGAAACAGAGATGCATTCAAGGAAAAGTGCCTCGTTCCCATGGTGAAATATGATGGTGGATCAGTGATTTTTTTGGAGCTGTTTTAATTCAAGAGGTCCAGGAACACTGGTTAAGATTAATAGCATAATGAATTCCACCAAATATCAGGATATTTTGTTGAACCACCTGGTTGCCTCCGCCAAAGGGGTGGGACTTGGCCATTCGTGAATTTTCCAAATAGACAACAACCCAAGGCATACCACAAGATTCACAGAGAAATGGTTCTTTGACAGGGAATTCAACATTCAGCAATGACCATCTCAGTCGACAGACCTCAATCCAATTGAAAACTTGCACGCTGAGTTGAAGAGGACAGTTGATGAACGCAAACTCAAGAATGTGAAGGATCTGCTCAGAGATATGGTCCAAAATCCCCCCAAATATGTGCCTTAGCCTTGCCAAAACTAACAGGAAAAGACTTCATGCTGTTATCCTTGCCAGAGGTGGTTGCACTAAGTACTAAATGGAGGGTGCCAATAATTATGAAATTATTATGATTTTGTTGTAATTTATTTTGTATTAAATGATGATGATGATGATTTTGGTTGTTTGCGCTGAAACATTAGTAAAGTATTTCACACGTTGGTAAATTTAGTTTCTCTATAATTATATTGTTAATTTTTTTGTATCGTTTGTGCACTGCCAGTCAGGGATGCCAGAAATTTTGGAGCCCACTGTACAGTTTAAAGTGGAATAAACAGCCGTGTTTTGAATGCCTTCCTATGCAGAACACACATGGATGAAGAAAAACTTTTGAAAGACTAATCTAAGGGATTTGCCACCAACAAATACCAATTTTAAAACAATCACATACAGTGTTCAAATCTAATTTCGCCACTTCACTCCTCCAAATCATTCTGGCTCGTCGATTCGGAATGCAGACAGAGATGTGTTGGTGTAGCCAGTTATGTTATAGCATCAGCACATTTTTAATTTTAGAGAAAATGTATGCCAAATTAACACATGGTATACATTGCATGTGAAATTCTAAAAGACACTATATTTGCCTACATTTGCAGATCCACAGAGAACGTGCTGTGAATTAAATAATTTGCAACAGTTTTTGCCCATGTTCACTATACCTGCAAATATCATACGTAAATCATATTTGCATTCAAAATGAATGTGAGGCAAATGAGGTCAACTAAAATCAAATGACATCTGCAACAAAGGTGAATCCAATAATTCAGGCAGTGGAAAGAGAGAGACGTATGTGCATTTGTATGAATAACAGTGTTTGTCTTAGTGCCTGGGTGTTTATGCATGTATGTGTGTGTGACCATGTGCATACCTGGATGTGCAGGTGTAAGTGTGTATGTGTTTGTGCATGTACATGTGAGTATATGTGTGAGTGCATGTGTGCTTGTGTGGGTAATCGTATGTGCACATGCCCGAGTGTGTCCTTGTTTGCATACCTGGAAACGCTGGCTGTAGCTGCTGAAGCCGACCTGTTGCAGCCAGGTCTGGACCTCTCCGGTTTTCCAGTTGGGCACAGAGGGAAGGATGCGGCGTGGCACTTCCTCTCCCATCATGCTCAGCGCGCGCTTGGCCAGGGCACAAGTTGTGCCATTACTGGAGTACATGACAATACGCTTCAGACTCTGCACTGCGCCTATCTCCTGGAATATCTGAAAAAGAGAAGATTTTGTTTGAGTGTGTAAGTGTCTGTCTGTTTGTACATACTTACAAAGCAACTCCAGGCTTCAGTACGGCCCAACTCTGTCCCATCTCCAGCTATCTCTTGTCTGTTTCCCCTTCTCCTCTTACCTCTTACATTAGCTACAGTCATTAAAGCCAATTATGTTTATGCTAAAGTCACTGAGAGTTGACTGGACTAATGCCCCCGTGGAGCTATGCGAGGTTAACGGCCGTGCACAAGGGCCCAACAGCCGCACGGCTCTAACCATGGCTGCGGAGGGGCTTGACTCACCAACTGCTTGGCTCCCAGTGAAGCAGCTCAGTTGCTCACCCGTGTGTTGCGCT
The DNA here is from genome assembly GCA_029721435.1 of Gymnothorax reevesii. NCBI lineage: Eukaryota > Metazoa > Chordata > Actinopteri > Anguilliformes > Muraenidae > Gymnothorax > Gymnothorax reevesii. The sequence continues at coordinate 66,608,936 of CM056574.1, read as the reverse complement.
GTCGGGATTTGATGCTGGCCTCCACGCACAAGTAGAATGCTGCGATGCATTTGCCCTCCAGGCGCGCTCCGTCCAGCAGGGGGAGCAGCTGCTGCAGGTCGGCGGCGGTGCGGCCCTGCATGCTGTCGGCGCTGTCCAGAAGGCTACGCGCGAACTCGTCCGGGTCCAGCGACACGATGAAGGGCTCCACTAGCTCCAGCGTGCCCGAGCGTACCACCTCACCCTCCAGCTCGCGGTTGGCCGCCAGCACCGTCACCGCCAGACAAGCGTAGAAGCGGATCAGCTCGTCCTCCTTGGAGAACGCCAGCGGGAAGAGCCACTCGGCCGCCTGCTTCTCGATCATCAGCCGCTGGCAGCGGTGGCCGCCGTACATGGCGCAGTTGGCCAGCGCCACCGCGCAGTGGCGCAATACGGTGGGGTCGGTCCCGCGGCACCAGAACAGCAGCGCGTCGAGGGCGCCGTTCCCGATCAGCTGGGCCGACGTCTCCTCCGTGTGCTTGAACATGTGCTCCAGGATCCCCGAAACGCTGCGCGCCAGCTGAGCATCGTCCTGCGCCCGGGTCAGGTTCAGGATCACTCCCAAACCCATACGAGCCACATAGTCCCTGTGTGAGGGGGAGAGAGGGAAGAGGAGAGGGAGAGAGAGAGAGAGACAGCAGAGAGAGATGAGAGTAAAGGGAGTGAGAGGGAGGGAGAGGGGGAAAAGAGGATAGAGAGAAGGGGAGGGAGGGGGGGAGAGAAGAGGAGGAGAGGGTAAAGAAACAGAGGGAGATGGAGGAGGAGAGGGGCAGAGAGGGAAATACAGGCGGGAAGAGGGAGGGAGAGAATGGGGTAGAGAGTGGAGAAAAAGAAAGGGAGGAAGAGGGAAAGAAAACCAAAGATGGAAGGACAGAGAAAAGGAGGAAGAGTGAAGGATGAAGAGGGAAAAGGGAGGCATTGGGGGAGAGAAAAAGAGGGATGTAGAAAGAATGGCGAGAAAGTGTTACACAGGGAAATAATGAAAGAGAGGGATTACAGAAAGGAAAGAAAAGGGAGAGGGGAGGCGACAAAAGGCAAGTGACAGAGAGATGGAGCAGATTCAGAGGGAGAAAGGGGAAGACAAGAAGTCAGTGAAGACATCTGAAGGATCAATACGAGGGAAAGATATGGCTAGAAGTTAAATGTGTGACATGTTTTACTCTGAGAACTGTCACGGGATAGGCGACTCAAAGCAGGGCGCACCTGTTCTCCGACACAAGTATCTGCTCCAGCAGCTTGGCCGATTCGTACGTGATTTCCACCGCCGGGGTGTGCAGTAACTGCAGCAGCAGCTCCAGTCCCCCGTCCAGTCGGATTCTGTTGCAAATCTCCTCTGCAACCTGTCGCCCCAAGGTGGGCAAAACCCAGGCCTCCTCAACCAGCTGGAAGATCTCCGCGATTGCGCGCCGCGTCGTGTCCAAATCCGATGCGTCTTTCGCAGATTTCAGAGTTTTAATGGCTGAACGGAGAGCCGGCAGTGGTACCTCCAGAGCCATTTGGACATCGGCGCTAACACCCGGCGAGACCGCTCGTGGGTCGGAGCCGGTCCTCCGGTTCTGAAGGCGGCTGACATATTCCGGTACAGTGAGTCTGTCGGAACTGAACATGTGTAGACTTCTACAGAGCTCACGCAGATAAACGAGAAGTGAAAATAGCATCTACCGAAACGACTGCCGCGCAAATACGATACTATCCCGGGCCTCTTGACTCCCCCGGGAACGGAGTCGAGTGCCGCAGGAAGATGTTTGTGCAATGTGAGCTCAATATGTCAGGCCCACACCGCACGGGGTTTAAATCACTAACACTGATCACACAGCAGGAGGAATTTTCTGTCTTATTGTTGTCTCTTGCCAGCGCGCTGCGATGGGTTGTTCTGAGATGATTTAAATCAGCAGCGGCGCCGGTTTGCTCCTCATTTCATCAGCGCGCTTTTGTCAGCCAAGAAAACAAAGCAGAGGATTGAACATACCTCTCGCACATCCGCAGGAATCGCTTCCGTTGAGCAGCTTAATTTTTCAGAGTCGGAACGTAACGATGGAATATGAATTATTCCTTGCATATGTGCACAGCATTCAACAGAGATCTAGAATTACGTCTCTGTGAACTTTAATGCGGAACTCGCCACTAAATTCTTCTAAATGTACGAATCGCAGAACGGGGAATTAATCAGTCCACAGAAAATATTACTCAATGACGTTTTCCGGCGGAACAGAGACACATAAATGCAGGTTGCCCCCGGATAAAGAGCCCTGATTATGCGCCCCAGTCGCCTTCAAAGTTGTTCTCCATGACCTCAGATCAGTGGTTAATGGGCAAGTCGGCCGCTATTTCCGAAATGAGGTAGAGGCAGTTAACCTTCCTCGCAAGATAAACCACATCACTGATCGCCGTTGTCGCTACTGTCCTCAGCAGAGTGATGAGAGACCGCCCATCACGATACAGAAGCTATACGCACACTGCCTTAAGATCTCTTCCTCAGCAACACGGACACAGCGCGAATTTGGTAAGCTCCCCCTAGAGGATAACGCAGGTATACCTAAGCACCATAGTCAACGAAGAGAAGCATGGCATAGGCATATGATGTCATTTGGAACACTTAAACAAATTAAAGGAAAAACCATGTGTTTGAAATATAAGGATGATATCATTGAGTCGATAGCCAAAGTGAATTCAAATCTTTGCGTCACATTTGATCGTTGTTTCAAGTTGGTTAGGCTCTAAACGTAAATTGAAAGTAGTAGCTATGATCGCAAACAGTATCATGCATCAGGAAAACCAAGTATTATGTACCATTTACTATTTTGAAATAGTCAGCCTTTAGTTGTGCTCTAAAGTTTGCCTGGCTGCATTTGTAAAATAGGCAACATTTTCAAAAGAAAACATGAATGGCTTGGCAAAACACATATCTTTTATGTCTTATTGAATTCATATCCAACTGTGGGTCATGTAAAATGGTACAATCATCAAATAATTCAAACAAAAAAAAGACTTTGTATTTCCTCCTTTAGCATCAATAACAGCGTGCAGTCTTTTGTGATAGTTGTCATTGGGCTCCTAATTCTGTGAGGTGGTATAGCTGCCCATTCTCCCTTGAAAAATGCCTCCAGCTCTTGAAGTCTTTGTTCATCTTGCATGTACTACACCTTTGAGATCTCCCCAAAGCAGCTTGATGATACTGTGGTCAGGAGACTGCGATGGTCACTCCAGAACCTTCACCTTTCTCTTCTCTAACCACTGGAGGGCCAACTTGGCCTTGTACTTTGGATCATTGTCTTGCTGGGAAGTCCAAGTGCATCCCATGCGCAGCTTTCGCGCTGAAAAATGCTAATTGTCTGCCAGTATTTTCTGATAGCATGCTGCATTCATCTTGCCATCAATTTTCACGAGATTCCCTGTGCCTTTAAAGCTCACACACCCCCAAAACATCAGAGAACAACCACCATTCTTTACAGTGAGAATGGTATATTTTTCACTATGGACCTTTCTAAACGTAGCGCTTTGGTTGTGACCATAAAGTTCTATATTGGTCTCGTCACTCAAAATGACAGTATTCCAGAAGTTCTGAGGTATGTCAAGGTATGTATGTTGTCTGGCATATTTTAGGCGGGCTTTTTGTGGGATTGGCACAATAATGCCTTCCTTCTGGCAACTAGACTATTATTGATAAGTACCTCCTCATTGTGCTCCTTGAAACATCTACACCATCTTTTTTCCAGAGCATCCTGTATTTCTCTTGAGTTAGCTTGTGGATTTTTCTTTGTGTCCCAAACAATTCTCCTAGTAGTTTGACCTTAAATCTTTCTTGGCCTACCAGACCTTGGCTTCGTATCAACAATATCCCCTAATTTTCCACCCCTTAATCACGGACTGAACTGCGCTGATTGGCATTTTTAAGTCTTTGGATATCTTTTTATATCCTTTTTCATCTTTAAAGAGTTGAATGTCCTGAGACAGCTCTTTTCTGCTCCCCATGGCTCACTGTCTAGCCAGATCTGTCCATCTACTCGAGAGCTCACAAACTCAATGACTATACACAGAAATAAATACAATTTAAAAAGGTGTGGAAAATTGACCCTTCATAAAGTACACCAAAGAATGGCAGCAAATGGTAGCATCTTGGGGTCACAAAGTCTCCAAAACAACCATCAGGCGCTATCTACATGCCAACAAGCTGTTTGGGAGGCATGTACAGAAAAAACCTTTTCTCACTCACAATCATAAACGCAAACGTCTGCAGTACATACTTGGACTTCAACTGGGACCGTGTGCTTTGGTCAGAAGCGACCAAGATACAGCGTTTTGGCAACAAACACTCTAGGTGGGTCTGGCGGAACATAATAGATGAGTATGCAGAAAAGCACCTCATGTCCACTGTGAAATATGGGGGAGGATTGGTGATGCTATGGGCCTGTTTCTCTGTGGGCCCTGGGAACCTTGTTAGGGTTCATGGCATCATGAACGCTTTGAAATACCAGGACATTTTAAATCAAAATCTGGTGGCCTCTGCCCGAAAGCTGAAGATGGGTCGTCACTGGCTCTTTCACCAAGATAACGACCCTAAACATGTGGCCCAATCTACCCAGAAATGGTTCACCAGACACAGAATCAAGCTCTTCCCATGGCCATCTCAGTCCCCAGACCTCAATCCCATTAAAAACCTGTGGTGTGAGCTGAAGAGGAGAGCGCAGAGGAGAGGACCCATGTCGCTGGATGATTTAGAGATGTGCAAAGAGGAATGGTCAAAGATCTCTCTTTCTGTATTCTCCCATCGTGTGAAACAAGAAGATTAGGTGCCGTTTTGTTGGCAAAAGGGGGTTGTACAAAGTATTAACATCAGGGGTGCTAATAATTGTGGCACACATGATTTCATGTAAAAGAATTATTTCTTAATGTGGGATTTTTTTCCCACTGAATAAATGCACTTGAATTAAAGGTTGGATTTTCCTCTTTTTTTCATTGTGGTCCTATATTACTTAGAAAAAAACTGAACTTATTTGAAGCTAAAGAACACATCTTAACCGAGGGTGCCAATAATTATGGGGGGCGCTATATATCTTACATCCCCCAGTACTAAAAATGCAAAGCCTATCTCCCTAACATGAATTCATTCTTCCATGTCTGAAGAACCTCTTGATACCATCCCCATCACCAAGCTGAAGGTTGAGAGTGAGGTCAAACAGGCGTTGTGGTCCTGTCATCTCCATTGGACACTTCCTCTGATCGGCTCTTCGTTCCTGAGTGAGTGAGGTCCAAGGTCCTGACCTGGCGCTACGCCTCTCAGCTGGCATACCATCCCAGACTGTCTGCACCCTCCCCCTGATTCGTTGACAGTTCTAGTGCCCGACTCTCATTCAGGATACTTGGTCCTTTGTTGTAGCCTGTACGGTGTGCCCCCACTCCAAGGAGAGGTACCAACATCCCTACAGTCTGCTGCAGTCCTTGGAAGTTCCCCATCAACGATGGGCAGGCATCGCAATGGATTTCGTCTTGGGATTACCACCCTCTGATGGTAATATGGTTATTCTTACCATCGTTGACCATTTCTCAAAATCAACCCACTTTGTGCTATTGCCAAAGAACATTCCTGAGCTGCTCCTGAACCACATTGTCCGTCTGCACAGTGTGCTGGAAGAGGTGGTCTCAAACTGCAGTCCCCAGTTTTCCAGCCTGTTTTGAAAGGCCTTCTGCCCCCTGGTGGGTGCTGCTCAGAATCTTTTGTCGGGGCTCCACGCTAAGACCAACGGCCAGGTGGAGAGGCTTAATCACACACAAGGCAAGACTCTTTGCTGCCTGTGTGAAGGTAACCCCCCCAGGTGGTCTCCACACTTAACTTGGCTGGAGTTGGCACATAATTCATTACCAGTGCCTGGACTAGGCGTGTCTCATTTTAAGTGTTATCAGGGTTACAAACAGCCTTAATTTGAGTCTGAGAAGAGAAAAGTGGAAGTTCTCACTGCTCAGGTCTTGGTTTGGCACGCCTGCTGGGGATGGAGAGGAGACCATGCTTTACTACTCAAACACGTCTCCATTTTCCAGAAGCAAGAGATCCGTCACCACAGCCTGGCTACAGTGTTGGGCAGAAGGTTTGGCTGGCGGTGAAGGATATCCCACATTGGGAGGAGTGGAGAAAGCTCACCCCCTGGTTCCATGACCCATTCACCGAAGAATCCTGTCTTCATCTGCTGTCAGGCTCCTCCTCCCCCACTCCCTATGTAACATTCACCCAGTGTTTCATGTCTCCAGACTTAAACCTGTGTCTCTCCGCAGTCCTCCCACCCCGTCTCCCCCAGACTCATTGATAATGGCCCCGCCAATACCGTCCATTACTTGAAGAAATAAGGTCAATTTTCACAATGTGTAGCAACAATAATTCAATTACAAGTTTTTACTAATTAAATTCAATGAATGAATCACTATGCTGCAAATTGCTGCATTAATATGCTGATGAATTACTATGCTGCAAATTCAGGTTCCTGAACACAGTTAGTTTTTTGAAAATAAAACAAAAAAAAAAATTAGACAAATTAGGTTGGACCCATCAAAATTAACTTTTTCTTTGAAGTATTTATTATCTTACGAATGATCGGATTAGTTTTAGCAACACTATGTCCACAATTTCACTAATTAGGAGCCCGTTCTTTCTTCAGTTTCATCAGTAACAATTTCCCCCTTTTTTGCAATTAAAAGACATTTACAATATGATATGTTAATACGAAACATTTCAGGGCATGTAGGGTTATGGGTAGGTATTTCTGACGTAATATGGCGTAGAAGCATTAATAATCCTTTTAAACGTTAATTGAAGGGTTCAGTGCAATAATTGATAAATGCCAATTTCATGTTTCATGCTATTATACAGAATATACTTTCACTATGTACCAATGTTGTGTACTGGTCAGAAATCTGCTATTCTCATGATATATTGTTTCTAAATCTATCTGTGTGGAAATTTAACAAAAATATTAAATCTTTATATCCCCCTCTTTTATAAAACATGAGATTGGCATTTATCAAGTTACTGCACTGAACCCTTCAATTGCGCAATTTAAAAAAAATTAACAGCTAGCTAAAATTTCTGGATCGCTTATTGTTTGGAACATGAATCCAACTAGAGAGCAGTCTCTCAGGATTACGTTTTAGAATGACTGTGCTAGATCATAGAGTCCAAACTTTGAAAACACTGCTCTGATGTTTGCTCTTTTAATGATTACTTCAGTCAAATCCAGCAAACACACAAAAACAAAGAGAGCAGGGGGCAGCTGACATGGTCAGGCATCGATCTGCAGCAGCAGTGCAGAGTTCTCCATTTGCACCTCGGCACACAGCTCCCTCACTCACACAGCCAGAGATGGAGCGGCAGAAGCTGGCCGTGCTGGTGCTGCTGGCGGCATTCGCGATGGCAGTGCTTGCTGCGGAGGGTGAGCCCTTTCCTTTCCTGTTTGACATTGTCACCAATTTTTACTGGTTTCCTTTTGTTGAATGACAAATGGATCATTTTTATGCGCGTCTCCAGTGGACAAGGCCATCTATTTTTAAAAAGTGGCAGTAGTGTGACCCAGTTAGATATTTAGTCGTGGAATCTATGCTCATCATTGGTTTTTAAATCATTCAGCCGCTTTACAAAAGGATTTTTATAATTTTGCACAAAAATAGGAAGACAGTGCACCTGGGTATTTTACATCAGGATACTCTCTTGCGTACATGTTTTCACAAAATTGAAAATGAACCCTGTGATTGTGTAGAAGAGCCCTGATTTGCACATGGGTTCTTTTGACAGGAAACTTTCACACTTTACATTGTGACTCGAGTTCCATAAAAAGAACTAAAAATGCTTCCACTGTGGCGATATGTCCAAGAATCTTTCTTTTTTTCCTGAGAGTCCAGTGCTTCTGTCCATTTTCTTGCCCGAGGTGAAATGTCTATGCTGTCTTGTCTGCATGTAGAGTCCTGCCTTGGTCGCTGTGAAAGTGGATTTGACGCTAAGATGAGGTGCCAGTGTGACTCCATGTGCCGATACTACAAGAGCTGTTGCTCAGACTATGACTCCATCTGCGGTAGCAAGAGTAAGTACACACTGCTGCTAATATTAGCCAACTGTGCATTTTCATTGCTGGATATGACTCCTTAGTAAGATTTAAAAAAATCTTTCTCGCCCTCACTATTATCTCTCGTCTCAAATAATTGCAACAGACATACTTAAATGTGGACCTTAAATGCAAATCCTCATTATCTTTTTTCCCTGGAGATTGATTGATTAAGTGAAAAACCAGTGCTTCCTAATGGCCAGAATGATTTTCTGACCCCCAGGTAAAAAGAAAACCAGCAGTTTTCAAAACTCCAAGAACAAGATTTGATGATCCCTGGACTAGAGGGACAGGCAAATACTTTGCAATCAAAAAACTACCGGGTTAAAAAAAAAAACCTCAAATATAAAACCGTCACCACTCTCATGTGAATGTCTTTCTTGTCTCTTGCTGCTCAGCAAGTAGCGTTTCTATGAGAAGTATGTTTCCTTTTGATTGGTTTATGGCTTGCGTATTTGCTACTTCTCAGCTGTTTCTCATTTCATGGTTATTTCCTAATGATTGAGTGTTTGATACTAACTGGATAATGCTAATTAAATCAACCGGGTCGGTCACTGCAACTTCAACAGTGTTTATACTGCTTCCTCTCTTGCGTCCTTTAACAATGACGTCATCTATGTACGACACCCCCTCCCCTTGTTAACGATTCCTTTGACAGTAGATATGGGCAGGTGCAGGAGAGTGGCTATTTTCTTGTAGCCATTGCCTGACTTGTGAAGGTCGACGTGCATCTGCCTTACTTGAATGGTGTGTTCCTTTGTCTTTCCCATGTTGAAGAGTGGATCAGAGAAACGGCCTCAGTGTCACATCATATTTATACCCCAGGAAGTGATGAATTACTAATTAAATGTTCCTAGATACTCTGATCAATGATATGGAATCAGTTGACACCAGATGCGGGAAAAGGGAATGAGGATTTTATTTATAACAAAACAAAACAGGCACGAGGGCCAACAAAAAACTTGGCCCAAAGGGTTGCAAAAAACAAACTAAGGTATGCTACACAGAGCTATCAACAAAGAATGCAAAATGGCAAAAAACAAAAGGCACTGGAAACTCCAGGCAAGATGCTCAAGAAAAATAAATAACAAGACTAAATATATATACACAAGACGAGAGGCTAGGACAAGACTTGAAACTAGAAATGCAAGGGAACTTGACAACAAGAACTTGGCAAACTTGAACATGCAACGAGACGCGAGACACTGTCTGCCAGCCAACTTCCACCGCAACCAGATAAAGGCTTGGTAATCATGACACATGAAGGGCAACACCTGGAGAAAGAGAAACAAGAGGCATGGCAAGATCAAGACATGGACAGAGATTGGATGACATGACCTGCTCATTAAGAGAATGAGCGTGCTCAGCTTAAGTACCAATTAAGTATGCAGTTTGGAAGCAAGCATGAATGTTAAGAACAGAAAAGCACAGCAAGATCTTGAAATAGCAAAGCAGGAATCATGACAATAAACTCCCTGTCTAAATTAGTAATATTAGTAATGTGCCTATCTAATGAATTACACCACCCAGTGAGTGTTAGTAAATGTTAGTAACTTAAAAACAGTTAATTGCCAATTAAGCTTAGAGAGGCCCGAATCAGCACAGCACAGAAGGAAGGGGAAATACCAAAGCCAACCAGAGCTCAGAAATGTGCAACAACGAAGGCACGGGGCGGAACGCAGACAAGCGGTGGAGTGGCATGGCAGACCTGGCGAAAACAAAAACATGGAAAAGTAAAAACATGATATGCAAAAACCTGATACAAGAAACTGTTAAAACTATGACTATGAATATGACTATGGAACATGAAACTATGAACAATGAAATCTTGAAACAAAACTGTTAAAACCATAAATGCTGTCCTGGCCAAAGGCCAGAACACAACAATCAACTTTGTAAACTACTGTAGAAATGACTGAAATACTGAAATTACATTTAATTCCTAGGTATTGTTAGGGGTGCCAATAATTGTGCAACAGGTGATTTTAAGAAAAAGAATTATTTTTTAGTCTGGGATTTTTTTTTTCCCCCCTTGAAATAAATACTCGAGTTGAAGGTTACATTTTTCTACAATTTTCAGTGTGAGAGTATGCTTCTGCAAAAAAAATTGAATTTATTTTGAGGCTTTTAACACATCTTAACCAGGGGTGCCAATAATTATGGGCGCTGTACATATATATAGCACATATATAGTGGAGTGAGCTGAAGAGGAGAGTGCAGAGGAGAGGACCCAGGTCGCTGGATGATTTAGAGAGATTGTGCAAAGAGGAATGGTCGAAGATCCCTCTTTCTGAATTCTCCCATCTTGCGAAACATTATAGGAGAAGATTAGGAGCTGTTTTGTTAGCAAAGGGGGGTTGTACAAAATATTAACTCTTCCAAGTCTGTTCCTCTGTCAGGAACAAGCTCCCAATCTTTCTTTGGTCATCAGGACTGGAACAAAGTTCCCCTTAAGGTACTTCATCCTCCTAGGGGTCAGTTTAGTGATGGCAAAGTTTGCACTCCAACTGGCTGCTATTCTGGAAGATACTAGCTGGCAATTGACAGCTCAGCTTCGTCCACAACATCTGTACTGCACTGTCCTATTGTATTACAGGCCCCGTCCCCACCTCCACCTCTGGGGCTCCGTCCTCAAATCATCCTATAAGCTGTCAATAAAACACCTATTTGATTGTACTCTGTCTCTGCACATGATTCCTGATTTGCAACATAACAAAAAGAGCTTACGTAACCCAGCATAGATTGTAAATTTAACCCGCATAGTTTAGGGTGTTATCAATGAGAAAGAGGAACAGCACAGCCAGTGCTGGGTAGTGAGTGAGCATTGAGTGTCTTCAGACTTTTGGCATCCCTGTGTTTCTGTAGCTCGAGGGGACACATTTGCTTTTGCTGAGGATGACGATGACCTTGTCAACAGCACCGCCCCTGCAGTGATCCAAACTGAGTCAGATGGGGATGCTACATCCCAGCAGCTCTCCCCAACAGCCACAGCCTCCTCCACAGTCCCGAAAGTCACAAGCCCAGTCTCCATAGCCCAATCGACTGCCACCCCACCTATCCCCACCCTGGTCCCCAGGAAAGCCCCCAACCCTGCCAGGGACCCTGGCAAAGCGCCTAAACCTGTGGCAGACCCCACCAAAGCGCCTAATCCTGCGGCTGACCCAACGCCTGCCCCCACCACAGCTCCCGACCCCGCAGCTGAGCCCTGCAGCGGACTGCCCTTCGACGCCTTCATGCAGCTGAAGAACGGCTCCATCTTTGCCTTCAGAGGTGAGGAACCCCACCCCCACTGATAAATCTCTCTACCCATTGCGCCAATCCCACATTTAGTCAACTCTCAGATCTATGTGCATGTCTTGCTCTTCTGTGAGAGCGTATAGTACATTGTGCCTTACGCCGTTCTGTATGTGCCTGTTTGTGTACGTAAATATACCATGTATGTTCATGTCTGTTGTACCTTGTGTGTTTGCTGTACTGTGTTTGTACACATACGTATAATTCAATTTGTGTGTTTAGCTCTGAGTATGGGAGTATGTGTTGGGCAGTGTGTATGTGCTTGTGCATGCTCTGTGCACGTGTGCACGTGTTATGTGCGTTTAATGTCACTGCTCTGCTAGGTGATTACTTCTTTGAGCTGGACGAGAAGGCGGTATTACCGGGATACCCTAAACTCATCAAGGATGTGTGGGGCATCCCTGGACCCATCGATGCAGCCTTCACCCGAATCAACTGCCAGGGGAAGACATACATCTTCAAGGTCAGAGCAGGGTGGACTGGGGGACACTGGAGGGCGTGGGGGCAGTCTTGAGGGGCACAGGATGGAAGGACATTTCAGCTCAGAGTGAGGCTCCCTGGAAAGGTGTACCTGTTAAAATGGTGTAAGATAGTTAAGCAGCTATGGCTACAGCCCCAAATCCTAGCCAGACACAAATAAACATGAATGTAGCCGTCAAACCCTCGAGCAAACCCTCATTGCTCCAAATGGGTGTGACCCTGTTTAGTCCAATCATCTGGCTTTCTCCATTACTTTACATAAAAAGTGACAGTTAAATTGCTACATTGTACAGTTTTGATTATAACTTTGATATTCTATATCATTGCTTCCACACAAACCTAGGGAAATAAGTACTGGCGCTTCGAGGATGGCATTTTGGACGATGACTATCCCAGAGATATTTCAGTTGGCTTTGAAAAAATACCAGATGACATCAATGCTGCCTTTGCAATTCCTGCTTCCAACCACCAAGGCAAAGAGAAAGTGTACTTCTTTAAAGGTTGGATGCAATCCGCTCTCTCATGTCAAATATGGCTACATACTCCAAAAAACTTGAGATAAAGATATGTTGGGTTTGATTTGGCTTTATATTCTACAGTTTTAGGTTTATAATCTAACAGTGCACATATCTTTTAAGTGCAGATTCTTAGCTCAGACTCACCTGTCCTACAGACCTGCCTTTGTTCCAGCCTAAAGGAGCTGATTCACGGCTACTGCACCTGCTCACAACTTTGAACGAAGCAAATCTGTTCAACTGCAAGCCAAAATCAAGAAGTTATTTTTTATTCTTCTATGATTACTGGTGATGGCAACCAGCATACATTCGTTGTTTCCCTTGGCTGAAACTTGAATCTCCAAATTTCAATTAAAAGCTCATTAATGTTCTACCCCAATTTCGAAATAGTTGGGATGAAGTGTAAATTGTGAATAAAATCAAAATGCAATGACACATTAGCCAATATGTTATTTACAATAGAACATGGATAGCATTCAAATGTTGAAACTGAGACATTTTACATTTTTATCCACAAAATGAGCTAATCTCAAATTTTCTGGCTGCAACAGGTCTCAGAAAAGTTGGGGCACAGGCAAAAAAGGGCTGAAAAAGCAATTAATATATAAGAGAATCTGCTGAAAGAAAATTTATTAAGTAATTAAGGTAAATGGAATCAGGTGTGTAACATGATTGGCTATAAAAGGGATGTCTTAGAGAGGCTGAGTCTCTCAGAAGTAAAGCTGACCAGAGGCTCTCCAACCTGTGAAGGTTTGTGTAAAAAAATTGCTGAATACTTTAAAATAAATGTTACTCAACATCAAACATCATCAAAAGATTCAGAGAAACTGGAAAAATCTGTGCGTAAGGGACAAGGCTGAAGACCTTTACTGGATGCCCATGGTCTTCGGGCCCTCAGACGCCACTGCGTCACTCACCGGCATGTTTCTGTCATTGACATTACTAAATTGACCCAGGAATATTTTAAGAAACCTCTGTCTGTAAACACAGTCCACCATGCCAACCACAGATGCCACCTAAAACTCTATCATGCAAAAAGGAAGCCATTGTTGAGCATGATCCAGAAGCACCGCCGTGTTCTGTGGGCCAAGGCTCATTTAAAATGGACTGTAGCAAAGTGGTAAAGTGTCCTGTGGTCAGACGAGTCCAAATTTGACATTCTTGTTGGAAATCATGAGCGTTGTGTCCTCCAGGCTAAAGAGGAGAAAGTCCACCCTTCCTGTTATCAGCGTTCAGTTCAAAAGTCAGCATCTCTGATAGTATGGGGTGCATTAGTGCATATTGCATATTTTAAAAAGCACCACGAATGCTGAAGGGTATATAAAGGTTTTAGAGCAACATATGCTCCCCTCCAGATGATATCTATTCCCGGAAAGGCCTTGCGTATTTCAGCAGGACAATGCAATACCACATACTGCAGCTATTAAAACAGCATGGCTTCATAGTAAAAGAGTCCGTGTGCTGAACTGGCCTGTCTACAGTCCTTATCTTTGACCAATTGAGAACATTTGGCACATACTTAAAGGAAAAGTCCATCAAAGGAGACCCAAAACTCTCTAGCAGCTGGACGCCTGTATTAAACAAGAGTGGGATCAAATTCCAATGGCTAAACTCAAGAAACTTGTCTCCTAAATGCCCAGACGCCTCCACTCTCTGTTAAAAAGAAGAGGCGATGCTACATCATGGTAAACAGACCCCTGTCCCAACGTTTTTGAGACCTGTCGCTGCCATAAAATTTGAAATGAGCTCATTTTGTGGATAAAATTGAAAATTTTCTCAGTTTCAACGTTTGCCATGTAATTTCTGTTCTATTGTGAATAAAATACTGGCTGGTGTGATTTGAAAGTCATTGCGTTTTGATTTTATTCACAATTTACACTTTGTACCAACTATTTAGGAATTGGGGTTGAATAAAGCATCATGCTGGAATAACTAAAATATGTAAATAAAATGCAAAACAAAGACAGATTGGCAAGGATGGAATCAGATTATGACTTGCAGTCAAGCAGATTCATTTCTTGGGGTGTACTGTAAGTTCTGACCATGCACAGTAATTGTGACACAGCTCCTTTAAGATCACTTTGCATTTTGCAGCGTGGACTCAATAGGTGATTGAGGCCTCTTCTGCAGAAAGTAGTCAAAAATATATCCATGCTTTTTTGCAGAAGAGTGTTTCTGATCTGTTGAACGGGCTATCTGGATTGTGTCTTCAACAGATACAACAAGCCTTTTTTAAGACCCTTAAAGGGGCTGTGTCATCTGCTAAGCATGTGTAGTTCGGTCATAAAAGCTTAGAGTTGCTTGGGCCATGGGAAACTATCACTATCCCTGATTCAAAGGCCCGTATTCAGAAACGACACACACACTAATTGAGTGCGAGTGAGTACTAAAACTTAGTTAGTGTCAGGTTATACTAAATGAGTCAGAGGTTGTCCGAACACTCATTTGCTTTCAGAGACCTCACTCACACTGAAAATAGCGTCTCTTTCTGAGTGAAAGTTGAGTGCAAGGAACACCTCCCTTGAGCCGCACGAACTTGTGCAGGTATTTAGTTGTCAGGACTTTCAGGTGGTTACAAACATTAGAAACTCTGGATCATTTACAGCCACGTGCTCAATGCAATCGCAACCATGCAAATTTTAACTCTAATGATGAAGCCGGTAACTTACTAACTGACTCCCTGGTTTCAGTGTTTACGAACTGTACTGTGGTGAGCTCGAGGTTAGCATTTGTGTACCCACCAGTTGCTACTGGTGAACTGGCAATAGGGGAAGCTCAAAACCATCCCTTAAGGATAATGATTGAAAAAAGGTCATATCCATTCATTTAATAAAATTTTCTTGACTTGAACTACAAAAATCCAAAGGATTATCATGTGTCGCCATTTCTACTTGTTAAGTTAGAATGAGCATTGATAATTATCGCCATGTTTTCAATGCATTTAAATTACCATTGCAAAAACTCCGAAAACTCTCAACATTATCAGATGTGGCCAGTTTTCATGAATGACGCATATCTATTAACTCTCACGCATTCGGATTTCTCACACTTTTCTTTACTGATGGGTTGGAAAATTCTGCCCTCAGCGGCTCGTGGGTCGTGTGTGGATTGGTCTGCGAGGCTCATGTAACTGTAAGTCACGACGAGACTCCATTCTTTTCTACATTCTTAATCACTGAATGTAGAAGGAAATGTCCGGCACGTGTCACAGCGTGTTGCTTAGTGAGCCTCGCGCGCTGTCCTGCGCCTTTCGTGAGCCACTCGACCACAGAATTTATGAAAACATGCGGATATTTTACGTCGTCATTTATGTGCCTCAATTTTGTGAAGCAATGTATGATGACGCTATAAAAAATAAATTTGATTGTCATTTTACCAATTAGTCTGAGAAACTTTCTAATCGGGAAAAGTAAACTGCGACAGGTTTAGGTCATTCAGCACTGAAGGGTGAGGAGTGAGCGTCACTTTACAGCAGCCGACGCACCGCCCCTGGTACCCAGTGGCCACTACTGTCAGTTATGCGAGTGGCGTTTGTGAATAGCAGCTGGCGAAGAGTGGGACCGCTCTCTCGGTTAGTGGTAGGTCGATCACTTTCTCACACTCCAGTTACATTTCAGTCGTACTCACTATGTGGTGAGTGGAGGGTGAGTGTGAGTGTCGTTTCTGAATACGGACAGCTTTATAACCATTAGTGAATTTGAATAGATGGCAGGGAAAATGGCTGGGATTTGCTTGGATTACTTTGCAACCCCTTCCAATTGCGGTTACTGATAATTTCCCGTGGCCCGTGCAAAAGGAAGCTTACGTGACGGAACTGCACATGCTCCTTTAAGGTCTGGCGTATACGTCTGGTCTTTTCTGTCATTCACAGCTAAAACCACACTGAAAGTTGTCCAGTACCTGCGCTAAGGAAGCTAGTAAGCGCAAACGACTGATCACCGACAAATGCTATTTGTCCCAAACATTATGGTACCTTGAAATGGGCAGGGGGGCACAAAAAGTGTTTGAATTTCTACGTGGTGACACCAAAATTTCCTTTACTGAAAGCTGAGAATCTGCACCATTTGATCACAAAGGACACAGAGTGAAATCAGTTTGAAACTTGAGTCTGTCCCAAGCTCATGAGCGTAACTTTAGCTGTGATACTGCCCCAGACTGTGTGCAGAGACTTGAGTGTGCATGAGAGTGAGAGCTTGTTTACTTCTCTGCTGTAGGGGATCAGTATTATCAGTACGAGTTTAAGCACCAGCCGACCCACGAGGAATGCAGCAGAATGACCAGGGTCTCTCCCTCCATCCCCTTCACCCGCTACGCCGACCTGTACTACGACCGCTGGGAGAACATCTTCTCTCTCATGTTCCAAGGAAGTAAGATCTGTGTGTGAGTGTGTGTGCGTGTGTGTGTGTCTGTGAGAGTGTGTCTGTGTGTGTGAGAAAGTGTGAGCAGCAAATACATACTATTCATAAATGTTTGAATTTGTCAAAAGCCTCCAAGGTATATTAAATTCTCAGCCCCAAAAGCCCTATCCAGGCTGATGAATGTTACTTCTTGTCTTTTGAGGCTTTGGAGGAAAAGAAATATTCCATTTAAGGCATTTAAGGCTCATTTCTTTATTGTTGCTCTACCTCATGGTGGTAGAGCTTTCCAAAATGGCCCTGACAGATGTAAGAGTTAGCCAGAGCAAAGGCATAGAAACTGAAGTAAGAGTAGAAACATGCTCTGTAAAAGGGTCTGATGTGACAGACAGCCATAACTGTACAGACCTTAGGAGCCATTCAAGTGGCCGTTTGATCTAAACACCCCCCTCCCCCCATTATGCACCCCCCCCAACCCGGTGCCAGGTAACCACGGAGGCCCACGCTTCATCAATCGAGACTGGGTGGGGATCCATTCTCCAGTGGACGCTGCGATGGTGGGCCGACTCTACATAACCCCCCGACCCCTTCTCCCCAGACAGGATGGGCGGGGATTTGGGGTACCCTGGGGGAGGGGGGGGTCACAGGGCTGGGGCCGACAGCAGCGCAGGCAGAATCGCTCCCCCCAGTGGAGCTCCATGACTGACTGGGGGTCCAGCCTGGGACAGGACTATGCTGAGCAGTTCTATAACCGGGAGAGCCGCAGGCAGGACCAGGAACAGGAAACAAACCGGTACCAGAAACAGAACTGGAACCAACAGGAGAGCACGTACGGCAGACAACAGCAGCAGTATGATCAGGATTACAACCTCAGATACAGCCCACCCCAATGGCCAGACCTACACACGGTGAACAAAGGACAGCCAGTACAAAGTGTCTACTTCTTCAAGAAAGGTAATGAGCACAAACCCACAAAATACTGCACACTAACAGACCCAAACTACTGTGCACTGACAGACCCAAACTACTGTGTACTGACAAACCCAAACTACTGCACACTAACAGACCCAAACTACTGTGTACTGACAGACCCAAACTACTGTGTACTGACAAACCCAAACTACTGCACACTAACAGACCCAAACTACTGTGCACTGACAGACCCAAACTACTGTGCACTGATAGACCCAAACTACTGCGCGCTAACAGACCCAAACTACTGCGCGCTAACAGACCCAAACTACTGTGCACTGACAGACCCAAACTACTGCGCACTAACAGACCCAAACTACTGTGCACTAACAGACCAAAACTACTGCGCACTAACAGTCCCAAACTACTGCACACTAACAGACCAAAACTACTGCGCACTAACAGACCCAAACTACTGCGCACTAACAGACCAAAACTACTGTGCACTGACAGACCCCAACTACTGTGCACTGACAGACCCCAACTACTGTGCACTGACAGACCCAAACTACTGTGCACTGACAGACCCAAACTACTGCGCACTAACAGACCCAAACTACTGCGCACTGACAGTCCCAAACTACTGCACACTAACAGACCAAAACTACTGTGCACTGACAGACCCCAACTACTGTGCACTGACAGACCCAAACTACTGCGCACTAACAGACCCAAACTACTGCGCACTAACAGACCCAAACTACTGCGCACTAAAAGAATCAAACTACTACGCACTAACAGACCCAAACTACTGCGCACTAACAGCCCCAAACTACTGCGCACTAACAGACCCAAACAACTGCGCACTAACAGACCCAAACTACTGCGCACTAACAGACCCAAACTACTGCGCACTAACAGACCCAAACTACTGTGCACTGACAGACCCAAACTACTGTGCACTGATAGACCCAAACTACTGCGCGCTAACAGACCCAAACTACTGCGCGCTAACAGACCCAAACTACTGTGCACTGACAGACCCAAACTACTGCGCACTAACAGACCCAAACTACTGCGCACTAACAGACCCAAACTACTGTGCACTAACAGACCAAAACTACTGCGCACTAACAGTCCCAAACTACTGTGCACTAACAGACCAAAACTACTGTGCACTAACAGACCCAAACTACTGTGCACTGACAGACCCCAACTACTGTGCACTGACAGACCCCAACTACTGTGCACTGACAGACCCAAACTACTGTGCACTGACAGACCCAAACTACTGCGCACTGACAGACCCAAACTACTGCGCACTGACAGACCCAAACTACTGCGCACTGACAGACCCAAACTACTGCGCACTGACAGACCCAAACTACTGCGCACTGACAGTCCCAAACTACTGCACACTAACAGACCAAAACTACTGTGCACTGACAGACCCCAACTACTGTGCACTGACAGACCCAAACTACTGCGCACTAACAGACCCAAACTACTGCGCACTAACAGACCCAAACTACTGCGCACTAAAAGAATCAAACTACTACGCACTAACAGACCCAAACTACTGCGCACTAACAGCCCCAAACTACTGCGCACTAACAGACCCAAACAACTGCGCACTAACAGACCCAAACTACTGCGCACCAACAGACCCAAACTACTGCGCACTGACAGACCCAAACTGCTGCGCACTGACAGACCCAAACTGCTGCGCACTAACAGACCGAAACTACTGTGCACTGACAGACCCAAACTACTGCGCACTAACAGACCCAAACTACTGTGCACTGACTGACCCAAACTACTGCGCACTAACAGACCCAAACTACTGCACACTAACAGACCAAAAATACTGCGCACTGACAGACCCCAACTACTGTGCACTGACAGACCCAAACTACTGTGCACTGACAGACCCAAACTACTGCACACTAACAGACCCAAACTACTGCACTGACAGACCCAAACTACTGTGCACAGACAGACCCAAACTACTATGCACTGACAGACCCAAACTACTGTGCACAGACAGACCCAAACTACTGTGCACTGACAGACCCAAACTACTGCACACTGACAGACCCAAACTACTGTGCACTGACAGACCCAAACTACTGTGCACTGACAGACCCAAACTACTGTGCACTGACAGACCCAAACTACTATGCACTGACAGACCCAAAGTACTACGCACTGACAGACCCAAACTACTGTGCACTGACAGACCCAAACTACTGCGCACTAACAGACCCAAACTACTGCGCACTAACAGACCCAAACTACTGCGCACTAACAGACCCAAACTACTGTGCACTGACTGACCCAAACTACTGCGCACCAACAGACCTAAACTACTGCGCACTAACAGACCCAAACTATTGCGCACTGACAGATCCAAACTACAGCACACTAACAGACCCAAACTACTGTGCACAGACAGACCCAAACTACTGCGCACTGACAGACCCAAACTACTGTGCACTGACAGACCCAAACTACTGTGCACTGACAGACCCAAACTACTGCGCACTGACAGACCCAAACTACTGCGCACTAACAGACCCAAACTACTGTGCACTGACTGACCCAAACTACTGCGCACTAACAGACCCAAACTACTGCACACTAACAGACCAAAAATACTGTGCACTGACAGACCCCAACTACTGTGCACTGACAGACCCCAACTACTGTGCACTGACAGACCCAAACTACTGTGCACTGACAGACCCAAACTACTGCGCACTAACAGACCCAAGCTATTGCGCACTGACA
Organism: Gymnothorax reevesii; assembly: GCA_029721435.1. Classification (NCBI taxonomy): domain Eukaryota; kingdom Metazoa; phylum Chordata; class Actinopteri; order Anguilliformes; family Muraenidae; genus Gymnothorax; species Gymnothorax reevesii. The sequence continues at coordinate 66,588,488 of CM056574.1, read as the reverse complement.
GACCCAAACTACTGCACTGACAGACCCAAACTACTGTGCACAGACAGACCCAAACTACTGTGCACTGACAAACCCAAACTACTGCGCACTGACAGACCCAAACTACTGTGCACAGACAGACCCAAACTACTGTGCACTGACAAACCCAAACTACTGCACACTAACAGACCCAAACTACAGTGCACTGACAAACCCAAACTACTGCGCACTGACAGACCCAAACTACTGTGCATTGACAGACCCAAACTACTGTGCACTGACAGACCCAAACTACTGTGCACTAACAGACCCAAACTACAGCGCACTAACAGACCCAAACTACTGTGCACCGACAGACCCAAACTACTGTGCAGTGACACAAAAACTGGTGAGCAATGCTGATCAAACAACTGAGTCTTGAGACTCAAACTACTGAGCACTGATGCTTAAACTACGAACCACTGAGACTCAAAATATTAAGTCCTAATACTCAAAATATTCAGCAGTGACACCCAAACTATAGAGCTGGGAGACTCAAACTGTTGAGTGTAAGTACTGAGCACTTTCTGGGACCATTTCCAACATAGACACAAGAAGGAAGCTCAAAATTGCAGTTTGTTTTCAAAACGCAATAAGAGCCAAAATTACAAAAAATTGAGATAACCATAGAGCGATAGCCCTGTGCTTCTTTCGTGTGGTGCAAAAGTCAATTTTTAGAAATTCTTACTTTCGGGTGTATTTTTTCATGGTCAAAGTTTGTGTTTTTTCTATAAAATGCAATAGGTGCCAACATAGAAAAATTTGATTTACTCAAAATGAGTAAATTAACCCTCTATTAACCAGCGTAGCATATCTGCTACATGAAGTAAAAGGGTTAACAGCCTGGATACCCTGCTGGTTTCGCTTCTTATTACCAAATAAACATTTGAGCATAACTCGAATGGTCCGTCACTTTAATTTTACCATTCGCGTTATTACCCAATGTAGCAGATCTGCTACATTTTGGAAAGGTGGGCCAAAGGGTCGAATTTTTTATTTTTTTTTACTATTTTTCCAAGTATTGGCCCATAATCAACATATCTGGCCAGGGAAATGATTTTTACACAATTGGAAATGGGTTTGGTTAATAGAGGGTTAATATATTGCATTTTGGAAACAAACTCTTCAGTTGTTTCTTCACTCTTATGTATTTGATTCATTTTTATATGACAATGGGACTAAACAAATATATACATCCACAAAGTCATGGCTTAGAGATTTTATACAAGCCTGTTGTGATAATTGATGAATACTTTCATGAAATTTTCTTTCCATATATTATTTATTTTTATAAACGCAGCACACTTGAGAGCCATTCTTTGAAATTAATTTCTAATTGCCAGGTCAAATGAAAGCAAGGCTTGCTAGCTGTGGCTGCCTGACTGTTACGAAAATAAATTCTAAAACTCACTGTTATCTCCTCTCTTAGACCAGTACTACAGAGTCAATTTACTGACCAAGGTAGTCGACTTTGCCGCCCCTCCCTACCCACGATCCATTGCCAAATACTGGTTGGGCTGCCCTGACAACCCCAGGGCAGAGAAGAGATGAAAAAAGTGAGGCTCTGGGCTGTATGGAATGGTCTCTACAGCAGACACCAGAATCATCATCACATTTTTCTACAAGAAAGTCTTCTTCAGCGTTGAGTTTTCCCAAATGAAGGACTTCTAAGGGAGAATATGCTGTGAGGGTGGTGAGAGCCGCGTACTGTACAAACACATAGCTGTGCATATGCACCCCCCTCGTTCCGCTTCCCCCGGTCAAACTGTGTTAATTTCTGTCTCTGGTCAATGTTGCTGTCTTTCCTCAGCCTATTCTGACAAAGTTCAACAAATGTCAATATCCTATCGGACATTTCCATGGCAGCCGCTCGCCCATGTGACCTGATTGGTGTTTTAGGTCTGAGGTTATGACCAACCCTGTTCCACGAGGGATAGATGAGGGGTGACAGTAAACAGTCTCCTCAGATATTGGTCTCATGTTTATTTTGCATTGGATTTTCCTTCATCAAATTAAACTGATTCTCGACTCATAAAGTCTGTCATATTAATCTGCTATCAGGCTAAAAAAGTGCATGTCTTTGATAAAAAGAACCATATTTAGGCTGGGCACTCAACTCAAAAAGTAATACCGCAACCATTGGCAAAAGTTATGGAATCACCACACTTGAAGGATGTTTGTCCAGCTTTTTTACTTCAGGGTGTTCCTGATAACAAAGGTTAATGAACAAGATCACTCCCAATGCGCCTTTCTATTCGTCCACACACCTATATATACCACCTTCATTCCCACATTCCCTGCTCGTCTCCATTCAACGTCCCTACCTCCCTACACCTGTCCAAGAAGGAAGCAAGCAACAGCCACCACCTGGGACCCCGGGGAGCTTGGGAGCCGCACGGACTCCGACGAGAGACGCGAGCCCCACACTGAGTCTCGCCACCTGGGGCTCCCAATGTTCGCACAATCACAGACCAAGTCCATATAACATCGCCGTCGCCCTGATACCCCATCCATCCTTCCACTGATTACTCTCCTCCACTTTGGGAGAGGTCCAGAGTTCAATAGCAAATAAAGAAATCACAGATATTACTCAATTTTCATTCATTAGCTTTGCAGTGTGGCTTCATGAAACACACCTCAAATAAACGATTAAATCATTTTAATTAATGGCATTGTTTTTGCATTCATGTAAAGGAAAAACCAAGGAAATTGTGTATTTGCTCACATACTTGCCTGTACACTACACATGGAGGATTCCAGTAAGGGGCACCTGAGAGAATTCAATCAGACGGTTTTGCGCGAAGTTAACAAACATGGCCGCACTCGAGGAGTTTAGTTTATGGATAATGTTATTACACTGCCTCTATTTTTTACTACCCCACTTCCAAAAAAGTTGGGACACTGTGTTAAATGGAATTAAAACATGATTTGCAAATCACTCAAATCCTATATTTAATTGAAAATAGGACAAAGACAATGTATCAAATGTTGAAACTGATACATTTTATTTTTTTCAAAAAATATCTGCTCATTTAGAATTTAATGACAACAAATTGTTTTTAAAAGTTTGGACGGGACAATAAAAGACGGTCATTAACATGATTAGGTATTAAAAAAAGTCTTGCGTGAGTTAATATGGTGAGGGCTTAACCTCTCTGTGAAAGATTGCGCAGGGAAATACTTCAACAATTAAGAATTACGTTTTCAACTCAAAATTGCAAAGATTTTGGAGATTTCATCCTTTATGATACATAATCTTGTAATGTGGTGGGGAAAAAGCCACTAGATGGCAGTATTGACCTTTTTTGTTAAGCCCAGTCTGGTGCTAGGTTTTTGGGCATGTTCTGGGCATGCCTCATAGGGGAAAGTCCCAGAGAATTTTAAAATAGGAGAAATTGCAAGGAGAAATAGTGGAAGGATACATTTGACCCAACCTGTCACTTTTTTCAAGACCTGTGAAGCTCGTTTGTGGATTTCTGCCTGTGATGGATCATTTTCCTGTCCCAAGACATCGCAACATAGCGGCCCATCTCAATTACCAAGGGACTGTAACTATCTCATTTTTTTCATATTTCAATCTTGGTCAGTTTTTCTTTGTTTTATTAAATCTGTTAAAGTTTTAAAATTTTTTCTGTCATCCATTGCTGTCCGATATGTCATAACAAATTGGGGTCATAACAATCTTATCATAAGATTCTGAGAATCCAGAAAACTGTTTGTACGCAGAGGACAAGGCAAAAATCCGAATCTGAGTAGCTGTGATGTTCAGATCCTCTAGTGCCGTGTTTCCCAAACCTCTCCTGGCATACCCCTTGACCTGCATCTCTCCCTGCTCCAGCCCAGGTGATTCAAATGATTTGCTTATTATCAAGCATCTTCTGGGGTTAATTATGATCATTTGCATCACCTGTCCTGGAGCAGGAAGAGATCTAAAGCATGCAGGACAAGGGGTGCGCCAGGAGAGGTTTGGGAAACACTGCTCTAGTGGCACTCCATTGCAAACAGATAGGATTCTATAGTGGCAATCACTGCATGGACTCAGGCACATGACTGTAAATCATTTTCAGTAAACACAGTTCATCACTTCATCCAAAAATGCAAGTTAAAAGTCTGCCATGTAAGGATTAAACCGTGTATAAACAAGATCCAGAAGCAAGCTCATTTAAGATGTTCTGAGGGGAAATGCAAAACCGCCTTGTGGTTTGACTCATCAAAACGTGAATTTTTTTTTTGGAAATCATAGATGCTGTGTCCGCTGGGCTAAAGAGAAGAGGGGCCATCTGTCTTGTTATCAGCAAACAATTGAAATGCCAGCATCCATGATAGTAAGGAGGTGCATTAGTACACATGACATGGGTAACTTGTACATCCCTGAGGACACCATTAATGGTGTGCGACATATACAGTTTTTGGTGCAACATTTACTGCCATCCTGATGCCTTCTTTAACCACTTTGGGGTCTATTCTCCCATGCGCTTAAGTCGAAAAAAGCGCGTAGCTACGCGCTTTTTAGCCAGCGCGCATTCTCCCCTCGACTTAAGTCTGTGCATTACGCGCCTTGAAGGCAGTTACGCGCTTGGGGTGGAGCAAGGCCAAAATCGGGGCGTTTCCGTGCGTTTCTCATGCAAATAACACTTACGCGTATTCTCCCCCTGGCTTACGCGCTTTTTCTGTTAAGCGCTTTTGAGGGCTGTAGTAAGGTCAAGCGCCAACATTAGGCGAAATTGAATATTGCATTTGATGTCGGTTATGGGCCGAATTTTAACATTACTTTTTTTTTTTAGTTTGGCGTCTCCAATCCCACCCGAATCTGGAATGCCCAATTAGTGAACTATGTACAAAGCTTGCTAGTATGCGACCCCTTGCTGCCAACTCAGGATAGTAAAGACAGTTCACGACTCTCCTCCGAAGCACGTGTCCGTCAGTCACTGGTTCTTATACACTCATTGGTCGAATCTTCGTAAGTTACGAACGAGGGCGGAGGATACCCGGACGTGAACAAACCCAGAGTCTTCCTGACAAGCGCCCGTCTGGCCAACAGGAGGCGCTGGAGCAACGAACAAAGCTGTCGCTGAACACCCAAATCCGGCAGTCCCTTCCCAATTTGAAACCCTGTGGCGCGATAGCCAATTGTGCGCTACTCCGAAAGGGCTGCCGACCCCTGCCGGTGGGTACGCCGAGGCTCGAGCCCGCGACGTGGTGATCACCTCTCCTTAACCGTGTGAGCCACCCGGCAGCAACATTACTTTTATTTTATTTAACATGGTAAAGGTTGAGACACTTAATATTCGATTCTTCTTCCTTATTTCTTTACTACATTTCTCAATGTACTTTATCAAACGAAATCATCACATGATATTACGCATCAGCCTCTTCTCCAATCAGTTAAATTACAAACGCAAAACAATTAATTAATACGAGTATACATAAGACCATCATTCTACCATGCCCTCAAAACCTAAAGCCAAAATGCCAGTCCTGTATTTGCTTGCACTCTAGCGTGATTGGGAAAGAGTAAGAGGAGCGCGCCGAGCTCGAAGACGAACACGCATATATCGGCTTCGTTTGGACATCCTGGGACAAACAAACATCGACGGCATCCAGTGCTTTCGCCTGCACCGTGCATGAGGCAATCTATCTTTGCCGACTTCTGGATGAACAGCTATCCAGCCGCAGCAATTATCCACAAAACATACCCGTGGTCATCAACGTCAGAACTGCGCTGTCGCTCCTGGCATCTGGGTCGTTCCAAAGAGTGGCTGGTAATGTCACACACATATCACAGGCGTCTGTGTCAAGGTGTGTGACACAGTTCGTTGGCGCTTCAAGTTCTTCTTCACGCACTTCCACTGCAGAGAGAGTGGATGCCATGCCCTCCTCCTGTGCAGTGAAATGCACAGGGGATGATGGTTGCCCTCCACCTGTTGCGTGTACACTTCTCCGGTGTGCAGAGAACCTAGTTTTTACAGCATCCCGCAGATCTCTCCACGTATGTTTTAAATCGGGAATACTGCGCTTATATCTCCCAAATGAAGCCACATCCAGAACGATTCGCAGCTTGATTCCTCGGATCAGCCTTCAGTGCCCCCTTGCCATACAACATGGCTTTAGCTCGATGTCGCTTTGAGTTACGCGTATTCTCCCCGACTCGCTTCGATCACGCCCACAGGGCTCAACTTCAGAATGTAGGCGGCCTTATGAATGAGGTGTGACTGATCCAAATGAGAGGCAGACTCTGTGCCAATCTAATTGATTATGGCATTCAGGAAAACATGGAACAAGGATTTTCTGATTAACCATGAAAATGCAGTTGTAGTCCATGGAAAACGCAAACTAGACTTTAAATTTGAATATCGTCGGCCTGCTGATAACACCACGCATCTCCAAACTGATAAGAAACAAAAACTTGTATGTCCACTATTCTTACATGCAAAATAATTTTTTTTTATTTTAAACTATATTTATCAATTTATATTATTTTATTATAAATTTTTTATTTTATATTCATTTTTTATTTTCCTGTGAAATTCATTTTGAAGATACAAGGTTTTATCAGCAGGCCGACAATATGCCGCTGTTATAGTAAGCCTATGTATGTCTATACTAATTACAAGAAGTAATGCAGACATCTCTTTTCGCTTTTGGCAAGATATGTTGGTCGGAATGTTTGTTATTGTTTGTTTGTTTTTTTGTCTGTAATCATTTTTCTTTAACACTTTTCTCTGCTGTGCACGTTGCCTGCTCCTTGTCATCTCTTGTGCAGTTGCCTACCAATGACTAATCACGATTTCCATCATTTGGGGGACTCCATCAAGGTCAAGGTCAAAGGTCAAGGTCAATTTTTGGTAAATTTGAGGGGTTGACGAAACCCTTATTTATTGAGTAGCTTTGATCGGATCGACTTCAAACTTTGTGTGAATGTAGTATATGGTCAGGCGCTAAGCTGATTAGTTTTTGGTGGCGATCGACCTTGACCTTCATGGTTCTCGCTGAAGGTCGAAAATTTTTGACCCCAAGGTCAAATTTTGAACTTTCAGGAACTATGTCGAGTAATACCTCATGACCTCATGCCCCTGATGACCGCTTTCCAGATCAGTCAAAATTTTTGCGCTCTGACGTCATTTGGTGACGTTATGATGAAAAAGCTGTCGTTTACCGGAAATTTTTCTGAACAATTTTCTCTGCTCTGCGTGATGCCTGCTCCTTGAGATCTTTTGTACGGTTGCCTAACAATGACTCATCGCGATTCCTATTATTCGAGGGACTCCATCAAGGTCAAGGTCAAAGGTCAAGGTCAATTTTTGGTCAATTTGAGGGTTTGACAAAACCGTTATTTGAGTAGCTTTAATCGGATCGACTTCAAACTTGGTGTGAATGTAGTATATGGTCAGGCGCTCAGCTGATTAGTTTTTGGGGGCGATCGGCCTTGACCTTCATGGTTCTCGCTGAAAAAATATGACCCTTTTGGCAAAATACCGTTCAACCTACGGTTGACATCCTTCATTTATTTCTTACTCTAGCCACCATGGCATTAAAGCTATGCAAACGAACAAATTGCTGCGATAATGAAATAACAAATAAAGAATTTAGCGCTTCTCAACCAGCGCAATCAGATCATTGAAAATATTCCCCTCCTACCCCAGCCTGTTTGTTCCGCGGAAGACAGGGAAGAAGACAAATAAAGAGAACATTCTAGTCACACGAAAATAACAGTCAAAGACAGTTTATATGATCTCATTTAGAAATTGCGTATTTGAAATGTCAAACTACTCCAATGTCAAGTTTTCAAATAAATGACATGGAAATGGTTTCACAAAGGATTCTTATGCCGCACACGGTCATCCCCCTGCCCCGAAACCGCCTCAGCAATCACACAATTCCATATCCGTAGCCTATTATGTCACATTTCATTTGAGCGACACATTCACTTGAATTTGCGCCAAATACTTTATTATAATCAATTATCCAATTTACTGAGAATGATTCTTCCCATGTCGGCTATTGTTTATTGGCTAAAATTGATTAACAAATGGGTTGCGCTTTGGTATTGGCCAGGGTAGGGCTCAATCAAAAGTAGCCTATTTAATAATATCTTTATTCATACATGAAAATACACAATATTTTCATGGTAAAAAAAAATTACAAAGACAAGAGTGAGTTAATACAGATATCCTCAATTAGAAAATCAATCTCCTCCTCCATGAGAATATCACTACTTTTTAGATTATCACGAACAAGGGCAGTCGCATTTGTTCATAGAATATGAAGACAATGATGGCGACGTCGAGCCAAAACCGAAAACCAAATTTCACAGATGTTGGCATTGTATGGCAAGGGGGCATGAAGGCTGATCCGAGGAAGAAAGCTGCGAATCATTCTGGATGTGGCTTCGGTGGGGAGATGTAAGCGCAGTATCCCCGAATTAAAGCATAACTGGGGAGGTGTGCACGCAACAGGTGGTGGGCAACCATGATCCCCTGTGCATTTCATTGCACTGGAGGAGGAGGTGGCATTCACTCTCTGCAGTGGAAGTGCACGGAGAAGAACTTGGAGCGTCAACGAACTGTGTCAGACATCTTGACACAGACATATGTGATATGTACAGGACATCGCCAGCCACTCTCTGGAACGACCCAGATTCCAGGACCGACAGCGAAGTTGTGACCTTTGTAGCGGGTTAGAGCTTTTGCTTTTTAGATAAAGTTGGGTGCCAGTCAGACTCGTCTGACAATTTATATTTAATGCAGCAAAAGAACACTTTATACTCAAACCATACAAAACAGAGGAAAAGGTGCAATACAAATATCAAATGCAAGCATAAAATTCAGCCAGCGCAAGAAAAAACACAACAATTCACTTCCTTTTACACCCTATAGTGGAAGAATCAGCAAGCAGAAAAAAACACAACTTTTTCAACGTCCAAAAGTTCGTTCCATTTCCAAAATAATCCAGTTCTGGTTTCCCCCGCAATTCGCCACTTTACAGTCCATTCCAAACACAAAAGAAATAAAGCTCAACTGAAAATCCAGTTCTGCGCTTACCACAGTTCGGACACAACCCTCGGAACGTCGATCAGATGAGTAAAAGTCAAGTCCAGGCAATATGAGCAGTAGTCTTATCGGTGACAGGTAAGAGGAACAAATCCCCCAACTTGTCTCGCTGAATACGTTCCTCTTGGCAGATTACAGGCAGGCGAGGTTGACAAAGTCAGTATGCGGCGGTAAAGCGGACTTTGCGGCGATCGACCTCAGTTTGTCTGAGTTTCCCCATAGATTTCAACCTCAACACTGGTCTCCGCGTTCAACTCTATAGATTTTCCTTAAGGCTGGATTCGGATTTCGCGGGTTGCATGTAGTTTGTGATTGGGTTTAGGAAATTTGTGGAAGTAAACGGTAGGAGGCACAAATGGACTGTTTGACAGGTGGGCGGCGATATACAAAACCCAAAACCAGTGAAGTTGGCACGTTATGTAAATCGTAGATAAAAGCAGAATACAATGATTTGCAAAGCCTTTTCAACTTATATTCAATTGAATACACTGCAAAGACAAGATGTTTAATGTTCAAACTGAGAAACTTTATATATTTTTTTGCAAATAGTCATGAAGTTAGAATTTAAAGGCAGCAACACATTGCAAAACAGTTGGCACAGGGGCCTTTTTACCACTGTGTTACATCGCCTTTCCTTTTAACGACACTCAGTAAACGTTTGGGAACTGAGGGGACCAATTTTTGAAGCTTTTCAGGTGGAACTCTTTCCCATTCTTGCTTGATATACAGCTTAAGTTGTTCAACAGTCCGGGGTCTCTGTTGTCGTATTTTACGCTTCATAAAATGCGCCACATATTTTCAATGGGAGAGAGGTTTGGACTACAGGCAGGCCAGTATAGTACCCGCACTCTTTTAGTACGGAGCCATGCCGTTGTAACACGTGCAGAATGTGGCTTGGCATTGTCTTGCTGAAATAAGCAGGGGCGTCCATGAAAAAGACTTTGCTTGGATGGCAACATATGTTGCTCCAAAACCTGTATGTACCTTTCAGCGTTAATAGTGCCTTCACATATGTGTAAGTTGCCCATGCCTTGGGCACTAATACACTCCCATACCATCACAGATGCTGGCTTTTGAACTTTGCGCCAAAAACAGTCCGGATGGTTCTTTTCCTCTTTGGTCCGGAGGACACGACATCCACAGTTTCCAAAAACAATTTGAAATGTGGACTCGTCAGACCACAGAACACTTTTCCACTTTGCATCAGTCCATCTTAGATGAGCTTGGGCCTAGCGAAGCCGGCGGCGTTTCTGGGTGCTGTTGATAAATGGGTTTCGCTTTGCATTGTAGAGTTTTAACTGGCACTTGCAGATGTAGCGACGAACGGTAGTTACTGACAGTGGTTTTCTGAAGTGTTCCTGAGCCCATGTGGTAAATTCCTTTACACACTGATGTCGGTTTTTGATGCAGTCTTCCTTGGCAGTCCATCGTAGTCGAAGATGACGTAGCTTCCTTCTCCTCTGGTGTGTTGGACAGTGGTTATCGTTGCTGGCGACGATGCCACTGTAGATGACTATGAAGCCCGATTCGGGAGCCACAAATCCTGCGACAGTCAGGACACGTGAGGCCCGGATCAGGAGAGATGTGAACTACCTTCAGGTCTTGGCCAGAATCCTCCATAACTACTTAATAGTTCACTGGGCCAACTTGCTGCACCACACGATATGGTCCCTGCCATTTAGGGGCTAGTTTTGCAGTAAAGGCAACCCTGCATTAGTTATTTTCGTTGGCTGATGTAGGGTGTTGTTGCATTCCACCGGCAGGTAGCAGCTAACCCCAAAAGCCCGGCAATCAGAAATCCGGCCCATTGGAAAGACTTCAAATCCCTGCCAGCATAGCTGGATTTGAGCGTTGGTCTAGATTTGCTAAATTTAATCACTTGTTCCTCTTGTGCTACTCTAAGATCCTACAAAGTTTGTTTAAAATCTATGCGGCAGTTTTTGAGACATCCTGCTAGCAGGCAAACAGACAGACAAACAGGTAAATGCTGGCAAAAGTATATACCTCCTTGGCAGAGGTGAATAATAATAATTCTTACAACAATGATTAAAAACTGCCTTCTTCAAATAAAGGCTTATTTTGTTTACTTTTCCACATTGTTTACAAGTTCTGCAATATACTGCCACAGCATTAGCTTATAACAATCACACCTTTAATTAATGTGTATGAGTTATCGCAATTAAATGAGCTCTTTTATGGATAAATTGTTTTCCCCATAAGCACTTAGTGATCTGATGAGACAGTGATGACGAGAGAAAAAATAGCTTCAAATCTTTCAATAATTGTATTTTCCCCAAACGATAATCTCAATGAACATTCACCTCCAAAATAAACACCGAAATAATAATTCCCCAAATGAGTCCCGCTCTAGTTCGCAACGCGAACAGAATTAAAAAAAAAAAAAGTCCAAGATAAATAGTCCAATCCGAACCAAGAACAGGCAATTAGTCCTTTCACAGTTCAGATCCCAAACGCTCCCGCAAAACGATCTTCCATAATAAGTGTCCACCGCGCAAGACTGATCAGTCTGACGAAACAAAAATACAATTGTAAAGTGAAAGAGTTGGGTCGCTCTCACCGGCTTTCAGGAGTCAGGACAGCATAGACCGGCTGCTGCTGATGATTGGTGTTGGTTGCTCTTTATGCGATAAAACCATGAAACAGGACGACCGAAGTCTTCATCGCTACTCGATCCTGCACGCGTCGCACTTGATACATTGTTATTTTTCACGGCTTAGATTCGACTTGCTACAATGTATCGCATACGTCCAATGCAGTTTCGTTTGCTGCAGTGTTTAAACTGGCGCGCCACTTCAAACCATCATCAACTTCCCAGTCTTTCCGTCTCCTTTTTCTTTCACTTCCTACTCCTCCCCTTTTTATCTAAAACACCGCGTCTCTGTATACGTTAGCACCCTCCTCAAGGGTGATATGGATTGCATCGCTCGAGCCGGTAGGCGGGCATTTTATATCACAGGTAGTTCATTAGAAAATTTCCTTTACTATTACTGCACACATATTAGTACTGTGGGAGTGCCACAAGCTGTCTCGCTAGAGGCTTTAATTCAAGAGTTTTTTCGGTCAGTTGTTAACAGGTGGCTATACTATTCCATGACTAGGAGAAAAGCATCAGTAAAGTGAATTGGAGGAGGGAGGTGTTCCCATTTGGAAGTAAACAGGATAGCAGGATTTCCTCATTCCCACAACTCCCAGAGGACGGCAGGCCCACAATCAAGTATGTACAGACAAGGTCCGCTATGGCGGAAAAGGGTAACGTGAGGTAGACAGGGAAGGATGACTGCACTGTCCAATGACAACACCCAGACCATCACTGCAAAAAGAAAAATTGCCATCATTCTCTCTCCACATTTCATGTCATTGCACCATGCTCAGCGGGTGTTGCTCTGCTCTCCTGGGTAAAAGGGCAATTTTTGGACCTTTGTTTCTCCATTTTTGAACCAATCTAAATTCTGTTTCATAGGCAGAGGAAAGTCAACACTAGCTTGTCAAATATGGACTTCCGTATGGCCGAGTCATGCCTTATTATATAATGGATGAACATTTTTAAATTTAAAAATGAACAGAAAATTTAAGACTTTTTTACCCACAAAAATGACCTGATTTTAATTCAATAGTGCCTGGCACAAGACCATTTATCTTTTGTCAGGACCTGTAGCCCAGTGCATGAGTGCTGCGCTTCAAATATGAATTCATCACTGGCCTGATTACTTGAGATACAATGACTTTTTTTATTCTCAGAGACAATGCACATTGATGCACTGAAAATGTGCCAGCGTGTTAGCTGAAGGATAATTTTCAACTGTTGTCTCTTGGCTGGATGCTAAATTGACCATTAAAACAACAGATGAAACGCACAACACACACAATTAGAACTGCAGAAAGCAAAACATGGACAAGTAAGTGTTATGCAAATTAGGATATGCAAAAAGCAGGAAGTAAATACTAAACGATATCAAGCAGACAATCAGCAGCAGCAGTTAAAACTTCTGACATAAAAGCAAGCAAACGTGTGCAGACAGGGCAAGCATGCAGTAACAACTGACGACAGGTCTGGTTGATTTTTAGCAAGATTTTCAAAATATGAGCAATGGAATGGTGAGAATTGCTATGATGAATCTTTAACAGAAGAGTGTTTGAAAACTGGGAAAAGTTGTCTGACCAAAAAATGTCTTCATCCTTAGGACAGCCACATCTCCTTGCTCTGAATCTCATTAATCAGTCCCCAAGATTTGTCTGGGAGTTGATCGCGGTAAATTGAGAAGATGCTAACTTCTCTGAAAGAGTCTTAAAATTCTTAATCTAACAGCAGAGGCTATTCATAATGGTGTATTAAAAGTTTATGTTTTAAAGCTAGGCAATATATGCAAACAGATTTGTCCTTTTAGAAAGCATTCTACTTGTCTAACAAGAAAAAACATTGAACAGAAACTGCTTTTGCTTTATATTCAAGTGGCGTACAAGCATTACATTCAATTAGGTAATTATCACCAAAAAACAGTTTTATTTTCATTCACTGATGGAACAGAGCAGGTGGTTAGGAGTAATGTTTTTCTTTATTATTATTTTGCTGAAAGTAAACAAACATCAACAATAACATCATTAATTGAAGCACTGATTACTAAAACTCCACAAGTCAAGTCAAGTCAAGTGTGACTTATGGGGTTTTAGTAATAGGTGCTTCAATTCCATTCAATGACCACTCTTCCAGGTCTGTTATGAGAACATACTGATCTGAACATCAACCATTTTGTGCAGTCCACATACAGTGCCCTCCATAATTATTGGCACCTCTGGTTAAGATGTGTTAAAAGCCTTAAAATAAATTCAATTTTTATTGCAGAAGCATACTCTCACACTGAAAATTGTAGAAAAATGTAACCTTCAACTCAAGTGAATTTTAAGAGGAAAAAAATCCCTGTCTAAGAAATAATTATTTTTCATAAAATCACCTGTTACACAATTATTGGCACCCCTAACAATTCCAAGGAAATAAATGTAATTGAAGTATTTCTGTCCTCTCTACAGTAGTTTACAAAGTTGATCAGAGTGTCTAGGAACATTTTAATTAGTAATTCATCACTTCCTGTTTCCCTGGGGTATAAATATGATGTGACACAGAGGCCATTTCTCTTATCCACTCTTCAACATGGGAAAGACAAAGGAACACACCATTCAAGTAAGGCAGATGTGTGTCAACCTTCACAAGTCAGGCAATGGCAACAAGAAAATAGCCACTCACCTGCACCTGCCCATATCTACTCTCAGAGGAATCATTAAGAAGTTTAAAACAACTGGAACAGTGGTAAACAAGCCTGGAAGAGAACGCAAGGTTATTTTGCCACCACGTACAGTGAGGAGGATGGTAAGAGAAATGAAAAGTTCTCCAAAGCTCACTGTTAAAGAATTGCAACAAATGGTAGCATCATGGGGTCATGAAGTCTCCAAAACAACCATCGCGTGCTATCTACATGCCAACAAGCTGTTTGGGGGGCATGCACGGATCTTTTCTCACTCACAATCATAAACGCAAACATCTGGAGCTCGCTAAGTGGTACCTGGACTTCAACTGGGACCGTGTGCTTTGGTCAGATGAAACCAAGATAGAGCTTTTTGGCAACAAACACTTTAAGTGGGTCTGGCGGAACACAAAAGTATGAGTATGCAGAAAAGCACCTCATGCCCACTGTGAAGTATGGGGGAGGATCGGTGATGCTGTGGGCCTGTTTTTCTTCCAGAGGCCCTGGGAACCTTGTTAGAGTGCATGGCATCATGAACGCTTTGAAATACCAGGACATTTTAAATCAAAATCTGGTGGCCTCTGCCCGAAAGCTGAAGATGGGTCATTACTGGGTCTTTCAGCAAGATAATGAGCCTAAACATGATGCCAAATCTACACAGAAATGGTTTAACAGACACAGAATCAAGCTCCTCCCATGGCCATCTCAGTCCCCAGACCTCAACCCCATTGAAAACCTGTGGAGAGAGCTGAAGAGAGTGCAGAGGAGAGGACCCAGGTCGCTGGATGATTTAGAGAGATTGTGCAAAGAGGAATGGACAAAGATCCCTCTTTCTGTATTCTCCCACCTTGTGAAACATTATAGGAGAAGATTAGGTGCTGTTTTGTTGGCAATGGGGGGTTGTACAAAGTATTAACATCAGGGGTGCTAATAATTGTGCCAAACATGATTTAATGTAAAAGAATTATTTCTTAATGTGGGATTTTTTTCCTACTGAATAAATGCACTTGAATTAAAGGTTGGATTTTCCTCTTTTTTTTCATTGTGGTCCTATATTATTGAGAAAAAAACAATTTATTAGAAGCTATAGACCACATCTTAACCAGGGGTGCCAATGATTATGGAGGGCGCTGTAGCATACTGACTAAGTATGAAGACATTTAGGAACAAGTGAGTTCATAACACACAGTACATATCACATCCCAATAGGGAGGTTCTTTAGAACTGAGGATCTGGACCATGAGCCATAGTCCTGCCAAGTAAGATCCTGACACCCACTGGAAAATACACCCAAATACTGGCCCCAGTGACCTTTCTTTGCCCTTCTGTCACAGTTCCAGTGATTCCTTCGCACCGGCTCCATTACAATATACAGTGTCAAGGGAAGCCATCAAAGTGGGTTGGGTAGGTCTGAGGATTTAATCAGGACGTTTTCGTACTGCGGCTCATCCTCCCCACTGGCCCCCACCCCGGGGTTGGCGATGATTTGCCCCCCTGCCCCCAGGGAGTGGTAGCCGCTCTCTGTTTGTGCGTTGTTGTGGCGGCCCGTCGCCGTTGCAGCATCAGTGCCACTGCTCGCGGGCATATTTTTAGGCACGGTTTTCAAGATCGAGGACAGGGGCCGAGTGGGCGGGGCACACTCCACCAAGGGGGCGGGGTCTCCCAGGGCACATGGCGAGGAAAGGGCCGGAGGTTTCCTGCGGCTGGGTTTCCGTAGGTGCACCTCCACCTGCCCGGACCCAGCCGCGGCGGCCTGCTCCCAAACGCTAACCCGAGCACCCAGCTTCCGACGGGGTGGCTTTGTGACTCCACCCCCAACCCCAAGCTCACCCTCTGCCTCACGCAAGCTAGGCCCCTGCCCCACCTCCTCATTGCGCTTCTGTAGGCTACCAAGCCTCCGCAGCATCGCCTGAACCCGCCCCTCTGAGTTTGGCCCCGCCTTCTGCCTTGCCCGCCCCACAGTCACGTACACCGTCACCACCTTCTCAGGGGCCGTCTCCAGGGCTGCAGCGTCACTTGATGAGTTCTGGGATGGCACGGCCCTCCGGGCGTTGGACAGGGTGCGCCGGCGCCCCCCTGGGACATTAAGGGAAGAGCGGGAGGGGGTGGAGCCATACCTCTCAGGGGCGGCCCTGCCCGTCTCACTGGAAGGCTCCTCCCCCTCGCCAAGCCCCTTTCCCTGCTCTGACCCCTCCTGCTCTACCTCCTCCTCTTCCCCACCCCCCCGACCCTGGAGGGCTGACAGCATCAGGACCCCCCAGGGAGATTTGGATTTCCGGGCCCCGCTGGCGGCTTCCTGGGAGCCTCGCCGCTCTTTCGTGATGAACTTGGTCCCCTCAGCGAAGGACACGGAGGGCCGCTTGGCCTTGGCGATGCTGGAGGTCCGGGGAATGGCAAACGGTGACACATCATCCCCATTCAGCATGGACGGGTCAGGGAACATGTTGCACTCAGGGCTGATCTCCTGGAACTCTCCACCAGCCAATGCAGGTACATCTGCCACACAGAGAAAATACACCTGAACAATGCACAGCTGAATACACCATCACCACACACAGCTGAGAAAAACAGAACCACACACAGCTGAATACACCATAACCTCACATAGCTTAGTAAAACAGAACCACACACAGCTGAATACACCATAACCACACACAGCTGAGTAAACTTGAACCACACACAGCTAAATACACCATAACCGCACGCAGCTGAGTAAACCTGAACCACACACAGCTGAATACACTATAACCACACACAGCTGAGTAAACCTGATCCACACATAGCTGAATACACCATAACCACACACTGCTGAATACATCATAACCACACACAGCTGAGTAAACCTGAACCACACACAGCTGAATACACCATAACCACACACAGCTGAGTAAACCTGAACCACACACAGCTGAATACACCATAACCACACACAGCTGAGTAACCCTGATCCACAAACAGCTGAATACACCATAACCACACACAGCTGAGTAAACCTGAACCACACACAGCTGAATACATCATAACCACACACAGCTGAGTAACCCTGATCCACGCACAGCTGAATACACCATAACCACACACAGCTGAATACATCATAACCACACACAGCTGAGTAAACCTGAACCACACACAGCTTAATACATCATAACCACACACAGCTGAGTAAACCTGAACCACACACAGCTGAATACATCATAACCACACACAGCTGAGTAAACCTGAACCACACACAGCTTAATACATCATAACCACACACAGCTGAGTAACCCTGATCCACACACTGCTGAATACACCATAACCACACACAGCTGAGTAAACCTGAACCACACACAGCTGAATACATCATAACCACACACTGCTGAATACACCATAACCACACACAGCTGAATACATCATAACCACACACAGCTGAGTAAACCTGAACCACACACAGCTGAATACATCATAACAACACACCACTGAGTAACCCTGATCCACACACAGCTGAATACACCATAACCATGCACAGCTGAGTAAACCTGAACCACACACAGCTGAATACATCATAACCACACACAGCTGAGTAAACCTGAACCCCACACAGCTGAATACACCATAACCACACACAGCTGAGTAAACCTGAACCACACACAGCTGAATACATCATAACCACACACAGCTGAGTAAACCTGAACCACACACAGCTGAATACATCATAACCACACACAGCTGAGTAAACCTGAACCCCACACAGCTGAATACATCATAACCACACACAGCTGAGTAAACCTGATCCACACACAGCTGAATACACTTGAATCACACACAGCTGAATACATCGTAACCGCACACAGCTGAGTACACCATAACCACACACAGCTGAATACACCATAACCACACACAGCTCAGTAAAACAGAACCACACACAGCTGAATACACACAGCTGAAAAACAACAAAGAAGAGAACAAAAAAATTTTGTCACTTGGGTTGGCCTATAAAACCTCCATCCAGTAGGTAACAACATTTTTGAATTTCAAAACTCAATAAGGCTAATTAAATACCAGCGTCAGATGGTATACATTGGTGAAAGAAGTACTTATTTATGTCATAAATAACAGTTCATTTATTAGGCCCAAGTTGGCCATTCTGTCTGCAGATTTTATTTGTTTCAATAACTTGAAATGGGTCTCTCTGATTGGGACGAGCTTTGGCATTATTATTATTATTTATACCGAATGCTTGAGAGTTAACAGGAATGCGTTATTCACGAAAACTGACCTCGCCTGATAATGTTGAGAATTTTCGGAGTTTCTGTAACGGTAATTTAAATGAATGATTGAAAAGAGGTCAATAATTAGGCTATTCGTGCTGAACTTAACAAGGAGAACTGGCGACACCTGACGGTCCTAAGGATTTTTGGAGTCAAGTGAAGTCGATTTTATTAAGATTGAAAACTGGTCATGACCAATCAGTATTTTAAGGGATGGTTTGTGTTTTCCCAATTGCCAGTTCATCAACCGCCACTGCCTCTGATGTTTGTTCAAGACCGCATCAGGTACGTGTCACAGAAAAGGAAATAAGCAAGCTTGTCTGTCTGCCCCATACTGGCAGTTGCTTTTATTGCACTTAAAATTATTGCGATTCGGTTAATCGCCCGGCCCTACCTGGATTTATGCATATATGCGTCACTGGGGTTTCCCATAATGGTGGTAGACGCGCATTTAAGCGGCAGTGATATTCTACCTTATCAGCTCGCAGCGCATATTTGCGGCAGTGGGATTTCGCCGCATGGTGAATTCAACGCATATCTGCGTCTGTAGTATGGATAGTGCTAAATTATGATGCTATCAATTACTCATACGGGCTTGTACATTTTTGATGTGCAAACCAATTAAAAGTTAGTGTTTGATTTCATGTGTTTCGATTTGTCACAGACATTTCTGCCGTGTAATTCCAAATCACATACCACTCATATCACTCAGTGACATACCATTCAGGTACATGCATGCATATAAAATTCAGGTATACCACAGTGGTACCTTTGAGGTGTGCCTACAGCATAACTATTCAGTTTTACAACTGGGAATAACTTTTAGATATACCACTGATTGGCTTACCACTAGGGTACCATTGAGAATCCCACTCTGGAAACCAGTGCGCTAGGTTACTATACGGGCAATACCATACAAGGTGAATGGTAAGTTGTGCAGTATACCTTAGAGCTGTATCATTGACATTGCTCCACAAAAGTTTACCATTGGTTGAAGTATTCCATAACACCATTCTAAAGGCAACCAATGGTAAATTTTTAATGGTAAACAAATGGTTTTTTTTTTTTTTTTTTGTAAGAGTTCTTCCATCCACAGGCAGTCAGTGGTCCAATCTCAAGTGTTTATTTGGGCAGTAATCACTAAACGAAGGTTGTTTCAAGAAAACAATTTGAGTAGTTGGCAACCTGTGGCCAAAATACTAAGGCAGCAGTTGCACTGGGCCTGCGTGTGATGCGGCGTGATGGGGATCTGCTGAAAAGTTAACCTGGCGGAGGCTACATTATAATTTTGGCAGACTCCTATCGTCAGACTCTCTTTTACATGCTGCTGGTTTACTTTTTCCAGCTCGACCATGCAAGACAGTCAACAACTGAATATGAGTACCAAGCCAACACCCAGTTTTTGTTTGAAGTTTAAGTAGATGATGATTTGGGGATGTTATATTTACAAGAATGACTCAAATAATTATAAATTCAAGTTTTGCTTCGCATTTAACTTGGGAGGGTTCCGAAAAATGCCAAATATTGGTTCTTCTTCAAAAAATTCTGAGTGTTAAAACTGTTATCTAAATTATGTGGGAACTTCGCGGGAAGTTGGGCAACACAGATACCGAGCCTGGCAATTTCGTCTGTTTTGCGCAGCCGTTGTTTGGTTGGCATCAGACCGTAGCTAGATCACAAGCCAGTGAGATATTTTGCTGGCTGATAGATAACCATATAATGACTGTAAAGTTCACTAATAATACAACATATTATCATGTAATTAAGTAACTTATAAATTGTGAAAAGTTTTATCAATTGCTCGATATTGTCAAGCTTCATAATAAATGTTCATGGCAATAATAACAGTTTTAAACTTAAACTCAAAAATAAAATCAAAAGTATGAGAATAAAAAAATACAAAAACAAGTTTATGAATACTGTATGGCATCTATGGAAATTACAGAAGCACCCCACTTAGCATTATAAAAAATTCTAATAAACACTCATCAGGTTAATCTCTGTAAACAGAAAAGGCAGCATTTGCACTTAAATTATTGCAAAAAAAACTTTCATAGTGTGTATTAGTTTATTAGTTAAACCTACACCGTTTTTGTTTGAACACTGGTCTGCTGTTCCTGGTGTGTATTATTAAAAAAAAGTATGCAGTGTGTTTTAATAAGGGACATAATTTAATAACAAATATTTGAACATATTTTTGCAGATCTTTTAACTAAACTGTTTGCATAGATGAGTAAAATTGCATTTAACTATGGGGACTTCCACTGTCTCACCATACCACCCCGCTAAGACCCCTTGCCCCCTCTTTGCCACCCCATGTTAAATTCTCTAGATCCCCCACTGAATACTGCCAAAGGTGGTCCCAAATGGGTCCAAGGTTGAAAGTTATAGAGAGTGGAAATAATCCCATCTGCAGTGAAAACAGCTGACTTGGCCCATATAAATTATTAATAATGAAACCAATCAACATTAAAAAAAAAAAGTTTAAAGAATACTACTTTCGTAAGTTTACACCATCCGATAGAGTCTCAGCAACATCTGAGATGGTGGGTGTCAATCCAAGGTGATTTGAAACAGAATTACCCTTTACAAAGTGCTGCACAGGAGACAGAACAATAAACAATGTAAATACCCAGTGAGATGGGCAGTGTTTACAAGCTGGTCAATAGTATTAAACAGGAACCAAGGACTGTGTTTTTAATCACTGATTAGACCCGCAATATCTGAAAATCTTTCGTTTTTGATGCTATAGTTGAGAGAGGACCGCAATTATTTCAGACGGGGGTTATGGGCACTGAGTTTGGACTTTCCCAACTGCGCTCCACTTTTCTAACGTTCCTTTTCAGGGGAGGTCTGCCTTCATTGATCCAGGGGCAAGAATAGGCTGAAGAAAATGGCCACAGGACAGAAGCACAGCAGAGTACACTAGAGCCAAACACAGCAAAGTATACCTGACCTGCACACAGGCAAGAGCACTGGAACCACAGCTGAGGGGGTGCACCTGAATTGCACACAGGGAAGTATACATGATACACAGATAGCTGATTACACCTGATCCATACACAGCTGGGTACATCTGAAGCACAAACAGCTGAGCACACCTGAACTATACACTGGCGAGTGCACCTGATACACACATGAACCATTCACAGTCAAGTACACGTGGACTACACTCTGAAGTCATTTGTAGGGACTGGTATTTACCGATCAGCAAATCAAGGTGTGGGTACATAAAGAGAAGACTGTAGAAAAAGGAGTAAGAGTGAAAACCTGTTTATAAAGGTAAACCCAGTAGGGAGTAAAAACCAGCAACCCTGAGAGAGGGTGGCCCAAACAGTAATGGCATACCGCTCACCTTCCCTGGGGGGCACACAGTACACAGCTTCCCCTTCCTCGCTATCAAAGGATGAATTTTCCGTCAGCCAGCCAGAGGACGGCGGTTCAATGAAGCTGTGGTTGAAGGTCAGCTCCGCGTCATGGTGAGAGACTATAGGGGGCAAAGTTCCAGTGAGCAGAACTAGAACCAGGTGTGGAAGCAGACACAGAACTTGCAGCACTACTAAATTAATAAACAAAATTTAATTATATAGCACCTTTACCAGACATAAAATCAAAAAGTGCTTCACAGTAAAAGGGAAGAACAAAACAGTGTATAAAAACAATAAACAGTAAGTTAGTTAACACAAATAAATCAAGTAACAACATGACATGACGTGAGGGGATGAAGCAATAGAAATGAAGGCTATAATAAAATTGCGACAGAGTGCCAAAGCTACCTGCAGCTAATCAGAGCCCATCTAATCCAAATGCCTGTCTAAAAAGAAATATTTTAAGCTGCTTCTTAAAGACATTGCAGGACTTAGATGCAAGGGGAGAGCATTCCAGAACTTAGGTGCAGCTTGAAAAGCATGGTCACTTCTGATTTTCCTGTGGGTCCGAGGAATAGACAAAATATTTTCATTAAGAGACCTAAAAGTTTTGCGTGGATTACGCGATGGGAGGAGGTCAGCAATATACTGAGGTGACTGACCATGTAACGTCCTAAAAGTCAACACACATATTTTTAATTGAACGCGGAAATGAACAGGAAGCCAAGTGAAGAGAGGATTGTTGTTTCTAGCTAAGAACCAAGGAGCTGCATTTTGAACAGTTTGATGATGGTTGACAAGCCTTTGAGTCAGACAAGTAAACAGAGCATTACAGTAGTCGAGGCGAGAAGAAACGAAGGCATGAGTTACCATTTCCATTTCATTTCTCGAAATCATTGATCTAAGCTTAGCAATGTTCCTCAGCTGAAATAAACAGGATCGAACAAGTTGACTAAAATGGTCTTCAAGAGATAGTGACTGGTCAGGCTACATCTAGGCTACGAAGGGTAGACTGTGCAGAGACACTTGAGAACCCCAAGTACTGCCTGTTTTTTGGCGCAATTATTAGAACTTCTGTCTTTTTTCATTTAGGTGGAGGCAGTTATCTATCTTCTAATGTTAAATAGAGTCTCGACAGTCTAGTAACAAAGATAAAGGGCTCTAATTTCGTAGACCAGGCGCAGGCGCGGCGTAGGCGCGGCGCATGGGGGGTGCGCCGCGCCAACGGGGTGTGTCCAGGCGTATGTGGCAATTTCGTGCCCGGCGTAGCCTGGCGCAAGTACTCCTCTGTCCCGCCTCTGTCTCTCCTTCCAGCGCAAGTGGGCAAAGGCGCCGTATTTGGGTATAACACAGCCGAGTCAAATATTGCTCATTGGCAAGAGAAACGATGGATAGCGTGTTCCTATTATTACAAACTGTTGCCGCTTAAAATTTTGGGATACACATGAATGGACAACAATGCAAGATACGTTACAAATTTATTTTCAATATGTGATCTTAACTCAGTACGAGATCATAGCAATCAGGCTGTATTCCTTTCCCCCACTAAAAACGATAAAAAAGTGACAATAATAATAGCCAAGTATTAAGCCGCTTGCACACTGGACGCGAAACGAATTTTTCGCTCGACAGATTGCGTTGAACGCAGTGTCTCCGTGTCCGAAAGTCTGACAGGGTTTTAATATATCTCCGTGTCCGACCGTCTACTATTGTTTTTAATTTCTTCAAATCTACTGACTCTTTTAGATATGAAACGTGAATGTTTTGATAAGAGGGCTCAGTTCTTCAAGATGAGTACCGAGAATTTCAATCAATGTTTCTGTTTAAGCTGCTCAGTAAAGCGAGTCGACATTGGCGCGAGACAATGTACAATGCCTCCGTGTCTGACAGCCAAAAAAAAAAGAGGACGATTAGAACAGATTGATAACGAAATAATGAATAAAAAGAACATTTTAACAACAGAACATCCAACAAACACGTACTGCGATTAATTTATTTGCGGGTCATCTTTTTTGGATGTTCTGTTGGTTGGTGATATATATGTATTTTTATTCTTTATTCCGTTATAAATCTGTTCTCATATCAATAATTCTACTTTTTGCTGGGTGCCGGACATGGAGTATTTTGCATTTCGCGTCGGACAGTCTTGATCGTGCATGCGATAATTTATTCACACTGTCAATGGTCATGGAATTGATTTGCTCACTGACTGCAAGTACTATTTTATCTCTGCTGTGGAAATAAAGCGTGAATCTGTTCGATCCATCAGACTAACTTTCAAAAGAAAGACCGAATAAAGACTGTTGTCTATCTTCAACGGAAGAAAACAGACGAAATAAAAGACCAAGAAAAGTCGATAGCTCTTCGCATTGACTTAGACTGTAATCAGTCGTGCGAAAAATTTGTTTCGCGTCCAGTGTGTATGCGGCTTTACCGAGCATAGAAGGCAAGCATTATATACGCACTGCCTGATGCCGAGGCAGTTTGTGGTTGGCTGAGAAAGATGTGAAGTCGTTGATTTGATTTGCATCACAGATTCAGTTGCGCTGATTAAGTCAGGTCGAGTTTCCATCACGGGTGCCAACCGCCTTTGATATGACATCAGGACAATCGATATAGATACTATAATTTATGTGCTTATTCAGATAGTTACATTAAATAGTGCTTCCTGTAATTATTTCTTGCATTGAAATGTGCCTGACATTCTGGAAACCTGCCTGTGCGATTTCGGTGACGTGTGCGCACTCTGCGCCGGTCAGCCAAATTACCACTGCACGGAAATTAAACCTGGTTGGAGCTGGCGAGTTTTCTGAGCAACTCCAGCGGAGATTTTTTCTACGAAATTGTCACTGCGCCTTGATGAATATGTGACACCTCCCTCTACTACGCCGCCACGCCCATCTCGGCGCACCTTCGTCTACCGATGGCTGCGCACCTCACGAAATTACCACTACGCGGGCTGCGCCGTACGAAATTACCACTGCGCGGGCTGCGCCTCCCTACGCCACCTGCGCTGCGCCAGGAAATTAGAGCCCAAAGGGCTCTAATTTCGTAGACCAGGCGCAGGCGCGGCGCAGGCGCGGCGCATGGGGGGTGCGCCGCGCCAACGGGGTGTGTCCAGGCGTATGTGGCAATTTCGTGCCCGGCGTAGCCTGGCGCAAGTACTCCTCTGTCCCGCCTCTGCCCCTCCTTCCAGCGCAAGCTGGCAAAGAAGGCGTGTTTGGGTATAACACAGTCGAGTCAAATATTCACCAGTCAAATGAGCTCCTCACCTCACCTTTAATGTGTTAGAATATAGAAGGCGACCCAACCGAGTCAAATCTTGCTCACTGGCAAGAGAAACGATGGATAGCGTGTTCCTATTATTACAAACTGTAGCTGCTTAAAATTTTGGGATAAACATGCATATACAACAAAGCAAGATACGTGACACATTTATTTCCAATATGTGATCTTAACTCAGTACGAGATCATAGCAATCAGGCTGCATTCCTTTCCTCCACTAAAGACGGTAAAACATAAGTGACAATAATAGTAGCCTAGTATTAAGCCGCTTGCATACTGGACGCGAAACGAATTTTTCGCTCGACAGATTGCGTCTTGTGTCCAAAGGTCTGACAGGGTTTTAATAAATCGTCGTGTCCGACAGTCTATTATTGTTTTTAATTTCTTCAAATCTACTGACTCTTTTAGATATTACGCGTGAATGTTTGATAAGAGGGTTCAGTTCTTCAAGATGAGAACCGAGAATTTCAATCAATGTGTCTGTTTAAGCTGCTCAATAAAGTGAGTCGACACTGGCGCGAGACAATGTACAATGCCTCCGTGTCTGACAGCCAAAAAAAGGACGATTAGAACAGATTGATAATGAAATAAAGAATAAAAAGAAAAGTGTACATCCAATGAACACTGCGATTTATTTATTGGCGTGTCATCTTTGTTTGATATCACGTTTGTTGCTGATATATTTTTATTCTTTATTTCGTTATAAATCTGTTCTCATATCAATACTTTTACTTTTTGCTGGCTGCTGGACATGGAGTAATTTGCATTTCGTGTCGGACAGTCTTGATCGTGCATGCGATAATTTCTTCACTCTGTCAGTGGTCATGGAATTGATTTGCTCACGCACTATATTTTCTCTGCTGTGGAAATAAAGCGTGATTCTGTTCGATCCATCTGACTAATTTTCAAAAGAAAGACCGAATAAATACTGATGTCTATCTTCAACGGAAGAAAACTGATGAATAGGCTAAAAAGACCAAGAAAAGTCGATAGCTATCTATTTGCATTTTGTGAAGGCCGAACACAAACATAGCCAAGTTTGCACGTCTAATAATTCCTGGAATACTCGGAAAAATTAGAACTTTTATGACTCTCGGACACGGAGCAATATTAAAACCCTGTCCGACTATTGCGTCTTTGCATTGACTTTGTCTGCAATCAGTCGTGCGAAAAATTCGTTTTGCGTCCAGTGTGCAAGCGGCTTTAATGAGCATAGAACGCAAGCCTTCGATATATATATATATATATATATATATATATATATATATATATATATATATATTATACAGTTTGTGGTTGGCTAAGAAAGATGTGAAGTCGTTAGTTTGCATCACAGATTCAGTTGCGTTGATTAAGCCAGGTCAAGTTTCCATTCCGCGTTGCAACCGCCTGACATCAGGACAATCGATATAGATACTATAATTTATGTCCTTATTCAGATAGTTACAATAAATAGTGCTTCCTGTAATTTTTTCTTGCATTGAAATGTGCCTGAAATTCTGTAAACCTGCCTGTGAGATTTCGGTGACGTGTGCGCACTCTGCGCCGGTCAGCCAAATTACCACTGCACGGAAATCAAACCAGGTTGGAGCTGGCGAGTTTTCTGCGCAACTCCAGCGTAGACTTTTTCTACGAAATTGTCACTGCGTCTTGATGAATATGTGACACCTCCCCTTACTACGCCGCCACACCTATCTCGGCGCACCTTCGTCTACCGAAGGCTGCGCACCTCACGAAATTACCACTATGCGGGCTGCGCCATACGAAATTATCACTGCGCGGGCTGCGCCTGGCTACGCCACCTGCGCTGCGCCAGGAAATTAGAGCCCAAACTGTCTAGCTCAGCAGGTTTGAAAAAGTAATACAGCTGGATCATCAGTGTAAAGATGGTATGAGATG
This sequence comes from Gymnothorax reevesii, assembly GCA_029721435.1. NCBI lineage: Eukaryota > Metazoa > Chordata > Actinopteri > Anguilliformes > Muraenidae > Gymnothorax > Gymnothorax reevesii. The sequence goes on along the minus strand of CM056574.1, from coordinate 66,561,360 downwards.
CCATTATACCTGCTGTTAATTTGGCCAAGAGGCAACATACTGTATACTCGAGTTGTAATTTTCATTTATTTCATTTTACTGTAAAAAAGTACACTAATGGTTGAAAAAAAAGTGTAATTGAAATATAACTGAAGTTATTGCGGAACAGTGATTTTTTCAGTTTTTGACCCCTGGTGGCCAATCTATAAATAGTAAATTGTCCAAAATTGAATCAGTTCTTCCTCTTTATGATACTTACTTATGTGTAAAAACTTGAAATTTGTAATTGAAATATTACTGAAGTTCTCGGGGAACAGTGATTTTTTCAGTTTTTGGCCCCTGGTGGCCAATCTATAGATAGTAAATTGTCCAAAGTTGAATCAGTTCTTCCTCTTTATGATACTTACTTATGTGTAAAAACTTGAAATTTGTAATTGAAATATTACTGAAGTTCTCGGGGAACAGTGATTTTTTCAGTTTTTGGCCCCTGGTGGCCAATCTAGAAATTGTAGATTGTCCAAAATCGAATCATTTCTTCATCTTTATGATACTTTCTTATATGCAAAATTTGTAATTGAAATATTACTGAAGTTATCGCGTTAACACGTAGTGCGGCGACGACGGCGGCGGCCGGACAAAAAACATAATATCCCCCGGAACGCCATTCGGCGTTCGTGGATATAATGAGCAACATCTTTCTGAGTGCATCAAATCACGAACATAGGCGCAAAACGTCGTCACTTATAAGCCTAGCTGACATATTTGCCGTCTTATGACCAACAAGATTTCAGAATCTTGGGACGATATATTGAGGTTTCATGTCATCATTAATGTTGATAGGAAAATTCCTGATAACTATGTGGTGCAAGGAACAATAATGCCAGATAAAAACAAATTGGCTGGTCATTTTGCTGCTTAGTCTTCGCAAATGAGCAAATTAATGTTTGGTCATTGATTAGATGTAAAGTAGACCAGACTCACACTCGCAGCCACGATGCGATACTGTAACCCACTGCTTCTCCGGACTTATTCCTTTAATAAACAATAATAATAATATATGATATTAATAATAAATTATTAGGAAAAAAGATTTATTTAATTTTAATCAAGGGGCCTATTTGAATGTCCGGTCCCCGAGGTGTCTGTTGAAACATTTGTGATAACTGGCAATGAGTCTTTCACATCACCAAGGAAAAATTTTAGCCCACTCTTCCTTGCAGAATTGTTTTAATTCAGCCACATTGGAGGGTTTTTGAACAGCCTATTTAAGGTCATGCCACTGCATCTCAAGCGGATTTAAGTCCAGACTTTGACCAGGCCACTCCAAAATCTTCATTTTGTCTTTTTTTTTTAAACCATTCAGAGGTGGACTTGCTAGTGTGTTTCGGATCATTGTCCTGCTGCATAACCCAAGTGCGCTTGAGCTTAAGGTCACCAACTGATGGTTGGATATTCTCCTTCAGGATTTTCTGGTAGAGAGCAGAATTCATGGTTCCATCAATGATGACAAGTTGTCCACGTCCTGAAGCAGCAAAGCAGCCCCAAACCATCACACTACCACCACCATGTCTCACTTTTGGCATGATGTTCTTCTTATGAAATGGTGTGTTAGTTTTATGCCTGATGTAATGGGATGCACACCTTCCAAAAAGTTCAACTTTTCTCTTGTCAGTCCACAGAATATTTTCCCAAAAGTCTCATCAAGATGTATTTTGGCAAATGTGAGACGAGCCTTTGTGTTCTTTTTGGCCAGCAGTGGTTTTCACCTAGGAACTCCCATGCATGCCATTTTTGCCCAGTCTCTTTCTTATTGTTGAATTATGAACACTGACTAACAGAGGCAAGCGAGGCCTGCAGTTCTTCAGATGTTGTTCTGGGTTCTTTTATGAACTCCTGGATGTGTCATCGATGCGCTCTTGGAGTAATTTTGGTAGGCTGGCCACTCCTGAGAAGGTTTACCACTGTTCCAGGTTTTCTCCATTTGTGGATAATGACTCTCACTATGGTTCACTGGAGTCCCAAAGCTTTAGAAATGGCTTTGCAACCCTTTCCAGACTGATAGATGTCCATTTCTGTGTTTCTCATCTGTTCTTGAATTTTCTTAGTTTGCGAAATGATGTGTTGTATTTTGAGATCTTTTAGCCTACTTCACTTTGTCAAACAGATTGAATTGAAGTGATTTCTTGATTCAACAGGTCTGGCAGTAATCAAGCCTGGGTGTAGCTAGTAAAATTGAACTTAAAAATGTGGTTAATCACAGTTAATTCATGATTTAAGAAGGAGGGGGAAATTACTTTTTCACATATGGCCAGGTAGGTTTGGATAGCTTTTTTCCCTTAATAAATGAAATCATCATTTAAAAACTACATTTTGTATTTACTCGGGTTATATTTTTCTTAAATTACAATTTGTAAAAAAATCAGGAAAGGGGAAAATACTTATTCACAGCACTGTATATAACTGTGCATTTACCTGTGACTCGAGGCAGGCCGGATGACCCCAGGGTCAGGCAGGGCACAGAAGAGCTAACGTTGGCCAGGACATTGTAAACATGGTGCTTCATCCGCACACCGGGGCCTCCGTCCCCTTCAGCCACCCTGTGGACGAAAAGAGAACTACGTCAGACTGACCAGCGCATTGAGTGGCGGGCAGCAAAAATTAGGAATGCCTGTATGTGTGCGGGGTAGGGGAGACAGGAGTTGGTGGTAGGGGTGAATGGGGGGGGGGGGTAAGAGTACCTTTCCTTCCGCTGGGCTGATCTCCTTCCACAACAACAGCAGCAACAACAGCAGCAGGCAAGAATAATCAGCAGCAGGATGAGCGGCACAAGCACACCGGTGATCAGAGCCCCACGGCCCACTGCAGCACACACAACACGAAGAATAACTGCATATTGCCAAATAATGCAACCTTAGAGCATCAAACCACACAGTTTAATATCCACATACCATCAAACCACACAGGATAACCTCATAGCATTAAACCACAAAGTATAACTCCATACATCACACCATGTTATTGCCTCAAACAATGCAGGATAACCTAGATTCAAAACACAAAGTGTAATGTCATATCACCTGACAACGCAGAGTAACCACATCACATCAAATCACACAGGCGATCACACAGGCCTCTATGATTTAAAACAGTGCCATAGGCACTGTAGCTCACTTGGTACATAACAGGCTTTAGTGCAGGAGTGGGCAACGAGGGCCGTATCTGTCGCCGATTTCCACACCAACTTCTGGCCGTTAATTAGTTGATTATCTAAATTAGCCAAACTAGACATGAACTCTATAAATTATGCATTTCTTTAAATTATCATTTGTGACCACCAAAGACTGTTCATGTGTCCCTATATAAAACATTTTTCTTTGATCGAACCTTTGCACAAATCTATATTTGTGTATGCAACCAATTCACTATTAGTGAGGGTAATTGATAGAAATAAAAACCTGCATACACACCGGCCCTCCAGGACCGGAATTGCCCATCCCTGCTCTAGTGTAATGTCAGCTCACAAGTGTTTGTATTTTTTAATGCTGGGGTCCAACACTGGGACAATGAAGACACCTTTTGTAATTTGTGTTGGTAACTACGGGGTCCAAGCAGCATGAGGTAATAATCAGTTTTGAAGCAGTGAGGACAAAAATTGTATCTGTTTTCCAAATAATTTCCAGTTCATGGGAAATAGCTGTATGGTAAACTTTGCCCTGCATATTTCACATTAATTAGTCACTGCCATATCTTTGAAATGGCAGCTGTTATCTGATTGACAAATAGCAGCCAGATATTTTATGACTGATTTTCTCGTTGGAAAGATTATTTGATCCTCATCCAGAGATGCAATATGCAAAAACTGTAGATACCCAGTGCCGGCTGGTGCAGGACGAATTCATTCAATACAGTGTTGTATTTTTTTATGCGTATATTTATGTATTCTGATATTGACTCTGTTTCCGTTTCCCGTCATTCAGCACCTGATAGTCTTAAAAAGACGCGCTTCCTCTTTATCAGCGAAGAGCGAATCTGATGAAGCTGATGCGAAACGCGTCATTCGCTCCCCTTTTTACATGTAATTTCAATGATCAGATTAAGGGGAAAAAAATTGATTAGCCTTTTTTTGCTAATCATTATATCAATAGATATGCAATTGTTTAACACATCTGAAAAATGATTAGCAAAAATTAGAAAACAGTAAAACAGATTTTAATTGATAAAAGGGCTTTTTTATTCTTTCTTAATGACAAATTACAATTGCAAGAGAAATACAACTCCACTCAGAAAGCAAAGCAAATTATTTCCAAAAGGCATAAATTTTACTCTGAACAATCTTCATTTAATACAGCACACTTCAGTTTCCCTGTGAAATTTCTGTAAACTACTTGTAACCTGCAGTACAGCTGTCTTATCTATACCTTACTGTACCACATGATGTTGTTTAACACCTGATCAGAGATGTGAAAGGATCCATTCCCATTAAAATCCAGTCACACAGGCACTCTCCAACTCAGTCACGTTTTGACATCACAACATCATGTATTTGGATGATCAGAGATCATTGTGCATGTTTCGGGAGAGGCCGGTGGCGAACCTAAAGGTTCCCCAAACCAAATATCAATTACAGAAGTTTTGATGACTTTGATCGGCTAATCGTGATGCTTGGGTAGCTAGAGGAACATTTGGGTGTATGAAAACGTGAAGCGTACATCCGGTCAAGACGATTCAGTGTTAAAGCCGAAAAAAGTGGAGATCGGACACGGAATTCTTTGCATTAGGGCAAAAACAAAATCATATCACTTTAGTGTAACAATGATTACAAAGATTCAAATTAATTAGCGTCAGCTAGATTGGAAGATGGCTAGCTTTATAATCTGAAGAGAAACGTAATATACGATGGCTCGTACAAGATGATGCAGCTAAAACTGGCCATTAAAGACCATGCCTCAGGTCCGAACTGCCTGTTTGCTCTTTCGGTAAAATAAGCGGCTCATCTAAAATATTGCTTTTGAACTCGCCAGCTTACTAGCTAATGTCCCAAAAACGTAAAAGTTCAGTTGGGTAGCACAAAACTGCTGTGAAACGGATAAATTCATACTAATGACAGCTGACAAAGTTCGTAAAGCTGCGGCAAGAAACAGATCATATCGCTTGAATATGAAGATCATTTACAAAGATGTTCCTTTGTTAACGTTAGTTAAGTTCCTGGCCAGCTAGGTGGTTATATTCAAAGAGCAACATTATTTAATATGCTTTGGCTCTCACAAGAAGAGACTGCAGTCTTGACTTCTATTCCAAAGAGCCTGCCTAGCATGGACCTATAAGGAAAACTGGACAGACAACTAGGGGCTGGAACACACACCGACATAGTACTAGTGGTGAACCTGATATTGCAGGTCACGTGATGCCATGGGGGCCAAAAAGGAATTCCTCCATTGGGAATAATTGAAAAAGACACGCTGATAAATCCGTGAATAATTTTAGTTTGACAGCCACAAATTATCGATACAGAAACGGTTTATTTTTCTCTTTTAAATCATTAACGCCTCGTTTCTCGGCAAAGACAAAATGTTTTATTTATATTCAGGCTATGCGAACACCAACGGGTCCTAATTTGTAAGCGTGTTCTCGCCTCCTCCGAATTTAGCTCTGCAGTGGATGTAAGTGGGTGGAGGAATGGGCATTCCTTGCCTGTCTGTTTGTGCTCAACATTAAAGACGTAGCCAAGTCGGTAAAGTGAGCTGGCGACGTTACGAAGCAAATGTATTGAGCGACAAAAGAAACGAAAATTAATTAAAGACAGACCGGAAAATAAGTTTGCGTGTAATTATCATAGAAAATCAAATTTACTAACTGCAAGCAGATCTGGGTTGATCAGAGCCGCAAGGTTCCACTAATCAGGGTTGCTGGCTTTGTGCAGTGCGCAAGCAGGCTGCCCACTTCTGTACTTGCGTTCCTCAGTGGGTAGCTTTTGGAGTGGAATCATATAGAAAGACAAATCACCAGTGCTAACACTAGAGAGGCTATCTTGAAAGGACCAGTGGGCTAACCCAAGCAGGGGCTTATCCTGATTTTTTTCAGGGCTTACTCCCTTAGATCCACTGTGTTTTTCAATACTAGAGGTGGCGTTAAGAGCCACAGCATGCGGTCTTCGGTATATGAGAGGCTAGGTAGTGCGGCCACTTGCTAACGATAAGCCACATGTAGCGCATCACATGCCGCTGGGTATGGGGAGACCAGAAATGGGCATTCCTTGCCGTTCGTCTGTGATCAACATTGTAGATGTAGCCAAGCCAGTGATGTGAGCTGGCATTACGGTGCAAATCTACTGAGCAACAAAAGAAACGCAATTTAATTAAAGGCAGACCGGAGAATAAGTTTGCACGTAATTATTGAAAATCTAATTTATTACTAGCGTGTGCACATTTACACTCATTTCATCAAACTTTTCTTTGTTTTGCAGTCACTATGAGTAACCATAAGAGCACATTAACTTACTAGCTAACTTGTGTTTCTTTTGTTGCTCAGTATATTTTTGCCATTTTAATTGATGAATGGCCGCAATATGTAGCACCTCGATGGCTGCACTTCAGGTAGCGCGACTAAATGTACAGTAAGCTAAGGCCGCCGTTGTGACATCCTAGAACCATGTATGCAGCCAACACTCACCTTACTTTTTCATATTAAAATGATATGGTTAAATTCATTAACTGCGTTGTGTATTTCCATTACTTTGAATAGCACCAATTCGCTTCACTCTATTTTGATGCGTTATGCATAATGTGTCAGCTGAGTAGCATCTAACATAATGTCCATATGAGTGCATTTATAGCACTACATAAATTCAATTCGAACTTTGCTTAGCAAACCATTTATCAGCCTCACCATTCTTCATATTTAAATTACTTACAGACCCTCATACATGATGACAAAACTTTTTGACAACTTCACAGATGAGATCCAAAATGATAACTATTTTTTTGTGCATGATCCGAACCAAGTGGGTGGAACAATGGGCATTCCTTGCCGTCTGTCTGTGATGAACATTCTATACGTGGCCAAGTCAATAAAGCGAGCTGGTGTTACGGTGCAAATATTTTAGCCATTTTATTTTAATTGATGAATGGCATCATTTACATGTATATATGAAAAATGTTTTCAAATTATTTGTGTTTTGTCAGTTTTTTTTTTTTTTTGCCAGCTCTGCTTAACATTTGAAAATGAACTCAAGTACTCAAAATCAAAAGGGTTATGGGTTTAATGCTTAACTTTTGCAGAGCCGGTGTTCAGCCAAATTTTGCTCCCTTGTCAAAATATGCTACTGTAATGCAAAGCAATCGTAAAGACTTTATTTTCGCCTTGATGTTGCAACATGAATCAGTTTACAGTAGAAACTTTGTTATTTGTTAGCTTCTTATGACATAAGCAGATTTTATAACGAGTTGGCTAAGTTTGTTCAAAGATATATGTCTATATACGCCATTATCATCTAATCTCCGCATTTTCGGGAAAACCCAGCGTGTACATGCAAATATATGTACGCTTACAGGTCAAAATGCGCACTGAAAATAAATCTATTTTTATAATTTTTGAAGATTCTAAAGATATAAGCGAGGAAACAGCCCAAGATTTTAGGTTTGCGCAAGCACAGAACCGCGAGGTAGCATATTCATAAAATTAAGTACCACAAATACAATCAATGTTAACTCGCACTTAGAAAATAAATGTAGAGACAGTATTCAAATTATAATCGAGACAGACTTTATTGGAAAGGGCTTTGGGGGGCATAGAATGGCATGGCCTCCAGTTCGCTGACATGCAGAACTTCGTGGATGGACAGTTCAATGCACTCCAAGAGGTTCGGATATCACTGGGGGAAGACCAAAAAGGAGCATTAAAACAAAGGTAAAAATAACGCAGTAAAATGTTTGTAACATTTCACAGCAGACTCACATTTTACTATACTCCAAGAAATGGTTATAAATCGCGTGAAGCTAAGTTACGTTAGCTACAAGTAAATTAGCATGCCAGAATTGACAAAAGTTTAAGGCTCCTGACTTATTAGGCACTTGCAGTGCATTGAGTGTTCAGTTTATCGTCTTGAATCTGGAGAAGATAATGGAATTCGCTTGCAGACGAGCAAGAATCGTCTGACTCCATTTATTTGGTTATTCATCGTTGAACTAAAGAGGACAAGAGCCTGTGGTGTTTCCCAAAAGCGTAGTTTGACTTCAGTAATTCGTCCATTCACAGTCAATAGTTCCAATTAGGTAAGTTAGCATAAGTGATTTCGGGAAGCGCACCCCTGAGCAATGTCACGTTACACAACAGCAAGTCAACTAATTTTGCCGACATTTTTTAGTTGAAATCAATCGTTTTACTTTCCTGTTAAATGACAATCGTTTTAAACATCTGACTCTGCCTTTGTGTTTTAAAATTCTGTCTCAAACTATAATTAAACCTTTACCGACAGCTATGTTTTTGTTTTTGTTTTTTTTGTTTTCGTTCCGCTCATACTTACGCTAGGGTGCAGTCTGCAGTGGCCAGATTTCCATTTCCGGTGAAAAGTGATCGGGACTACGCACCCTGGGTCGGAGTTCCAAGAGCACGAGCCGTTGTCATGGACACCTCGGATACCAGCGCGTTCATGAGCCCCACACTACGCATGTGTGAGCAAAAATCACACAGCGCATGTCCGCTTGGGTCCGGAAACTTGGCCCCCATGTCGGCGTGTTGCGCCATTTAGCAATTTCCATTGAAATGAATGGGCGCCATTTTCCAATTGTATATCCAGTGAAATATAAAACATGCTTGGTCCCTAGTGCATTGCATGCGCGCCCCAGAAGCTGATTGGTTGGTATGCAAATAAACATCATTTTCC